>OU343219.1:1080416-1699754 GCA_910596185.1 Chrysanthemum makinoi
AAATAGCTTATGCAAATGGCCTAAAATACAATTCATCAAGGTCAACAACTCTGGATGCTAAGTACATTATGTAATTCAATGACAAACAAGGCACCATTTTTAATGTCAACAAAGAAGTTGTTTTGATAGCTCCTAGAAGAGATGATGTTTATGTCTTGGACATGTCAACACTCTCTCAAGATGGAACTTGTCTCTTTGCCAAAGCCACTAAAATGTCAAATGGCTATAGCACAAGAGACTCTCACACTTAAATTTCAAAAACATCAACAACTTGGCAAAACAAAACAAGGTCCTTGGCTTACCATCACTGTTTTTGCAAAGATAAACCATGCCCAGCCTGCGGAAAAGACAAACACCGAAGAGCATCATTCAAAACCAAACAAAATTTCTCCATCAAAAGCGCTTCACTCTTGTATATGGATCTCTTTGGACCTGCACCCAAGATCAATCCAGTATGAGAAGTATACACTTGTCATTGTTGATGAGTTTTCAAGATACACTTGGGTATACTTTCTTTCCAAAAGAGTCGGAAGCGATACAATAATGTCATTCATCGAACATTGAAAACAGAATGACATTATTAAAACAAATCGAATTGACAATGGTACTGAGTTCAAAAATGATGAGCTTGAGAATTTATGTGATGAAAAGGGAATCTCCCAAAACTCTTCATTTCCTTACACCCCTAAACAAAATGGGTACTGAAAGGAAAAACAGAACTCTCATTGAGGCTGCTAGAACTATGTTAAATGGCTCAGCCCTATCAAAACATTTCTGGACTGAAGCAATCAAAACAGCCTGTTACACTCAAAACATGTCAATCACTTTCAAAAGACATAACAAAACCCCATATGAGATATTCAAAGGTAGACTTCCTCATCACTACTTTCATGTGTTTGGATGTGTTTATTCATAACCACAAGGATCATCTAGGCAAGTTTGATGCTAAAGTGATGATGGATACTTTCTAGGTTACTCACTGATCTCCAAAGCCTTCAGGGTATTTAACACAAGGAGACAACAAGTTGAGAAAACCTTTCATGTCACCTTTGATGAGAGTTCAGAGAGCATCAGATTCACCAACACCTCAGTGGAGGAAATAACAATTGACAACTCATCAAGATATCCTCCTGATGAGTATAACACTGAAATCAATTCCTCATACCAAGCTGATGCTGACATCTCATATTATGTCTTACCTCACAACCTTCCCCAACCAACTATCAGTGAATTCATTGATAACCAATCAGTCCCCTCTGGGATAGGTAATACAGAACCAACTGTTCAGGAACCTATGATTCATGAACCTCAACCTGAACAAGACATCTCAATAGATGATCTTAATGATTTTGTGGCTCCTGCACCTGAACTCACTCCTGAGTCTCCAGTGACCTCTTCAAGCTCAGATCCTAGACCACAAAGTAAGTGGACAAAATCGCAGGACATTGAGCTTGTAAACATCATTGGTGAACCCACTGAGGGCATGCTCACAAGAAGCATGGCTGCTAAACTAACTACAGCTTTAGCCAATGAATGTCTATATGCAGATTTTCTATCTGAAATAGAACCCAAAAGTGTCACTGAGGCTCTAAAACACCCAAGCCGTTCAGGCATGCAAGAACTTCAACAGTTTGATAAAAACAAGGTCATGACCGTGATCAAATGTCCTCGTGATGTCATTGTCATAGGAATGAAGTGGGTTTTCGAAACAAGATGATGAAAATGGCACTGTCATTAAAAAAAGCCGACTTGTAGCCAAAGGTTACAATCAACAAGAAGGCATTGACTATGATGAGACATTTGCTCCTGTTGCAAGAATGGAAGCCATCAGGATCTTCCTTGCATTTGCTACCTACATGAACTTCAAAGTTTACCAAATGGATGTAAAAGTGCATTCCCAATGGTGAACTCAAGGAAGATGTATGTTCAGAACCTCCTGCTTTGAGAGTAGTGAATTCCTCGACTATCTGAAAGCTTGACAAAGCCCTTTATGGACTAAAACAAGCTCTCAGGGCATGGTATGAAACTCTCTCACTTCCCTGATTCAAAACAAGTTTGTCAAAGGAAAGATAGACAACACCCTTTTTATCTATAGGACAAAACAAGATGTGATATTATTCCAAGTATATGTTGATGACATCATATTTAGCTCAACAAACTACACTATTTGCAAGCATTTTGAAAAACTGATGACAAAGAAGTTTGAAATGAGCATGATGGGTGAACTCACATACTTCCTTGGACTACAAATCAGGCAAACTGATAAAGGAATCTCCATAAGTCAAGAGAAATACACCAAAAATCTCTTGAAGAAATATGATATATCTGACTGTGCCTCAGTGAAGACACCAATGGTCCCTCCTAACAACCTTGGACCTGATCTCACTGACAAATCAGTCAATCAAACTCATTTCAGGGGGATTGTTGGCTCACTGATGTATCTTACTGCCTCCGCACTGCACATACAATTCTCACTGTCTAATAGCAAGATATCGTCAATCAACCAAAGAATCCCATCTCACTGCTGCCAAAAGAATACTAAGATACCTTAAGGGAACTCCAAGCCTTGGACTCTACTATCCAAAGTGCTCAGGGTTTGACCTCAAAGGATTTTGATTCTGATTGCTAGCCGCAACACATGGGTAAAAAAGTACCTCGTGGTCCTCAATTTCTTGGAAGGAAACTGGTTTGTTGGAGTGCTAAAAAGCAACAATCAGTGGCTATGTCTTCAGCTGAAGTTGAGTATGTGGCTACTGCAGGGTGATGTGCCAATGTCTTATGGATGAAAAGTCAACTCAGTGACTATGACATCCATTACAAAATGTACCCATCTCGGGATAACACCAGTGCTAAAGCAATCTCCAACAACCCTGTCCTTCACCAAAGAACCAAACACATTGATATCAGATATCCTTTCATCAGGGACCACATAATGAAAGGAGACATAGAGCTTCATTTCATCCCTACTAAATATCAACTTGTTGATATCTTCATCAAACCCTTAGTGAACCGATAACATCAAATTCCCTAATATTGTCAAATTCCGATAATGCTTGTAATTTATATCATTTATATGGATTTATGCTTATTTTCCATTGTTTTCCACTTTCAAGCAAATTACGAGCATTGGAGCTAAAAAGACGCGGAATTGGAGAAATATCAAAGATTTATCTTAGTATGCTGACTTTGAAGAAGTTACAGCGTAACTCATCTCTCACATTACGCCGTAACTAAAGCGTGACTCAGAAAGCCAACTCATTAGAAGATTACGGCATAACTCCCCTTAAAGACTACGACGTAACTATATTAGGTCAAATGAGGTTCCACACTGCTGATAACTACGCCGTAACTATTTCACCACCTACGGCGTAACTAAGTAACATTAAAGATACGGCGTAACCACTTATAAGGTTACACCGTAACCAGCAGATCTAGTGCAAATAATGAAGGAATTGAAGATTATGGAGTAACTCTTATTTAGGCCGTAACCCTGATCCGCCTATAAATACCCCCATGATTTCCAGCATTTCAAAGCATCCCATTCTACACACCACAACCAAAGAACGTGGGAAGAAGCCTAGGGCAGGTCTAGAGGAGCATACGGAGCTGTCTCCAAGGAAGAAAATTCTCCCCTACGATAAGCATTAGCAATTTATCTTTTCTTTACTTTCGATTCATGTATTTCGTAACTTTGAATATTGAATTGATTTGTATGGTTAATATGAGCTGCTAAGCACCTCTTGGTGATGGCCTAGTTATGATTCCTTAATTGTTTTGTTTATGTTTTTACATTACTCGTATAATTATTTCTAAGTGTATGCATGCATAGTTTATTGGTAGCTACCTTGTTTCGGTAGTTTTGAATGGCTGAGGCTAGTTGCTTTGGAGATATGAACAACTGACCCTAAGTGAGTAGACTGAGACGGAAAGGGTAAGATATGACCAATGATGACCCTTTCACTTGTGCGATTTGACCAACTGATCACCTACCATTTGGATGAACTTAAGAATTAGGTGGTGAGTGTTTAAGTTGCTAATGCTCGGGCACTCACTATTATAAATCTAGCATGTAGCGGTACTTAATGACTTGGCTTAGCGGACCAGGAACAATCTTATATGAAGGGACACTGACTTCTCCAGGGTGGCATCTTTGTGATAGGTTAGGGTTAATTGACCAAATGTTGTCCCTCGATCTGACCTCACCTGAAGTAATTGGAAGTTAGTAGACGTAGACATTACTAGCTAGGAGGATTAACTAGGTTAGCACCACCTCCCTCTATTGATTAAACCTTTGCCTTTATCTCTTTTATTTGCTTTAGTAGTTTATTAATTCCTTATGGAAATCATTATTAATCTGTGACACCTAGACTTAGTAATAATCCAACACACATAGCTCTTGGGACGACCTCGGTTTTACCGAATACTACACTACACGTGACCGGGTACACTACCCGTTAGTGCATTAGGGTAGACCATAGGTATAACGAGACTATATAAATATTAAAACCTGGTCAGTAAAACCTGCATCATGAACCTACCTTCAGGAGACTGAAAGCTGAATTGGGAATGCTAGACATTGAAAGTTAGCAACCTGAAAACCAATCCCAATCTCAGGTGCCTTTCTCCTAAAATGGTTCATCCTCCCTAACAAAACTCCAAAACAACCCTCTCAATCGGTAATGATTAAGACTATCTGTGGGACCAGTGACTTACGGGATATTGGAGCATCAATAAGTAACTAAATGCTCCAAGTATCGCTTACTTAAATGTCCTAGGTTGGTAAACATTTCAATTTAATATAGGAATATATGTCTCTTTATCTTGTTGTCATCTAAAGTCAAGTGGTCTCTCAAAACCTTACCTCATCCCACTTGGCATTAAATTCCTCCTCTCACATGAAATATCCTAATGATATTTTATTACTGCATAATGCACTTTTACTGTGCACTGCAACTGTTCCCATGAAACCGAAATTATCACTGGGTAGTGGAGTAAGTGGCATTAAATGAGGTAAACAAAACGCTTTCAAAAACTCCGACTTTACAAATCCTCATTTAGGGAAAAATTACCCTCTCACCACTCTATAAATACCCTCAAAAACACTAAAACACACATAAAGATTTTTTGCATCTAAACTCTGTCAAAATTACTTCTCCAACCTAGAAATCTTTGTGATTTTAATCCTCTAAAACAACTTTTTCACTAAAATCTTCTCTGTAATCAATTTACAAAAGGTTTTCATCACAAAACCCAAGAGACTCAAAACACTTTGATTGTTCTTGTCAAGAAAAGTTTTCAAAACCCTAAAAATACTTTCAATAGAAATGGCAAGAACACAGTCTCTTCATTTTGCACCACAGTGGGTAGGGGATCTAAGTGATGTTGAATTTAAAACAAACAACGTTATAGGCAATTTTGAATACCCCCCAAATGTCCCAGCCTATAAGGACATAATGAAGTTTTTATTGAACTCACTAAAAAGGCCTTTACTCACCCCATCAATTTTTACCAAAACCTCCCTCGTGGAGTTTTGGGCTACATTGGTGGCCTATGACTGACACCCTCTAATGATGAGACTGACCTACGACCCACTAGGGAGTATCTCATCAAATCTCTTTTAACAGGGAATGGTCACCACCCCTCGATTATAAAACATTTTACTGCAATGTGGTTAGACTATAATTCTGAAGTCTATGTTGCCCATCCTGAACCCTCCACAGTTAAGGATGGGTTAAAACAAATTGTTTTAGATCCAAAGTTTTTGGATGTAACCCCAAATACTCATTTCCTCATTGAAGATCCTATTCATATTTGTGACCGTGTTCTCGACGGAACCACTCATCCACTGAACAAGTTAACTCTATTCAGTTGATGGTGGCATACTTCTTGATGAATGGGGTCACTGTCGACATTGGGGAGATCATTTACAATGATCTCAGAACCAAGCTAATGAGCAAAACTAGGGCGAAATATGTTTCGTACTTAGGTTTGTCTCATGTGCTTTACAAGTGTTAATGGGTTGTAATTACCCTCAGGAATACAAATACACTGCTTTACCTGGTATCTTGAGTCAATCTAATTTTCAAAAAGACCCATCCCAAGTCACTAAAATAGAATTGACAACCCATATGGTTACTGTAAACAACCAAAGGGACTTAGTGTCTCCAAACCTTGCTGCTAAAAAGAGAAAGGGGAAGTCTCAGACTGGAACTAAGACCAAACCCAAGTCTCAAGGCCCTGAGGCTTCTAGAGCACGTACCAAAAAGGCAAAGAAAGCCCCAGATTGATCCACACCCACTGGTGACCAAACAACATCCACCCCGTGACAACGAAGGACACCTGAACATCACAGCCGCCCTTGGTCCCAACTACTCCTCCCAAGATCCAGAGGGAACATACAACCCGGTAGCGGAGCGCCTTCCACACGCCTAAGGATGACTTTTGTAAATCACATCTTTGTCCAGGGCCAACCGAATGATCCCAAAGACTCGTGAGGGAAATTGAAACCCGCTAATAGATCTCACCGCCATGATTCTAAGGATAGCACTGGGAAAAACCCATCGCTTGAAGGAGCAACAGGGACAAAGACTCAGAGGGATTAAAACCACACCGTATATGGAACCCATCACCACCACCGGTTTATTGGATTTTTGAGGTTAACGAAATTTTATTCTCTGATGAATAACAAGTCAGTGAAGATGAAATTCTATCACAGAAGAAGAAGTGGAAGCTGATGTTCAAACTGAACAAGGCATCACCGATCCACAAGAGCTCTAAAGAGTCACCTTTCCACCAAGATAATGACTCGACTCTTCTGATCTTCCTGCCCTGAAGAATTCGAGAAGTTTGATAATACTCTTCCACGGACAGAGGCAACTAGTTATGTGGATCACTAAAGCTTCAAGGAAGCTATACTTGTTACTGAAACATTATGGATTAATACACTAAAGTTGCCGCCTATATGTAGATCCTCATCGAGGTTGCGCTTTGATGCAAACACCCATGAACACATAGATCTCATGTACCAACATCTTCACAGACTGGATGAAAATCTGGTTAAATTTCTAAAGCACCTTCGTGGTTATGGGACAAAGATTGATGAAATCAGTGGACTCCGGTCAAAGAAGACCCAAAGACTCAACTCCAAAGTGCTTGAGGCTACTGAGGCTTACTTGAAAAATTCCTCAGGCCTCACTGAACTTATCACCATGCTAAAACCGCCAATGTTCAGGGTCTTCAATCTTTAGTTTAGTCTCTTCAGGGCTACTCGGTTCTTTGGATGCTCAGTGACTACTTTGGCTAAGGCATCATCTCAATGGCTGGAATCTGGGGCCTAGAATGACCGCTTTGAACTCTCTTAGGCTAATCTAGCGTAAAAAGTCACTGATCTTCAGAAGGATACAACTGACATTAAGGCTATGGTCACGGAGATCTACCAAGCCTTCAAAGGTCAAGCAACACTAACTCCCACCAGTTTCAGCTACACCCTTATCATCAGTCCCACCAACAACAATAATCATGACGACAACACCACCATTGGTAGCATCATCTTCTTCAAGACAGGACACAAGAAAGGCAATAATGCAAACACCTGAGCCTATGAAGATCCCCTATATGATCGGCAACACCGAGTACTGCCACTCCACAAAGCTAAGTGCCATCTCTTGAGGAAGAAAGGAGGAGGAAACTAGCTGAGGAAGAAATAAAGAGCAAAAAATAAACCGTACAAGTTTTGCCGGGAAGCCGAGAACATTAGAATTGATCCTAAGAAGCTTGAAAAGGGTCGCATGACGAAGTTCAAGGATGGTCAAGCGTACCAAATGGTCAAAATGAGAAAGAGGTTAGATGAAAAGAACAAAAGAGTTGCAGCCATTAGGCAAGAAAGAATTGACCACTAGAATGGTCAATGACAAGCGAAGGTCACTCGAGAAAAATTGCGGCGTAATCATCCCCAAGTCCAAACCACTGCAATGAATGTCTACTGGGGGGATGATAAAAGACATTCTCGAGGTTCATGATCCCCTAAAATTTATCGACTTTGGGATCACCTGAACTTGATTAGCTTGGTCCTATCATTGAAAAGAAGCGTAATGCGTGGTTAAGGAGTGATGAAAATGCTTAGCAAAAGGTATGAAAGATCGAGGGAAGCACCGCCAATACTGATTCACCGCCTTTTAATCGCACCTCAAGGATCTCAACCTCAATCATCACAGGCAAACAAAGAGGGTTGAGTTCGAGCCCGAGATCAAAGTGCCCGGACTGAATGCAATAGGGAGCTACTGAAGGTGTGAAGTTTGTAAACTGTCTTGTGATTGAAAAGTCCGAAGAGAATTGTTCTTCATAGATGTCTTTGGAAACCCAAAGATTCCAAAGGTAGAGTGACATTGACAAAGTGTGGCATACTGAGCTACATACCGTGGCCTCTCAAATTCAAACTCCCCCAAACGTCAGTTATAAAATACTTAAACGCCAAGATAAGAGAGCATCTTGACAAAGAAACACTCATCACAAAGAAAGTCAAGCTTGTGCAATCGGGATCCATCTGATTGACATCATTATCATTTATCTTTCGTACTAGTGATAGGAACTATGTAATTGATCAATAAACGATGTATGTTTTGTTAAAATATTTAGAGTTCCTTATTATGTTCATTAGTACATTCAAAGTGTTAAGAACCCAATTGCTCACTTACACTAATCAATCACTTGAGCTATTTGTATATCCAAATAGGAGATCATTGGTTCAGTAAATACCTAAAACTCTTTAAATCTAGGTTTTGAATAGAAAATACCCTAAGTGTTTAGACCGTTAAACATAAATAGTGTTAATACAAATAAGCCGTAAAAACGTTTATTTATATTTTACGATCTTCTAATGTTTTGTCGATAACAAAACATAAAATCATTTTAACGAAACAAATAAAATACATAATTATTTTGAACTAATAGTTTCTAACACACTTACGTTTTCACATAAAACACAAAAACAAGTATAAGTGATTTTATGATTTAGTATTACATATGTACAACAACTAGTGTTTATATATTTGAGTAAAATATACACATAACTAGTATGTAGTATATTGGGTAATATAAATAGGTAGAAACTTAAGTATCACAACCCATTGACCAAATACATTGAATGTAGTTGGGTACAACCCAAAGTCCATGACCCATGGAGCTTGACCCATAACCCATTGCATGACATCATGCTTATATCATATATGGATAATATCCATAACCCATGGTATTGACCCATACCCATGTGATTATGTGCATTGCACTCAAAAGATACATTGTATCTAGTAAAAGACCCATGGATCAACCCATGACCCATAAACAAAATACCCATGGGTAAAGAGGAACGTCCCACAGATCCCTAGCTTTATGCTAGATGGATCCTTGGGATCCGAACAAAAGAGAGTATTTTCCTTTATAAATAGTGAGCCATTTCTTCATTGTTTCTCACCTCTTTCCAACATACTTTCCCTTTGAGTTAAAAACTATCTAACCCCAGATCCAAGAGATCTATGTTTGTAGTTTTGTTTTTGTGTGATTCTCTAGGTTCCTTAAAGGCTTAGATCACCACCTTTGAAGTCGAGCAAGCTCAAGTCCATGAGATGCCATGCTTCCTCATCATCAAGACTACTGAAGTCCTCTTGTTGATGGTTCTTTTCTTTCTTCTAAGAAGTGCAGTGTTGAAGACATTAGTGAAAGATGTCTCAAGTTTCAAGACAAAGACATTAGTGAAGGTGTCGATTGTCCGTATTGTAGGCATTTAAGGGGTTTAGAAGCCAAGTTACAAGACATTAGTGAAGTGTGTCTTGAAGATCTAGTTAAAGGAATTAGTGAAAGGTGTCTTAGATGTACATTCGATATGGTGTGTTTCGATATACAAGATAGATTAGCATTAGATCCAAGGATATTGATATCCTTGATGATGTTGTAAGAAGGAGTTGGTCTCCTTTGAGATTAGTTGTTGGTGTAGTGTTGGGTTGTAGTTCCTCCATTGTAATGGAACTCGGTGCTTAGCCTAGTACCGGATAAAGTGGTAGGCTTATGCCAGTGGTAGGTGTCACTTTGGTGTGAAAGAACCCTGGTTAGCCTAGTACTTAAAAAAGAGTAGGCAACGCTTGGAAGGTTTCTCCACCATGGAGTCTGTTTGTGTAGTGATTGCAAACTCTCGAGTAGGTGACTCGGGGTGTGGAGTAGGGCAAGGAAGGTTTCCTTGTAGCCAAACCACTATAAATACCGCTGTTGTGGTTTGTGCTTTTTACTCTTATCTTTTCATTACATTTTTATACTTTTATATGTTTGTTTATCCACATCCAACACACACCTAAATAGATTGACATAAGTCGATCTAAATAGATTAAAAAGAAGTTTTAATCGGCAAAACTATTCAACCCCTCTAGTTTTCAACAATTGGCATTGATCTTTGTTACAAGTTTTAAAGTATATTGTACTTTAAAAACTTGATACGATCCATGGTTAATTGAAACCTACAAAGAAGGTTTTTCATAAAACAAAACACCATGTCTTTTAAAAACTCTTTGTTTGGATGTTGATTAGATGACAACATTTTTCTTATTATTTGTTTTTATTTAAATGCACTAATCCTCTTTGTCATGTTGATTAGTCAAAGCTCATACCTAGCAAGCCATAGGAATCATTGGTAACAAGAATACCTTCCCTAAGAAGGTATCTTAAGCATAAAGGAGCCGAATTGTCTTCATGAATTTGTTGTGTCATTTGTAAAGACATTCATAAGTGCATTAGAGGCTGACTTTCTACTTATCTCTAAATGACATTAGCTTGATAAAAGTATGTTTTCCTAGTATTTATTTGATTATCTTTTGTGCTTATACTCATTTGCTTAAGAGAGCATATAGCTTCATTAGGAAGCCTTTCTTGCATAATGTGTTTCTTTCTCGCCTAAAGTCGAGGGATTGCCGCATAATTTGTGTTTCTATTTCATTTAATCCAAAAATTATATCTTTCTAATAATAAAACAAAAACACAAATATCAAAAATTCCTCCTTCCCATAAAACTCCCACCGTCATCTACTCCATCAAATCCCACTTTTTCAAATCTTCCAATTTCAAAATTTCCTCTCATTCAAAACTTCATCTTCCTCTCCATTTCATCTCATCTCAAAACCAAGAAGGCTCATCAACATGGTTTACATCGCCTGCTCATCAGCCTTAACACTCATTGCTCTTGTGTTCCCTATGATGAAGTTCTCATACGAGACATATACTCAGTGTTGTTAATCTACCTCGGGATCATATACCCAATCCTTTGTATCATTCTTAGCATTGAAATGAAATATTATTAAGAGTCTAGTTTATCTAGGTTATTATTATCATAATGTGTTTGTCATTTCTTTTGATTTATATGTTTCGTATTCTCTCCTAATGCAAACATTAAAAGTCATGTATGCATGCTAAAAGAAAATGTAGGCTAAAACACATATCTTGGTATAAAATTGTAAAACCTATGTTTTTATCAAATCAAGCTTCTGATATTATTGCACCCACCTGGATCCCCAAGTATACTAGCCGGATCCTTTATAAAAGGGAACCGTGGGAACCGTCCTTCTGGATAACAGTTTTTTGATGCATAATAAAAACCACTTTCTCTCTAAAAGTAATATTCCACTAGAATGTCAAAACCGTAAGTGAGTTAAGTGTCATTGTTGTTAAAAACCATTGTTAATAAAAATCTAGTAAAAACGTTATATAATCATTGGTTGACCACAAACATCACTTTCTATTAACTCATCGTGTTAGGACCAAAGATATATCAACCTTATCACTTTACCAAGCAAACCCAACACAAATACCACGTTAACACAAACAACACAAACGTTTTGCTTAAGAAATAAGGAAGAGAAAGATGGTGACTTGAATGATATAGAATCCGTGTATGATGTGAGAATAGATAAACACAAGATGTTGTATATTCAATAAAGAAAAACACACACACACTTTCAAGCACACCCTCAAATGAATCCATTTGAGGGTATTTATAGTCCAAGGACTTATTTGCCCTAAAGGCTTTCCATGGCCTTTCGTGGACTTGATTGGGCTTGGATGCTTAAGCTTATACACGCTTAGCATACCTTAACATTTAACCAATTAGCTTAGCCCCTACCACGGAGCCCGTTGACTATTCTATCACGATATCTAACACACAATACAAAGTTCCTAAACGTGAATGACCATCACTTCTAATAAAACTATTAAGGCTAACACATCGTTTCTATAGGTTCAACTATGATGCATGAATATGTTTGATTTTTCACTCACTAGCGTCTACACTCTGAACATCTCCCTTGAGCCCAACACACCTGGCAATTATGTCCGGGGTTCACAATCTCGAAAACCATCACTTCCACCTAAGGACGTATTATAAACACCTCTCTACTAACCAAGAAGGTATCAATACCTCCTTCCGAGCCATATGACTAGATTGTCTTCTTGAAATTAACAAGAAAATATGTCCAAGGTTTGTATTGGAATTCTTCCGTCAAGTCGAACTCATTCAGAATCTAGGATCGCTTCTTTCTCTTGGTTTTGGATCAAAACCAAAAGTTCGCTTTTTAACCCTTGGCCATTTGCTCACATCCTCCCAATTCCAAATCATGGACAATGTTCCTTCACTAAAGATTGGTCTCTTTGATTCTCTTCAACTTTTGTGAAGAAAATAGTCCATATTGTTCACACATACCTTCCTCGGAGGACTTGAAACGCATGATATGCAAACCCCATTATCTCGATCCAAACATTATCTATACACGGGATATCCGAGAAGAGTACAAGGATCTTGCACTCATCCTACGTGAAAATGTTCGAGTCTTAGGAAATCAAGAAATCCTTCCCGCTTTGTTACAGGTTTCACATAATGTATTGTTTTCTAACACAACAACCATACAACCGCTTATACTTCTAAGTAAGGCTTTAATTGTAAATCTTTCAAGGTCCAAGAACAAACTCATACCTTATGGAATGTTCTTGACGCCACTTTATCAAAACATCATGTATTTCCACCCTCAATTTCAAAGTTCGTTGTAGGTACTCTGTAACAAAGATTGATGGAACCTCTAAACATATATCTCATGAAGACTTTCTTCATTCCCGAATCAACAAAAACTCATCAATCATTTGATGATCCCTCTGAAAAGCGCCAAGGAACTTAGTAATCTTTCAAATAGGATCAATCCTTAGTATTCTTGCTTTATCAATGTAATCCAATTTCTTTCATGAAATAAAACATCTTACATTTGATATCTTAGTTTTAGAACCTCTTAAACTAACCTTGAAATATGATGCATTATCAAAGTCATTGCATAACCTTTTGTAAAGGTTCTTGCTTACCGCATAGACGATCCTAAAATTTAGGCATAGACTGATCCCTACTCTTAGGGAACCGTGGGATCCGCAAAACGTAAAATGCAATTGCAAACATTGTATTTCAAACATGTCCTTAGAACACCTCACACTAAACTAGACATAGTGTCCTAAGGCAAATTAAATCCTTATTAAGTTAAGTAGATCCCTCCTACTCACATGATAACTCACCTAGATCACAATCAAGACACTTGTAGATCTATCGTTTTACTTAAACTTATTAGTCTTCCGCTCTTAAGCTAACACATCATTTCTCAAGCATAATCCCCTCACATCTAGCCTTGGAAATCTTCAATTATATTAAATTGATCATAATCATCCTTACCTCAAAATTGATCAAATTCTAGTTTTTCAATCTTAAGTCTTTAGGATATTTCCCAAAACATTATGTAAGATATAACTTTTCACATACACATCATAACATTAACACAAGGTAGCGTATAGATGGAATTCTAGAGAGAGAAAGTTAGAGGTTTAGGGAACTTAGTGAGAGAAAGTAAAAGATATTATTATGAGCTCCAACTCTCTACCTTGGGAGGTAGAGAGTATTTATAGTCTTACATAAAACGCCACACATCGGGTCGTGGATCGTGCATACAATGGGTAAAGCCCCGTCCGTCCTCCACGGTGTTACTTAACTAAATACTACTTAACTTAAAATAACTACGACTACGAAGTTTCTAACGATTACATATACTTGAGGTGACCGACTCTTTAATCCCTGGAATTTCTAATTCCTAACAATCTCCCCTAAGGGAGGTCACCTCAATCATGCACTAAAATTACATTGAATACAAAAAGATATGACATTAACAATTGTTCTTGCATTCTTGATGTAGTCCTTGTTCCAAGCTCGTAGTCATTGATTCTTCACATTGCATGTTTGGTTACTTCAAGTGGAGGTCTTTTACTGATCCACGGGATAATAATTTTGAGCCATCATTTGAGATCATCACCATAAAAATCTCGATACATCCATTGTGGTGTAGGTATTATGTGATATTGTGACTTTCGGACCGACATGCTCACATTCTGGATCATGATATCTTCTCATCGAGTAGCGAAGCATTTGTTGATTCATGATATTGGCAGCCAGAAGCGTAAGCATGGAGTAAAAATATCGAGTCATTGATGCACTAATCATGATTTTTTTGAGATGAATGTGTTAAGTGAGCATGCGGCTATGGATTGACCGCTTCATTCTCGAATACCGCAAACGCCGGGCGTACTCGCATACAACAAGTAGCAATAAATCGCACGAAAGTGTCTTTGATCACTTTCGTTGAATTGAGGTACACGCCCACGGTTCCCCGTGCTGATCGACAAGTACCGCCTCGTGATCGTATAATTCGAAGAATTTCCTTGACAGGTTTCGCAATGCTTCTATCCGTTTCAAACCGAACGTCTCAAAGAAGACAACACGGAGTGAGTGAACCAAATTTTCGTCCAATCGATTGATGAAAAGATAATTGAAAAACAATCGTGTATTGCTCAATAGAAATTGTTTTTGCAATATAACGAAGGTTTTAATGAAAATCAATTATCAATCATAAAACACCTTTTGATTTGAAAATTAGTACACGGTCGACGTGCTAATGAAAAGAGTTTTAAAGCACAAAGACCGGTTTTTCAAAGGTATCCCAATCCATAACCGAACTGTGATTGATTCAAAAGATTGAATCGCCCCATTGTTTCGCTTCAGCTTGTCACATGGTTGATCTCAGATAATAGATCTCACATGCCACCTACCAGAGCTTGTTAGATGTTGGCTCCGTAAGGCTTTCCATCTTCATTGTGAATATGTTAAACATATCACTCGATGTTCCGCAATACCACAAGGATAATGCATAGGACTCAAGATATAAACTCTCTTTCCACATTGTGTGAAACAGAGTCTTCATTGAAAGTGTCCTAATGAGATTTATTGATGATCTCGTGGCTCTAGACTCAATTTGTGCATATTTGGATCCTATATCGGAGACTAGGGAGAGGGTCTCCTTCTTCAATATCAACAATCTCTAAGAGAAAGTCGATAGATAATGTCGGTTCCCCGTGAGAATGAAACAAGTCCTTTTAAGAGGAACTTGAGTGGTTTGGAAAGTTGAAGTGCAAAGGCGCCACTGGGTCCATGACGTCTTGTCTTCAATACCGATGTTACCATCAGTAGCATATGAATTGAACCCGTTTCTGCCCTAAGGTTGAATAAATGGAGGGCTATTTGTTTTCACCCTTTTCTCATTCAATTCTTTTTAATTCTTCAACCCCTTCAAGCTTACCGAGACTTCATAGCTAGAACCTTGTTGGGTTTATTCCAAAGACTAGCTCAGTCTTATTCCGCACTCTTCCCATATCTCATTTTTCTCCTTTTATCATCATACCTAAGAACTCTACACTAACTAGTGGATAGTCCCCGGGTAGATCCCTCCGGTTCTGGCGGATCATGGGAACACATACCTAACCTTATCATCCTTATATCACCATACATAATGTAAAGTTGGTCGGTCTTTTTGGTATTGTTCATCCGCCATTGGAACCAATTGAAAACCATTTGAAAATCAATCCTGATACTTGTGATATATTATCAAAGCATTTTGTACCTGAATTGTTTTTGATATTTTAGAACGAGAACTCCCCCTCAACATGTGCATCAAGTATTTGAAAATGTTTTGCACACGGAGGCAAGAGAAAGAATTAACTTCTTTGATTACCATTTTCTAAAAGATATCAACATCACTTCCCAAATCGAATCAAGTAGATAAAGCATTTTGGGGAAGGATGAGGTTTTCATGATTTTGCTCCCCTCAATATGTGCTCGAGGTTTGAAAAGAGTTTTACACATACTAGAGGGAACCCGCACATTGAGATAAATGATCACGTTTCAAATCATAGGTTTAAGATAGATGCTCCCCTCAACATGTGCATGGAAAATTTGAAATCGTTTGTCACATGCGGGGAGGGCATCATGTACATTCTTATAAAACCATTTACCGAATTATCAGTTTAAATCCAATTTAAATCACACATTCTCCCCGATCACAATTATCAAATCATTTGAGATTTGTGATCTCTTATAGATTTAAATTGATTTTGAAAGCTTTTAAGGAGAATTGTGACTTGATTATGAAAGCGTTTTAACCGATAAGGATCGGATTTTGAGACTTTAAACTCCATTGATAGAACATGCATGTATATCTTTTGAAAACAATTTAATGCCAAATAACTTTTTAATTTAATTGAAATCATTCTCCCCTCAATCAATGACATAGGTTGTTGATTGAGAGATAGAGATTTTGACAAATAAGTCCCGATGATTATCAAAAATAGAGACCGAGTTATTTTTCAAAGCATTTAGTTTTCAGATAAATGTTTATAGAATCAGAGCATGGAATTTGAAATCATGATAAAACATGGCTCGTTTCTTTCTTTTTAAAAACCGGTTATTGCCTCGAAAATGACAATAAACCATTTTCTTTTCTCCCAAAAATATTTTTTGATTTTTTTTTTTTTTTAATTCGAACAACATCTAAAGTCCCGTGTCATTCTTTGAATGACAGCACAAAGACCGTAGATATTATCGAACCGAGAAAAACATGACAAATAGACAATATTTTTTGAAGATTTTTCGAATTTTTCAAATTTTTATGGATTTTGAAAGTTTTATATTTTTGTATTTTGTTTTTCGAATAAATATATACAAGAGATAGATGAAGATAGACCTTTACTCCTCGTCTTCCTCCTCAAGACGTTTGAGAGTATCTGATTGAAGGCTTTTCAAGCCAAGACGTGGAAGAATAAACTCAAAACGTTCTCTTGGAAGAGCTTTGGTGAAGATGTCCGCTAACCGATATTCAGACCTCACAAAATATAGTTCCACCACACCTTTTCCACTTGTTCCCTGATGAAATGATGTCGAATGTCGATATGCTTTGCTCTTGAGTGTTGAACGTTGTTGCATGAGAGAGCAATAGCACTTTTATTATCACAAGACAGAGGGATTTTGTTGAATTCAAAGCCATAGTAGATAATTGAGATCTCATCCATAAGATTTGAGCACAACAAGATGACATGGCTATGTATTCAGCCTCTGTAGAGGAAATAGAAGTACTCATTTGCTTCTTTGAAGACCACCTCACAAGCTTATCACCCAAAAACTGAGCACCTCCAGATGTACTTCGACGTGTATCTTGACAACCTCGCATGATCGATCTCGCGATAGGCCGTTAGTGACATACTAGTGTCCTTCGGGTACCATAGTCCCATATTGATGGTTCCTTGGAGATACCGAAGACCCGTTTAACCGCTTCAAGGTGCTTTTTGGTAGGCTTAGCCTGGTATCTAGCACACATGCAAACAAATAACAAGATGTCCGGTCTACTAGCGTGAGGTACATCGGGATCCAATCATACTACGATATTTCGTTTGGTCAATCATGATCCCCGAGTGGTCCTCATCTAGTTTGGTTCGATCAATCATGGGGTGTCAACAGGGTCACTTGAATCAAATCCAAATTTCTTTAAAATCTCAGTTGCATATTTAGATTGATTTATGAAAATGCCTCCGGGACTTTGTGAAATTTGTAATCCCAAGAAAATGACATTTGTCCCATCATTGACATTTGAAATTTTGAACTCATTTCATTAGAAAACGATCACATTCCATTGGGTCGGTCGAGGCAAAAATAATATCATCAACATAAATTTGAACATGAGTTAAATGTTTGCTGACTTCCGGTGAACAATGTAGGATCAACTGCTCCTTTCTTGAATCCGGTGATAGAAGAAACTTTAAAGCGTATCATACCATGCCCTTGGAGCTTGCTTTAAACCGTAAAGAGCCTTCTTCAACGATAAACGTGAGTAGGATGCTCTTGATTCACAAATCCTTCAGGTTGGCCGACGTAGACGACTTCTTTAAGATCTCCGTCGAAATGCCGCCTTCACATCCATCCGATAGACTACCATGTTCTTACTAGCAAATTAGCCGAAGATTCGATTGCCTCGATTCGTGCAACAGGAGCAAAAGATTCTTCAAAGTCTATACCCTCCTCTTGACGATATCCTTTAGCAACTAATCGAGCCTTGTTCTTCAACACATCACCATGCTCATCAAGTTTTACTTTGAAGATCCATTTTAGAGCTATAATCATAGCACGTCTCGAGCGTGTACTAACTCCCATACATCAAGTCGATCGAACTCATGAATTTCTTCTTGCATGGCATTGAACCAACTATCTTCATTCATGGCGGTTTTAACATCTTTTGGTTCGATCTTAGAAAGTACGGAGTTGAAGAAACACCATAAGGCATCGGTTGCAAGTTGTTTCCGGTTGATACAGGACGAGAGGGATTTCCAATGATGTTGTCTAATGGATGATCGTGAGTCCATTTTCTAAGGTGTTCATGTGGCGTTGTTGAGGAACCGAGGTAGCAGAGTCGATGTCTCCTCGAAGAAGATGGTTCTGATGATGATTCATGAGCAAATATGTTTTCAAATGGAGCATCTTCAGGAGTAGCAAATGGATTAACTTCATCATTGATGCCATAAACATTTCCATGATGTACATTTGAAGAATGATGATTTGTTGATGAGATCAAGGATCGCAGCAGGTGCTTCTTGACTTAAAGATATTGAGACTGAAGGATTGACTTCATTCACAGAATATGAGCATCCTCTGCGGGAATCATCACCTCATTAGTATTTGAATCATACAGTTCATCAAACATAGGATCAAACAATTTCTTTAAATCATCTTCGGATGGAGGTACATATGGAGTTTCTTGAGTAGAGTTTGGAACAAGAGATGAACCAATGGGACTGTTTTGAAGTGGGGTCCCGAGCCGAGTGTCCAGAGCCATTTGACCGGTAAGCTCATCAAACGTAACGTGAATGGTTTCCATGATATTTCGGGTTCTTTTGTTGTAGATTCGGTATCCCTTTTTGTTTGGTGCATATCCTACAAATACTCCAATGTCACTTTAGCCCTAAGTTTCCCTAAGTCTTGACCCTCATTAGTTGGATAGCACAATGCACCAAACACACGAAGGAAAGAGAGATTAGGTTTTCTGTTGTGGACAAGTTCATATGGAGTTTTTCCATGTACAGGGTGGATTAGGGAACGATTTTGTGTATAGCATGCGATTGGCATTGCTTCAGCCCAGAGACACATTGGAACCTTTGAGTAAATCAACATTGTTCTAGCGGCTTCAACAAGAGTCCGATTCGCTTTCAACTACACCGCTTCGTTGAGGAGTTCGTGACATACTTCTTTGATGACTGATTCCAACGCTTTCATAGAATTCATTAAGTTGTTTGTTGACAAACTCGCCCATTGTCTCGCTTCGACAATTCCCGACGGTTTTGTTAAGTCGAACCTCGCAACTTTTTGATGAGTTTGATGATGATATCAGGAGTTTCATCCTTTGTCCTTAAGAACTTGACCCATGTGAATCTAGAGTAATCATCAACCACAACTAACACATATTTCTTCCCAAAGATATTCTCCACTCTCATTGGTCCACATAAATCCATATGAATCATATGAAGAACTTCGTGATGAGTTAGTAGGTTTGTGTTTATGGGCATATTTCTTGCTTTTTCCCAATTGACATGCTGAACAAAGATGATCCTTTTCATACTTTAGTCTAGGTAAACCTACAACTAAGTCCTTTCGAAAGATCATTGATGGTACTGAAGTTCAAGTGATTGAGACGACGATGCCATAACCATGACTTTGTTTTGAAGCCTTTGACAACAAGCAAATTGGAGAAGACCTCATCATGTCATCGATAGAGATGGTGTAAAGATTTGAGCCACGAGTTCCTTTTAATAGTTCCTTACCATTAAGATCTCTAACAAAGCAGGTATGTTTTCTCAAGGCAACTTCTAGATCGAGTCACGAATTGACCAACGAAAACGATTATGACCCAACCCTTCAACATAGTATACTCTCGAGATGACACTATCACCAACAACATAATCTCCATAACCCATAATAGCAGAAATGATCATTACCAAATCTAACAGTCCCGATGAACTTGCTCACGAAGTTCATGAGCAGCGACCGGTCTCCACCATATGCTTGGAACAACCTGAGTCCGTACCACGTAACGATTTGAACGATCTGCAGCTTGAACACGCACAAAAATGGATAACAGGATAATTGGGATCCCCATGCAAGAATGGGTTCCATTTGGTTAGTAACAATGTTTGGACCACCCATATCAGAAATAGAAGCATTCATATCAGAAAGTGAGGCAATGGAATCGTTGTGAATAGATGTAGTACTGGTGTTTGTATTTGACCTATTCAAAGTATGTTCACTTCTTAAGGGAATAGTTCTACCAAGAGGCATCCATTTTCTCGTGGGCATAATCTTAGCAGTTTGAGAACAAAACTGATTATTCTTATGGCCAAAAGGTATCCAATAATAACCTATCTTTATAAAAGTTCTTCCTGTGGGTTTCCACTGTTTTCTAACAATCTTTCGCTTTTGCCTTTTTGCCTTATTTGCACGATTATTAGCATTAACAATTTTAACGGGCATTTGACAAAGATTAGACAAAGCATTCACACCACATTCATGATTAGCAAATGTAATTCAAGCATACATCATTACAAGGTTTGCAGATAGTATCGAATTCAATTAATTACAAGATTTAAGGCTAATACTAGAATCAACACGATTCCTTTTATTCAACTCAAGCTTAAAGTTCCTAGATTGGTCTTCTACTCTCTTCCAATGCACATTCTTAGCTTGCAAGGTCCTATCATTCCTTGTATTGTCTTGAGACTTTGACCCGTTCGCTTTAAAGTCACTGATTACTCCTGTAGAGGGAATGGGAACATTAGTTGGTTGATCTAATTTTTGCATTCCCGAACTTGATGTGCAAGGATCTGAAGTACTAGAAGGCACATTAGTGTATACTTTAAGACGGTGATTTGAGCTTTTTGCGTGCACACTAAAGTTCACTTTCTTAGCACTAACATATCCGAATCAACTACTTGAAGGCACATTAGTGTTTCCTTTCTTAAGAATGGGCATAGAACGGATTTCCTGCTTGGCACTAGGCATAGAACAAGGCATCACAGCTTTGCCTTTTGCACCTAAGGTTAAGGATTTGGGACATGTCGCAATTACACATTCTAGCAACTCTTGAGATCGTTTGGCCCGGAGGCAAGCAAACCTAATTTCACTATCAAGAGGTTTGTTAATGAAATCCTCTTCGACAATCTCACGGAGACATTCTAGACTATCCTTAAGGTGAGCACATTATTCATGAAAAGCATGTTCATTATTCCTGAGATGAGGAGGAATATATTTAAGTGTCACAGTGTATTTGCAGTCTAAGGGTGACTTTGAGACAACATTCTTATTGAAAACAAGTGGCAGTTTCCCATTTCCCCGACTTCTCAGATTCTCAATTTCCTTTGTAAAGACGTTATTTTTTCGTTGTTTTGGTCACGGGTGACTTTTATTGAATCATATAACTCTTTAAAATGTCGTTAACTTTTTCATTTTCTTCTAGAAAACTCTCGTTTTCCTTTTGTAAGGCATCAACTAAGTTTTGAAGATGAAAAGTTTGAGAATTCTGAGAATCTAAAGGAGGAGGGATTTGGGAGCCTGTCATATTGTTCGTTTGACCCTTTAATTGAGAGATTTGGGCTTTCAACTTTTTGATCGTGTTGCACTGAGCTTGAATCTGTTCATCACGTTTGTTAATTTGAAAACTGCATCAAACTCGAGCATCCGACGGATGTCTTGATATTTAAAGTTTTGACATTTTCTTTAAGATGTTGATATTTTAGTTGTAAATTAAAATGCTCAACTTCTAGTTTAGAAAAATGTTTAACCAAATTGTCGTGATCATCCAGTTCAATTTTCTCGTTTAGTTTAGAATTAGTTTTTCAAGCTCAATGACACGATCATGGGAGACTTTCAGGGCAACAGATAGTTCATGAAATTTGGAAGCATTAATAGAGCAATTTGAAGCAGTGAAAAAAATATCTTGAGCAACACATTCAGTAATAAGAGTCTCATTTAATGTATGCAAGTTCTTCCTCTCAATCTCATTATATTTTAGTGCACGCTCATAATCACTAACTTCAACTACCATTGCATCAAATTCCTTTTCCATTCCCTTAATATCAGTTTCTATTCCCTTTTTAAGACTCTCAAAGTGATCTTTTAGAAGTTTAAAGAAAGGCATGACCTCAGTTAAATAACATTCTTTCATTTGCTCAAAACCCCTTTCTCCTTCCGTTATACCAGGTGTGTGATCCTTTTCTTGCAAGTTTTCTCAAAATCAACAAATAGTTGAAATATAACATATTGACTAATTAAGGTCTTGCTTTTAGTGGCAATTTTTCTAGGAACTAGATGCATTGGTGTATTAGGAGGATACTCACGCTTCTAGGCATTTTCCATAAAGGGGGTTTGTTTCAACAATATTTTCAACTTTTCGCTTTCTAAATCCTTTTCCGAAAACTTGTTCTGGGAGTCAACAATGTCTAAGGCTTAAACATGTTCAAGGAAATCCAGTTTTCCTTCTTGTAGTCATGGGGAGTGATAATAATCTTTTTCTCTTTGCATTTAGGGTCATCTAGTTTTTTGTTCATCCTTTCCCTAGTGACTTCATCCGATTTCTTATCTTCCTCAGTGCACTCAACGCAACTAGGTTTCTGCCTAGGCTTAAGAATTTCATTACCATCATAAAGCACCTTATGAGCATTTCTAGCCTTTTTAATTACCTCGGGATTCGGTTCCTCAACAAGGGGAATGCTATGCTTATCGCTTAAGACTCAATGTTTAGTGACCATGTGAGCGGTCCCGAATGGTGTTTCCTTGTATGTACAACTTGTTCTCAAGTTTGTTTTTCAAAGTTTTAAGATTAGAAAAATCTCTCAAGAGTTTTGATTCCTTTGCATTAAATTCTTGCTTAAGCATTTTCACATTTTCTTGAAGTTCTTGTTTTTGTTTAGATGTTTTAGAAAGTTTTTCTTGCAAGGAATTTAATTCTTGTTTCAATACTTCTTCTCTAAACTTACTTTTCTAATTACTGTACTTACTTGGTCATCCATTTCCTGCTCACGAGTGGTCAACTCAAACTTAGCACGTTGTTCATAAATAGCAACACGTTCTTTATAGGCATTTAGTTCGAAATAATGGAATCATCGAGGGGCACATGCAGGTGTATTCATCAAAAAATAGTCATTGTTGACTGCAGAAGATGCATCACTTGGTACAACTTCACTTTCACTTTGTTTCACATATTGATCATATGGGACAATATTGATATTACCCATATTTTCAATATTTGATTCAATAGTTTCGGTTGATTGTACTTTGTCATGCATCCGTTTGCACATCAACATCATCGTATAGTTTTAATACCTCTGAGATGAGCTTGTCATGGGATGGCCCAGCTAGTGATGAAGAAGAGACCTTGGGAGAAACCATTGGAGAAATGCTAGCCATAAAATTGTGTGTGCCGTAGGTCCATCATCCACATCAGAGTCGTATGCATCACAATCGGCGACTTGAAAGGCATTCTGATGATTGTGACCTATCTCCTGAATAGGCTGCTCATCCACATCTGCATCATAGGTCTTGGCATTGCCCTCGAAGAAACGCAATTCCTCTTCATTCAGAGTAGCACCATTGTCTTGAGCTTGAGCCAGCAGCATCTTATCTCTGAAGTAATCAGGCATTCTGGGCGCTTTGGAGATGTGCAGTTCCTTGCAATGTGTCCCTCTCCACCACGGTTATAACATTTGATGAGCTTAGTTTGACCTTGGTTACCATTCCTTCCTCGATTCGGGTTTCCAACATAACCTCTCCCAGCTCCACCTCGTCCCCTCGATCATATCTGTCTTTCCTGAACTAGTTGCACCACGATCCTTCCATCTTTAATAGTGGCTTGATTGTGTGGGTTAGATGCGGTTCTGAGGTTGTTGTTGGTTTGTGGGAGAGTATTCATGTTTTGACTGATGAGAAGAGCTAGTTGATTAATGAAGCTACCCACGTGAGCATCAGCTTGTTTGTACATAGGATCAGGAATGAGTTTGTGATTACCATTACCCAAGGGTATGACTTGTGATGCTTTGGTTGTGATTCCGATGTTTGAGTAGAAAGTCAGTAGAGTCATTAGACGAGCTTGTCTCTCCCCGGTTGGTTTTGAACTGATTGAGAATTAATTTTTCAAACATAGCATGTCTCTCATTCGGAAGGAGGAAGGCATAGAGTTGCTCATAGTTTGTATTCTTCAATCCTTTAGTGAGCTTCACAGCGGTAACAAACTTGTGCCATTCGGGATTCATGTTGTTCACAAATTTTGAGTTCAACTGAATGTTAGGCATAGTCATTCTGATGTTCCTCATGTCATTAACTAACTTATGAAATCTCACATAGTACTCATAGACACTCTCATCCGGTTTCATCTTGAAATGCTCAAATTCGTCATAGAGTTGGGATTCTCTGTCTTCCATAGTTAATTCGAACCGAGAGAAGCATCTTAACATTGTCCCAAACCGCCTTAGCATCTGTGTTATGATTGATCAGCTTGTAGATGTCTTTAGGAAGACCTTGAAGAACAATGTTTGAAGCCCGGATATCTGCATCAAATCTCTTTTTATCCTTATCATCAAGCTCATCATACATCTTAGGTCTGTCCATTCCGTAAACAGTAGTACCATCTGCATTAGTATCAAGTATGTCTCTAGTCGTCTCAACTCGATATGGTCCTTCATCAATGGATTTGAGAATGTTGACACCATTTTCCTTTCCAAGGCAATACAGTCTAATTCGTTGAGCCCAAGAGTCGTAGTCGGTTCTGTCAAGCATGGGTGGACGAGTATCCGAGCCACCTGCTTGAACATCCTCGCAACAAATGGAGATGACAGTGGGATCGTTGGTAGACATGTTAACAGATTATACGGGATTTTATAACTCTATGATTAAACCGGAAATAGATTCTTTCACGGGATTTTACTGAATCAAGAGAAAACCGTAAACAATCACTCAAGACTCTAGAAGATAAAATACTAAATCGCTAGAAGATAATGCACTAAGTCGCTAGAAATTAATGCACTAAGTCGCTAACCCTTAATTCGCTACACCCCTAAGTCGCTAGAGTCCCAAGTCGCTAACAGAAAAGCAAGTCGCTAAGTAGTAACTCGCTACGATCCAAGTCGCTAACCAATTTTTGGCAGCAATTCGCTACACAAGTCGCTAGAGACACAAGTCGCTAAAGAGCAACTCGCTACAGACCAAGTCGCTACCACAAGTCGCTACCCGTAGTGGAGAATCCACTACTTGTACTTTAACTCGCTAGATCTAACTCGCTAGCTCCAACACCGTAAGTCGCTACAAAAATGTGAAGCAAGTCGCTACCAAGAAAATATTCCGTGAACTAAGTCGCTAGCTTGAAAAACCATATAAACATCACTTTTCAATCCAAAACAACCCAACCAAGATGATTCAAGCTTACCAAATGAAAACCTAAACACTTTTGATGATTCTAAACATAAAAGTACCAACAAAATTCAAACTTTAACACAAGAAATCATCCAAATGATGCAAAACCCACTAAACTTTTTCAAACTCAAAAACCACCTAAAACCACTATAAATCCAAAGATGTGCAAGATATGATCTAACCTTGGCTCTTGATACCAATTGTAAGATATAACTTTTCACATACACATCATAACATTAACACAAGGTAGCGTATAGATGGAATTCTAGAGAGAGAAAGTTAGAGGTTTAGGGAACTTAGTGAGAGAAAGTAAAAGATATTATTATGAGCTCCAACTCTCTACCTTGGGAGGTAGAGAGTATTTATAGTCTTACATAAAACGCCACACATCGGGCTGTGGATCAGGCATACAGTGGGTAAAGACCCGTCCGTCCTCCACGGTGTTACATAACTAAATACTACTTAACTTAAAATAACTACGACTACGAGCTTTCTAACGATTACATATACTTGAGGTGACCGACTCTTTAATACCTGGAATTTCTAATTCCTAACACATTATCCTAAGTCACTATCTGATCTCTAGGATCATTTAGCTCTATTTGACACTCTCAAAATCCTTAGTGTCATCTTTGTTCATTCATTGGTACTCATGAAAGTTCCAATTTCTTCCATAAAAGGCAATCATTAGCTATTTCACTCATTACCCTCATGTACTTAAGCACCTCTTCATTTAAGACACTTAGATGAACTGAAACACTCAAGATGAAATAGGCATTAAGCCTTACAAATATCATTGCTATTTAGCTGCTGATAGACGGGTCCCTAGGATTAGCCTAGGTGGATCCCTCGTTGGAGGGAACCGTGGGATCCGTATGACAGATTTATGTCAACTCTAGCTAAAACAATCATTTCAAGCTCATCTTGCTAACTTAACCACTCCATCTCATCTTAAATGAGTTCCTAGATTAGTACAACTCTTAAGTTGACTCGTGTGCATGTTCATCATCACATTCCAATGAATCCTAGTGGCTTAAGTCTTCAATGCACTTGCCAAAACCCTTGCCTTATAAACCACATTGTTAGGACTCCTAAAGTCATCATCTTCACTCTCATTTTCAAACACTTAGAAACCTTTACAAACCTCTTGAAATCATATCATCATGAGGAAAACTCCAAGTAGAAACTTATCCACCAAAGAACCACCCAAGAAAATTGCTCGTGTTGTACACGAAATCTCTTCAACCGAATCATCTCCGATCAAGTCCACAAATGAAATGATCTCTCCTCCACCAACTCAACCAATCAAACCAATCCCTAAAAGGATAGTACCCACAAAACTACCTATGCCAAACGTCACCATACCTCCTAGGCCAAACAATATCATCTCCACTAAACCATCACCATTGGTTCCTAGACTATCTCGTTTACAACTCCACTATCATCATCACACCTCTACAATTTGGAGGATTTGCCTCCTAGGCCGTCTCATCCTCCTCCGCCAGCAACATTCTCCTCATTAGGAGGAATAATGGTACATAATCAAGGTGTTGAGTCAACATTAGCTCCGGCTTTCTTTTCGCCGTCACCATCACATAATCCCATTTGGATTATGAGAAATTATCATAGTCAACCACCCAACCATATGGAAGTTGACACTTCTCTACCACCACCATCATTCTTGGTCGAGCCATCTACAAATGACCATCCACCAATCCCTCCATCGTTTGAGATTCCACAAGCCGCTTCACTTGATCCTTCGCATCAAGCAATTTCATTTCTTCCACCACCACTACCTAGCCATGACAAAGATTGTTATCATTGTCAACATGTTGAAAGTTTGATACATGAAGTACGAGAAGACCAACGTTTCATGTTCTATCACCTCCTCGAACGTTTCGACGAGATTAAACCTAAACAAACTTGAGCTAGAGGATTTTAGTGGTGTCCTAGTTTCAAGCGTTACTTAGATAAGTCTAGTAATTCCAAGTCAAGTATCGATCATTTTCTTAGTTTTTAGAGTCATGTGTATCATATCTCTAGTTTTATTAAATGAAAATACATGCTACTTGCTATATTTCTGAGTATATGATTATGTTGTATAATGCATATCTCACTTTGATATTAACATAATGTGTTATATCACCATTGCTGAAATTAATCATCAGCCAGACGGATCCCTTATATTTGCCTAGATGGATCCTTACAAGGAGGGAATTGTGGGATCCGTGATACAGAAAACTATTTTTCTACTAACTTGGATCATATTTGCAGGAAATTATGCATTATACTTGTTTTCTAACCTTTGTTTTGTAGTTATTCAATTTACACATGAAGACTTTGACACCCTAAAGCTAGGGGAGCTTTTTGTCAAAGCAATACATTGCAAAATTACTTGCAATATTAGGATTACTTTTCATGACCTCCCCATTGCAAAATTGCAATCTTCTAGGGGGAGCTTCTTCGTGACAAGGACAAAACAATTTGCAAACAAAATTACAATTCATTAGCTTGTTAGTTTATATTTACTTGACGCCCTCACAAAGGGATGGACTCGTCAAGGGGGAGTTAAGACGAGAACCATTCCCGTCACTTGCTCTCTTTACATTTTTTTCTCCTTAAAACACTGTGTTAGTTTCTTTTCGACGCTCTTTTTGTTTCGACAAAAAGGGGGAAAAGAAAGTAAAAACACCAATTCAAACTTTTACGAATTTTAGTTTTTCCTTAAAATAATTTTATGTTTTGTCATCAACAAAAAGGGGGAGATTGTTAATACAAATAAGCCGTAAAAACGTTTATTTATATTTTACGATCTTCTCATTTTTTGTCAATAACAAACGTAAAATCATTTTAACGAAACAAATAAAATACGTAATTAGTTTGAACTAATAGTTTCTAACACACTTGCGTTTTCACATAAAACACTAAAACAAGTATAAGTGATTTTATGATTTAGTATTACATATGTCCAACAACTAGTGTTTACATATTTGGGTAAAATATACACATAACTAGTATGTAGTATATTAGGTAATATAAATGGGTAGAAACTTAAGTATCACAACCCATTGACCAAATACATTGAATGTAGTTGGGTACAACCCAAATTCAATGACCCATGGAGCTTGACCCATAACCCATTGCATGACATCATGCTTATATCATATATGGATAATATCCATAACCCATGGTATTGACCCATACCCATGTGACTAGGTGCATTGCACTCAAAAGATACATTGTATGTAGCAAAAGACCCATGGATCAACCCATGACCCATAAACAAAATACCCATGGGTAAAGAGGAGTGTCCCACGGATCCCTAGCTTTATGCTAGACGGATCCCTTGTAGGAGGGATCTATGAGATCCGGGGAGCAGTAGATATTTTCCTCTATAAATAGTGAGCCATTTCTTCATTGTTTCTCACCTCTTTCCAACATACTTTCCCTTTGAGTTAAAAACTCTCTAACCCCAGATCCAAGAGATCTATGTTTGTAGTTTTGTTTTTGTGTGATTCTCTAGGTTCCTCTTAAAGGCGAGATCACCACCTTTGAAGTCAAGCAAGCTCAAGTCCATGAGTTGCCATGCTTCCTCATCATCAAGACTACTGAATTCCTCTTGTTGATGGTTCTTTTCTTTCTTCTAAGAAGTGTAGTGTTGAAGACATTAGTGAAAGATGTCTCAAGTGTCAAGACGAAGACATTAGTGAAAGGTGTCGATCGTCCGTATTGTAAGCATTAGTGAAGGGTGCCTAGAATCCAAGTCACAAGACATTAGTGAAGTGTGTCTTGAAGATCTAGTTAAAGGCATTAGTGAAAGGTACCTTAGATGTACATTCAATATGGTGTGTTTTGATGTACAAGATAGATTAGCATTAGATCCAAGGATATTGATATGCTTGATGATGTTGTAAGAAGGAGTTGGTCTCCTTTGGGATTAGTCGTTGGTGTAGTGTTGGGTTGTAGTTCCTCCATTGTAATGGAACTCGGTGCTTAGCCTAGTACTGGATAAAGGGTAGGCGACGTTGTGGTAGGTGTGGTTCACCTTGGTGTGAAAGAACCCGGTGGTTAGCCTAGTACCGGAAAAAGAGTAGGCAACATTGTGAAGGTTTCTCCACCATAAGGAGTCGGTGTTGTGTAGTGATTACAAACTCTCGAGTAGGTGACTCAAGGAGTGGAGTAGGGCAAGGAAGGTGTCCTTGTAGCCGAACCACGATAAATAATCGCGTTGTGTTTTTGTGCTTCTTACTCTTATCTTTTCATTACATATTTATACTTCTATATGTTTGTTTATCAACATTCAACACACACCTAAATAGATTGACATAAGTCGATCTAAATAGATTAAAAAGAAGTTTTAATCGGCAAAACTATTCAACCCCCCTTCTAAATTTCCACAAACATGGTCTCTAGTTTTCCACAAACAAGTCGATCTAAATACATCAGTATTTTGTCTTCTGTAAAATGTCAGTTTATCACTTAGGATAAAGTTAATACTCATACTTGTATAAATAGCATAAGAGATGGAGCGAAAGATTTAAGCTTGTGAATTGTAAAACACACACACATACAAGCCATCTTTCACTCCTCCAAATACAACTCAGGCCCTGAGATAGCTCAATGGTTCCATAGTAGTTGTGCTCAGACTTAGCCTGAGCTTCGTGAGGAGTACCAACCCTTTGTCATTTCAATCCCAAGTACTATTCCGCAAGTACTTGGGTAATGTATTCTTTTTTATTCATTTCTAATAAAGAATATTATGTTGAAAATTTATCAGTGTGTTTTTACTTATGTCATTTCAGTCATTGATTCACTATTGGTTTATTTTTAAACACTTAACTGTTTTATACGATAGTGAATAGGGAACAACGATTATTGCCCACGAAATCTCTATGATTCATAAACTAACTTTAAGGTTATCTTTGGATGTTTAGCCTACAATAACTCTAGGTGATTATAAACTAATGTTCACAAAGATTACTCAAGCATTAAAAACACAACGAATGACCTATCGCAATACTAGGTCAATCACAATTAAGATAAGAGACAACCAATCAATATTCAATACCTAGGTTTCATAGATCTAAGCAAACACACAAGTAAATTAGCCGGACATGGAAAACATGCAAACATACACACAAACAATTGAAGACATGATTAAATTAATGAAGTAAATCACTTATCTTGTTGTAAAATAGGGTATGGAACCCTAAGATACTGCCCAAGACAGCCAAAGTTCATTTTAGGTTTTACTCCAAAACACTACCTCCCTAAAAGTCTGAAAATTCGAATTCTATATATAGAGTTACAACATGCGACGGTGTCCCTCTTTATTTGTGATGCCGTCAGATCGCCGCCATTAGGTTTTCGTCTTGGCCACGTCAACTTTGTAACGGCGTCACCTTATGTTGTGACGCCGTCGGCTTCATCTTCTGACGCCGTCGGGATCCAAATCTAGGCCGTCTGAGTTGTGACGCCCTACTCTTTAAAACCTGATACCGTCAAGTGCAACATAGCAATTTGGCTACTGAGTCGTCACAAAGTGTGTTGCGACGGCGTTGCCATTTGGCTGTGACGCCGTCACCTTCTGTTCTAGCAGCTTGAGTGTCTTGATTCTTGACTTTGGCCATTTTCTTCATATATTCACGCCTTTTCGTCCGAATAAGTGTCAGTCCAGCAATTTGCCTTCAAGAGACCTAAAAAGTGAAAAGGAACGAAATTAAGCAGTAACGGATATAAAAGTGGTCGATTAAGGGCTTAAATGACCCCTCAAAAGTGTACCTTTTAAATCCTTATCATTAACCAAAAGATTCATTAGCCTAGTTGGTTTGGTTACTCGAGGAGTTTAAAGAGTATCAAACAAATGCAGGATCGAACCTCAACTGTGTCCATTTTTTGGATTGTAATCTAACATGCACCCCCAAACTAAATATTGCCTATGTGGCATTACATGTCATTACGTGGTATTACGTGGCATTGACGTGGCATTTCGTGTGAATAATGACATCATGCACATCCTCAAATATATATATGTTATAGATATATATGTTTGTTATAGTCAAATGTTTGTATCGAGTCATAATGAATGTTAAAGAATATTTTTTCAGAAAATGAATTTTACCCATTCTGTCAGGACATCTTGACGGTGTCTGGCACTATAGCAGTAGTTTCCAGACTTTCGTTTTTCTTTCTAATCTGTAATTTTTCGTAAATTTCTAGAATTATTAATTTTCCAGAAAATCTACAAACATTTATTTTGCAAGCATCATATCCTATTGTATTTTATAGTTATTACCGTTGATTTTACGCGGGGTTTCATTTCCGTTTTCTTAGAATTTACAGATTATATTGGACAAGAAGATGCAAGTGCAAGAAGAATAAGTCATCATAACTCTAGTTTCCTCTTGGAGGAGGATTTAACCATAATTCTACATCTATCCTGTCAAGCTAATCAGAGGAGTATTAGATTATTTCTCATTTATTTTACCTTCCGTTATCATAAATGTCCAAACTACCCTCAATTTTATTTAAATTAATAATTACGTTTATTATTAAATATTATATGGTAAATGACAATTATTTTTTTATTTAAACCGTTAAACTATTTAATTAAAAAAAAAGAAAAGGCAAAAAAAAAGTGTCACTTTATTTCTCCTTAGTCCACAATGTGGTCACCATGATAATTATCCAGCGAATACTCGTTAATTTTCCGGCCACTCATACTATGGTTCACAGCTTACACTTAAAAACATATAAACACCCATTAATCCCATCTTTGTCGTAGGAATGAATCCAAAATAAACTTTCAAGTCACCTTTTAGTTCATCTTCTTAAATAACAAAGCATAAAATTGAATGAAAGATGTAATATACTAATATCAAATCTATAAACAAAAACTGTAAAATCTGAAAACGAAAACACCATAATAATACAATAATCTAGAAACACGCACACGAATAGATTTGGAATCCACACACACGCAATTACATAGAAAGACCTAGAAAATGTGATTGTAGAACCGTAACCAGCCTCAAACTCAAACTCTGTGTGTGATTTGTTATTGGTAAAGTTTGTGGGATGTTGAAGGATTGATGGATAGGATTAAATGTTAAGTGAGTGGTGGTTTGGTGACGCCTGTGAAAGTGGTGACGGGTGGCGACTGACAGTGAGATCATGACAGGAGGCGGTGGCAGGGTGGTAATGGTTGGCAGTTGCTGTGAAGCCGCTCTTGGCCGCAATAAAGGCGGTGGTAGCTGAATTTGATGGTGGTTCGTACTTGGTACCAGTGTGGGTTTAAAAGAAGTTTGTGTGGTTAGGAAAAGTGTGGGTTTAAAAGAAGTTTGTGAAAAGTGTGTGTGTGAAGATAGTGTGTGAGGGTGAGCGTGTTGAGTTATGTGCCGGCCCCTTTGGTTTTACTAGTTGAATAAATGACAAAAATAACGGCACATTACTAACATAACAATCAAATTAACAAAATAAGTAGTAAATGGACCAAACCCGTAACGGGTCAAAACCATAAAGAGAGGATCCGCAAAAGTAAAAGTTTAAGGACTAAATCCTTAATACCTGCAAACCACATGGACCATTTATGTAATTAACTCCACAATCTACAACAATCGTATAAATCATTATTTAAAATAAATAAATAAAAATCAACCACGTACCATATAGCAAGGCTACCTTGGATTTTATTTTATTTTTTGTGTTTTTTTTATTTATTATTTTTTTTAAAGAAAAAAAATAACAGAAGACCCATCCACGTACTAATCTTTTATTTAATAAAACAAAACCTATAGTGAGAATTTTTCATTTCAAAAAAATTAATTCATACCTTATTTGGTAATAATTTTTTTAATTTATTTTTTTCATCAATATGTTTAATTAAAAAAACTTAAATACTTTCTTTTTTAGGAAAAAGTATTTGTAAATTCGTGTTTAAAAAAAATATAAGCTCAAAAATATATCTGTCAAAATTATAAAAATTTAAAACTTTAAAAACACGGGGGTCATTTACAAAATACTTAAGGGTCAAACCTGAAAACTTAAAAAAACAAAAGCATAACGTATTTGGCTATGATCCTACCCGTTCTTCAACCAAAAGTTCCAAATCGAAACCTAAATCAATCATTGGACGATTTAAAATAGATTGGATAATATTTGTTACGGAGTATAATTCTTATTGAAGTGATTCTGAAGATAGTTTTGATAATTTATTTATGCAAGAACAAAAACTCTTTCCATGGGTTAAAGGTATGATTTTTAATACTTAATTTTTTTATTTTGGTTAAAGTTATATTCTAAAAAGGTTTGGGATTTTGCTTTTAATTTTGAAGAAAAAATTAGGGTTTGGTTGAAGTTCTAATTTGATTGATAAAGATGAGAGAGTAAGAGGATTGGTGGTTCTTAATTGGCTGTTTTCAAGAATAAGCATTACTTTATTGGAAAAGTTTGTATCTTTACTCCTAAATATGTTCATTTGTATATGATAATTTGCTGCAACAATTTTATATAGTGAGGGCCTTAGGGGGATGTTTGAGCTTTTATATAGTGCTTTTAGTTGGTATAAGCTAGAGATAGTGTTTGAATGTTTGAGTCTTTTCTTTATTAAAGCATTTATGTGGTATGATAATCAGGCTACTTGAATTAGGTGTACATAAGCAACTTGAATTAAACTGGTAAACTGCTGATTTTACGCTAAATAAGTAGATTATCATAGCAGTTTGATTCTATCCCAATATTCATAACTGTTTATAACTTTATATACTGTACTAAAACGCGATAAACAAACTAAGTCCCAAACAACCCCATAATTTTTGGGGTGCTGCCAATAAACAATATCTCTATCTAAAAGTGGATTATACGTCACATAGGCAATGCTTTTTATTATGTGTAGTTTAATATCCATTGTTTGTAGTAATTTTACTTATTTATAGTTTATAGGTAAATTGCTTTTTTGTAATCATCTATTAATTGGTTGCATTGCAACTTCGAGACGCCATTTTCTATATAATAGTCACATAAATTTACCTGATTCACACACCTAAAGTTATTCTCTTCAAATGTGTTTGATGTAACTTTAGTCAACGTGGTGTGAAGTTTATGTGTTTCCATTGTTGCGCATTTTAAAGAAATTATTGGAACTGGAACTACCTTGGTGATTCCACGGTGAAGACTGTGCTGGATGTAGGAACAGGGAGTGGCATCTTAGCAATTTGGTCAGCTCAGGCAGGCGCAAGGAAGGTCTATGCTGTTGAAGCGACTAAGATGGCTGATCATGCTCGGTCTGTTATGACAGATTATTGCTAACCCTCTCGGTCTTTGTAGGACTGAGCATAAGGTAATCTTATTCATCTCTTACTGTCAAAATTACACATATTAGAAGTAGAAAGATGTAATGTTAGTGAATAGTCTGTACTCACACGAAAATTTTCTTTAAAGGATTGGCAACTCATCAAGGATTTAAAGCTTATGACAATTTATGATTGGGTTATTCCACATTAGTATTGCTATAATTTAAAAGCATGTATACTTTCTGGATGATTTTTAGTTTATTGCTTCTGATGAGAGGATAAAATTTGTAAGAAAAACGGTCCTGTTCGTCACGATTGAGCGAAGAAAAACAGCTTTCGGACTCTTATCGCCTTACCAAAGTTCACTTTAAAGGCATTTTATGAGAAATGAATGGTAATTTTTTTCACTTTTTAGCATTTTACATACCTAATCATATGCTCACTTCACATTCTCAGTTTATTTTTATAAAAAAATCCAGGACTCGCAGTGACGACTCGCCTTCTAGACCCTTTACTTCATGCATTTCTACCCAAAGGTGATCTATAAACAAATTATGGGTGAGCGGACTGAGGATACATGCATGAATCAGGATGAAATATATTCAAGAATCGATAAATTATCAGAAGTGAACCCAATGGTTGGTTTTTGCGGCTGCATGTATGTTCTTCTACATCTACAATGTTTTCCTTATGTAATATCTTGAACCCAAAGACTAGCCCGATCGGCAATAACCTTTGGTTGTATGATTTCAGGCTTGGAATTTCATAGATGGATATAACAGAGAGAATATGAGGAATATAAAGTTAGGGTAAATGCATTAGTACCGAAAGTGCCGAAAACACCAGAAGACGGATGGACCATGCAAGATGGAACACCATGGCCAGAAAATAACACGTGAGATCATCTTGTCATGATTAAGGTAAATTATGAATTTACTCTTTCCAAAGTTATAGTTTCGGTTACTTTTAATACACTTTTCGTTTAAAACAATCAATTTTGTATGTACATAGGTTTGTTTTATAGCAAAAACTTGACAGAGAGGATGGAAGGACAATAGATCGAAACTAGGATGCTCAATATCTGTGGAACCTTTATCAGCATTACAAGAGAAAACACGGAATTGATATCCAGAAAGAGGAACAGAGAATGCTTGAATACGAAGCTTTTAGTGGATATCGGTCTCGAATCTTGAAAAAACTAAAAAATTTCTATCATATTGAGAACTGTTATTGAGGTAATGAATATGCCATTCTATAGCATTCAGAGAATTCTTATTCTATGTTGTAAATTAGTAACCAATTTGATAGAACATGTTTAAGGTACTTCTAAAGAAATGTTGCACTAAACATTAATGCTAAGTTTATGGGCAGAAGTTGTCAAGGGATTATGTTATAAATGGACATCATATGTTGTTCTAATGCTCGGGTTAGAAACGAATTGTGACAGGTCCATGTAGTCTTTTTAAAAAACTGTATGTTTGACTACAACTAGCAAATTATATTTTCAAATATAATAGCTATTTACCTATGTTTGTTATACAGGGTGCGGCAAACGTAGCATTGAAAACATCTTTAACACAGTTCCCAATATTGATCATACAAATGAGTTTGTAGAAAAGACATTATTAGTTTGGCTAAAATGGCTACGACACAATTTTGTTTTTAGGATTTTCGTTTTGATTTTGCAAAAGGGTAATGTCATAAAGATATGTATATATTTTATTTTATTTTTACATATAGTGGTTATCTGTTACTTTTTGTTTGTAGAATGCAAACAATCATTAATCAGAAAACAATGTAGAACGAACCATTTCAAAAGGTTATATTCTGATTTGTAAAAGGTTTAGAGCATTAAAGACTAAAGTCATACTCCCATTCTATTGATACTAATTTTTCACTATTTAACATATATTGTGTTGGAAGTTTGGACAGATATGTCATCTTGGTCGGGTCCCCACATATTACACGTAAAGCCCATTATAAGAAGCCCAATATACATTCGAGGTCTAAGGTACATGATGCGCCAAAAAGCGCTGATACATGGTAAATCAACTGTAAGATTTATAAGCTATGCACTATGTTTCACTAGAGGTGGTAAAATGGGCAGGTTGGGTAACGGGTCAAAATGGGTAGTTTTTGGTAAAGCAATTCTAAAACAGTCTCGATGAAGCGGCACAAGAAGAGGTAGAAATATTGAGTGGTGTTATTCTTACTAGAGTGATCAGCAACAACAGGCCAATATGTTTAGCTCAATTCTTGTTTCAACTTTTGTGCCACAAATGTCAAATTTGTCAATTTCAGTTAGCAACATGGCATGTGTTCTATGTATTCTCTTAAATATTTACTACTTTTGTTTACAATCCAACGTGTCTTAGTGATGAGTTATATACAACTTAAATCATGACAAATTATCGACTATATTAATGTCACCACGTTTGTTTGAAATTGGATTACCATATTTTGCAGGCTTATGGCTTGCTTGAAATTGGAAAAACTCACGTTTGTTTTTTTTACTTAGAAGCTTACCAATTTGAGTTTATGGCTTATGAGCTTTTACAAATTCAAAGCGTATTAGTCCATAAAATAAGCAAATCCAAACACACCCTCAGTATCCCACCCATTAGTCCATATAATTTTGTTGTTGTGTTTTGTTGATTGATTATGGGAGTATTATAAGATAGATTATGATGTTATGTTGTTTACTTGCTGATTGTTATGCTTTCGTATCGGAGATCTGAGAAACATAGCAAAACTTGGGTAAAAAACTGACTCAACTGGAAGGATTTTAAAAGGGCTAATTGTGGCAACACACCTTTTGCTCAAGGTGTCAAGACTTTGTAGGAAAAAAGTTGGGGTATCTCTTAAATAGACATTGAGACTTGCGACTTTTTTCTTCCAATCAAGGCGCGCCAAGTGTCCATCCACTTTTCTGAACCCAATCATTGAATTTTACTTTTCGTACCTATGGTTTTTAATCGACCTAGATCCAACGAATTTTTAAGATTCGAGCGAAATTCTCTTTTGTTATTTTCGAAAAAAAAAGTCAAACTTTGGAAACTATTATTTTATTCCTTTAGCGCCTTCCTAATGCTGAGCGACTTAAGCGAATTACTTTGGGCGACTTATTTAACTTTGTACTTTTGTACTTTTTGATACTTTTTTTACATAACTTTTCAATACTTTTTAGATTACTTTTATAAGTGGCAAACTTATTTTTTAGTAGTTTATACAGCTCAGATCTATAAATGTGTATCTTGTTTATTAGATTTTATAAATGTGTCTCATCTCTTCACCGTCGTTATCCACCGTCGTCACCACCTCCACCATCATCGATCGAAACCCTAACTCCACCGTCGTCATCACTTCCACCGTTGTAAAGGATGAGGTTGTTTTTCCTATGTTCCAACAGCATTGCCAGGCAAGTGATACCATAAGAATACTTTGGGAAATTATTCCAGTAGTGCTACGATTCGCTTAGTTCTTTCTAACCAAAGATACAAAACTTGCACTTGCATCTGAAATGAGCTTCGATTATCACCAATTGTTGTGTGGACTTAGTATGCAATAGTGCGAGTCCCATATTGATTAGAAGTTTAATTTCTCGAAGTTATTGATAGGAAAACTTATTCAACCTGCAAGAATCAAAACACAAGCAGTAGAATCAAAACAAGCTAGCAGTGGTAACGATAAGAAACTAGCAGTGGTTTCAAGAAATGTAGCAGTGGTTACCAAAATATACTAGCAGTGGTTTAGTAACACTAGCAGTGGAATAAAATAAAGTAGCAGTGGTTACCAAAATATACTAGCAGTGGTTTGGTCAGTGTCTGTTCGTCCATCTTTATGCCACTAACCTTGAGCTTTTACGAAATATATGTAAAGTAAGTCTTCTTTGTGATGTAGCCAAACGCAACCTTAAGATTTCCCTATGGTGAAGTGTCATTAGAGGAGTACGAGGATCAGGGAGAGGAGGAAGAAGTAGCAGCTCCGAAGTTGGCAGTTAGCGCATTATTCAAAGGTCAACTTCTTAATGGAATTTGCAATGCTCAGTATATGAATGACAATTTGAATTTAAGATACGCTTACAAGGTATTAGTACTTTCTAGTCCCCCATTGAGTGACCTAACTTTTAAACTGGTGTCACCATGAGCAAATGTCGTCTGTGATGATCATGATACATGTCTTAGTTCTTGCATTACGAATATAAAGATTTTAATGTTTATAATATTCATTGAACAAGAGATATGTAAGCGAACGTTTCAAGATTTTTCATTTGAGACACATCTTCAGAAACTTGTTAAGTAATGAATTTGGTAGCTGTACACAGTTTGAAAAGATTTTCATTATCATAAGGGATCATGATTCAACGCTAACATGTGATAATTCATGTTATCGATACCGTTTAGCCTAATACAACATAAGATCTGCTCTGGCAACTCCTCTTGTTTGTTTCCCAGTTAAAAATAAGTTAACCATTAATTTCAAACTTAGACGAAAGCTAATCAAACCAAGATGTAGATAAACACGTAAGTGCTTGCCTGAATTGTGAGTCTGAAATCCAAGATGCAATTCTTTAGTCTATCTTAGACCTCTTAGATGTATATGTGACTAACTTGGGGATTGATTGTGATTTGTGTGTCAGTAATATGTGTGTGTGTGTATGCAGATGCATATACAGATAAATGCTTGTGTATTTTCGTGTGTGTGGTGTAAATTTAACCAAATTTTTTTCATACTTTTATCTATACAGACCCCAAGTACTGCACCACCAAATACAGAAATGGAAGCCAAGGCCTATGAAGGCAAGGAAAAGGCTACAAGTAAAAAATCTAAGGTAACTTCAGGGAACGGCAATGTCATTGGTGTGAGAACCGGAGAGAGTGGGAAGGCAGCATCAAGTTCAGGGAATGATGGTGCCACCCAAAGGTTTGCAATTATAGGATATATTCCAGCTTTTACTTGTTTTTCAATATGATTAATGACGTTATTCTTTTGCCGTTATCACAATGCAAAAACAACCCTTCTTAATTACTAGTTTTTGAACTAAACAATGCCGAAAGTGGAAGTGATGGTTCATCAGTTGGAAGTGACGAAAATGACCAACATGATTTTTTATCTCGTTATTAACTGTATTGACCCTGGAATTAATAGGGATATTCTGGAGGTAAAAAAGGAAGCTTTAATCAAATGCTTGCAGATGGTAATCATGCAAACTTTAACCTTTTCATACTCTGCTAATACAAGTGTTTATACTAAAATTACAATCTTTACTAATCTTCAGCTAGTGCACAGAATAATAATTCTGGGCCCAATATTCAGACGCCAGTACCTGGAAACCTGTAGGTGCTATGCCTGGCACCAACCTTAATATGGGGATGGACTTGTGGAACCCATCTGCTGGAAATGGACCCATGAAAATGCGACCAAATCCATGATAGGACGAGATGGAATGATGCCTGATCGGTGGGGTTAGGTATGAATGAATTTAGCGGATAGTCTTATTCTGTGGAAATGCCATCTGTATCCTATCCGCACTTATCACCAATTTAGGTGGCAAAATGGGCGGATCAGGTGGGCTGGATAGCCCGTTAAAATGAGTTGTAGTCAAAACATGTAAGTTTTAGTAGGGGTCAGGTCAGCTTTCCTGAAACACCTAACACTCTCGTGTCAAATATAATTGCAAAGTTTATATTATTTCAACAGTAATTTAATTTTCGAGTAAAATGATTTAGGTGATTCTGTGCGTTAAGAACACGACTTTAGTAGGCTTTTTAACCCAGCTGACCTTTAATTTGTTATAGATTTTATTTATTTATTCATTTTATTTATGTTTCATTTTTTTTTATAATTTACTCGTGCAACCCCCCCAAATTCATAAACAAATGGGTTAAAATTGTCAGCTCGACTGATGCTAAGTTAGGTTTCCATGCTGGACCAAGCATAAACCATCATAGCATCTGGGTTCTTTTCCCCCCTGTACAAGTGTCACTAAGACTAATCGCCCCTAGTTCTTTTCTCCCCTGTACAGAGGCTCTCAGAGGAATGCGGGTAAGTAGCCGATTTATCTCATTGCACAAAAAAATTACTGCAATGTCAACTTATTTTTCTACCTGGTTTGAAACAGAGAATCCTTGATGACGAAATAGAAAAAGTCAAAGTTTTCCCTCTAGATACACTTGCACCATTTTGGGAAAGGTTGAAGATATTAGGTCGTGTTGTAAATGTACATGAGCTTCAACTAAATGCACCAGAGAGGAAGATCATGAATGCGTATAATGAGAAACCCATGCTCTTACGCCCACAACATGAATTCTACCAAGTAAGTTTCTCAGCAAATCCAAGTACCGCCTTTACATTCAGAAGAAACCCCAAATTCCTAGAGTCTAGTAGTGGTGACATTAACAGCCATTGTCGTTGCTCCAAGTACTGCTAACGACCAAGTCAAGGGGTTACTTTCCAGCATGAGGGAAGGCCTCCATATCGTAAGACATGTTGAAAAAATCCTCAATGAAAATAGCGACTTGGTAAATGCAAGAAATGCAGGTGGACGTATTTGGACAGAAGTTGAAGCTAATCCAAACACCCCTTATTCAGAAGTTGAAGTGTACCTGTTAATACAAATAAACCGTAAAAACGTTTATTAATATTTTGCGATCTCTTTGTGTTTTGTTGATAACAAATATAATGTTATCTTAAATATAATTATAAGGATACATGTTATTTTTGTAAAGCATTTACATATAGCCATTTAAATACAAAAATGTAGTAATTAAGCATTTGTTGTAATAGTTTATTAGGATGGGTAAAAACCACAACCCATGGACCATAACCCATGGATCATAACCCATAGCCAAGTTGTCTAGATACAATGTATACTTAGATACATTGAATCTAAAGAAAACCCATAGACCAACCCATAACCCATGACCCATAACCAAAAAACCCATGGGCAAAGAGGAGCGTCCCACGGATCCCTAGGATTACACTAGACGGATCCCAAGTGGGAGGGATCCGTGGGATCCGGGGAACAGTGGAAGATTTTGCCTATAAATAGAGAGCCATTTCTTCATTCTAACTCACCCATCTTCTTACAAAATCTCTCAACACTCTCATTCTCTTCTAACTTATAGATCACTTGATCTAGAGAGTTGTTCTTCTTTCTTTCTATTGTGATTCTCATATAGGTCCTTCTCTAAGGCGAGATCACGAGCATTCTACAAGTCATCCTAGCAAGGGGTCCTTGATTGATTTGTCACTCCGCAAAATTTCTGTAGCAAAGATCTTGTATTTGATATTTCACATATTTGTTGTGTAATAGTCGTGTTGGTTTGGTCCACCGTGTTACGGACTCGGTATCTAGCTTTGTACCGGAAAAAGGTGTAAGCAACGTTATGAAGGCTTCTCCGCCAAGTGAAGGAGTTTGTTGACATAGTGCTTGAACTCTCGAGTAGGTGACTCGGGGAGTGGAGTAGGGTAAGGAAGGTGTCCTTGTAGCCGAACCACTATACATCGGTTGTGTCTTTTCTATCCCTTTGCTTTACTTTAGTTACTTGCTTTATCATTAGATCTATACTTTCTCTACATCCATAAGATCTCACATATTAACGAATCTAAAGTTTTTGAAACTAACTTAAAATCGGCAAAACTATTCAACCCCCCCTTTTAGTTTTCCACAATCGGTATCAGAGCTAAGTTTATAAAAGTTTTAAAGTAAAATTGTATTTTAAAAACTTTTCGATCACTATGGGTTCTGAAAATTATAAGGAAGGGCAATCTATGCAACGACCACCACTACTTGAAACTAATGGTTTTATATATTGGAAAAATAGATTCGAAACATATGTGAAATCTAAAGATATTGATCTTTGGTACGTTATTGTTGAAGGCGATTTTGAGGCTACCTCAAAAGATGATAAAGGGAATGTAGTTAACATACCTCATGATAAACTAAATGATGAATTGAAGAAAAAGCTTTCTAAAAATAGTGAAGCAAAAAATGGTTTTATATAATGCTTTACCGAAAAAGGAATTCGAAAGAATTTCCATGCTTAAAACCTCTAAAGAAATTTGAAATTCTTTAGTTGTAACTCATCAAGGCAACCAACAAGTTAAAAATAATAAAATTGATTTGTTTGTTCAACAATATGAACAATTTTCAATATCGGATGAGGAAACTATAGATCATTCATTTGCTAACTTTAATACTATTATTACATCTTTACAAGCACTTGATGAATCTTTTTCTAGCCGTAATCATGTTAGGAGATATCTAAGGGCACTTCCATCAAAGTGGAGATCCAAGGTGACGGCGATCGAAGAGTCAAAATATTTGACAATCCTCACCCTTGATGAACTCATAGGCAACTTAAAAGTCTACGAGCTTGTTCTTGCTAAAGACTCCGAAGCCTCAAAGGTGAAAGAGAAACACAAATCTCTTGCCCTTAAAGCCAAAAAGGCTTCAAGCGATGAAGAGAACTCCTCTTCGAGTAGTGATGACGAGGAGTACGCTATGGCGGTAAGGGACTTTAAAAAGTTCTTTAGAAGAAAGGGAAGATACGTCAAACAACCGTATGACGATAAGAAAGGCTTTCGGAAAAGCAAAGAGGACGAGAAGCCAAAAGATGATCGTACTTTCTTTAAATGTGGGGACCCAAACCACTTTATTAGTAAGTGTCCCAAACGGGATGATCTAAAGGCGTTCGTGAGCGGCACGTGGGGAATGAGCGACGAGGAGGACGAAGAAATTTGTCTCATGGCAAATGACGAGGTATGTCACGAATACTATAGTAGCTCATCACTTGATGACGACTCATTGCATAATGAATATGACAAACTATGCAATATTAGCTTAAAACTAATTAACAAAAACAAGCTTTTAAAGAGTCAAAACCAACGTTTAGATAAAGAAGTCATAGAATTAAAAGCAAAACTAAAACATTTAGAAAAGGGTAAAATAGCAAGTGGTGAATGTGAACTTTGCGTTCAACTTCAAACACTAGTTGATCATCTAGATTCTAAAATTGCTAGAATGAGTACGAATACTTTAGATACGATATTAGATAGTGTTAAAACCGGTAACAACCAAAAAGGTTTAGGTATTCAACAACTTGATCCATCAACTAGTGAAAATAAAGAAACAAAATTTGTTAAGGCACTAGAAAAACCAGCCACTGTTGTGGCGGATCCCACGGATCCCTTAAGAAGGGAACCGGCTAGTGTACAGCCAGGGATCCGTGGATCTGCTGTAGCAAACAGTGGTAATAACGTAGCTTCTTCATCTAGAACTGAGTTTGTTATCGTTAATAGGAAGAAACCAACTCATGTCACCACTAGACAACCACCTCCAAAATATAATCCTACTTTTGCAAGAAACAAAGCTCCATCTTTTTCAAAACATAATCCATCTAGGAGACCTAATAACGTTTATCCTAGAAGTAACTATCAAATAGGATGGAACCCAAATATGCAAAATGGCTTTCCTTTTCAAAATTTTGCTCCATGGAATGCATACTCATCTTATCCATACATGTCTAACATGAATGGGATGTTTAACACTAATGGACCCATGAACAAATGGGGACCAAACTTTTGAGTTTATTATTGTTTTAGGTGTGCTTAAAGGTCGACCTAGACCCGGATGAATGGGTCAAGGATAGCGGGTGCACGAGGCACATGACCGGCAATAGAGATCTATTCTCCACATATGAATCCTTCAATGGAGGTAATGTGGTGTTTGGAAATAGCAAAAGTAGAATCATCGGTAAAGGTACGATTTCTAACAAATCTCTAACCATTAACGATGTGTGTCACGTAGAAAACCTAAACTTTAACCTCTTAAGTATAGGTCAAATATGTGATAAAAAGTGTAATGTACTTTTTACCGAAACCGGTAGTAAGATATTAAAAAATGGCATAACCATAGGAAAAGGAATTAGGAAACATGGAGTCTATGTCATTAAAATCGGTAATGAACCTAAAGACAAACTATGTCTTACCTCTATGGATGATACTTCGACCTTATGGCATCGAAGATTGGGTCACGCCAACATGCGACTTCTTCAATCGCTATCATCCAAAGATCTAGTAAGAGATCTACCTAAGTTAAAATATGAACATCACTTTTGTGATGCTTGTAATGTAGGAAAACAAGTTCATTCTAGTCATAAAGGTAAAAACATGGTGTCTACAACTAAGTGTCTAGAATTACTACATATGGATTTATTTGGTCCATCCGCTATCCGAAGTTATGGAGGCAACTACTACACTTTGGTCATAGTGGATGATTACTCTAGGTATACATGGACAAAATTTTTAAAGAACAAAACGGAAACCTTTAATTATTTTGAAATATTAAGCAAAAAGATCCAAAGACAACTAGGAAGTCCTATAGTGTCTATTAGGACAGATCATGGTAGGGAATTCAATAATGAAGTGCAATTTGGACCCTTTTGTAACGCTAATGGTATTACTCACAACTTCTCGGCTCCACGCACTCCACAATCGAATGGGGTAGTAGAAAGAAAGAATAGAACCCTACAAGAAATGAGTCGAACCATGCTTAATGAACAATCCATACCTCAAAAGTTTTGGTGTAATGTCGTTGATACTTCAACGTACATACTCAATCGAGTCTTAATTAGACCAATCTTAGGTAAAACTCCATATGAGTTACTCCGAGGCAAAAAGCCTACGTTAAATCACTTTAGAGTCTTTGGAAGCAAATGTTTTATTCTTAACACTAAAGATTACCTTACAAAATTTGATCCTAAATCAACCGAAGGTATCTTTCTAGGTTACTCTCCAAATAGCAAAGCTTACGTCATATTAAACAAAGAAACAATGAAGGTAGAAGAGTCATTAAATATAAAATTTGATGAAAGTCCACCCAAACCCTCTCCACCTCTTGTCGATGACGAGATTGTAGAAAGTGAAGCTATAGTAATAAAGAAAAAGATAAATGAAGAAGAAGAACCTTTAAATGATGAAGTCATAAACATTAGAGAGTCCAAAGATCACCTCGTAGATAAGGTCATAGGAAAGCTAAACGAAAGAACATTAAGGTCTCAAGTTCAAAACCAAAGTAGCTTATTTTGTTTCGTTTCAACCATAGAACCTAAGAATACACAAGAAGCCATAAAGGATGAGAGTTGGGTAATGGCTATGCAAGAAGAACTAAATCAATTCGTTTCTAATGATGTTTGGACACTTGTCCCTTCACCTAGTAATCAAACCATAATAGGAACCAAATGGGTTTATAAAAACAAATTAGATGCAAACGGAGTAGTGTTTAGGAACAAGGATATACTCGTTCCCCAAGGGTATAACCAACAAGAAGGAATAGAATTTGATGAGACCTATGCCCCCGTGGCTAGATTAGAGTTTATAAGAATACTTCTTGCGTATGCTTGTGCTAATGATCTAAAGCTTTATCAAATGGACGTCAAAAGCGCTTTTCTAAATGGTTTCATTAATGAAGAAGTATGTGTAGCTCAACCTTCGGGCTTCATTGATTTTGAAAAACCCAAACATGTGTATAAATTGAAGAAAGCCCTTTACGGTCTTAAACAAGTTCCAAAAGCTTGGTATGATAGACTTAAGTCATTTTTAATTAAACACAACTATACCATGGGGTTAGTTGACAACACACTTTTTACTAAGAAAAGAGAGTCACATATAATCATAGTGCAAATATATGTAGATGATATTATATTCAGATCCACTTGTCAAGACATGTGTGATGATTTCTCTAAAATCATGCATGACGAGTTCGAGATGAGTATGATGGGAGAACTTAGTTTCTTTCTTGGTCTACAAATCAAACAAGTAGAAGATGGTATCTTCTTTAATCAATCTAAATACATAAAGGAGATGTTAAAGAAATTCGGCCTAGAAGAGTCAAAACCAATTAGGACACCAATGTCATCCGACACCAAACTCACAAAAGATGAAGACGGCGAATCCGTCGATAATACTAAATATCGTGGCATGATAGGTAGTCTTCTCTACCTCACGGCAAGTAGGCCGGATATAATGTTTAGTGTTTGCTTATGTGCTAGGTTTCAAGAAGACCCTAAAACATCACACCTAGAAGCCGTAAAAAGAATATTTAGATACATTAAGGGTACAACACAATTAGGATTATGGTATCCTAAGGGCACGGGAGTAGAAACAATTGTATATGCAGATTCTAACCATGCAGGTGATTACGTTGATAGAAAAAGTACAAGTGGGGTATGTACTTTCATGGGATGTTGTTTAACATCTTGGTTTTCTAAGAAACAAATGGCGCTAGCAATATCAACAACCGAAGCCGAGTACGTCTCCGCCGGCAAAGCATGCCAACAAGCACTATGGATGAAACAAGCGTTAGTCGACTACGACATTCATCTAAGCGACATAGCCATCCTATGTGACAACAAAGGTGCCATCGACTTAAGCAAGAATCCGGTATTGCATTCTCGCACAAAGCATATAGAGATTCGTCATCACTTCTTAAGAGACAATGTTCAAAAGGGGAACATCTCTATTGAGAAGGTAGCATCCGAAGACAACATAGCCGACGTCCTCACCAAACCATTGAAGCAGGAACAATTCAATCTACTTCGTCTTGGTCTTGGTCTAATGGAACAAACGTCGTAACTTATTTGACTCTACAAGGTATGTAAACACTAGCCTTCTTCTTTCTGAGTCTAGGATCTCTATTTCAAGCACAACTCACAAACAATACGGGAATTTTCAAAACCCAAGATAAGTTTTCCACTTATAGCTTTCTTATTTTTTTGTTGCAAACACATAACTACATACACATTTTCAAAGAAAACCTCCTTTCCAAATGTTTTCTAAAAGGGTGATACCTTCCCGTATCAATTTCACAAAATCAATTTCTCACGTCTAGGACAAATCGCTTTTTCATTATTAATACAAAGTAAAAACCCGTTTTCATTGCATCTCATGCCTTATGAATGCTAAAGGAGATACATAACTAATATGTATTTTCGGGTACATTCATTTAAGCAACAATGAATTAGGAGCATTGATAACACTAGATTACGTACTCAAGTACTAAATATGTGTTTTCGACTTATCTCAATAGGATGCTTTTCTACTTCTAGTTTATTTTTCTTTTTCTTCTTAGGGGTCGAGATAACCGTAACTCCAAATAGTTTGCATATAGACACACTAGGCAAAAATGTTTCCAAAAAGGAAAATTTTGTGCTGCCTGAATCACCAGACCCACGGATCCCTCAAGGGAAGGATCCGTGGGATCTGTGAGACAGAAGCTGTTTTTACCTTCTATTTGTCTCACTTTGGATGAAAAATCCACATTTGTTTTATTTTTGGGAGTATGCTCTTTAATGCTTGTGTTCTCATGATCACATGCCTTAAATTCATATCTAATAATTAGATTTTAATCCACATTTTGGGTCAAGCATTCATTACAATGCTTTGTTTTTCTATATATAGAACTCCCAAAATGCTTGCATAATCCATCTCATCCTCACAAACACAATACACCATGTCATCCACAAACCCTTTAGATGAATCACCTAGTATAAACAATCATCTCCATGAAACCCAAACCTTTGTACTTCCACCTTCCAAAATACCAAAATCAAACTCTAGGATATCCGCACGGATTAACATCCGATCTTGTTGCTTAGGAGAACCATCATCCTATGGCTCATCACCATCGACTAACTCACCACAAGATGCTTCCATTATAGCATCTCCTTCATCACCAACGAGTACACCAATTTCATCACCAAATCATTCACCACCTAAAATCACTCTTTTGGAACTCCTTACGACTCCAACAAGATCTCAACAACCAAAGCAAAAAGAATTAGCCTTTTTGACACCTCCAACCTCTCCAAACACAATATTCAATGATCTTGAAACATCACCACCTTTAGCTCCAATTAAAATTCAAGAACACCTAGGTTCTTTTCCACCACCACTTCCAATCTTTCCGGACTTTGATCCGTATTTTCCTATTTTTCCACCACAACTTCCGCAACTCACAAATCAAAACAAACCGGAAGATTTCCGTACTCATTACCCACATCACCTACATTGTGAACATTGCCAATCCACTAGGGAATCTGCAATAGAAGTTAGGGAAGAAATGCGATTTATACTCAACCTCATCCTTGATCGCATCAATACCATTACTCATCCAAACCTCCATCCATAACCTTATGCAAGCATGGAGGGAATCATTACTACTATTTTCTATTTTTAGTACTTTTTCTTTTGAAGTCATTTTCAAGAACAAGTCTTGCTCTTATTTTTACATGCTTGTAGGTGGCATAAATACCACTACAATTTGTTGTTTTATTACAAGGCCTTGTTTACATACCTTGGCTCCCAATCTTGATTCTCGACAAATCACAAGATTATTTAAGCATGTTACTAACCTTTTGCTTTGTAGGATTTTTTTTTCTTTCACTTGACGCCCCAAACTAGGGGGAGCTACCGTCAAGTGGGAGTTAGCGATACGTGGACTAATTTTTCCACACTTTCATTTCTTCCAAGGGTTAACTTTTTATTTCGACAAAAAGGGGGAAAAGAAGTAAAACTTAGGGGCATTCAAAACTTATATCTACCCTTAAGTTTTATTCATCATAACATTATGTTTTGTCATCAACAAAAAGGGGGAGATTGTTAATACAAATAAACCGTAAAAACATTTATTAATATTTTGCGATCTCTTTGTGTTTTGTTGATAACAAATATAATGTTATCTTAAGTATAATTATAAGGATACATGTTATTTTTGTAAAGCATTTACATATAGCCATTTAAATACAAAAATGTAGTAATTAAGCATTTGTTGTAATAGTTTATTAGGATGGGTAAAAACCACAACCCATGGACCATAACCCATGGATCATAACCCATAGCCAAGTTGGCTAGATACAATGTATACTTAGATACATTGAATCTAAAAAAAACCCATGGACCAACCCATAACCCATGACTCATAACCAAAAAAACCATGGGCAAAGAGGAGCGTCCCACGGATCCCTAGGATTACACTAGACGGATCCCAAGTGGGAGGGATCCGTGGGATCCGGGAACAGTGGAAGATTTTGCCTATAAATAGAGAGCCATTTCTTCATTCTAACTCACCCCTCTTCTTACAAAATCTCTCAAACACTCTCATTCTCTTCTAACATATAGATCACTTGATCTAGAGAGTTGTTCTTCTTTCTTTCTATTGTGATTCTCATATAGGTCCTTCTCTAAGGCGAGATCACGAGCATTCTACAAGTCATCCAAGCAAGGGGTCCTTGATTGATTTTTCACTCCGCAAGATTTCTGTAGCAAAGATCTTGTATTTGATATTTCACATATTTATTGTGTAATAGTCGTGTTGGTTTGGTCCACCGTGTTACGGACTCGGTATCTAGCTTTGTACCGGAAAAAGATGTAAGCAAAGTTGTGAAGGCTTCTCCGCCAAGTGAAGGAGTTTGTTAACATAGTGCTTGTACTCTCGAGTAGGTGACTCGGGGAGTGGAGTAGGGCAAAGAAGGTGTCCTTGTAGCCGAACCACTATACATCGGTTGTGTCTTTTCTATCCATTTTCTTTAATTTAGTTACTTGCTTTATCATTAGATCTATCCTTTCTCTACATCCATAAGATCTCAAATATTAACGAATCTAAAGTTTTTGAAACTAACTTAAAATCGGCAAAACTATTCAACCCCCCTTCTAGTTTTCCACAGTACCGTATCATTAGCTTGTAATACATATAGCTCAAGACTCTAGTAACATCACAGTTTGACAGCTTGTTTTGTGTTTTGAGTCATTACCGAATGTACTAATTTATGGATAGTGCTGGTTTTCAACTTAAAGTTATTGGTAATGAAAGAAGTTATTGTACATCAAAATATGGTTCTGGAAATTCTAGTTTTGGTTATAAACAAGTTACTCGGATCAGTGTGTATTTTACTCAGTGTTGCACCGAAACGCCCTCGAGGCCCGCGTACCCGTTTGGAAACGTGGTGGGAACGGGAACGGCCTCGAAACGCCCCCGAAACATTTCCCTGCCGTTTCCCTAGCCGTTCCTGGATTCCCATGGCGTTTCCCTGGCAGTTTCCTGATTTTCATGCGTTTCCATGGCAGTTTCTTGGTTTTTTTTGCCGTTTCTGTATTTAAGATGGGTTTTAATGGTTTTAATGGGCTTTTTGTATTCCAAACCCATGCATTGGGAACCCAACCGTCATATGCATTAGGGCATGGATTTATATCGTTTATATATACCATGATACAAAACGGCATATACAATAATACAAATATACAAAAATCAAGTGCTTTTTACTTTATAAAACTGTTGGGAATCTTTTAGTGGTTTTGATCGGAATAAATGGAGAAAGAATAAATGGAGAAGAACAAATGAAGAAGAAGAAGAGAGAAGAGGTTATTGGGAGATGTGAAAGTAAATTATAGGTAACTGGCTAGTTTTTGTTAACAAGTGAGCAAGTTGACTAGTTGTTGAGTGAGTAGTCACAAAAAGACACTATCAAATTTTAACATTTACAGTAATGTTCAATATATTTTAACATTTACAGTAGTCGGTAAGTGAATAGTCAAAAAAGACACTATCAAATTTTAACATTTACAGTAATGTTCAATATATTTTATAAACTTATTAACTTATATATAATAAATAATAGTGCATTAAACTTGAGTACTTTTGTTGTTTTTATTCATTCAAGTGAAGCAATTTTGTTGCCTTTAATCACACATGACCCGACCCGACTTGTTTCAAGTTACACTGAAAAACTCTTATTGCTCGATGCCCTCCGTGATCAATTTTTTTGGTTCCGCCATTGACGTAAGGAACATGTAGTATTTTTGGAGTTTACAATTAACATCAACATATATCTATTTTGGATTTTCTTTAATATATTTTTAATTTTTTTTATATTTTTTATTGCCGTATCTATGCCGTTCCCGTATCTTGAATTTTTGATTTTTGCCGTTTCCTGTTCCCGTATCCCTTTGCCGTTCCCGTTTCGGTGCTACACTGATTTTACTTGTACGTTGTATTCAAAATATCTCTAGTGATCCATCCCACATATAAAAAAGTAACACGATTACATGAAAAGTAGCACAAGATTACTAACACCAGACGATAAAATTAGATTCCTGTTGTGTAATTATGACAGCTAGTGTGAACTACATAACCATACCATACATACATACCAATGTCTGCTACAGTTTAGCAAATGTACAGAATTTCAGATATAGCAGTCTAGCACAAATGGAGATACAAAGTGAAAGCATGTAAACATAGACAAAAAGGTCCCACAACATGAATTCTACCAAGTAAGTTTCTAAGCAAATCCAATATTTCTTGGAAAAATTTGTTTCGAGCCAACCCATTCCTTTTTGGCTGGTAAAAAAGTACCCATATAAAAAGTCTTCTGTTGATTTGACTTCTTCACGGGCTTTGTAAAGCTCGGTGCTGTGAACTGCATCTCGCCATGAACGAGAAACGAGTGATAATGTCGGGTGAAGGTAAAATGGTACCCGCGCGAGACACCTAAGTGCCACAGCATCAGGGAGACCGTCTATCAGAGCAGCCATTCATACAGCATGAATAACGATAACAAACTCACCTTTAGCCTTTGTTATAAATACAAATATGTAACAGTTGATTATGTTCAGATAATAATGAACATGATCATTTCTTTCTAGCTATGGATGTAAAGTGAATCAAATCATAAATTATGATCAAACTATATAAATGACAACAGAGGGAAAGACGTCGTCCTTTATAGTATAATTAGTATTAAACAATAAATCATCAATCTGAAGTTGGAAGTTAGTAGACTCCATACTTCATTAGGCTTTCATCATCTAAAGCAAGATACGAATGAACTAATGACTATGAAGGCAACATTTAATGCATGACCACTAAGCCATCAAGGCATGACCGTAAGTTAACACATGTAATGCACCTTTACATAGGTACAAGCAGTAGTAGAAGCAAAAAATGTATGAATTCAGGAAAACATTACAAATTGATTGCAACTTTCCTTAAAGGGCTCAAAAATTATTAAATTTGTGATTTCATACTAAACGTCTTTAACATCTAAATTAACTACTGATGATGATGGGGTGTGAGGGGGATCGCACCGTCTAGCCCTGATTGATTTGACATGACACAAAAAGTGAAAGAGCATAACATTCAAGAGAGAACTAAATATACATGCTACACTCTATATCAAACAAATGCAGGTATGATCAAGTAATCCAGATTCTGTAATCAACAAGATTCTACTTGCAAGATCTGCACCTAATGCGATCATTACGCAATCAAGCATTGCTTGCAAATTAAAGCTATGAAGCCCTTCAATTATATAGTCAGTTATAACAAATTAAATCATAGTTTTAACTTTTAAGTTTACTTTAGAGGTTATTAGGCCAGCTTAACTATTGTGTTTACAAGTACTACGCAGTAGATAATCAGATTCTAGTTATGACTACCCGATCATTTAAAGACCAAATAAAATGCCGAGGGCAGAAGACTTATGGACTCACTATCTATATCGTGTACCTCAGGGTCATTTCATAAACAAACCAATAATTCTACTATTTGATTAGCTGCTTGCCTCCCTTGATTTCCTATTCGCGACTCAAAACAATTCATTATTGAGAGGCTGGACAGTTAGTTTTGAAAGATCAATTTAGGAGTAAATGCAACAAAACCAATTCCAATTACTTAAGGGCCACTTTAAACACTTGATGATTTGATTGTCACAAGTTCAAACGACATACGAATGTACAAACACTATCTCTATGCAGCCCATTTCGTTAAATAATTATTTCATAAAACATAATAACTTTCTAACGCAATGAGTTACACAAAACCGTACAACGCAACTAGTAAACACACTATTAACTATAACTCATAGTAACTAATTCACTACAATCTAAAAATTATTGGGGAAAATAAACCATAAATAGTTTGTACTTGATTCTTTTGGACTCTAATTCTTTTGGACTCTAAAATGAACGATGACCAATGAGATGTGATGTTTATTTAGTTAAGACTAATTTGATTTAGTTTGTACTTGCAAACGGAAGACATCAACATTACCTTTACATTGAACCCAAGGCTATCAAGATCCAGCATGTCTGCAAAATATACTAGCAGTGGTTTCGAGAAACGTAGCAGTGGTTTCGAGAAACGTAGCAGTGGTAACTAGCGAACTGGCAGTGGTTTCGAGAAACGTAGCAGTGGTTACCAAAATATACTAGCAGTGGTTTCGAGAAACGTAGCAGTGGTAAATCCGGACCGCCCACAAATCACTCGAAAGCAGCTTCTCCTTCGCCGTCCTACGCCACTTCTTCCCACTCGGCAACACCGCTTCCTTCCCCGCCACTTCTTCCCACTACAGAGTACCTGAATAATAAGGACCTTGTTCTTGAATCCTTTGAATAGATAATTTAGAGGAATAGAAGGATCAAACGTGAAGATGACTAATATTGATTAAGGAAATGAGAATTTACACAGTTCACATGAATACTCATACTCTCATGCAAATAATATTATTTTGCTTCACACAGGCACGACATAAAATTAAGTAGAAAAAGCTTTTTTTAATTCAAAAAGGATACCGCTCTCATCATCTCATTTAAGAACCCTTCATCAGCACGATCTGTTAGCATAAACAATTGCACTAGTCCTTAATCGCTTCTTTTTACCCCAATAGAAGCTTCCTAACAAGAAAATCGCTAGACATACAACACCAACTAGCCCAAAAAACATGAATCTTTAAAATAAACTAAAAAAAATTTAAAGACACAAAATGCACATTAACTATTTTTAAATCAAATCCAACACATAAGAGATCCAATTCAGTAAAAAGTAAATGACTTTCTTACATGATCAAGAAAATCCAACACATAAGAGATCCACTTCAGTTAGGGTTCGAGTATATAAAAGGTTTAGGATTTTGATTTCACTTTTTGATCTGTGTTTTGGGTAGTAGAGTGTTGGTGTGTGTGTTTGAGTGTGTGTAAAAGTTTTAAATAAGTGTAAAATTATAAATTTGAAAAGTTATGGTAAAAAAGTACTAAAAGGTACAAAAGTATAAAGTAAAAAAAGTCGCTAATATTATTTCGCTTAAGTCGCTCAGCATTGGGAATGAGCTAAAAGTATAAAAAAATATTTTAGTAAGTTTGACTTTTTTTACTAAAGGACAAAAATAATTTTGCAAGAATCTTAAAAAAGTCGCTCAGATTCGGGCGCTGTACTATCATAGCTGGTAAAAGTCAGAAAACAATAATTGGGTACACAAATGACGAAGGACACTTGTCAAGCTTAGATTAAAAGTAGAAAAGTCGCAAGTCTCAAGGTCTATTTAAGAGATACCCTAACTTTTTTCCTACAAAGTCTTGACACATTGAGCAAAAAGTGTGTTGCCACAATTAGCCCATTTTAAAATATGATCCAAGAACTTAAAGGGTAATATACTAATTAACTCTACTGAGCAAAACCAAACACCTCAATATATACATACCAGATTAGAGCCCGTGTTCAACACGGGCAAATAAAATAAGTACTTGAGAATTCAATACAAATTAAGGGTGTGTTTGTTTTTATAAAAAAAGTCTTACTAGCCCTCTTACTCTTACCAGTAAGAGGTGGGCAGACATTTTGGTTGTTTGTTTTTTTCTTTTGAGTAAGACCCAGTTAGACATATAACATCTTACTCAGTAAGAGGTGAGGGACTTGTCTTACTGCCTCTTACTCGTTTTGCAAACTTTATACAATATATTTGATTGTTTATTAACTATGTTATATTCATGATAAAAAGTCTTGTTTCATATTTACATAAGTTACTTATTATCGTATTGCGTTGATTTAATAAACAAATTGCAAAAACGAGCACTTAAAATCATTCGGACAATTATACAAAAACAAACAACATTATTTCGTTCAGATTTAGACTTTCTAGCCGCCTCTTACCAGTAAGATGCGGTAGTCAGATTCAGATCCTAAACATCTTAATGAAACAAACACACCCTAAATGTCTCATAATCAAGTAGAGATTAGGTGGAAATGCACAACATAGTAATACTACAAGAAAATGTGCACCAACACCGTATATTCAGTTTGTTTTGATATATAATCTTTTAAAGTAATGGCCTAAATCTATAATAATACATGGTGAAACATAGTAGACAATGAGCTAAACATAATACATATCAATTGGAAAATATAAAATAGAAGAGTTCATTAATCTATAACAATCCAATCAAAACAATTCTATTCTTTCAATCTGCAACATAAACCCCAACAATAGATTAGCCATCTTGTGAAACATAAAAACCACAAGCACTAATAAATAGGCATCCGGACTAATTAGTAGTTCAACTTCATTTATACTTCCCTAAGAAAATTATTTTACTTCCACACATTCAGATTTTGTTCATTTTATCAAGCACCGGAACCATATGCAAATCTACTAATTGAACATCTTCAAAACCCATCAAAAGTTAAGGGTGCGTTTGGTTTGTTGCTATGACTCACAATGGGTATGGGTGTTGGTATAGGGTGGAATGATAATGGAGGGTATGATGAAACCACCCGCACACATAAGATATGAGGAAACCCTTACATTTGGGTATCCTCAATACATTGTGGTGGGCCTCATAACCAACCAAACAACATTAATGACTTTTAAAGTCATAGACTCATATCCATACACCCCAACCAAACGGGCCTTTTAGCAAAAAAATAGATTTAAATAAAAATATATTATTTATAAAATAAGAAAAAACCCCGCGCGTGCGCGGGTAGTATAACTAGTGTAATAGAACACCAAGATGCATGATAGACAATAATAATTAAATAGATTTAGTTTATGATTAAAACCTAGGTCTTAGTTCTAGTACAGTTGATAACAGATCCTTGACAACAAGTGCACATGATAAGTTACTAAAGCTATAATTTGGCATGACTTCGTTCATGGATTAACTTTTAACTTACGGTCCCCCCATCGAGCATTGACATCCTCTGGGAGAGGTTTGGTTTTCTTAAACGACGGCCGTTTAAAGAGCAACTGCACAAAAATAAATAAATAAATAAATAAAAGCTCAAGTCTTGAACACAAAAATTTATATGACAAATAACATATTATTTTACAACATGCTGATCTTTAATGATAAGCAGAAATCCGAGACCTTTGAATACCTATTTCATATGTTTTTATCTCATGAGCCAATTTCTTTATATCAGTAGTGGACGGTTACACTCCTTTGCCTCGTGGCCGGTCCGTTGATTTCATAGTAAGATATAGTGTCGCTTCTTTTTTAACAAAATTTCCTAGTATTCACCAATTCTGTCACTACAAGCTTTAGAGTAAAGATAAACATGAAATGGGCCAATTCAATCCCATTTTGCAAACAATGACTATTTTCGCCCAATAATATAATGGCCCTGATAAACAGGACATGTGTTTTCCTAACTTTAAAATCAACAATATTCACCAATTAGCCAATTACAAGTAAGACATTCCAGCATGTATGCATTCCAGTAATTAATAGTCTTAGCAGGAATAAAGTAATGTGTAAAAACATCATTACTTTAGATCATGTGAATATATGAATGAAGGTTTCCCCAATTAGCCAATTACAAGTTTACAACAACATATGATAGCACCAATTAGGTATGCAAAAGGTGTTCAAGTGTTTTTGATCAACGGTGGAATAGTTGTACACGTGGGAGACTAACAATTATCAAGAAAAGATTAAGAATTGAAAAAAGAAAGTGGCGTACCTTGGTGTACTTGGAAACTTCAGTTAATTCTCTGAGAATATTCCACTTTTTAAAATGTTTACATGCCTTCACAATGTGGTACAACTTTGGTGCCAAGCTCAAATCAAGGGTTGTGACATCTCCTCCATTAAGATAAGGCCCCTTAAATATTATAACATACAAATTAGTCATCATTTATATACGCGCGCGTGCGCACACACGCACATACATATATATACAGAGGCGGAGCCAGTAGGGTGGCTGGTGGGTGCTCGGCCACCCCCAACCGGCCCAACTGCCCCAGCTTGTAGCTTGGTTTCCGGCCAACCTTTTATAAAGTCTTCAATCTGGCCTATGTCAATAGCCCCTATCTAAACACACCCATAGTTATTACGTTTCTAAAATGATAATCGTTTGAAGCAGCAATAAAAAGAAAATGTTTGAAAAGAAAGAGTAAGGAGATGCAGGTCTAGTATGAGAAAGAAGAAAGATTGGGGAAAAAGATGGAGTAATATTTTAATAGATATATGGTCCCCTAGATATATTTGTGTGTATAATTAGGAGTAGTAGTACCTAGGCTACACAACTTTTCGTCAGATAGCATAGTAAAGTGGGAATCTCATATTTCAATTTTTGGCTCTAAATTTATTTATTTATTTTTAGCTTTCATTGTTTTTATTTGTTCTATTTTGTTGTTGAGGTTCTTCATAAAAACAAATAATACAAAAAAATAGAAGTTGGATACGTAGTTTATTTAGAGATTTTATGTACAATCTGTTGGTTTGACCATAGTCGCATAATTCAACCAGAAAGGCCGTGAATTGCGATCCAATTCACGTGTTCTCAAATAGTTTAGGAGTCAATCAAGGCTAATAAAATTAGCAATCGTAATTTCCCGATCGTGATGCGACTTCTTTATGTTAATATGTGAATGTGAGGATTTAAAATACCCCATAAACTTTAATATGTAATTGACTATTTGTTATGATTTATGAAATTTGACAAGTATTAAACCATTTTTATATTATAAATGTTAGGAATTTTTAGAACATTTAGGAATATATTAATTATTGGGTACATCGTTCAAAAACGATCCCAAATAAACATACACCCACTGAACCGATATTTAGGTACCTAGTGAACTGTGATCTTAATCCTCGATCCTGTATCTGAACGATCTCCATTCCATGTGAATATGGGTTTGACAACATGTTAGTATTGGGTGCAGTGATTTAACGTCATTTTTAATAACTTACGGACCTAATTGTAGCCTCATTTGTGTTAAAGATCTGTCGCGATGGTTGAATCGTTATATCGGTGGGGTAACTTATCTATAACTTGTATATATGTTGCTATACAAATTATTTACGGCCCCCCTTAACACAAATTCCTGGCTCCGCCCCTGGATGCAGGTCTAGTATGAGAAAGAAGAAAGATTGGGGAAAAAGATGGAGTAATATTTTAATAGATATATGGTCCCCTAGATATATTTGTGTGTATAATTAGGAGTAGTAGTACCTAGGCTACACAACTTTTCGTCAGATAGCATAGTAAAGTGGGAATCTCATATTTCAATTTTTGGCTCTAAATTTATTTATTTATTTTTAGCTTTCATTGTTTTTATTTGTTCTATTTTGTTGTTGAGGTTCTTCATAAAAACAAATAATACAAAAAAATAGAAGTTGGATACGTAGTTTATTTAGAGATTTTATGTACAATCTGTTGGTTTGACCATAGTCGCATAATTCAACCAGAAAGGCCGTGAATTGCGATCCAATTCACGTGTTCTCAAATAGTTTAGGAGTCAATCAAGGCTAATAAAATTAGCAATCGTAATTTCCCGATCGTGATGCGACTTCTTTATGTTAATATGTGAATGTGAGGATTTAAAATACCCCATAAACTTTAATATGTAATTGACTATTTGTTATGATTTATGAAATTTGACAAGTATTAAACCATTTTTATATTATAAATGTTAGGAATTTTTAGAACATTTAGGAATATATTAATTATTGGGTACATCGTTCAAAAACGATCCCAAATAAACATACACCCACTGAACCGATATTTAGGTACCTAGTGAACTGTGATCTTAATCCTCGATCCTGTATCTGAACGATCTCCATTCCATGTGAATATGGGTTTGACAACATGTTAGTATTGGGTGCAGTGATTTAACGTCATTTTTAATAACTTACGGACCTAATTGTAGCCTCATTTGTGTTAAAGATCTGTCGCGATGGTTGAATCGTTATATCGGTGGGGTAACTTATCTATAACTTGTATATATGTTGCTATACAAATTATTTACGGCCCCCCTTAACACAAATTCCTGGCTCCGCCCCTGTATATATACATATATGTAAAAGGGTATCTCAGAAAAAAAACATACATTTTCTAAGAGGTGTTCTTCCAATGTCTTCAACTCAGCAAGTAAAGCATGCTGAGTACGATCATTCTCTTCCTTTAAAAATGCCAAAAGCTTTTGGGGAATCCTTAACCCCCTACATTTTCATGTCACAACAGAAAATGAAGAGGTCATGTGATATGGTATAATCAAAAACGACAATCAACAGCAACAAGAAATGGTATTTGAAAAAACACAAGACAGCTACATAAGTTTTGTGGCAGTATTCCTTAAGCATAATTTATTTGACCCCCTGAAACCGCATTTAATTTCAATACACCTAAGTTCAACGTAAAAGATAATCATCCTTGACTTGTATACAATAATTAGTATTCACTTTCAGAATTGTGATGCCAAAAATATGACTTCAAATAATGCTTTTATAGCAAAGTTGAGGGTGTTCGGGATTGCTAATCTAAACTGCGTTTCTGCAATTAAATAAGAAATTGGTTATTTAAAACGGCGTATTGCTACAGTTCAATGAAGAATCTCAAACACCCGCAATTGCAAACTCTATCACTACATTATAAAGGGGTCTTTGTATATGGCTATATATGGAAAAACTAACAGTAGCTTTTAAAAAAACGATTGGTAACACAGTTGTTGTATGTATATAGGGTACATATAAAGGCACACAAGGGGTGAAAATAACATACAAATAGGCACAATGAGGTGGAGTTACTAGAGGGGTTCCCGGATGCTTCAATTCAATCATCTCCACAATAACATCAGAATTGGAAACCCATTGTCCACCATCAAAGCTAATCAAAGGCAGTAACCCATCCCCATCTGGGTTCGCTTGAGCAAACCTATAAAAAGACAAACAACCACTCAACCTTCAGACTCGTATAAAAATCAATCCTTTATACAAAAAAATCAGAAAGTTATATAAAAAATTATCACCATTCAGGCTTGTTGTCCAAATCTATATGATGAGTTACGTAGCAAAGGTTCTTTTCCTCAAGAGTTAAAAGTACCCTTTGGCAAAAGGGACCTAAGAATGCAGAAGAAAAAAAATGTTAAAAGATTGATAAAAACAAAAATCCTTAAGAAATAATAATAATAATTACAGTCTGTGTTAGCATCTTTGGCACGACTAGGAGGAGCTTTCACACAGATCTGAATTGAAATTTCCTTGTTCGTAGAAGGTGGCGGTGAACTGCTTCCTCCTCCAGCATGTGGGTTGATGATTTTAGATCTGATAGAAAGAGGTTACTACAAGATATATGTAAAGAAAAAAGCTGTAGAGTCCAATTAAGCAAAGAGATTATAATTAAACCTGGATAGGGCCTGAGGGACAGAAGATTCAGGTGGAACATGGCAAACGTTGCAGTTGCCCTTCATCTCATTTTCATTTTGAATTAAAGTGCTGAAAAATTCCCTCTTATCCTTGTACGGGTCACCAAAGCTGATGACATCACAACGCAGATTGATCATCCTCTTCATTCGGCTTGCTAACGTTTCCCCATCCAGTCGACAATATACAGGACTGAAAGCCACACACACACACGGAGATATAAAATTATGATTGAAAAGTTGCATTAATATGGCAGAGCATATATACATACCCTCCAGCAAAAAAGACAATCCTTCTTGGCATAGCTGTGTTAAAGCAACTTAACGAATGAAAAATAACCTCTGAGACCCCCTCTGATAGCCGCAAATATCCACCAATTGTTGCGTCTGCAATAAACATGATCAAGATTATAATAAATAAATACTACAAGGCCAAGGTAATAAAAATGAAGAAGAAGAAGCTGCTAACCATTAATGGCCCTCTTGATCGCTGTAATATTACGGGTAGGGTAAATCAGACAACGAAGATTAAAATCAGCCATTCCATATACAGCCACGACAGTCTCCCAGTTAGACTGTCAAAAAAAGGAACCTTGAATTGTTATAGACTGCAGGATTGTCTTTTAAAAAAATTAAATTAAATCTTGAATTAGAAGAACCTTGAATTTGTTGTCACAATAGAGTTCAATAGCCTCTACTTGTTCCTTAAACATAGGTGATTTGGTGTTTTCCATCCACCAACTGGTGTCCAGACAGATCACTATAGACTGCAGTTTCAAAAAATTTATTTATTAATTAAATACTACAAGCAGAAATAAATAAAAACATAAAAATAAAATCGATCAACAAGATACCTCGGCCACCTCCTTGGTGGATGAATTGTTAATTTCAGGCATGTTTAGGGTTTTCTTTTTCTCCCTTTCGTTTGCATGATATTTATATTTTCATATGATAGACTATTACACATAACCCCTTGCAAAAATATCAAATCTACCCTCCTATTTAAGCTTATGTCCTATATATTTTCTCTTCCAAAAATCTGACACGCGTGTAAAATAGTCTCATCTAAACTGTGTATGTGATAGTGGCTTGTGTTTTGCATTTTAGGTTTAGAAGTAATTATGGGTGGTTTTACTTTTTAGATACGTTATACACTAATTAATATTCTATTATCGTGTAAGTGAAGTTGTCTTTTCAGATATATTTAGAGTTTCTTATGTTTAAGTATTCTGGTAGTTTTCCTTGATATATAGTGTAGGTGCCAATACAGTCACCCGCTACTATTTGTTAATATCAAACATAATATTTAATTACTTATATGTATGATAGCGTTCATTGTGGCATTGTGCTTCTCAGTTCTGCAAACAATACATAAAGGACAACTGAGTTTTGCAAGCTTTATGAGATAATCCTTAATTATCTTTCCAACCTGAACAGGTACAGAGACCAAAGGGACAAACCCGATCCAACAGCTCCTGAAAGCCTTCATTTTTATCTTGATACAAGATTTGAGCAGTTAAAAGTTGCAACCGAGCTTGAACTTTGGCAGGTTTCTCACTATATGTTTACACTACTTTTATATGTTATAATTTTCCTTAATCATAATTTTATAATTCTTTATGTGTGATTGTATCCGAAGGAAGCCTTTCGTATGCTAGAATATATTTATGTGTTAATGAGCGTGGTTAAGTAGATGCCGAAATCATCCTTGATGGATGTATATTATGCGAAGTTGATCGAGATTTTCTCGATTTCTTCTAGCCTTCTTTATCATGCTTATGCATGGTTCGAACTTTTCTTACATCAGAAAAGCTTCAATAAACGCTGCGTTCCTGAGTTTTATTTTTGAAAGAAGAGAAAAGAAGTTGTTAGGAATTGGAAATTCCATTGTGAAGAGTCGGTCACCCCAAATATTATCTAGCATAAGTTAGCTCGTAGACTTGTCGTTATTTACGTTATTAAGTAGTTATTTAGTTAGTCAGTAGCGTAGAATAGTTTAGAGTAACACCGTGGAGGAAGGACGGGTCTTTACCCACTGTATGCCTGATCCACAGTCCGACAGGAGGACGTTATGTTTGTAACTATAAATACCCCTTCCGTCCTTGGAAGGGGTGGTGCTTCTCAATCTAACATTTCATAATTTGTAAAGCAAGTCTCTAACAAGAAACACCCTCTCACTCTTTCTCTCTCTAAAACATGGCTTTCTTGTATCACCGCCATCCTAGACCGCCCGAATCATCAAACACAATAATATTTAAGATCCTAACAATTGGTACCAGAGCCATGGTTGTTGTGTTTTGATGATTTTTCTTGTGGTTTTGATACTTGGTTGAAACTGTTTTGTGTATTTGTGTGGTCGGAACATTTTTTATGGGTAAATTGTTTTTACAAACAAGTTTTATGTGTATTTTGTTTGGTCAAAAAGGTCTTATTGTCTATCAATTGTTACATACCTGTCTTGTCACTTTATTTTGTCCAAACAGATACAACAATCTGTAGACTGTTTTTAATCCATACCGTGACTATTGATAGTCTAATGGTCATTCGGTCATGTGGTCAAACATTGGTCAAACGGGGATAATATTATGCTTTATAGCAGTTTTCTGGGTTTGCTATGAATATGGTCGGAATAATGGTCGGAAAATTTGCAGGAGCAAAATGTCAAAAATCTATCAAGCGACTTGTTTCAGTGGCGACTTGTCTTTACAAGTTGTCTAGATTCATTGTATATGGGTAGCGAGTTGAGCTAGCGAGTTGTCCATCATGTAGCGACTTGTTATTTAACAAGTTTGCGATTTGTTATGTAACGACTTGTCATGAAGCTGACCTAGTGACTTGACCTAGCAACTAAACCTAGCGACTTAACCTAGCGAGTTGTGACATGTAGCGACTTGACAGAAAGGATGAAGAAGAAACGACCACAAGACAACAACCACAATATCAAATTAACCAAACATCAATCAAAACTCTCGACCTCAGGTTCATCTAGCCATCATCGGTCCAAATAAAGTTTAAACTGAAAGAGTATAACCGAACCTAACTTAACCTAAATCTAGACTCACCTAATAACCCTCACATCACTCCATCAACTCTCAACAATCTTCCAAGACTCTAAACGTAAATGACATAACACTAGATCTCAGTCGCTTCATTTCGTGGTTATCAAAGTAACATCAAAACCATAAAAGGTTTAATTCACGAAATAAAAATATCATCACAGACCTAATTTGAAGCTTTGCTTCTTAACTAATTAATGTTCGAAGTATAAAAATGACAAAACCATTAGGCTTCATCATTTCTTTGTTTCGATTGACATCAAAAACTGAATCGAATTTTTTAAACCTACCCGAGACCCATAGGATCTTGAAGACTTCATCTTGATTCGTATGAAAATATCAGAAGGGTATTTGTTATTCATTCGGTTTTGTTCTTGTGAATGATGGAGATTAGATTGAGGTTATGATGGAGCAAGGTTTTAATTATTATTGAGATTCGTTCTTGTTGATGCTTGTTAATGGGTGAGCAGATTAGTGAAAGGATCTGAGAAAAGAGGAGCGTTTTTTTTGTTGGTAGGCGATGTGTTTAGTGATTAGGGTTAGTAGGATAAATGACCTAATACTTAGGTAAAAATGTCTTTTATAACCGGTTGTAAGTTTTTGGTTCTTTTCTGAAATTGGATCGTGGGTTACTAGTTGGATCGGGTACACAAATATTTGACGTGGGCTTCTCACTTAGAACTTGGACTCTGGATCGTGGGCTTCACAATTCTTGTGTGGATATTGGACTTGCATTTTTTCTTGTGTGCTACGGGGCAGTGATTGGCATATCCGAAATATGGACCTAAATGGAAAAATCTTATTGTCCAATTGTTTTTTTGTGTTACAAGTTCTTGGATTTTATTATTGGAAATCCGTAATGGTATTTTTGGTATGATAAATTTTAGAGAGGATACACAATTCACGGCTTGAACGAAAACTTGAAAAATGACTATGGGGCTGTTTGAACGGTATGCCTTATGTGGCTTTGAAGTGAGGTTTCCCGGGCGCGTTTACTTATTTCATCTTCTTTCTTTATATCCTTTCGCGAAGATGACTTGTCTGGGCATTTATAGAGTGTGATAAAGACTTGGGTATTTAGTTATGGTTGTGATTCTTTCTCGCTTAACCCACAAGGTAACTATCACTTCGGTGTCTCACGCAGTTGAGGATTCGTCAAGAGGTTTTGTACATTGGGTACACCGTTTCTTCTTCACAAGGATTAGTACAAGTTTAAGTAACAAATATGGGGAATTTAACTTCATGATCAAATTTGGCATAACGGGTTTACATCACCATTGAATGATGTGAATACCAAAGTGTTTATTCGATGGTTGATGAATTGTTGATGTTGGATAATGAACCGTTGATGAACCGCTGCATGTTCCCCTCAAACTGATATTCACTGAAACCAAAGTTGTCATAACACATTCAAGCTGACATTGTTTACGGTTTGGTCTTTGTTAATACAAATATCGTCATTAAACGTTATTTATATTTTTGATCTTTACCTAAGTTTTGTTAACGACAAAAGTAAATTTAATTTGTATAAAAGCTTAAAGCTTGTCAAGTTCAATAGATATTAAAACAAGCTTTTTCAAACAATATCTTCATCATTCAAGTATTTACATTTGTGATTAGTCATATCTTAATATGACTCTAATCATTATGTATGATAGTAGTTTTTAGAATGTGTTAGATTCTTAAAACCAAACACTACTTAAGTACTTGCATATTTCTAAAAATAGAAATACAACATATGACATCATGTGATACATCATGGAAATCATTGGAAGATTTCATTAGATATTTTGTGTGGATTTGTACTCTTCATATCTTGCACAATCTTACATAGATATGGTTGACTTTAGCAAAGATTTTGATATCTTGCTGTCAGACCCGGCGGCACCAAAATCCACAACGGGCGGAACCCTTTTAAGGGGTCCGCGGTCCGTGGATGGTGCTGATGGTTTTGGCTATAAATAGCAAAGCCAAACCAAGTAGTTTTTCATCCCTTTCTATCATACTCTCTTACATATCTTTTCTCTAACCTTTCTAACTCAGTTTCATATCATATTAGTGATCTCTTTTGTAGCAAAGAAGATCAAGTCACATTCAAGCTTCAAACGAGAAGTTGGAAGTCTTGTTTGTTTAGTGTTGTATGATCTTGTGTTGATTCATACTTCATTGTTGTATTAAACCATCATAATCTTGTGAGTGTGAGTGGTTAGTATTTTAGTCCTTAAAATACATTGTGTGTGGGAGTGGTTGTACCCTTGGAAAGAACTCGACATCTAGCTTAGTGTCGGAAATAGTGTAAGCGAAGTGTAAAGGTTTCTCCGCCGGTGAAAGGAGCTTGTTGACTAGTGAAGTTAAACTCTCGAGTGTGAGACTCGGGGAGTGGAGTAGGGCAAGGAAAAAGAGTCCTTGTAGACCGAACCACTATAAACGACTTGTTGTGGTTTGATCATTTCTTTCCTTATTTACTCTTTACATATTGCTTGCATATTTCATTTACATATCTAAGATCAATATCAATTGATCTTTCAATAAGTTTCAAAACAAAGTTTTTAATTGGTAAACTATTCAACCCCCCCTTCTAGTTTTCTACAGTCTTGATTTTGTAAAATCCCGTGAAAGAACCTATTTCTCGGTTTAAATCATAGACTTGTAAAATCCCGTGACAATGGAAACATCCTCGTAATAGTAAAGTGCATTTCCGGATCTATCTTACGGTTTATTCTTGGTTTTGTAAAATCCCGCGAAAGAATCTATTTCTCGATTTAAACCATGGAATTGTAAAATCCCTTAATGATGGAACCATCCTGGAGAAAGGAAAGTGTAATTCTGGATCTTATCTGATGTTGGTGCTATGGCTTCTGCTTCAAAGAAGGGATAAAAGGGTGTACTTCATGAATTGGGTGTGTGTTTGGGTTGTCTTCATGGCAGTTTGGTTATTACTTGGTTTTACGGGGTTATGTGCTTTTAACCATGGTCGGGATGAAACCATTATCAAAGTTCATTTAATTGTCAAAGAAGGCTAGATTTGAGCTATTTACCAGAAGATGCGACAACAGGCATTAATTCAGTATTATTTATTTGAGGTTGAGGTGAAATATCGCTGGCGAGTGTACTTAGTATTTGAAGGTATCGGGGATGGTTGGATGAAGATTCTTCAAGATCCCTGTTCGAGCTTATTATCAAAAACAAAGACTTGGAAATCTAGTTATTATTGAGTGACTTTTACCTTTTCTTTTTTCCGCTTGGGGGAATCGGGCTCTTACCACCACAAAATAACTATCACTTTAAGGAGTTATGTTGTAGTGCTTAGTGTCACATTCAATTGTGGATTTTCAAGAGGTGATGTACGTCTTATACTTGATGGTTGGTTGGATGAAGAGTATAGAGTAATTAGAGATTCAATGGAGGATGAAGTCTCGGCACCGCTCTTTGTTACATATGTGCAAGTTTAAGTCATGAGTTCGGGATAGTTTACTTCAGGGTCAAATTTATCATATTGGGTTTTCTCCATCAGTTGTCACGACAAAGAGCCTACTGAATGATAATGGGGTGATTACAAGTTTTGCCAAGAGATGATGAAAAGAGAGAGATTATGACGTTTGAACACAACAGTTCAAGCCTCGTACTCTAAAGAAAAGAAAAGTGTATGCTTCAGTGCGCTTTATCTTCTGAAGAAGAGAAATCTTCTCACTAATGACCATTCTCATCAAAATGCTTCATGCTTTTTCCATGCGCTTCAGTCATCAAGTGAACCGGACTACTGATAATTACTCTTATTCCCCTTGCTTAATATAATGAAGATGGCGACATCATGTGCTAATTTTGCGGGGGAGAAGTGTGAATAGAATACATTTGGATGATAATCACTTGTTAAATCAAGAATGGCATCTCCGTATGCAATTCTTGAGGGGGAGAAGAAGTGTGAATTTTCTGCATGGTTGATTGATATTTGAGAATTAATGGTCAAACGGCTCCAAACTCATGTAAGAACCGAGCTTCTTCTTATCGAGTCATCTTCACATGGAGTTTTTCTTCTAAGAGCCGCTGGTTGACATCTTCACACGGGCTGATATGATTAATGACAAAGTGCTTCTAACTGCTGGGCTGATTTCTTTGATGAACATCTTTCTGTTCTCGTTTGATTGGGAGGGATCTTAGTTAAGGAGATTTGCTACATATAAGGTAATTGGAACGCATTTGGTGAGTTGAAGATGTTGACTTTCTATTCCCCAACTAGACAATCTTGAAGAAGGTCGGGTCTACAGTCGGTTCTACATTCTCTGCTACATGTTAGAAGACTAAAGACGAGTTGCATTTAACGATCTAAAGACTTCTTCTTAATTCAAGCATTCATCATACAGATTGTCGGTTTAGGGGAGAGCACTAATTGGGGGAGAGTGAAAATCTAAATTTAATCCCCAATTAGACTTGCTCACATTCTTCAGCAAGTTGATTCTCACAAAGATTTCTAATGTTCTTCTCAACAAATTTCTAGTGTACGGGCTTACAATGTGTTGCTGATTCTGAAGTATCAAAACTAGCAAGGGGGAAGGAGACACGTATCTAAACGCGAGTAAACTTGATGAAATTAATACTTCTAAGTGATTGAAGATATCCCGGGAAGACAAATGTCATTACCGTAGAGAAACTCAAGGTTTGACTCATAGCATTTAGTGTTCTTATTCCAACTATGTGGAGGAAGAGATGGAAGAGTTAGTTTCTGGAGATAAAAGAGGTACACAAGTGTGTGATGATTTCGATGTTATCGCAATCATCAGGGGAGATAGATTGTGTACATTGGGGAGGCTCAGTTGTTTCACTTGAGTACTTAATCAGTGATTCAGAGATATAATCACTTATTCCAGAGTGGACATCCGCAGAGATTGTCATCCGTAGAGATAATCAGTGATTCGGCCTGCTTCTTCAATGTTATCGGTTATTCTCTCTTTGGGCATTCGGGTACTTTGGGTTCTTGAGCTTCATACACTTTCTTCAGGGGGAGAGAAAAGTATACATCGGGGTTATTCTTTGGCTATTGGACTTAATCTGCTACTTTGATGGTATAAGTTTCTCTGTCTTCAGGTATATGTGTATTCGGGTTCGTGAGCTCTAGTCTAAGAGACTGACTGCATCAATTCATCTACTTGGGGGAAAGTGGTCTCTTGACACCTTTTGGAATGGATTGCTTCAGACTTCAGTGGTTATGAAATTTGAGAAGATTATTTATGAGTGGGATGATACGTTGCTGTTCTTTTGGATGATATAACCTCGAACGAAGAATCACAGTGATTATTCTTAAAAGGAGCAGCAAGATCAATGATAATGGTGTGCTTCTTTGTGCACCTGGCTAATGGAAGCTTGAAAGAAAGCTTTGAATCTACTCAACATACGATTTTTGGTTTGGGGGGAGCTGCCAAAGTCTCTCTTTCTCATTGGCTCATGTTCTATCTTCTATTCTGGAGCCTCGGAAGATTTGGTGGTGGAAGTTTAAGAGACGATGAATTCTATCTTCTACGACGTGCTGCTCGATATCCTTATCTCGGTACTCGTATCATCATCCTCTTAAACTATATCATCTTCTCTATCTTTGTATATATTTATCAGAAAATCAAAATACAAAAATATAAAACCAGCAAAACAAAATAGAAAAATATAAAACCAACAAAAATCCATAAAAATTTGAAAAATCAGAAAATACCAAAAATATTGCTTTTCAAAGACATGTCTTGAAGGATCTTGGTTTATACCAAACACAGGGTAGGCGGCGTTAGGTTAAGGGTTTAGAGAGAGAAAGTGGGAGAGAATAGGAACCCTAGAGAGACAAAGAAAAATGTATTATGAAAGCTCCAACCCTTTGCCTTGGAGGGCAAAGGGTATTTATAGGGTACAAGCTTAGACGCCTCTATTAGGCTGTGGATCAGGTATACAGTGGGTAAAGACCCATCCGTCCTCCACGGTGTTACAAAGTAAACTAAATACTATCATAGACTTACTACGACTACGAGCTTTCTAACGAGCATACATACTTGAGGTGACCGACACTTTAAGAAATGGATTTACTAAATCCCAACAATCTCCCCCTAAGGGAGGTCACCTCAACTTACAATGATTACAAACTGATATAACATTTCGTTGTTCTTGGTTTCTTTGATTAAGCACTTTTGTTCTTTAGCTCGTAGTCTTTGAATCGTCATGTACTGCATGTTTTGAGATTTCGAGTGGAGGTCTTAAACTGATCCACGTGATGTTTGAGTCTTTGAACCAGCTTTGAGATTATCAACAACCATAAATCTCTGACTCTTCCATTGTGGTGTTGATAGTATGTGATGTTGTGACTTAAGGACCGACATGCTCACATTCTGGATCATGATATCTTCTTATCAGAGTAGCAGAAGCTTTAATTGATTCATGATATTGGCAGCAGCGTAGCAGAAGCATGGAGTGATAATATCAGAGTCTTTGATGCTTTTATCATGATTTCTTTAGAAATGAATGTGTTGTGTGAGCATGCGGCTATGGATTGACCGCTCCATTCTTATCAGCTGCAAACGTTGGGTGTTCCTGCATAAAACAGTTAGCAATAAAGCGCACAAGAGTGTCTTTGATCACTTTTGTTGAATTGAGGTACACGGCCCACGGTTCCCCATTGATCAGTACAAGTATTGCCTGTGATCAGGTATAATTCCGAAGAATCTCCTTGACAGGGTTTCGCAGCTACTCTAGCCGTTCTCAAACTGGAGCGTCTCAAAGAAGACAACACGGAGTGAGTGAACCAGCAAATAGAGATTCACTGATTGATGGAAAATGATTTGAAAGCAATCGTGTATTTAGTATAAAGTGTTTTGAAATACAACGAAGGATTTATGGAAAATCAATTTATCAATCATAAATATCTTTTGACTTTGAAATCACAGTACGCTGTCGACGTCTTTGAAGAAAAGAATTTTGGGCACACCGACTGGTTTTTCAAAGATATCCGTCAATCCATTTTCCTGGACAAGGAACGATTCACTAATGAACCGCTCCATTGATGAAGTCCAGATGACACAACAAGTCTTAGCAATACCACAAGGATAGTGCGAAGGACTCTTAAAAATATATTCTCACATTCCACATTGTGTGAAACTGTGAGTCTTCATGAATTAAGTGTCCTAATGAGATTTATTTGATGATCTCGTGGCTCTAGACTCAATTAGTGCTCTTTTGGTTTCCTATGCCGGAGACTAGGGAGAGGGTCTCCTTCTTCAATATCAACAATCTCTAAGAGAAAGTCGATAGATTATGTAGGTTCCCCGTGAGAATGAAACAAGCCCTTTTAAGAGGAACTTGAGTGGCTTGGGAAGTTTAGTGCAGTGCATCACTGGGTCCATGACGTCTTGTCTTCAATACCGGTGTTACCTTGGTAACGATTAGTAGCAAATGAACTGAACCCGGTTTCTGCCCTAAGGTTGACTAAATGGAGGGCTATTTGTTTTCACCCTTTTTCACGTTCAATTTCTTTTTTATTCTTCAACCCATTCAGTGCTTACCGAGACTTCATAGCTAGAACCTTGTTGGGTTTATTCCAGTACTAGCTCAGTCTCAGTCCGCACTCTTCCCATATCTCATTTTTCTCCTTTTATCAACATTCCTAAGGACATCTACACTAACTAGTGGATTGTCCCTGGGTAGATCCCTCCGGTTCTGGCAGATCATGGGAACACAACCTAACCTTATCTTCCTTATATCACCATGCATAAATTAAAGTTGGTCGGTCTTTTGGAACAGTTCTTCCGCCATGAAACCAATTGAAAACTATTTGAAAATCAATCAAGATACAAGTGATATAAAACCAAAGCATTTTGTATCTCAGTTATTTTGATATTTTCGAAATGCTCCCCCTCAACATATGCATATAATTCAGAAATTGTTTTAGCACATGGAGGCAAGAGATCTTTGAAATCGTTAGATTAAGAATGAAAGGTCCAATCTTTTGATTAACATTTTCTAAAATAATCATCATCACTTCCTAATTAATTTAAGTAGATAAGACCTTTTGAGGAAGGATGAGATTTTCAAAAGTTTGCTCCCCCTCAATATGTGCCTTGAAGTTTGAAAAAGTTTTGCACATATTAGAAGGAACTTGCACTTAGAGACAATTCAATCACGTTTCAATAATTTTGAGGTTTAAGATAGATGCTCCCCCTCAACATGTGCATGGAAAATTTGAAATCGTTTGTCACATGCGGGGAGGAGAGTTTGTACATCCTTATAAAACCATTTATCGATTTATCAGTTTAAATCGAATTTAAATCACAAATTCTCCCCCGATCACAATTATCAAATCATTTGAGATTTGTGATCTCTTTAGATTTAAATTGATTTTGAAAGCTTTTAAGGAGAATTGTGACTTGATTTTGAAAAAACGTTTTAACTGATAAGGATCGAATTTTGAGACTTTAGACTCCAAAGATTTAAACATGCTTGAATATCTTTTGAAAACATAGTATTAACCAAGGTCTGGTACTATTGTTTGAAAAATACACTTTTTAATTAAAAAAATCATTCTCCCCCTCAATCAATGACATAAGTTGTGGATTGAGAGATAGATATTTTTAACAATCGTTAAGTACAAATGGTTTTCAACAATTGAGTCCGAGTAATTATTCAAAGCAATTAGTTTTCATTGGATAGTGAGAATTTGTTTATAGAATCAGAGCATGAGATTTGAAAAACAAAATAAAGCATGGCTCTGTTCTTTCTTTTTAAAACGGGTTACTGCCTGAAATGACAATAAACCACCATTTTTCTCCATCTCGTTGTTTTTTTAAGATTCGAACTTCATCTAGAGACCCGTGCTATTCTTTGAGTGGCAACTCAAAGTCCGTAGATGTTATCGAACCGACAAGAAAAAATATGATAAATAAACAATATTTTTTGAAGATTTTCAAGATTTTCTGATTTTTATGGATTTTGAAAAGTTTTGTATTTTTCTATTTTTGTTTTGTTGGTTTTTATATTTTTGTATTTGGTTTTTGAAAAGATATATACAAAGAATAGATAGAATCGAACACCTTTACTCCTCGACGTCTTCCTGAAGACGTTTGAGCGTTACTGGTTGAAGGCTCTTTAAGCCTAGTCGTGGAAGAATAAACTCAAAGCGTTCTCGAGAAAGAGCTTTGGTGAAGATGTCTGCTAGTTGATATTCAGTCCTTACGAAGTATAGTTCAACCACACCATTTTCAACTTGTTCCCTGATGAAGTGATGTCGAATGTCGATGTGCTTTGCTCTAAAGTGTTGAACATTGTTGCAGCAGAGAGCAATGGCACTTTTGTTATCACAATACATAGGAACTTTGTTGAATACAAAGCCATAGTCAGATAATTGGGATCTCATCCATAAGATTTGAGCACAACACGATGACATGGCTATGTATTCAGCCTCTGTAGAGGATATGGAAGTGCTCATTTGTTTCTTTGAAGACCAGCTTACAAGTTTATCACCTAAAAATTGAGCACCACCGGCGTGCCGACGTGTATCTTGACCTCCTGCATGGTCAGCATCTGCATAGGCCGTTAGTGACATACCGGAGTCCTTCGGATACCAAAGTCCCATGTTAATGGTTCCTTGGAGATACCGAAAGACCCGTTTAACCGCTTCAAGGTGCTTTTTGGTAGGCTTAGTCTGGTATCTAGCACACATGCATACAGCGAACAAAATATCTGGTCTACTGGCTGTGAGGTACATCAGGGATCCAATTATACTTCGATATTTCGTTTGATCTACTATGATCCCTGAGTGGTCCTCATCCAGTTTTGTACGCTCCACCATAGGAGTGTCAACAGGGTCACTGGAGGTGAATCCAAATTTCTTTAAGATTTCATTAGCGTATTTTGATTGATTTATAAAAATGCCTCCGGGACTTTGTGAAATTTGTAATCCCAAGAAAAATGACATTTGTCCCATCATTGACATTTGAAATTTGGAGCCCATCTCTATAGAAAAACGGTCACATTCATTTGGGTCAGTCGAGGCAAAAATAATATCATCAACATAAATTTGAACGTGAATTAAATGTTTGCCTGACTTTCTGGTGAACAATGTTGGATCAACTGCTCCTTTGCTGAATCCGGTGGATAGAAGAAACTTTGATAGCGTATCATACCATGCCCTTGGAGCTTGCTTCAAACCGTAAAGGGCCTTTTTCAAGCGATAGACATGAGTAGGATGCTCTGGATTCACAAAACCTTCTGGCTGGCTGACGAATACCACTTCTTTAAGATTTCCATTAAGAAAGGCGGTTTTCACATCCATCTGATAAACTACGATGTTATTGCTAGCAGCATTAGCCAAGAAGATTCTGATGGCTTCGATACGTGCAACAGGAACAAAAGATTCCTCAAAGTCGATACCTTCTTCTTGACGATAACCTTTAGCCACTAATCGCGCCTTATTTTTCAGAACATCACCGTGCTCATCAAGCTTCACTTTGAAGATCCACTTGAGAGCAATGATCATTGCACAATCAGGAGCAGGTACTAATTCCCATACGTCTAGACGATCAAACTCATGAATTTCCTCTTGCATTGCATTAAACCAGCTGTCATCAGACATTGCAGTTTTAACATCTTTTGGTTCGATCTTAGAGAGTACTGAGTTGAAGAAGCACCATAAGGCATCAGTAGCTAGTTGTTTTTGAGTGGATACTGGACGAGAAGGATTCCCAATGATGTTGTCCGATGGATGGCCATGTGTCCATTTTCTAAGGTGCTCGTGTGGTTGTTGTTGAGGGACTGAAGTAGCAGAGTTTAGATCCCCTGATGAAGATGGTTCAGGTGTTGGTTCAGGGGAGAAGATGTTTTCAAATGGAGCATCTTCGGGAGTAGCAAAGGGATTAACTTCTTCATTCGTGTCAGAAACAATTCCATGATGTACATTCGATGATTGATGATCTGTTGATGAGACAGAGTTATCAGCAGCAGGCGCTTCTTGACTTAATGATATTGAAACTGAAGAGTTGACTTCATTGACAGGGATAGAAGCAGCCTCTGTTGTTGGAATTGACATGTCATTGGCACTTGGCTCATAATGTTCATCAAACATTGGATCAAATAATTTCTTCAAATCATCTTCAGATGGAGGTACAGATGGAGTTCTTTGGAGAGGGAATTGGTACAAGGGATGAACCAATTGGACTGTTTTGAAGTGCGGGTCCAGAACCAGATTGTCCTGGAGCCATTTGCCCGGACAGCTCATCGAACGTGACGTGAATAGTTTCCATGATATCTCGAGTTCTTTTGATGAAGATTCGGTAACCCTTCTTGTTTGGTGCATAACCTACAAAAACTCCAATGTCTACTTTAGCTCTTAATTTACCTAAATCTTGACCGTCATTTGTTGGATAGCACAAGGCGCCAAACACACGAAGGTAGGATAGATCAGGTTTTCGTTTATGAACAAGTTCATATGGAGTTTTTCCATGAGAGGTGTGAATAAGGGAACGATTTTGGGTGTAGCAAGCAGTGGCAATGGCTTCAGCCCATAGAAACATTGGAACCTTTGAATAAATTAGCATTGTTCTAGCAGCTTCCACAAGAGTTCGATTTCGTCTTTCAACTACACCGTTCTGCTGAGGAGTTCGTGGAACACTTCTTTGATGACTGATTCCAATACTTTCATAAAATTGACTTAAGTCTTTGTTAACAAACTCGGTGCCATTGTCAGTTCGAACAATTCTAACCGTATTGTTAAGACGTACCTGAAGTTGCTTGATAAGTTTGATGATGACATATGGAGTTTCATCCTTTGTCCTCAAAAACTTTACCCAAGTAAATCGAGAGTAGTCATCAACTACGACTAAAATATATTTCTTCCCATTAATCGTTTGCATTCTCATTGGTCCGCACAAATCCATATGAAGGGTATGAAGGACTTCCATTCTGAGAGTTTATGGGTTTTGGTTTGTGGGCATATTTCGTGCTTTTTCCCAATTGGCAAGGTGAACAAAGATGATCTTTTTCATACTTTAATCTAGGTAAGCCTCGACTAGATCCTTTCGGCAAGGTTATTAATTGTGCCGAAGTTCAAGTGATTGAGACGACGATGCCATAACCATGACTTTGTTTTTGAAGCCTTTGACAATAAGCAGATTGGAGAGGACTTCATCATATCTTCGATAGAGATGGTGTATAGGTTTGAACCACGAGTTCCTCTTAATAATTCGACACCATCAAGTTCTCTAACAAAACAAGAATGTTTTCTAAAAGCCACTTCAAGATCGGAATCACAGATTTGACCAATTGAAAACAGATTATGACCGAGTCCTTCAACGTAATATACCCTGGAGATTACACTTTTACCCACAACATAGTCTCCGTAACCCATAATAGCACCGAAATGGTCGTTCCCGAATCTAACAGTCCCGATGAATTTACTCATGAAGTTCATGAGCCGCGACCGGTCTCCAGTCATATGTTTTGAACAGCCTGAGTCCAGGTACCACAGAACGATTTGAACGATCTGCAGTTGAACACAGACAAGAATGGATAACTGGATAATTGGGAACCCCATGCAATAATGGGTTCCACTTGGTTAGTAACAGTGATTGGAACACCCATATCAGAAATAGAAACATTCATATCAGAAATAGAGGCAATAGGATCATTAGAAATAGAAGCAGTGCTAGTGTCCGTATTTGACCTATTCAAAGTATGTTCACTTCTTAAGGGAATAGTTCTACCAGTAGGCATCCATTTACTAGTGGGCATTATCCTAGCAGATTGAGGGCGGAACTGATTAGCCTTATGACCAAAAGGTATCCATTGATAACCTATCTTACTAAATGTTCTTCCAGTGGGTTTCCACTGTTTTCTAACTTTCTTTCGCTTTTGCCTTTTAGCCTTCTTAGCTCGATTTTTAGCATTAATAATTTTAACTGGGCAATCGACAGCATTAGAAAAACCATTCATACCACATTCATGATTAGTAATAGAAACCACATAATCATCATTACAAGTTTTGCCAAAGGTAGTAGCAGAATTCGAAATTAATACAGTACGCTTATAGCTAATACAAGAATCAACACGATTCATTTTATTTAACTCAAACTTAGTGTTCCTAGGGTGATCTTCTACTCTCTTCCAATGCACATTCTTAGCTTGCGAGGTCCTATCATTCCTTGTATTGTCTTGAGACTTTGACCTGCTCGCGTTAATGTCACTGATTACTCCTGTAGAGGGAATGGGAACATTAGTTGGTTTTGCTACTTTATGCATTTCCTGTTTAGATGTGCTGGGATCTAAACTTTTTGAAGGCACATTAAAGTTCACTTTCTTAACACTAGAAGTGCTGGGTTTTGAACTCCTAGAGGGCACACTCGAGTTCACATTCTTAGCACTAACAGATCTGGAATCTGAACTACTTGAAGGCACACTAAGGTTCACATTCATAACATTGGGCATTGAATGGATTTCATACTTGGCACTAGGCATAGAACAGGGAATCAAAGGATTAACTCTCTCACCTAAGGACTTAGGGCATATTGTGATTAAGCACTCTAGAATTTCTTGAGATCGTTTGGCATATAAGCATGCATGCCCAATTGCATTATCAAGTGGTTTCTCTAACTTATCCTCTTTAACAATCTCACGGAGACATTCTAGACATTCCTTAAGGGATGAGAAGTATGTTTGAATTGCAAGTTTATTATTCCTAAGATGAGGAGGAACATATTTCACAGACAAAGCATATTTATTACAAACATGTACCTTTGATACACCATTCTCCCCATTGGTCATTGGCATCTTCCCTTTTACCTGACTTTTCAGATTCTCAATTTCTTTTTGTAACGAAGCTACTTGTTCGTTATTTTTATTACGAGTGACCTTTATTGATTCAAATAACTCATTGAAATGACGTTTAACCTTTTCATTTTCATCTAGAAAGCTCTCGTTTTCTTTTTGTAATGCATTTACTAAGTTTTGAAGATGAAACGTTTGAGAATTCTGAGAATCTAAAGGAGGAGGCATTTGGGAGCCAGTCACATTGGTCTTATCACCCTTTAATTGAGAGATTTGGGCTTTCAATCTTTTGATCGTGTTGTAGTGAGCTCGAATTTGTTCATCACGTTTGCTAATTTCAAAAACTGCATCAAACTCAGGAACATCAGATGATGTCTTGATATTTGAGGTTTTAACATTTTCTTTGAGATGTTGATATTTTAATTGCAAAGCAAGATGTTCAACTTCTAATTTTTAAAAATGTCTAACCAAGTTATCATGATCATCTTTTTCGATTTTCTCATGCAATTTTGAATTCGTTGTTTCAAGCTCAATTACACGATCATGGGAAACTTTCAAAGCAACAGATAATTCATGAAATTGAGATGCAGTAATAGAAGAATTCGTAGCAACGTAAAACACATCTTGAGCAACACATTGAGAAATCAAGTTCTCATTTAATATGTGCAGATTCTTCCTTTCAATTTCATTATATTTAAGTTCCCGTTCATAGTCATTGACCTCGACAATCATTGCATCAAATTCCTTTTCCATTTCTTTAATATCAGTGTTTATTCCAGTTTTAAGACTCTCAAATTGAACTTTTAATTGTTTAAAGAAAGGCATGACCTCGGTTAAATAACATTCTTTGGTTTGCTCAAAGCCCCTTTCTCCCTCAGTTATCCCTGTAGGTGTGATTCTCTTCTTACACGTTTTCTCAAAATCAACAAACAGTTGATACACAACATATAGGCTAATTATGGTCCTGCTATTAGTGGCAATAGATCTAGGAACTAAGTGCATTGGTGTATTAGGAGGATACACAGTTGCACGAGGCAATTTCCTACAAGGGGGATTCGTTTCAACTAGATTTTCAGCTTTTTGCATATCCATATCCTTTTTCCAGAACACTTGTTCAGGTGTTAGAAGTGTCTGAGGCTTAAACTTGTTTAAGGAGATCCAGTTTTCCTTAGTGTAATCATGAGGTTTGAACGTTATGTTATTCTTTTTACACTCGGGATTTTCTAGCTTCTTGTTCAATTTCTCCCTAGTGACTTCATCAGATTTCTTATCTTCCTCAGTGCACTCAACGCAACTAGGTTTCTGCCTAGGCTTAAGGATTTCATTACCATCATAAAGTACTTTATGAGCAGCTCTAGCCTTTTTAATCGCCTCTGGACTAGGTTCCTCAACAAGGGGAACGCTATGCTTATCACTTAAGACTATATGCTTAGTGATCATGTGAGCAGTCTGAATGGTATTCCCTTGTACGTACAACTTATTCTCAAGTTTGTTTTTCAAAGTTTTTAGATTGGAAAAATCATTCAAAAGTTTTGATTCCTTAGCATTGAATTCTTGCTTAAGCATTTTCACATTTTCTTGAAGTTCTTGTTTTTGCTTAGCAGTTTTAGAAAGCTTTTCTTGTAAGGAGTTTAACTCTTGTTTTAATACTTCTTCTCTAAAATTACTTTTTCTAATAATTGCACGCATTTGGTTATCCATATCCTGCTCACGGGTAGTTAACTCAAACTTAGCACGCTGTTCATAAATAGCAACTTGTTCCTTATAGGTATTGAGCTCAGTGGTCAAGGAATCATCAGGCACAAATACAGTGTATTCATCAGGCATGCATTCATTGTTAATTGCAGAAGATTCATCACTAGGTACAACAAGACTGTCATCTTGTTTCACATATTGTTCATATGGGATAACATTGTTATTTCCCATATTTTCAATATCTGACTCAATGACTTCAGTAGATTGTACTTTATGGTGAATCTTTTGCTCATCAACTACATCATATAGTTTGAGTACCTCTTTAATGATGGATTCCTTGGATGGACTGGCTTGTTGAGATGAAGAGGTCACTGGAGAGATATTAGCCATGAAGATAGTTTGTGCACATGGTTCATCATCAACGTCCGATTCAAATGCATCACAGTCTGCAACTTGAAAGGCGTTGGGATTGTTCTGAGCAGCATACACTGGTTGTTCGTCCACATCTCCATCATATGTTCTAGCATTCCCATCAGTCAAGAACAACAGCTCCTCTTCATTCAACATTACACCATTATCTTGTGCTTGAACCAACAACATCTTGTCCCTGAAGTATTCTGCGTTTTGAGGTCGTTTTGGTTGAGTACAGTTCCTAGCAATGTGCCCTTCTCCACCACAGTTGTAACACTTGATAGGCTTTAATTGACCCTGAACTATATTCCTTCCACGATTCTGATTTCCAACATATCCACCATCAACACCAGCATTCCCATAACCTACATTACCTTGTTCATTGTGTGGAGGATAAGCATTCTATCTTCCTTGCACATTTTCCACCACTATCTTTCCGTCTCTCACAGTGGCATGATTTTGACGATTGGATGCAGTTCTGAGATAGTTGTTAGTGTGAGGGGTGAGATTCAGGTTTTGCTTGACCATAAGAGCCACTTGATTGATAAAGTGTTCCATGACTGCATTAGAATTAGGTTGCTTATATCCCGAATCAGGAACGGGCTTGTGATTATCATTTCCAGTGGGTGTGACTTGTGATGCTTTGGTGAAGAATGCAGTTGTATCATTTGATGAGCTTGTTTCTCCTGGTTGAGATTTGAACTGTTCAAGAATCCTTTTTTCAAACATAGCATGTTTCTCATTCTAAAGAAGGAAGGCATACAGTTGCTCATAGTTGGTGTTCTTTAGTCCTTTGGTAAGCTTCACAGAAGTGACAAACTTGTGCCATTCGGGATTCATGTTGTTTACAAATTTTGAGTTCAGCTGAATGTTTGGCATAGTCATCTTGATATTCCTCATATCATTCACCAGCTTGTGGAATCTCACATAATATTCATAGACACTTTCTTCTGGTTTCATCTTACAGTGCTCAAAATCATCATACAGCTGTGATTCTCTATCTTCTATAGTCAATTCAGAACCAAAGAGAAGCATCTTGACATTATCCCAAACCGCCTTGGCTTCTGTGTTGTGATTGATAAGCTTGTAGATGTCTTTTGGAAGACCCTGAAGTATGATGTTTGAAGCCCTGACATCAGCATCAAATCAATTTTTCTCCTTATCACTCAGCTCATCATAATTCTTTGGTCTGTCTAACCCAAAGATCATTGTTCCATCTGCTGCAGTATCAATTATGTCTCTTGTAGTCTCTACCCGATACGGTCCTTGATCAATACACTTAAGGATGTTAACTCCATTCTCCTTTCCTAAGCAGTACAGCCTGATTCTTTGTGACCAAGACTCATAGTCAGTTCTATCAAGCATGGGAGGACGAGTATCAGATCCTGCAGCTTGCACATCATCAGCAACGGAAGACATGTTTAAATTCTACGGGATTTTACAAATCTTTGATTTAACCGGGAAACAGATTCTTTCACGGGATTTTACAAAATCAAGAGAGAAACCGTAAAACTTATACACTTAAGCGTAGACAGCTACTTTACGCGTAGAACCTTAGGCGTAAAGCCAACTTATGCGTAGATGAAGGCTTACGCGTAGATAGAAGTTTACGCGTAACTTACAAACTTACGAGTAGACACAAGCTTACGCGTAGAGTTTTTAGGGTAAAAGGCTTAAGTTTATGCGTAAACCAAAGCTTAGGCATAAGAACCTTATGCGTAAACTTCCCTTAGGCGTAAGACAGGCTTATGCGTAAGAAAAAGCTTATGCGTAAGAATTTCTACGCGTAAGTTTTATGTTTATGCGTAAAATTAAGGTTTTACCCACAAAAATCTTTTACACTTCACAGTGCAAGAGATATCCAAAGTTGAAGTGTTTTTCAGGCTTATCCAAGCAAGAAGAACACTGATTAACCACCAGAAATGAAGATCTCGTGAAAAATACCTTACGCGTAGGATTAGGGTTTTGATATGCGTAGAAAGTACAAAATTTGCCAAACACGATTTTTCGATCAAAACCATTTAGAAAACCAGATTAAGATGATGAAACAACCTTAAAAACACCAAAACAACAAGACTTGAAGATCAAAACCACGATTCTCTCTTATGCGTAGATCCGTACACACGTATCCAAACACTCTTAAAAACCAAGAAAAACTTGTAAAGTTTGAACCTTTTTGCAAGAAACTGAAATTTAAGCACTCAATAAACCTTAACCCACAAGAATCTTGGAATAAAAAGTGTAAATTTTAAAGCTTTAAGGATACAAAAGTTCGTATACGAGACAACTCATAAAAACCCTTTTACGCGTAAAAAACTAAACTTTAACCCAACAATCACAATCAAACCAAGAACATGAGAGATGGATGATCAAACCATGGCTCTTGATACCATTTGTAGGATCTTGGTTTATACCAAACACGAGGTAGGCGGCGTTAGGTTAAGGGTTTAGAGAGAGAAAGTGTTAGAGAATGGGAACCCTAGAGAGACAAAGAAAAATGTATTATGAAAGCTCCAACCCTTTGCCTTGGAGGGCAAAGGGTATTTATAGGGTACAAGCTTAGACGCCTCTATTAGGCTGTGGATCAGGTATACAGTGGGTAAAGACCCGTCCGTCCTCCACGGTGTTACAAAGTAAACTAAATACTATCATAGACTTACTACGACTACGAGCTTTCTAACGAGCATACATACTTGAGGTGACCGACACTTTAAGAACTGGATTTACTAAATCCCAACATGTCTTCTGGTATCGATAACATCTGCGGTCTTAGAAATGTCATTCAATAATGGCACGGGACCATAGATGAAGTTCAAGCAGGAGGTGTAAATATTTATTTTCAAAACATGTCACAAATCAAATGGCTTACAGTTATTTCAGACTGTAACCCGGGCTTAAACTATGGCTTGCAGTTACTTCAGGCTGTAACCCGTGCTTAAACCATGGTTTGCTATTATTTCAGATAGCAACCCGCTCTTCAAGAAAGGAAAGTGTTGCGCTAAACCAATTTTCAAAATATTTCGTGCACTTATCCTAAAACAAAATGAGGAAAGTATGTCGAAGGACTGCTATTCCTACTCAAATATTTTTCCTTCAAAAATTCTTCAGAAAAATATTTGTTTTAACAAAATGGTGGTAAATGAGTTGCTTTAAAAACAATCAGATTCAGTGTTTTTATAAAATTTGCAAACTCAATCAATGACTTCAGCGCTTTTAAAATTTTCAGAAAATGAGTCATTGATTGAGGGGGAGAATGTTTTCAAATTTATATCATCTAACAGACATATCTAATTATCCTATATACTTAAATGTTAAACATGTTAACCTACGTTGAATGACTAGGTGCCTAGGATATGATTGTTAGGATTAGATGATTAGAGTTTGATTAACACATTATTCCCATGCCTTATATGAACTGATTGATATGTTGGATTGACTTTTATTAGTCGATTGATGTTTGGGTGTTGTCGACCATCATATATCTGTTTGTATGTCCACTAACATATGCAGATAAGATGGTTTAAAAGAATGTTCCCGATCCGGATCCCACAAATGAAGATGATTGGATGCCGAAAGGAAATGGTAACTATATCTTGGGTTGACAAATGAAGAAACGGATCTTAATTTGACTTCTATGGAAAGTTGGCATGAAAAAATGCAACGTAAGAGGTCTCACTGCATCAGCAGATGGTTTTCTTCATCATCAAATGAAGAAACGGAGCTTAATTTGACCTCAGTTGGCATGAAAAAAATGCAACGTAAGAAGTCTCACTGCATCAGCAAACGGTCTTTCTTCCAGCCCTACAGCAACAACATAAGCTTCTCAACCACCTAACGTATCTTTGTGCAGGACAAGTAGTGAATAATACCATTTTTTTTTAAAACAATTTTTAAATAATATTGTTTTGAAAATGGAAAAATATTGTTTTTGAAAATAAATTGGACTTATTTTTGGAAATCACCGGACTTCATTTTATCAAAATTTAAGTCACTCAATCATCGACTACGGTCATCGATTGAGGGGGAGAGTGATTTAAAATAAAATATTTTCAAACGATATTTCTTCATAAAAGTCCGTTTTGTACAAAATATGTGGTGATCTAAAGATTTAATGTTATGTCATGGTATGATTTTCTTTAAAACCCAAAGGTCTTTCAAAATGAATTTTTTTCTGTTCTTGTTTGATTGTGAAAATGTTTTATTTTACTTAAAGATCTCTTAAAAACTATCATACCTGACACTAACAATCTTTAATGTCTTTAATTGGTCTATATCAGTCATTTTTCAAAATTAAATCTTGCCACGTCTTTCCTCAAAATTTTCTAAATGATTTAAATCAATTGGGATCACAAATCTCAAAAGGTTTGAAATTTTTGATCGGGGGAGGGATCGTGATTTAAATCTCAAATTTGTTTAAATGGAATTGGTTTTAGTCCTTTAAAGGCACTCCTGCCTCCATGTGCCAAACGATTTCAAATACACAATGCACATGTTGAGGAGGAGGATTTATCCAAAAACAAGATGAGTATTTAAACCTGGCCACATATTCTCCCATGTTGTCTAAGCCTAATTAAATCACTTGGGATCCAAAATCTCAAAGGGTTTGATATTTTTGATCGGGGGAGAATTTGTGATTTAATATGAAATTTGATAAAAGATAATCGTTTTGATTCAAAGTGCAAAGTTCTCTCTAATATGTGCCAAACTCTTTTGTATATCGATGCACATAGTGAGGGGGAGCGAATGGTTTCTATTGGCAATCGTGAAAAGTACTTCAAAAACCTCTTGCCTCTATGTGATAAAATGATTTCAAATATCCTACGCACATATTTAGGGGGGGAATTTACCAAAGAAATTCAAATGGCTTTTTCTACGGAAATTGTGATCATGAATATATTTCAAAGAACTCTTGCCTCCATGTGCTAAACAATTTCAATATCATATGCACATGTTGAGGGGGAGAATTTCTAAATGATCAAAACAATTAAGGTACAAAATGCTTTGATACTATATCACAAGTACCTTGATTGATTTTCCAAATGATTTTTCAATTGGTTTCGAGAAGAAATGAACAATACCAAAAGACCGACCAATTTACTTTATGCATGGTGTTATAAGGATGGTTAGGTTAGGTATTCGTTCCCACGATCCCGCGAGAGCCGGAGGGATCTACCCAGGGACAATCCACTAGATAGTGTAGAGTCCTTAGGTATGATGAAAAAAAGGATAAAAATGAGAAATGGGAAGAGTGCCGACTGAGATTGAGCTAGAACTGGAATAAACCCAACAAGATTCTAGTTATGAAGTCTCAGTAAGCACTGAAGGGGTTGAAGAATGAAAAAGAAATTAAATGTGAAAAGGGTGAAAAGAAATAGCCCTCCAATAATTCAACCTTAGGACAGAAACCGGGTTCAATACATATGCTACTGGTGGTTACTATGGTAACACTGGTATTGAAGACAAGACGTCATGGACCCAGTGACGCACTGCACTAACTTCCCAAGCTACTCAAGTTCCTCTTAAAAGGGCTTGTTTCATTCTCACGGGGAACCTACATAATCTATCGACTTTCTCTTAGAGATTGTTGATATTGAAGAAGGAGACCCTCTCCCTAGTCTCCGGCATAGGAACCAAAAGTGCACTAATTGAGTCTAGAGCCAAGAGATCATCCACAATATCTCATTAGGACACAAAATTAATGAAGACTTGCTGTTTCACACAATGTGGAAAGTAAGAATATATTAAGAGTCCTACGCATTATCCTTGTGGTATTGCCAGAACATCCGAGTGATATGAAAATATTCACGATGAAGATGGAAATCCTTCTAGAGCCAACATCAAACAAGCTCTTGGTGGGTGACATGTGAGATCTTTTCTAAAGATCAAGCTTGTGACAACTGGATAGAAACAATGGGGCGATTCATTCTTGAATCAACCTTGGTCCAGGAATGGAATTGACGAATACTTTTAGAAAAACCGTTCGATGTGCAAATCTCTTCTTTTCTCTAGCACATCGAATGTGTATTCTCTTTCAAATACAAAAGGTATTTTTGATTGAAAATTGATCTTTCTCATAAAACCTTTGTCGTATTGCAAAACTCTTTCTTCCAAGCAATACGCGATTGTTTTCAAATCAATTTTTCATCAATCAGTGAATCTCAATTCGCTGGTTCACTCACTCCATGTTGTCTTCTTTGAGGCGTTCGGTTTGAGAACGACTAGAAGCATTGCGAAACCTGTCAAGGAGATTCTTGGAATCATACCGATCACAGAGCGTACTTATCTTGATCAGCGGGGAACCGTGGGCCGTGTACCTCAATTCAACAAAAGTGATCAAAGACACTTTCGTGTGTTTTATTGCTAACTGTTGTTTGCAGGTACATTTGGACGGTTGCAGCTCATCAGAATTGAGGAGTCAATCCAAAGCCGCATGCTCACAGCATCCACACTTAACTAAAGAGATTATGACTAGTGCATATCTACATAACTTGGCTCTGATGTTTTTATACTATGATTCTGCTACGCTGCTGCAAATATCATGAACCAGTAAAGCTTCCGCTACTCTGATGAAAAGATGTCATGATCTTGAAAGTGTGAGCATGTCGGTCAGAAAGTCACAACATCACATGAAGGAAACACAATAAAGGGTGATCCAGAGATTTACCGTGGCTGATGATCTCAAAGTAAGCTCGAAGATCATCAAGATGTGGATCAGTTCAAAGACCTCCACTGAAAGTACAAAAATATGCGGACTTTGAAGAATCACTGCTAAAGCACAAAGATTACAGAAGTTGAAGAATTCAAGTCTACAAGCTCAAGACTGAAGATAAAATAGAATTCTAGGATTCAGAATGTAAAACATGGGGTGACCTCCCTTAGGGGGAGATTGTTAGGAATTGGAAATTCCATTGTGAAGAGCCGGTCACCCCAAATATTATCTAGCATAAGTTAGCTCATAGATTTGTCGTTATTTACGTTATTAAGTAGTTAATTAGTTAGTCAGTAGCGTAGAATAGTTTAGAGTAACACCGTGGAGGAAGGACGGGTCTTTACCCACTGTATGCCTGATCCACAGTCCGACAGGAGGACGTTATGTTTGTAACTATAAATACCCCTTCCATCCTTGGAAGGGGTGGTGCTTCTCAATCTAACATTTCATAATTTGTAAAGCAAGTCTCTAACAAGAAACACCCTCTCACTCTTTCTCTCTATAAAACATGGCTTTCTTGTATCACCACCATCCTAGACCACCCGAATCATCAACCACAATAATATTTAAGATCCTAACAGAAGTGGGCAGAAAAGAAAATAAATTTGTGTTCCTAAGTTTTTTATGACAGAAGAGAAAAGAAGAGGAGAGTAATTTTGGCTAAACTTCTCTCCAAAACTTTCTTCCCAAAAGTGGGTGATTTGGAGATAAGTTATATTATGAAGCTCTAAGTAAACAAAATTACTTAAATGACCAAATAACAACATAACTTTTATATATTATTAAGGGTATAATTGTAAAATCATTTGTTATCTTTTCTTTTCTCTCATAACTCGGGAACATGATATGAAAATTTTAATTTCATTCATTTCCTCTTCTTTTCGCCCATTTTTTACTATTCTCCTTTTCTTTCATTTCAAAATCTTGGAAACAGAGTGTAAGAACCTGAACCATAAAGATCTGCAGTTAATAGCATCATCAGTTGTTGTTGCGTATGTGATAAGGATTTAAAACATCTTTTTAGGGGGTCATTTAAGCCCTAAATCGGTGCATTTACTATCCGTTACTACTTAACATTGTTCATTTTCACATTTTAGGTACTCTGGAAGCAAAATGCTGGTATGAAGCATATTTGGACGAAAAGGGATGAAAATATGAAGAAAATGGCTAAGTCAAGAAAACATGGCAAAACAGGGCTCAGGACGGTGCCACAAGTATAAGGCGACGCCGTCGCTGTCTATTTTCAAGACCAAATCAAACCAAATCTTACAAGTGACGCTGCAGTGAATTTGAAGACAATAACAAGTGATGGCGTCACTTGTATCTCAAACATGCCCGCCACTCTTTAAGGCTAACACCAGACGCTGTAGAGCTTCTACACAGGACGACGTCACTACAAATCCGGACGGCGTCACAGCCTCTACCCGACGCCGTCGCAAGGCTGACTTGGCAAATACGAAACCCTAATGGCGGTGGTGTGACGGCGTCACTAGCAAAAGGCGACGACGTCGCAAGGGTAATATCTATATATACCCCCACGACTTTTTTGTATTTTGTGTGTTATTTTGGAGAGCAACTTTTTGTACGTTTTAGGTCCGACTTGGACCGAATTTTAGGGTTCCCAAACCCTCTTTATTTATCAAAGATAAGTTCCATTCTATTTTATCATTATGTTTAATCATTGTGTGATTGTTTGCTTATGTTCTTGCATCCATAACATATCTAACTAGATTAATCTAGTGTTTACTTAGATCCAATGAAACCTAATTGTTAATTATTGATTGGTTGTCTCTTGTTTAATTGGTTGTCATGCTAGAAGAAGGAAAATTGGTTTCTTCTGCCGTTGTTGCGAGCTTGAACGTTGTCAGGTCACTAGTTTTACAACACAAGCAACAAGAGAAGAGATAGAGATGAGATCGGATGAACAAATCACTCAAACAAACACTATGCGTAGGATACTAAGGACGGTTATGCGTATGCAAGTGAAAGAGAGAATAAATTGAACAACCAACCCTCAAGTGAGGGTTATACAAGAGTATTTATAGGCAAGGAGCTAGGGCAACACTCCCACTCCTTCCCTTTTCCTTATTGGACATGGGCCTAAGCTTATGGGCCTTCTACATAAGCTAGACCTTAAACAAACATAAAGGCCATAATAAGCTACCTATTACATATGAGTAACTAACACTTGAATTAAGGTTTAGGAGTGATTCCAACAATCTCCCCCTCAAGTGTTGGTGATGAAAAACGGTGAAGGCGTTGATGTAATAGTAGCTTTGACGTCTTATGACATTCTTCTTTCTTGTGAGAAGAATTGCCTCGATTCGAACAATCTCCCCAGTGTAGAGAGATAGTTTTCTTTGAACAGTTATGCTTTGACGTCATCATTAACTTTGTTCTTTGAACTTTGTTCTTTGTGATGAAAGTGATAGTATGTTGTTGTCTGCATCAAGTCTGCCTCAGCTCTGCTTCGCTGCTCCAGTGTCTCCACATCATTCTTCAACATGCTCACACGCTCTTTGACGTTGGATTTCAGTACTGCTGAAGTTCGTTAAGTCTTTAACTTTGTAGATTCTTTGATTTGACGAAGAATCATTCTGACTTTTGTGTTGCCTTTTGAGAGAACTTCCATTAGTGATGATGTTGGCATGAGCATGTGAAGAGTCTGCACGATCATTCCGCTCTAGAGCTTCCATAAGAAGAAAACATTAAAACGGTTAGTAATAAGCGGATTCCGGCACTTGCAAGTTTGAACTTCGAGAGTGTTAACAGCATAGTGTGAAAACACAACTCTAATTCTCACAAAGGCCGTTCCTGAACCAGAGTCCCACAAGTGAGATAACACGATGTACCGAAGTACACCTATGGTTTAGATGAGTCGCTGAGGTACACCGAAGCATCACCTCACGACTGTAGACCATTTGAGACACACTAAGCGTAATCCACGGGGAGTTACCGAAGTGACATCTTTGTCAGGGCTGTTTGATGTTGACCCTGGAAGGAGTTTCCATTCAATCACTAAGGATCACAGATGTGAACCTCTCATAAATGTTCTCGACAGATTGCTAAGATCTGTGTAGGACTCGATAACGTACCACTGATGTTCTTATCGTTGAACATCATGTGATGAAATGTCAAGTGTACGTAAGAGATCTTTTGATGAATCCCGTGGCTCTAGACTCAATTGTGCATTTTGGTTTTCCTGAGCAGAGACTAGGGAGAGGGTCTCCTTCTTCAATACCAGCAATCTCTAAGAGAAAGCCGATAGTTTACGTAGGGTTCCCAGTGAGAATGAAACAAGCTTCTGTTGAGAGAAACTTGAGTGGCTAAGAAGGTTTAGTGCATGCATTACTGTGTCCATGACGACTTTTAATCTTCAATACCGGTGTCATCAAGTGACAACCAGTAGCATATGAATTGAACCCGGTGTCTGCCCTAAGTTGAATAATCTGGAGGGCTATTTCTTTTCACCCTTTTCTTTGCATTTATTTTTGATTCTTCAACTCCTTCTTTCTCCGATTCTCATTTTCTTCTTTTACAATCATACCTAAGGACTTCTAAATTCTAACTATTTGCGGTGTCCTTGGGTAGATCCCTCCGGCTCTGGCGGATCATAGGACGGTTATTCCTAACCTTAGTCACCATATAACTCCATGACTAACCTATGTTGCCATAAAACCATTTTCTTGAAAATCTCACACAGTGGTTGCGAATGAAAACATTTTGTACCACTGTTGAGATAAGATTTTGCATAAATACTCCCCCTCCACATGTGCTTAAGAGTTTTTACGGAAATTTGCACAGTGAGGAAAGAGCGCGCACTTTTTGAATTGATCAACTCAAGATAGACAATCCCCCGCGAGACACGGTTACGTTGCATAGTTAAAGAGTTACATTGTCAGCTTTTAGGTGACAACTAGCTCTAATAACTACCTTGAAGGTGTAGACAATCCTCGAAAGGTTGTCAAACCCTTCAGAGTTCATGTCTACCAAGAGTTTCTCGAATGGTACATTCTACTCAGACAAGTCCTTTGCAAGACACGTTTACATCACTAGCGAACTAGCTTGAAATTATTACCCGTCCCGGACAAGTCTTTTCGAGTTACTAACGGTTAAGTATCGTCAATCAGTTGGTTAAGTCTTTTCACACGAGAATTCAACTAACATATTTCTAATCACAAATTTTCTCCCCCTCAAAAATGGCATATAAAATGTTATTTTTGAAATGTTGAGAATAAATATGACCATTTCGAGTGTTGCGGGAAGAGTGACACAAAGAACATATTGGTGAACAAAGTTTTTAAGTCAAATACTTCCCCTCAACAAGTAATATAAACGGTTGAGATTTTGAAAAAAATCATAAGGGGAAGTACTTGTTCTTTTGAGCAAAACCTTGAAAAATGAAAGGTTTGATAGGTTTTACTCAAAAGTAAGAAGCTTTCGCTCTTTTTATAAGGATTGTGGCACTGAAGCGTACCACAGGGTCCTTTCTTGACAAGTACGGGTTGTACACTGTTATGTGTGCACAAGCCATAGTCATTATAAATCACACATCCAAATGTATATGAAATAGAAGCAGTTCAAGGGGTACCAGGAAGTCCAGTAATTTTGCCAGGAATGCGAACATGGCGTTGATAGCCAGCGAGAGCAATCCTGGGACGACCACCTACAAAGCTCTCCAGAGTTCTGAACTGGTCCCGTCGATACAACCTTTCATCAATCATTGTGATGATCCTCTTCACGTCCCGTCTGTCCTTAGAATTCCATCGCTTTTTCGACCCAATTCCTTCATATATCTCCTTCAACCTATAATCCAAGTCATCCCTAACCTTCTTCAATGTATGATCCCCAAACTTGTGGAGATCTCTACACGCCATTAAATAATTTCGTTGTAGCTCACTATGGTAAATTACTCCGAACGGTCTGCTGACGAGAGTGCATTGTGGAAGTTGATTGATGTCGGGAAGGTCTAGCTGAGGTGGAGTGAAGTTGACACGGGTCTGATATGATTCAACTGCAAGCTGGAGATCCTCTACACGTTCTTTGATTACTATTCTTCTGATGAAGATAAGCAAGGACTTGATGAATTCACGTTGCACTTCAGTCGAGAATTGTCTCATGCGACCCTGTACTTTGGCAAGGTACATGTCTTCGATGTCGTCAATAGACAAATTCTCAAAGTCCGCTTCAGAGAATGCATAATCCCTTTCGTCTTGCCGTTTGACTACAATATTCTTGAGAAAAGTGTAGTCCCATTTGGACGAAAGATCAACATGTTTGATGGCCACGATTGCTTTAGTACTGAACACTTCATGTTGAGACTTCTGAACCTGGCAGCTTCTGTAGTAGATTCGTCGGCGTTCCGGCCAATGGTGAATCCCATACATTGCATCACGGTCATAATTTTCCACCTTGTTAGAGAACATGTGGTTAGCTCTTTCCCCGATGGCTATGCAGTTTGAGTATTCGGCTGCCGGGAATGGAAGTGTCAGAGATGTAGCGTATTTCCTTGAACCATTGCCACCGTGTAGAAGGAATTCCAAATCTTTGTTGAAGAAATATCTGAATGGAATCCTAGGCTGATCAGGTTAGCCAATGGTTGGTAGAGGTCTTGACCAATCGGTGTAGTATGGAGGATTATCCCGTTTGGTGAAGTCGATGTTTGCTGATGGGTTGAGCCAATCCATGTTGTTAGACATGGCTCGAGCAATGTTGTCAAGGTGATATTCAACCTCGATGGCACTTTCTGAGCTATCTTTCAGCAGTTGAAAAGCTTCATTCTTGATTCGCTTCAACTCATATTTCGTCATTTACTCGGAATTTTTCTTGCAATAACTTTGCATGCTCCAATGTACTACCGTCTACCAATTCTTGTCCTTCAGCTGGATAGGGAGTGTAATTAACAAGTGTAGCAAACCATTCAAATTCATCTGTGTCATCTTCATCTAGCCAAGATACGACGTCAGCTTTGGGCGCCTTCTTCTTCTGTTTCTTAGGCCTAGATGAGGATTCTGGTTTATGTACTTTGTCGGGAGAGGTGGGTTGTTTTTGGGGCTCATGGAATTCCTCATCGTCACCACCCGTATACTCAAAGTGATCACCGGTTTTCTGAGTCTGGGGTGGTAATTCAGAAGAATCCTGAGGTTTTTCAGTAGAAGAACGAGGAGGAGACCTTTGTTGTGTTGGATTCCGTTGGGGTGGAGGTTGCATTGAAGATGATTCACCAGACTTCTTTGGCGTTTAGGCTCGTTGCTCTTATCCTTATCCTTGTCATCATCGTCTCTTGGACGTTTTGGCCTTTCAGCTTCTTCTCGGCATGCAGTTTTGAGTTGGTATTCCAGCAATGCTTCCAACAATTTGCTTTCGTGAGAAGCAAGTGTTGTAGATCGTTTAGACATTTGAGTTACAAGCCGGTCAACCAATTCAGCATCTGAGAAGATTATGGGATCAACTGGATTGATGTTCACATGCATGGGAGTTGATTTCATAGTCTGCTTAGTCAGATGAAGTAGATTCGGATAGAGTTGTTTGGTGAATAACTCCTTTGTAACTTTAGGAACAATGTCAAGAAGGTACTTTTGGGTGTACCCTTTGATCATTTCGTCCATTTTCCCTTGAAGATCATCTTGCATGAGCTTCTGGACGTATTCCCTTTCTACTTGCATCTTGTCATTCTCATCATGAAAATACGTTATCTGATCAGCAATGAAATTCAGCTTCTTGTAGAGCATATCTTTCTTTCTGACCTGTTTGACAGCATTGATGATTCGAGTTCTTGCATGAGACATCCAAGATGCTGTAGGCTTCTTCACTGATTTGGATGATGATTTGGTTGATCTTTTTTATGGTGGTGGTGATGAATGAGAAGAAGAATCCGATGAGGATGAGACATGAGGAGACTCGGGGTCTTTTGGAGGCTCAGCAGTTTCCTCTTTAGAACGTATTGGACTGTCTAGAAGAAGATTATCATAGTCATCATCATCTTTTCCAGACATAGTCTTTTCATCAGTCTTTGTCTCATCACCAGGAATCTTTTCAGTCTTATCTTTTTCTGGTTTTTCAAAGTCATACTCAATAGTATCCTCCACACGCGTTTGCTGTTGTTCCAAAGAGGTGGCACCAGATCCCTTATCGGGTTGATTAACCGCATCAGGATTTGGTGTAGATTGAGCTGCACCACTTGACCCTCCGGGGCCACCCATTTGATCTTTTGCAAATTCCTTAGCAACGTGTTGGAGTCTGATGAATTTGAACTTTTTCCTGTATGAAGAATCCAGTTTCTCTTCATCTTCATCTGAGCTTTCTTCATAAGGTACAAGTACAGGAGTCTTCCCTTTTCCTTTGTCAGCTGGAGAACTTGGAGGTTTAGCTACTGAAGGAGGTTCATCGGTTTTTGCAGATTCAGAGAAGAAGATCTCTTCGTCTGTTTGAGTATCTTCAGAGCTTTCGTCCACAAGCTCTCTTTGTGGTTCAGATTTAGGAATTGGGATAGGAACATCTTCCTTAGAGGGAACAATACTTTTACTTGGAGGATTCCTCTTGGGGTACTTCCTCTGACTTTCAGTACTTGCGGCACTTCCTGCACTTCCTCTTCTGGATCTCCGTGTAGGTGTCCCAGAAGACTTCTCATCGAGATGACCAACTTTGCCTTCTCTTACTGCTACCCGATACCTTTTGTATGTTTCGAGCCTTTTGATTTCATTAGTCAAAAGATGATCAGGTAACACAGCACCCTGTTTCTTTGTTGATGATTCCTTGATTCGGAATGATAGGATAGGCTCAGTCTGCATATCGTGATTGTCGGGGTCATTGAGCCTCTTGGGAATATCAGGATGAAGTCCAAGTGCTCTCTGGATCAACAGCTTTGTGTATCTGACATAGGGAATCTTTGAGCCTAGCTTTTTGAGAAAAGACATCATGTCTTCCCATATCAGAGCTTCAATTTCGATGTCCTTCTTGCTGATTAATGACCAAAAGATTTGTAGTTCCATGAGCTTGGGATGCTCATAGCCACTATCACGACCAGAAATTGATTTGGTGATGATGATGTAGAGGATTCTCCACGGTTGAGGAATGTTCTTAAGCTCCACATGAGAGTGCTTAGAGATAGTTCCTGAAGCTTCATCATAGCCAATATCAATCAGGAATTGTAGAACTGTCTCCTCAGTAGGTGTGGCATAGAAGTCAGTTGGCTCGATTTCAGGTATGAGAAGAACCGCCCGTAAGTCTGCATGTGTGATGGTGACTTGTTTGTGATTGAGCATCACTGTCACCGCACTTTGACCTGAGATCCTTTGCATTGAATTCCAGAATTGTTGTATGTAGATCTCCGGTATTGTAGCAGAGTGTGAGAGCATGTTCTAGTATGGATGATTCTTTAGAACATCCACAGCAATAAGACACGAAGATTCCGAGCAGGTAAGAGTTTCAAAGTCAACTATGAGATTATTCTTTCCAATCTTCCTCGGATAGCCATTAGGGAAGATGTCAGCAATTGTGAGAACTTCTGGTGCATCCACATTCATTTGAGCAGCCATGTCGTGATCTAAAATAACATTAGCCAAGAGAACCAACATATCGAAAGACATAATGTTAGTAAACAGATGGTTTTATTGTCTAATTATTTATTGTGCAATGTCAATGATTGTTACGAGTCCAAAGTCACTTGTTTGTCCAATAGTCTAATGAAGTCGTGATAAGTTTCGTGAGTTAGTTAACTTTAAGTTTTAAAGTTTATGTTATCACTTATTTTCACAACATATAAAACGTTTAAGTTAATTAGTAACATTATTGGTTTCGTGACGTTATGATTTCATTATTTACAAGTTTGTATACGTAACAATTCATAACGAAGGTCAATCAAGGCTTAGGCGTAGATATGGCAAAGTTATGCGTAAACAGGAGTGGTATACGCGTAGTCGAAAGCTTATGCGTAGGATCCTGACTTACGCGTAAGAAATATTACGCGTAGGAACAGGGGACCTTATGCCTAAGGCTTACGCATAGGCGTATATAAACCTTACGCGTAAGGCTTATTCGTAAGAGTAGACCTTATGCGTAGAGGTCACTGTTTACGCATATCCTTCACAGGATACGCGTAGTCCCATTGTAGAACCTTATGCGTAGACGCTACGCGTAAGATTACTCTTACGCATAACCTTCTACGCGTAAGGTGATCCTTATGCGTAGATAGCTTAGTAACCTTGATTATGAATTTTCACGTTTTGCAAACCTGAAATAAGTTCATCATATCATCAATATTATCGTACACATTCATTTTATAACAGATTTAAGCACAAACATTCATTCAAACAATTAAGCGTAGAAATACTTATGCGTAGCCTAAAACCCTAAAGTTCAAAATTTACGCGTATGAAATCTAGCCATAGGATATGCACCAAAGTGTTTCTGGTAAGTCTAAGATGTTGTGAGAGTGTAATGACCAAGTTTTAACACCTAATTTGCAGTGAATCAAAAGTACCAAAATCTCAAGAACATTAAACCCTAATTTCTAATTCTCAATCAATTAGTGTTTCTGGGTTGTTATAGAGCTTAGATAACATTAATTCATCATGATAACAACATCACACAACAATCTTTTTGACCAAAAACATTCACAATTGAAAATACCCAAAACCACGCATAAACCCTAATTTTCGAAAATCAATCAATTCGTGTTTCTGGGTGGATTTTGAGGATAGAAAAGATATCATTGATGTTATTAAAACGTTTTGACACTATCTTTTTAACCATAAACACACACCAATGATTGTGTGTTCATACGCTTATGCGTAGAACACATAATCACTCATATCTTTCGTTTTAGCCGTTGGATTTGCATAAAAATCAAAACCCTTTCTTATAATAACGTTGAGATTATGAAAACACTTACACTTTGATGATCAAAAACACAGATTTCTTGAACGATTTTTGTGCGTAGGATTAGTTTAGTTATGAGTAATAAATGTGAGGTGAAATGTTAGGTGGAAGAGTTTTTATTCAAAATAACTTTAAGCATTTGGCAGTATTGGTCCCTCCACCTTTTCCATTTTCATCCACAGCTATTTAACTTCCATTTTGGTTACCAAACGAAGATTTTAAGAAAGAAACTTGACAACACTCCCCCTCGACTTAAGAAAATAATGAAATGTTATAAATTTTAGTCCGAAGAGTGTCAGTGAACCAGAAATGTGACCACCTTTTTAAAGAATCAACCGGGATAGGATAACAAGCAAGTATCCGGATATTTTGAAACGGTTAAGTATTTATTTTTCTCCCCCTCAACACTTGATCGGAAAAATACTGAATTTTGAAAGATTATAGTGTTGACAGAAGAAATGTACTTGCCATGTTGAAAGAAACATAGATAGAAGAATATTTTTGTTGTTTTATCTGGTTTTATATTTTTATATTTTGTTTTTGAAAAATATTTACAAAAGAGATTTTGGTGTTTGACTGGTTTTTAAGACTGTTTTAAGAGTTCATCGAGTTCCTCTTGAGTCAAACACCTCATACCAATCTGGTGGACCAACTCATTAAACCTAGCGGAAGGCAAGGCTTTGGTGAGAAGATCTGCCAATTGGTATTCTGTACCCACGAAGTATAATTCAACGTACCTGTTCCACGTGGTCCTTGATGAAATGATAGCGAAGATCGATGTGCTTTGATTTCGAATGCTGAACTGGATTGCACGAGATCGCAATAGCACTCCGATTGTCGCAGTACATCGGGATTCTGTCAAATACGTAACCATAGTCTTTTAGTTGTGTTCTCATCCAGATGACTTGAGCACAACACGCCGACATGGCTACATATTCTGCTTCGGTTGATGACAGCGATGTACAATCCTGCTTCTTCGATTGCCAGGACACCAATTTATCACCAAGAAATTGTAGAGCTCTTGAAGTACTTTTCCGTGAATCTAAACATCCTGCGTGATCAGCATCTAAAAAATCGATTAGTTCAAAACCAGAATCCTTCGGATACCAGATCCCCAAATTAATGGTTCTCTTGATGTATCGGAGGATTCTTTTAGCCTCAGAGAGGTGGGTTTCAGTTGGTCTCGACTGATAACGGGAGCAAAGATATACGGCAAAGACAATATCAGGGCTGCTAGCTGTTAGATACATGAGAGACCCAATGATACTACGGTATTTGGTAGGGTCCACCAATTTCCCATGTAAATCAGCGTCTAGCTTCTTGGTATGAGCCATTGGTGTGGCATAGGTGTCACAGGTTTTCATTCCAAATTTGTTTAACAATTCAAGGGCATATTTGGACTGACTCAAGAAAATACCACGGGGTGATTGATGAACTTGAAGTCCTAGAAAGAACGTAAGTTCACCCATCATGGACATTTCAAAATTTTTCTTCATTAGTTTTGCAAAAGCGATTGAGTACTTTTTATGTGTAGACCCAAAAATGATGTCATCCACGTAAATTTGAACAATTAAGATATGTGCCCCGTGATATTGTATAAAAAGAGTAGGGTCGACCGAACCTTTGGTGAAATTATTGGCAATGAGGAAAGATGATAGCTTATCGTACCATGCCCGAGGAGCTTGTTTAAGACCATACAGAGCTTTGTTCAGTTTGTAGACATGGTTCGGGAACTCAGAATCAACGAATCCATCTGGTTGGCTGACATAAACCGTTTCTTTAAGTTGTCCATTGAGAAACGCCGTTTTGACATCCATTTTATAGACCGTCATATTCATATGAGCCGCGAATGCGAGAAATATCCGAACAACCTCAAGACGAGCAACCGGAGCAAAAGATTCTTCAAAGTCTATACCTCTTCGACGATAACCCTTAGCAACTAGACGTGACTTGTTTCGGATTACGTTCCCTTCAGCATCCAACTTGTTTTTCCAAATCCACTTGAGACCAATGACGTAAACCCCTGTTGGTCTTTCAACCAGTTCCCATACTTCAAGACGTTTGAATTGGTTGAGTTCTTCTTGCATGGATTCAATCCAGGTGTCTTTTGTCATTGCATCTTTAATGTTTTTAGGCTCAGATTGGCAGACGGTGAGTGCATAAATGCAATGTTCACCATCTGAGTGAAGACATTGTCTCGTAACGACTGGTTGGTTTGGGTTGCCAATAATATTTTCCAGAGGATGGTCTTTAGTCCATCTATGTGTAGAGGGTTGATGTTGATATACATTGTGCAGATTTTGAGGATTCAAATGGCTTGTTGAAGATTCCGCGACATCTGGTGCAGCAGTCTCATTAGCAAACGGGTTAAAGAACGCATTTGGATCAAAATCTGCAGGTGGGGGTACTTCATTAAGAACATCATCAGCCGGTTCATCATTGTTGGAAGCGGTTTGTTCAACTGTTGTAGTAGAGTCAACTGGTGGTGCTTCTTCAACAGTAGTTGTTGTAGCAGGTGTATCGGTAGAAGAGTATTATCGGTTGAGCAAATGCGGAAACATCGGATACACCGAGCACGTTCATTAATATCGCCACCGAACAGTGGAGCAAATAGCTTTTCCATTTGTTGACGAGTAAGTGGGGGCTTTGTTCACCGGTGATGATGGTGTTTGGGGAAAGTTTAAGCGGTTGTGTCCGGGTTCCAAGCTATTATACTCAGAAGCCATTTCCGTAAGTTCATCGAAATGAGCATGAATCGCTTCCATAACCTCCTTTGTTCGACGATTCCGATTCGAAACCTTTAGAATTATCACAATATCCAATAAAGACTCCAATGTCAACTTTGGCTTTGAGCTTTCCAAAGTCATCACGATCATTATTCGGATAGCAAAGAGATCCAAATACATGAAAGTGTTTGAGATTCGGCTTTCTGTTGTGGACAAGCTCGAAAGGTGTTTTGTTGTGGCGTTTTGTAATCATAGAACGGTTTTGAGTATAGCATGCGGTAGATACGCTACCCACAAGTAACTGGGAGTTTAGCATTGATTAACATTGTTCTTGCAGCTTCCACTAACGCTCGGTTTCGTCTTTCAACAACTCCGTTTTGTTCTGGTGTACGTGCAATAGATGTCGATGTCTGAATTCCCACTTTCTAATAAAATTCACGAAGAGTTTTGTTAACAAATTCAGTTCCTTTGTCTGTTTTGATTTGTCTGACGTTGTTTCGGAGTTGAACCTGTATTTTCATGAGAAAGGTGATGATCATCTGTGGAGCTTGGTCTTTGCTTCGAAGAAATTAGACCCAAGTCCAGCGTGAATAGTCATCAACAATTACTAAGATGTAGCGTTTGCCATTAATCGTTTGCACGCGCATCGGGCCACACAAATCCATGTGAAGAAGATGAAGCACATGTTGAGAGCTATGTTCCACCTTTGAAGGAAAATGAGCACGTGTGCTTTTTCCTTGTTCACAAGCTGAGCAAAGGTGATCTTTAGAATACCGAAATCGTGGGAGTCCTTCAACGAGCTTGTGTCGAGCAAGGTTGGTTATAGTTTGAAAGTTAAGATGTGAGAGACGATGGTGTCATAGCCAGGATTTTCTTGATGTTGCCTTTTAAAGTAAGCAGATGGGAGAGGAAGCAACCATGTCTTGCATAGAGATAGTGTAAAGACTTGAGTTACGTGAGCCAGACATAAGGTCGTTTCCTTGTAGATCACGAATGAAACAAGTTTTCTCCCTGAAAGCAACCTCCAAATCTCCATCACAACCGACCTACTGAAAACAGATTGTGACCGAGGCCTTCCACATAATAGACCCTGCTAATTTCGATGTTCCCATTGATATGGTCTCTGTAGCCCATGATAGCTGCGAAGTGATCATTCCCGAATCTGACAGTGCCAATGAACTTTGCAATAAAGTTTGATAACAGTTTAAGGTTGCCTGTCATGTGTCGGGAACATCCGCTATCAACAATCCAAAGGATGATCTGTATCACCTGCATTACACACAGACGACACAGATGGAATAGAAGTAGATGTGGAACCCGAAATGTTAGAGGGTTCCGAAGCAGTTATGGTAGACATGCACACATGAATAACTTTAGGCATCCATGTAAATCCTAGTGTATTATGTAACCAATTCTGCCATCTCCAACTAGTTTTTGCTTTAGTCTTAGTGAATGCACTGGGTGGTACAGTTATCCTTGGAGGTGATACTGGAACTACAGGTATATCAATGCGTTTCTTAGAATCTAAAGAAGGCGGTCTACCAAGCACATACTTAGAATGGTTAGTGGGTCTAGAGGTATTCCGATTCTTAGGATTCCTTAACCGAGAGATTATAGCTTTAGCAACACATTTGTCATGACAATCAGAATTCATACTTTTACGAAAAATAACACAAGGTGCATCAGACTTAATATCAAAAGTACTTAAAGGTTTAGCATTCGTTACATCACTATTTCTATTACATTTGCCAGACGCAATATCTATAGTGGAAGCAACGTGAGTCTTATTCATAGTCCTATAGGGTTCTTCTACTGCAGCATTCCTTATTAATCTTTTCTTAGGTCGCGACTTCCTATTCTTCGATGTAGTGCTCCTAGGCTGTGAAGTGCGGACGTTTGGAAAAGACGCAACTAGTCATGTTTCAGTAGAAGGAAGCACGTTAGCAACTTGTGATTTGGTAGTATGGATTCTAGGTTCACGATTACTAATTGTTACTGGTGCTATCCTCTTAATGACGGTTGGGGGAAGGTGTTCATACTTTCCTAACATTTCTCTTAGCTTAAAGATAGTGTGCACCAATTCTTGATCTTCAGAATGAAGATTACCAGAAAAATGCATTACTTCTCTAGTGTGTGCAAGAAAATGATCAAGTTCGTTTGATGCTTCATCACGAGTCTTTTTAATTAAATCAAATATGACACCATATTCCTGTTTAACTTTGACAAGTTCTTGTTCATAGTTTGAGATTTGACATTTCAAAGACACGTTTTGATCATCCAGTTGCTCAACTTTTGGATTAAACGTTTTGGATTGCAACTGATGAATTTTGTTTTGCAAAGCAATTTCACGATTTTGACAATCTTTTTGACACCATTGAAGACGACGTTTTGCGTTTGAAAGTTCGTTAATCAACCGTTCATTTTCAGCTTTTAAAGACTCGATCTGGTGCATATTATCAGAATTCTCAACAGTTACCACAGAATCAACAGTATCAGAAGAGATATAATCAGATGCATATGACAAGGAATTCAATAACACAGTATTACAGATATCAGCACAGATAACATCGTCCAAGAGTTGATCAACATCGTTTCTCAACATTTTCTTTTTACGTTTAGTATTAGAAATAGATGTTTCTGTTTTCTCGAAAACGACCTTCATCAATCCAAGTTCCTTATGAAAGTCCCTTTCCCAAGACAATGCACAACTTTTCAAATTTTTAACATTTGGTAAAAGATTTTTCTGAAAAATGTCTCTTTGTTCTCGCGCCAGAGGCGATTGAAAATGTTGAACTTTGATTTCAGAATAATATTCTATCTCATGTTGTAAAGTTTTGAGGTCAGCCATGAAAAGGTCAAAATATCGAAGAATTTTGCGATTTTCAGGTTTTGAATTTACTTCACTGATGGAAGGTAAAGGACCATAAGTTTGTGCATAATCTGGTTTGGGATTAACATTAGAAGACTCGGGTGTTTTTATGATAATCCTTGGTGTGTTAGAAGAATCCGTTGGTGTGACGAAAGTGACTGCTTTTGAATAGTTAAAAGGTTTGTTATAAACAACAGTTTTTAATTTCGATCGACTCTCATCTTCTGCATCTAATTCCTCTTGACGATGATATTCAACAACACTCATAACAGAATTATCAATTTTATATTCTGCACTGGAAACTTCAGGATTTGGTTTGAATGTTTTTGGTGAAAGCTTAGGTTTGTAATCAGCCAAATTCGGTCCATATCCATTTGGATTTGGTTTTAAAGTAAACTTTTCAATAGCTGTTACTGACTCACTGTGTTTGTAAACAACAGTTGTAAACTCTTTAAGTTTGTGTTGCAAATCGAGAATTTCTTCAAGATGATCATCTATTCATTTCGTTGAATGCTTTTTGTATGCAGAGAACTGTTTTTGACAAGTTAACAACTCAGCCTTAGCTTTTTGATTTTCCAAGGTGAGAGCGTTAATTTGCTTTTTATGTTCATGTTTGCTTGTTCTATTTCAGAAAACAAAGCATTCTTCGAAGCGGCTAGATCACGCATCTGTCGCTCTAAATATTTTTCGTTTTGATGAGATTTAGCAAAAGCGGCTTCAAAACCTTTTTCACGTTGTTCTTGAGCTTTGAAAAAATTGAGTTGCATATTTAAACATTCAAAATCCTTGGTTAACCGTGCGTTTTTACTTTTTAAGTCCTGATTTAATGCACAACATTCTTCTATTTGGGATTGCTGGTATTCAAGTAAAAGAACATGATCTGGATGAGGCAAAGGTTCAGCGTGTTCAACGTGAGTCACAATATGATCATTATTTAGATTCTCAAGTATAACCACGAAGTCAATTTGATTTTCAAGAATAAGGTCATCTTGATCGTCAAATGTAACTACGGGGTCTAATTGAAAATCGTCGGAATGAGATGTGGATGACTCATTTTGAACATTTTGAGTCTTGCCGGATTCAGATATTGGCGGAGATATTAGATCAGAGATAAATATGGTTTGTTCGGGTACCTGAGACAAGCCATCAGTGTCATACACTGGGCTTGTTTCACTCATGTGTAACTCATGCATATTAGCCATCAACATAACAAATGCTGCATTGGCCGCAAATCCTCCATATCATCATCTGAAGTGCATCTGCCATAAAACTTTGTTCTTTGTCTGTGAGAGTTCCACCAGCTTCATCCTTAAGAGCCAAAAGAAGAGCCTCTTTGAAGTAAGCACTGCCCCTAGTCCTCGGCTTTGGGCATGCATTAGCCAGGTGTCCCTTCTCATTGCAATTGTAGCATCAAAGACCATTCAACCCTTGCTGAGCATTTCCCTGTTCCACCACTTGACCACCAGCCATTTGACGACCATACCCACGAGCATTAAACCCTTGACCATCAGCCATTTGACGACCATACCCACGATTCTGAACCTCAACTCGTCCATTGTTCACAACAGCTTGATTCCTTGTGTTAGATGAGGAACGAATACGATTGTTGGATTTATTGGTATAACGGCCAAAATCATTAGCAATCATAACAAATCCTTGTTGCAATGCTTCGAACGGATCAGTTTCCTCATTAGCTTCACTGACAAGTGCTTGAGCATTGTTGTTGTTGTATGGAACCAATTGATTTTGTTGAGATTGTTGCTGTGAAGGAGCATTTGGTGTGATTGTGGCAGTTGGTTGAGTTGCTGGTTGAGGAGGATAACTGTTTTGAGCATACAAGGCAAGTTGTTGATTTTTCGGCTGGGAAGATGAAGCAATTTGAGCACGGAGAATCCTTTCCTTATCAACTTCCTTTTCATGAGGCTTCAAGTAGTCGTACAACAATCCATATGTAGAATGATGCATGTTCTTTGCTTGACGAAGAAAAATGACATACTTCTCCCATTCAGGACCAAGACTACTCAGGAACTTTGTATTCACTGCAATTCTTGGCATGATTATGTTGTGTTTATCCAAATCATTTATGATGTCTGAGAATCGGTGATGATAAGACTCTAGTGTCTCTCCAGGTTCAATCATGAAGTGTTCATAAGCCAAGTAAATTTTGGATTCCATATCCTCCTGATTGAGTGCAGATCCTTCCATAAGAAGATGAATATGTTCCCACATTGCCTTTGCAGTCTTTTGAGCATCAACACTTCGAAGAATTGGGTTTGGTAATCCTAAAAGGATATATAGCATTGCAAGCTCATCAGCTTCATAGTGTAGAAGTTCTTCTGGATTCAGGTCTGCAACAATAGCAATGTTTGATTGTTCATCTCTTAGTGGATTAGCATTTGGATCTCCGGGTACTATGACAGTAGGCATCTGAAATGGACCTTCCAAGATAACCTTCTTTAAGAATTTTCCATGTGGCTTCTTCAGATCACAAAACCTAAAGAACCGTATCACCCATTGATCATAGTTTCCTGGAGTGAGCATTGGAGGCCTATCAAGGGATCCAGCCTCATGAATTGATTGTTGGCTGCTTAACGCTTCACACATCTTTGCAAACCAAGTGGGTTCCTTCATAGTGTTCCTTGATGGATGTTGATTGAAATCGTTTGTGTAGGGTTGAACTTGAAGACTTGGTGGTTGTTGAACCATTTGAGGTTGTGGAATTGCAGCAAGTTGTGGAGTATGTTGTTGATTAAATTGTTGTTGATAAATTGCTTGTTGTTGATTCCATTGTTGATGTTGTGGACTTAATTGTTGTTGACGTTGAGTATAAGTGTAAGGGAAATAGTTAGAGTATGGTGGTTGTGACATGTTGAGGTACTTGTGTTGGTAAAATGGATCTTTGTAGTCGAATGAACCTTTGTTGATGAAGAGTCTTTAGGCGTAGAAATCACAATAGCCAAGTAACACTTATGCGTAAAAACACCAAAGTTACGCGTAACAATCAAGAGTTACGCGTAGATTTAGCTTACGCGTAAGTAGGGAAAAGACACTAAAGTTATGCGTAGACACAAAGTTAGGCGTAGAAACTTAGGCGTAGGATTACCTTATGCGTAAGACTATGCTTAGGCGTAAGATGAATCTTATGCGTAGGATTTTCTACGCGTAAGCTTGATGCTTATGCGTAAGTTTAGGGTTTTGCCCAAATGATCTTTTACACTATCACAGTGCAAAAGATATCCAAATTCGACGTATTTTCAGGCTTATCCAAGCAAGAAAACACGGAGTAAACCACGAAAATGAAGATCAAACCACGGATAAAGTTACGCGTAAGATTAGGGTTTTGATACGCGTAATCTTACTCGTAAAAATGATTTTGCCCAAAGATGTTTCTAAACCAGTTTTTGTGTGATGAAATAGCTTCAATAACACCAAAATGACACAAAAGTGTGAAACTTGATGATCCAAAGCTCTCAAAACAGTTACGCGTAGGTTTACACCCTCGTTCAAAAACTAGTTGAAAAACAATGATCCACGCATAAAGTTCGAAACTTTTTGCCAAAAACAGTAAGTTTAACACCTTATAATATTGAAAGTACAAGAATCTTGGAATAAAAAATGTAAAAATTGCGTTTTTAAGCAAGCCAAAGTTATGGAACCGTAAGTTAAGCGTGAGACCAAAACTCACTTCAAACAATACGTTCACCCAACTATTAGGCGATTGATACCACTGTCAGGTCACTAGTTTTACAACACAAGCAACAAGAGAAGAGATAGAGAAGAGATCGGATGAACAAATCACTCAAACAAACACTACGCATAAGATAATAAGGACGATTATGCGTGAGGTAGTGAAAGAGAGAATAAAATGAACAACCAACCCTCAAGTGAGGGTTATACAAGAGTATTTATAGGCAAGGAGCTAGGGCAACACTCCCACTCCTTCCCTTTTCCTTATTGGACATGGGCCTAAGCTTATGGGCCTTCTACATAAGCTAGACCTTAAACAAACATAAAGGCCATAATAAGCTACCTATTACATATGAGTAACTAACACTTGAATTAAGGTTTAGGAGTGATTCCAACAAACGTCCTAAACAACGATTATTAGACCTAGAGTGCACTAATAGGCTCCTGTTGTATTTATTCCGTGAATTGCGGCATACTAGGATATTCGAGGGAGATACTATTAGGAATTATTGTAATAGTGGGTTCATGCTGATAAGGGTTCCTGCTGATAGTTTTAGTGTTCCTGCTGATAGTGCAGTTACTGCTGGTAGTTATTTATGTTACTGCGGATATATAGTTTCCGTATTATTAGTATTTAGTTAGGATATGCATGAGTTAATTTAGGAAGAGATAATGCATATCTTTTACGTGTTTTGTAAGCTACAGAATTAGGGTTTCTTGTAGTATAAAAGAAACCTGTGGTTAGGGTTTATGCAAGCTTTTCAATAACATTATTATCAATTGAATATAGATCCATAGAGGATCAAGTATTTTGTGTTTATTGTCTTCTTAATTCTTGTGTTCATATTCCGCGTGGGCATAAGTCTAACAAAGGTTCTCCATAGTTTGCTTGTGATTACACAGGTTTACTATACGTTCATTAAGGCTCTTAAGATCTATCTGGGACTGATCCAACAAGTGGTATCAGAGCCTGGTGAGAATCTTTCAAAGAAGACATCCTTACTCTCTTTCACAAAACCCTAATCTCACTCTAACAATGACATCATCAAAACATTCAGACTCAGACAATGAGGAGAAGCCTGAGTCATCCAATGCCAGTGCTCAGTCTACAATTCAGCAGGTTGTTACCACCATGTCCAACAACAATGCAAAGTTTCCCTATCTGAAGAAGGACGAATATGACATATGGGCTATGAAGATGGAAAATTACATCACCAACAATGACTACCATCTCTGGAACATTGTTCTAAAAGGAAACAATAAGAAGAAGATTGGTAGAGATACAGAAGGTAATGTGTGACAACTGGCAATTTAGGGAGTCTATTTTAGGTAACCGCGTTACGTTAAACTAAACCGAGTTTTGCCTTTAACACTATTTTTATCAACTGTGACTTGATTTTATATCGTCTATTGGTTTTTATGATTTATTTCATTATTGGATGAGTTATCGTGTGAGTTTTAACTCTTTTTGGTAGAAATTATTCGATTCGGCACTAGAAAAGCCTAAAACGAGAAATAATGTAACTTTTAGACCGTAACTCGAAAATTTACAAATAAATAGTCAAAACTCGTGGAAAAACATAAATAATGATAATAGAAAGTCGAATGAATGTCGTGGGACACTCGGGGGACAATATATGAGCTCGGGAATGGGTAAACGGGATAGTTTACGAAAAATGACGCCTTCGGCCCATCCTCTTTGTCTAGGCCGGCCCTTTCATTCTCTCTCTAAAACACACACACACCCCTCTCTCTCTCTCACTAATTTCTCTCTCTAAAAACCCTAAACCTAACCCTAGCCGCCAGATTAAAATCTGGCCCTACCACCGCGCGTCACCACACACCTCCACCACCATCTTAAAGATATTTTCATCCTCTTTCCAACCATATATAACACGCGCCATCTAGAATAACACCTCCAAATCTTGAAAATACAAATCGAATCTTTAGGGTTTCAAGTGGGTTTTGTAGCTCGTGTTTGTAAAAGGTAAAAGGGACTTGAATACATCACGTTTGGCCATGGAACAGCCATGTACGAGCCATATGGGTCTCGTATGGGTGGCGACTTTTAGGGGTTTTTGGTGAAACATGGGATTAAATCTAATTAACACTTAAATAAACATGTAGCTAGTGTTTTGGAATCATGTGGTGTATCATATTGTTGGGTCTTTGCATTTTAGGTTTAGTTTTATGTTTTTGATTATGAATAGTTGATGGGTTTGATGTTTGGTTAATGATTGGAGGTTGATTGATTGTGTTTGGATGTTGTGGTATTGATTTGGGAGTGTTTGGATGTGAGACATGGGGCGTACAAGCCACCAAGACCTACGTTGGGCATAGCTTGGTGGCGTACATGACCCATATGGACCAAGGGTCCGGGTCGAGTTGTCGTGGTAGCTTGTGGGTTGATGTTGTTGGTGTTTGGATGAGACGCGTGGAGCCGAAAAGCTTCTAGAGCTTGTTTGGTTCAGGTGGTCTTAACCGTGACCGTGTCATGACCATTAGGGTCATAACATTGGTTTCGGGTATATTTGGTTGGTTGATTGGTTGGCGAGATTGTTTTGAGTTGATTTGGGATTGAATTGCACTATTATGACTTTTATTTGGACTTGATATATATAAATTGTCAACTTTGAGCAACGTCGGTGTTACTTTGACTTTTTAGTCAATAGTTGACCCCGACAACGCCGTAACATGGACTTTAGTATAGTTTGGACTATTGATTGATTAAAAGCCGAGAAGTCATGACTCGTGCTTGTGGACTCGAAATGAATAACGATATGAAACTAATATTGGAATTTGACGAAATGTATATGTCACACCCCCAAATTACCTGTTTTGCAGCGGAATGGAATTCCTGGGGGTTGACTGTCATAGCATCACAATTACAGTTATATTGAACGACCTAAAGTGTCGTTTAAAAACACATCGTTTGTTATTTATTTAAAGCATTCTGAGTTACAAAGATAGGTCCCAAAAGTAGATAACGTTTACGGAAATATGTTTATTACAAGCCAAACGATGTTTTTAAAAGTGTCATAATTTACAAGTGAGATGCATCGTCCCCGCGACTCTATGATGGGTCCGTATGCGTGCCATGATGTAATGCCTTAGTTACCTGAAATTACATTGCCAAAACGGTCAACAATAATGTTGGTGAGAAATCATAGGTTTATGAAAAATGTTTTATACGACTACACAAGTATAGGCCATGTATGACAAATATATCACATAAAAATGTTACAATTGCTATAAGCACATGACACCGAAGCTAGACTGATTATGATGTTCGCCCCAACAGAGTGTTTGCCAAACAACTCAAATAATGATATTAAATGAAATGCATCCGTTTGACCAGTTGGGACCACCAACCCGGATGGAGGAGTCACCCTCAATAGATCTATTCACTCACCCTCGCTTCTTCCGGAATTAACGGTTCATGATTATGAAATGGGGACATTCAATTGGCAATGAGGTAACTTAAGCAATGTAATGAATTTAATATACTTGGTATCGTAATAAAAATGATGTGCAATGTATTCTCCCCCGTAGGTTTGAAAATAAGTATAAACATGTACAACGGGGCAATGAAAACTCACTTGGTACAATGATGCAATGGCAAAAGTGAGTACACTGAAATGAGACGCAAATCTCTAACCGCGACGTATTATGAATGATATGATCTATAATAAGTCATGATGTAATATTATGCATGCAAACTCATATGATATCCATACCACTTGTGAATTTTTGAAAATAAGTTTATCGTCGAAAAATAAGTTTATAACGTCTTGTCAAGTTATAAATTACTTTACAAGTACTTACGTTGAAATGATATCCTACGATAGTCATTTAGTGATTTATTAAGAAATTATAGTTTTTTCGTCGTAAAACTATATAATTTGACAATTCATGAAAGTGACTAAATGGCCTCAAAAAGCTAGTCGTAAAATAGTGAATATCGAGTGTTAGGAAACAAACTCAATGGTTTTGGAAAGCTTGTAGCATTATCTCAAAGTTTTAGCTTTTAAATTTTGATCATAGAGGTCTCAATCATGGAGAAAAACATAGGTGAAGTAGGGTACTTGGAAAAAAAATATTGTTTAAGATTAGTTTTCGGCAAAGTTTGAGTGATCGTATTTTATTCGTTACAACTCCGTTTGACGAACGGTTGAACATTTTGGAAAGTAGGCTAGGTAAACTCACTTTTACTAGAAGACATCGTTTTCTAAAAAGTATTCTATCGATGTGAAAAAAAATGACCCCAAACATGGTCACTCGCGACAACTAGTTTGGCTAATAGAAAATATATATATATAAGTGTTTTATACTTGTGAATAATAGTTATGACAACCTTATTTTAAACGCATGTAATTTAGTCGTTATAAGTTCGTTTTCTACGTTATCTATATCCTTGGCTTCGTGTTAATGTATACTAATATATTGTTGATAAATCGACTCATTTAGATGATGCTTAAAACTCATTTTCGACCCTTAAAATTTCTGGACAGCATGTTGTTTTTCAGAAAATATAGTTTTCGTCGTTAAACTTGAAAATAGCATAACTTCTTCGTTATAAATCCGTTTTAACCCGTTCAAGCGACCACGGTTTTGTTTTAAAGTATATTTTCTGAATATCTAGCCCAAAATAATTTATAACCTGTCGAATTTTCCAGATTTTACAAATATGATCAAACCTTATTTTTAAGTCGTCGAAAGTGATTTTTCTTGCGTAATACTTATTCTAACCACTTCAAATCAACATCAAATCTATTCTAAACATACCATACACCTTCTTAGGGTTTAATGGGTTCCTAAACATCATTAAAAATGATGTGTTTCAAGGGATTAATTATAGGATGATATATATCAATTATAAGTACTAAAAACAATAAAAGTTGTATAGATACACATATAACTTGCATGTTTTCTTTCAAGCATAATAAAAATAAATTAAGTATGAATATGAAAGATTAATAATGATCATGAAATGCTTACTAGTATGATGATGAGGTTTATGGAACAAGGTTGTTCCAAAATACTCTAGGTTTTTATTGCAAAACCCTTAAAAGAAAGTATACTAGAGTTTATAAATTAACTTGTTCTTGAAAAATCTTGAGTTTCTTCCCCTTTTTCTTCCATGGCCGAAAATGGTGATGAGTTTGGGAGAGTTTCTTAGCTATTTCACCTTTTACTTAGTGTATGTATGTGTATATGTTAGTAATATATTAAGTATAATACAAATGTCAAGCTACAAGTGTATATGTGTAAGTCTAGGTAGAAGATTTTTATGTAAAACTTTGTGAATCATCAAATTTGGTCGGCAAGGGTAAAAAAAAAAGAAAGGTGGCAAAGTTTTATTAAGTAAATGTATTATATTATAATTGTAGTGTATATTTGATAAGTAAAAGTAATTATTTAGTGTAGCGTTGGCTAGAAATCGATTTTTACGGAACAAGATAAAATATATCAAAGTCATAAAAATTATAAAAATACATTTCTTACAAATATTGAGTGAAATAATAATTATCGAGTAGTATTTACGAAAACCGTCGTAAATATATATATATAACAATTTATATACAAAATAAATTTAAAACATCGGGTAAACTAATAATATAATTTTTATAGTATTAAAATGAGTATAAAAATATATCAGGATAATTTTTGGAAGTGTCGGATCAAATATTCAAAATAAATGATTACGCGATAGCGTTTATTTAATAGGAAATCATACGTTTAATGAAATATGCAAATCCATGCATGAACTAATATGATAATGATGTTACCAATGATATGTAGACTAATTCTAGTCTATATGAAGTGTCCTCAATGATTTTTCATGAATTCGCAGCTAAACCCTTACGGTTACGCGAATTTGATACTCGTAAACCTAGTTTACGAAAAATGATGAATAGTGAATCATGAATAGTGATTTTTCTCCGAGAATGAATAGTGTTTTGTGAATAGTAAAATTTTGAAATATGTTCTCAGAATATCAAATCGACTTCAAAAACGATAAATAGTAAAATGATGAATAGTACCCGATGAATAGTAAATTCCCGAGATGAATAGTAAAATTGAGAAATGACCTGAAATTACGAGTTGTCACATTCGCCCACCCAAAAAGGAATTCAGTCCACATGTGTTTCTACGGTGTTGTCGGTGAAAAGGTGAGGATATTTGAGCCGCATCTGGTTTTCCCGTTCCCAAGTAAACTCGGGGCCTGTTCGAGAATTCCAGCAAACTTTAACGATAGGAATACGACTTTGCTTCAACTGTTTGACCTCTCGGTCCATGATTTCTGCTGGTTCCTCGACGAAATTGAGTTTATCGTCGAGTTGAATTTCTTTTAATGGAATTACGAGTGATTCATCCGAAAGACATTTCTTGAGGTTTGAAATGTGGAATGTGTTATGTACATGACTAAGTTCTGACGGAAGCTCAAGTCGATATGCTACAGGGCCGACTCTGCTCAAAATTTTGAATGGCCCAATGTACCTCGGGTTCAACTTCCCGAGTTTTCTGAATCGTACCACGCCTTTCCAAGGCGATACTTTCAACATAACCTTGTCGCTAACTTGAAATTCTAATGGTTTGCATCGTACGTTAGCGTAACTTTTCTGTCGGCTTCTGGCAGTTCGGAGTCTATCTCAGATCTGAACTATCTTTTATGTTGTTTCCCGAACCATTTCTGGACCAGTGAGTTGTGCGTCACCAACCTCGGCCCAACAAACAGGTGATCGGCACTTTCGACCATAGAGTGCCTCGAATGGTGCTGCTTTTATGCTGGTGTGATAACTATTGTTGTACGAGAATTCGATCAATGGCAAATGGTTAGCCCAACCATTTCCAAAATCAATCACACATGCTCTCAGCATATCTTCTAACGTCTGAATTGTTCTTTCGCTCTGACCATCGGTCTGAGGATGATAGGCAGTGCTCATCTCTAATTTGGTTCCAAATGAATCTTGTAATGATTTCCAGAAGTTTGAAGTGAATCGACTATCTCTGTCGGAAATGATGGAAATTGGTGCACCGTGCCTTGAGACTATTTCCTTGACATAAAGCCTAGTAAGTTGTTCCATGGAATAAGTCTCTCTAATTGGTATGAAATGGGATGATTTGGTAAGACGATCAACGATTACCCAAATAGCGTCGTAACCACCTGATGTCTTAGGAAGTTTAGTGATGAAATCCATTGTAATGCGTTCCCATTTCCATTGGGGAATTTCTGGTTGCTGAAGTAATCCTGAAGGTTTCTGGTATTCAACTTTCACCTTAGAGCAAGTAAGGCATTTGCTAACATACGTGGCAATTTCTGCTTTCATGTTCGGCCACCAATAAAGCTTCTTGAGATCTTGATACATCTTATCAGAACCTGGGTGAATAGAATACTTTGACTTATGCGACTCATGCATAATCAACTCTCGTATCCCGCCATAAAGTGGTACCTGTGAAAACGTAGAGGGGGGTGAATACGTTTCCGTTTAAAACTTAAAACTTTTGTATCAAATATAGTATAAACCATTGCATTTGCTAATCTCGACGCGAGGATGCATTTAACGCATTACAGCATGTAAGGCCAACCCCTTAATATCACATAAGATTTAGCAAGATTAATGGTTCATTAAAAATTAAGTTTCACCTACTCGAGAGTTCAAATCACTACACCAACTCCTTATGGCGGAGAAGCCTTCACAACGTCGCTTACACCTTTTTCCGGTACAAAGCTAAATACCGAGTTCTTTCACACCAAGGCGAACCACACCTATCACAACTTCGCCTACCCTTTATACGGTGCTAGGCTAACCACCGGGTTCTTTCACTCCAAGGTGAACCACACCTACACAACGTCGCCTACCCTTTATTAGGTACTAGGCTAAGCACCTAGTTCCATTACTATGGAGGAACTACTACCCATCACAACACAACACCTAATCTCAAGGAGATCCACTCCTTGTTACAACACCATCAAGGATATCACCATCCTTGGATCTAAACAAATACTATATGTATAACGATGCACCTCATCGATTATACGACCTAGGCATTCTTCACTAATGCCATTTACACGATCCTTCAGCACCTTTCACTAATGCCTTCAACACGGATCTTCGGCACTCTTCACTAATGCCTATGACACATCTATGACACCCGTTATGTTTTGTGGCCCAACATAACAAACCTTGTGTTTTATGGCACAAACACATAAACCATCTAGTCTAGTCATAGATACAAGAATATGATACTAGACAATACCCAAGACAATGTGTCTAATGGATATGAACTCCTAGACTAAACATCAAGAACCCAAAGCATGATGTAGTTAGTCTTCTATGAATGAAGATGACAAGTTTTCCAAGCTTGTTGTATAAGATCTTCATGTGCTTGTATCTTGTGATGGGTGATCACTTCAGTAGGTAAGGAAGCAAGATCTCTAAGCTTGCTTTGGAGGATCACTTCGGGAGTATGCTTACAACAAATGAGAGTTAGAAGCATTATGATCATATGAGATGAGGGTGGTTTACATGTTTCCTAATGATCTAAATATCCTAAATTTGGTGGAGAGAAACTATGTGTGTATGTGTATGGAAATAGTAAGAAGTGGCTCACTATTTATAGAAGAAAACTAGCCACTGTTCCCCGGATCCCATGGATCCCTCCCTTGAGGGATCCGTCCAGTGTATTACTGGGGATCCGTGGGACGCTCCCTTTTACCCATGGGTTTTTTGGTTATGGGTCATGGGTTATGGGTTGGTCCATGGGTTTTCTTTTAGATACAATGTATCTAGTGAATACAATGTATCTAGTCTTATGGGTATGGGTCAATACCATGGGTTATGGATATGATCCATGGGTTTTGAGTGCCCACCAAGGGTACATTGTATCTAGACATTGGGTATGGGTCATGGACTTTTGGGTTTTACCCAACTACATTCAATGTATTTGGTCAATGGGTCAAATACTTAAGTTTTCTACCCATTTATATTACCCCTTATAATACATACTAGTTATGTATATATTTACCCAATATGTAAACACTAGTTGTTATACATAAACTATTTAACTAAACATGTTTTAATGGTTTGTTGGGGGTTTGATCATAACAAACATGTACGAACCTGTGTTGTAGCATACAAGGACTTGAGTCGTCGAGAGGTGTTGAGACAATATATAATTACAAGTAACTTATACATTTTACGTTATGTATTACAAGTTACATGTTTGTCATCAACAAAACAAATGAGAATGTATAGATTAAATATCATAATATTTGCACTAACAATCTCCCCCTTTTTGATGATGACAAAATATATGTAAACGTAATAGATAGGTAAAATGTCAAAGTTACTTGTGTCCGTACTTCCTATATATTACCTTCTCCGTTTACACTTTCCTATATATTACCTTCTCCGTTTACACTCTTCTCCCCTTTTGTCGAAAAAAAAAGGGTGTGTCCTTTAACCTTAATTTCTCCCAAGAATGGCGAGTTTGCATCATCCCTAGTTAAAATAAAAACACCTTATTGCTCCAATTGGCACACCACGCCAATACCTTCAACACGAAACACTAATGATTAGCAACTCATGTTGTTGAGCTTGCACGTCTTCAAAAGGTGGTGATCTCGCCTTTAAGAGGAACCTAGAGAATCACACACACAAAAATAGAAAGATCCTTTGAATTATAACCATTATTGCCAATGGCTCAATGGATCAAATTTTTGAGGCTTAACCTACATCAAGGTTAGTGTTAAGAAGAAAAGAAAAAGGAAAAATGTATGATGAAAAAGAAATCTCCCTTTTGTTGAAACATAAAGGAATTTTGAAGAATGAATGTGTGCATGCTCCCCCTTGACGGTTGCTCCCCCTTGTTAAGGGCGTCAAGTATTTTAGGAAGGCTAAGACGGAGTATTGCAAAATTTGCAATGTTTTTCCTTTGACAAAAAACTCCCCTTTATTGAGAGCGTCAAGTTTTCCTAGTGTGTTTTGAAAATCTACAAAACAAAAAGTTAGTGCAAAATTATATTCGTTCTTGGACGAGTAAGTTATATGATGCACTTTGTAAAAGCTCGACGGAAGCTCCCCTAGCTCGAGGGCGTCAAGAAGAACCTACAAAAGAAAATTAGTCTAAAATTTCGTCCATTAATAGACGAGAATCTCATACACATCAAAGTGTATATGTATGAACCTACAAAGAAAGGATTAGTGTCAAAAAGAGAATAATCCTACTACTTGCATCATCATGGTTGGTTTAGAGGTTGTAAGGTTTGTTCAAGGTAAGAAAAAAAAATGTGCTTAGGGATGATACGCATTTCATTACGAAATTCACTTGGCTTTTGACAACATAGATGTTTGTGAAGGATGGTTGAGCGACCATGAATTTTAGTGGTAGTGAAACACTTGTAGGATGTGGTTGACACAAATAGGTGTGGTAGAACATGAGACATACTTCATCACGTAGATCATGAACTAGACCTTTGGACATGTTGATAATGATAGAAATCATCATTATGACTTAGAGGTATGGAAGTTGTGGTAGAGGTGATGAAAGGTATCAAGGTGAATCTTTGACTTGGTTGATGACTCAATAGAGGTGGTAGACATGATGACTTTGTGAGTAGTGATAAAAGTGGAGTAAGATGGTTAGGATGATGCAAGATTAGAAATAACAAAAAATGTGTGAATGAGCACAACTTGACTTGATGATGAAATCGACCATTGTTATCCTACAAGAATCCAAAAGAGTTAGTACAAAAGGAAAACATTTATACCAATGGATAAATTGTTCACATAAAATCATGAAACAAAAAGGAAGAACACGTAAAGACTCATATAAATGCAACTCATGTATAAACATATAGGAAACAGATAATCCTAAGTGTTGAAGAAGTGCTTGTGTGGAAAAAAGGAGATTTGAAATGATTATCTAAAGAGATAAAGTTCCTACTATTCCACGGTTCCACCGGTTCCCACACTAGAGGGATCCGTCTAGCTTAAGTCTAGGGATCCGGCTAACAGATGAGGTGAAAAAGAGGTGATTGGGTTCTATCAAGGTCTAGCACCTACATATCCTAAGTTACTCAGTCTCTTAAGTGTCTTACATGAAGATGGACTTAAATGATCAAGAGAAAATGATTGATGGTAACTAATGGTTTTTACAGCAAGCACACATGTATACACGTTAAGCAAAGCAAGGAGAGCATGTAGAGATCACATATAGGCAATCAAATGAGATCGAGCTCACAAATAACACAAAGGTTTAGCAAACTTAACAATCACTATTCAAGAAGCCCAAAACAGATTTACGGTCTAGATTAGTAAATCATTTACACTAACAATGACATGCAAGGTATGTGTCTAGAAAGAAAAGAGCACATAATGGTGTTCAAGACAAAAGTGTTGTGAGGTGCTAGTTTAGGACAATCTAGTCATTACGGATGGTGATTAGCATACAATGAGCTTCGTCCATGAAGTCATGTAGCCCTTCTCGATCAAAGCAAGATAATCGCTTGATGAGGCAAGTGGTTGTGATTAACAAAAAATAATAATTTTACAACTTGTTTGATTAGTAATCCTAAGACAATGCAAAGTATTTCCATTGTAAACTTACTTTAGGAAAACATAGGAGTATAAATTTCTCAAGTGAGAGAATGAATATGAGACTATTACTAGCGGTGCTCAATTACGGCTAAACACGACCATTTTTACGGGCGATTCCACATACCCAACTTCTCTCAAGGAAGCAATTCAACCGTTAGGTCAAATTGAGTTTCTAGTGCAATAAGTTCTCTAGTATTCATTCTCAAGTTAGGAAAATTTATATTCCTACAATGGCCTATCGAAGAGTAACAACGATGATACTTTGCTTCGTTATATTAATATTATACTTGAAACAACTAAGGTGACGAAGGTGTAAAAAAAATAAAAAGTTGTCCATATGGTGAACAAAAAAAATGGTTGGATGAGCTAGTTCAACATATGTTGTTGGAAAGCTTGAGTTTGGACTTTCGGATATGAACAATTATATTTGCGTTGCAAAATAATTTACTTGAGTATATCGGATGAAATAATCAAGTTGTCAATCCTACTATGAAGCTTGGAGAGCGATCATGAAAAGGAAAGCGGGAGAGTACATCATCAACACAAGTGTAGGTTATGATCCGATGTACATTCTTGTTGTTTTTAGAAAACGATACAAGAAAATATGAAATCAATAAATCATATAGACACATAAAACATTTATGTTGCACACATGACAAACTCAATCAAAAAGCCATTTTAGTGTGTTATATGTTTTAAACATTTTTCAACTTATAAAACTAACATTTTTGACACAACTAGATGTTATCTCAAACACTCCTTCAAGTAGCACATTGATTAGTAGAAAATTACTAAATCGACAAGCAAGAGAATGAATAGCAAGGTAAGGAAACCACATATGTTAATCAATCAAACAAGAACAAAAGCTATTTGAGATAAGCAAATAATCAAGTAATGCAAATGAAACAATTTATCATTTAGCATAGCATACGAAAGTTCTTTTCATCGCTTTGTGTTAAACATGTATACCAATCTTGATTAGTTTCCTTTATAGATATGATCAAAACCTTAGTTTCAAAAGAGGACACAATGTTATTCAAAGATGAAAAAATCCGTCTCCAATTAGATCAAAAGTTTGTGCAAAAGTTATGACCGAAAAATGACTTTTTATTATAAATCAATGATTCTGTAAATTTTTGTTTTGGATCACTTTATGAAATCATTTTTAAATTAAAGTAGACTCAAATACTTTTAAAACGATAGGTGGCACGACTTCTAACGACTTACGGTTAATTAGTTATGAATTTTTGAAATTCAGACAAAAATTGTCTTCTGTACCACGGATCCCTTGCTTTGCTTGAGGGATCCGTCCAAGTGTAACCTGAGGGATCCGAGGATCTGACACAGAATTACAAAAATGTACGTTTTGACCCGACGAAAAGGTTTAACCTTTGTAGACTTTTTAGTGAAGTTATATTAACCATTTTTACCTTTATTCAAGCTTGATTGACAATATATCTAACAACAAAACTTCAAAGAAAAAAAAAATCAACAAAACACTTTTCATATTATGCTTGACTTCGCCAAAAAATTTGATACGAGGACCTTACTCGTTTTGAAAACCATTTGTTTTAAAAACTAGAGCCGGCTTATGAATTTCACACACTTTGTTCACGACTTTGATTGGTTCCGGCTTATGAATTTCGCTTTTGATTTCCTTTACCTCTTTCATCATACAACGGATGACGTCCGTTAGAGCGGCTAACGGAGCGGCTAACTCGGAAGAGTTACCGGATGAAGAAGCAGGAGTGTTCGGAATATTGACTTTGTTGCGAGAAATAGGAACTTTTGATTTTTTTCTCGCAAATCTCAATCACATCTTTAGGCTTACGATTCAAGATATTACCACTGGAGGCTGCGTTCAAAGAATCTTGATCGTTACCGTTCAACCCATTATAAAAGATATTAACTTGTTGAAGCTCCGTGAATTCATGATGGGAGCATTTCCTGAGGAGATCTTTGAATCTCTCCCATGCCTCTCCAAAGTTTTCATCGAAATTTTGACAAAATCCAGAAATTTCATTTTTAAGATTAGTCGTCTTTGATGGAGGAAAGAAATAATTGACAAACTTTTGAACAAGATCCTCTCAAGTTTCGATGGTTCGAGGGGGTTCTTTTTCCAGCCAAATCCGGGCTGCCCCCTCAAGTGAGAACGGAAATAGCATCAATTTGATCACTTTTTGTGGCACATCCTTGTAATTGATAGTTGAGGTCAACTTGTTAAACCAACGGATGTGTGCATACGGGTCTTCTCGATCAAACCCGTGGAATTGATTCGTAGACACAAGTTGGATCAAATGTGTCTTCAATTCAAAGTGATCAGAATTGATTGCTGGTAAAACGATGGCATCTCCATAACCCTCGGTGGGTGCCTGGAGCATTTCCGCCATAGTTCGTTCGTCTGCCATATTGTTTGGAATAGTACGAATCTCGGGCTCGACTATACGGGCAGCACGTCTACGAGAACGTCTTCTAGGAATTTCTGCTAGATCACGAAAAGGACTCAATGATCTAGAAGAACGAGTGCGCATGCACTAGACGTAACTCGAGGAAACAAGAGAATTATGAAAATGGGGAAAGAAGAATCTTTTTGGGTTTTATGGTTTTAAGATGTTTTTGGATTTTTGGATTTTTATAAGAAAATATAAATATATATAGATGGTATGAACAAGGAGTGAATATTCAAATCACTAATCTGCTAAACGTAAGATTATTAGCACAGCTCCCCGGCAGCGGCGCCAAAATTTGATTGGTCCCAAACGGTCAACCCAAATTAACCAGGTGAATGGTCAACAAGAGTCAATCACTTGAGAACGCAATGCAATTATCCAGGGGAGTTTAGTGTTTCCCCGGGTCGTTAAGTCCCAACGAGCTGTGCGATTGAAGCTAAACGCGTAGTGATCGGGTGATATTGAACAGGAAAGGGGTTAATGATAATACTAGATGACAAAGGAAAAATCTGAGAAAGAAAATTAAAAAGCTAAATTATATTAAATAAACGCTATCACTATTTTTAAAATTGGATTTTCTTGATTTTTCTTTTATAAATTTGAATTAAAAACTAATTTTAACTTTTAAAACTAAATTAAAATACTAAAAATTATGAAAATTAATGGGAAAATTATAAAACTATTTTTAAAAAATCTAAATTAACTAAAGAGAATTTTAAAAACTAATTTTGTATTTTTCTGATTATTTTTTATTTTCTATGAATTAAAAACTATTTAAAACTAATTTAAATTCTAAAAATTACTATTTAAACTAGGAAAATTATGGAAAAATATTTTTTTTGGATTTTTATATTTTTCTTAATCTAGGAAAAATGAAAAATTATTTTTTTGAACTTTTTCTGATTTATTTGCAATAAAAGCTAATTAAAAAGTACTTGAAAACTATTTTAAATGGGAAAAATAGCAAACAGTACTGAAAAATTATGAAACTTTCAGTAAAATTCTAAAATATTATTCTAAATCTATGAAAAATATAAAAAACTAGGGTTATGTGTGAGAAAATGAAACTGTAGTGCAAACTGTTTGAGAATAAGCACTTAAAATAAGCTAATAAGCACTAGAAAGCACAAAATGAACACAGAAGCTAGATTAAGCTATAACTACCTTAAATCAACTAATTGAAACTATTTCTAACCTCAAATAAGCAAACCACTAGGGATTGATGCTAATAATCAATTAATGCCAAACAGCCTCTAAGGCCCTACTTTAAGCTCATGTGCCAGCTTATCTAATAAGCCAAAGTGAAAACCAAAAATTAGGAATTCTAGAAAACCTATCAAAGTCCACTTGTACCAAATTTCAGAGCTAAACAAGCTTTAATGAAGCTTGTGCAAAGCTTGCAAGGGACCTGTTTCACACTCAGTTAGTGCTGAGTGTGAACAGGGTAAAATCAGCTGAATGGACAGCTTATTTAGTGCTTATAGACACTCCCAAAAATTCCACAAAAATCAGATTCCAACTCTTGACCAACTGAAGTTAATTGTCCCAGATTTTCAACAGAATTGATCTATAATTGAAGCTAAGAAAAATCAACAAAGTTTGGTGAAAAACGGATTTTCCAACTTTTGACTTTTTTGACAGAAATGAGATTTGACTTTTATGAACTTCTAAGCTAGATTTAATGACTGAAAATGATGTTTGATGATATAATAAACCTAATGCAAGCTATTTCTATGGTTTCTAAGCCTAAATGCAAAATTACACTAACTGATTCAAACAAAAATGAGAACTAGAACTGATTTAAGGGAATTTTGACTAAAGTGAGTTGAAATGCAATATTATGACCTAATATGAATGCAATAAGCCTAACTGAGATCAAATCAACTAAGCTTAACCACAAAATAAACCTCAAATCAGATCAATGATCTGATCCAAACACTAGTTTGAAACTGAAATGCAAGTTGACACCTCTATAACACTAAATTAGCTTATGCAAAACCTTAAACTGAATCAACTATAGCCTAGAAACAATTAAATGAGCAGATCTAAACTAAAGCTAACAACAAATTTAGACAGATTTAGATGATGCAAAATATACTAGTATTGAAATAGGTAAAGTACTCACAAGTAGTCCAGCTTATTAACAGCTTATACCAGAACCAAACTACCCTATTTTTAACCAAATCCAACCCAAAACCAGCTCTGCATCACCCCAAATCCATTTCCATAACTGCTTAACCCAAAATTCCCCACAGTTTGACTTTCGTTGACTGATGAGAGTTTTAAGAGTGAATGCTTAGAACCAAGAACTAGGACCAAGAAACTCTTCCTATAGAACCTCCACAGGTTCAATAACCCAGAACCATCTTCATTTCACCATGCTCCTTGCTTCTTCTTCTTTTTCTTGTGATTTTTATTTTTACACTATTTTTTATTTTTTTTTGGTATTTTTTGCTTTTTGATACTAATCAAAGTTTTAAGGTTTCTAATAGCTATATTAAGCTATTTAGGAGCTTATGTGAGCCCAATCAGTCCAATGTAACAACTTTAAATCAACAAAGCTTAATTTGGAATTTCGAATTTAAAATTGCAAACATGAGAATTAATTCTACAAACTTGAAATTGAGATTGAAATGAGTTCAAATTACATCAAGGTAACAGAATACAAGTTTTAGAAAGCAAAGATTACAACTGATTTTGAGTTTACACTAGCTACGACAATAATTTTAACTAAAAAAAACTACTACTTGTCTTCAGCTTTCTCTTCTCTTTTATATGCTCAAATTAGGGTTTGTGGTACCCTTCTGATCATTTCCCACCAATAATCCTGGCCTTTGGATGCTTGGAACCTTTTTTAGCCGTTGATGAGAATTTGGCGCCAAAACGATATTTGCCAACTGGGGGTGGATTGAGTGCAAAGAAGAAGAAGCAATTAATGCTCTTTGTTGGTTTGTGAGGTGGAGTGATAAGGGTGGTGGTATGTGAGCTGGAAGTATGGAGTTGGGAGTGTTGCAGAGAGTGGGTGAAGGAGGAGGTGGGTTTGGAGGGAAAAAGGTGTGGCGGGGTTTGATTAAGGTCAAACCTAGTTTGACTGGGTTGGGATTATTAAACGGGGAGGGTTCAAGATGGGGGGTCACGGGTATATTGGGGGTTCAAGGGTTGGTTTGGCAGGTTCACAAGGGAGTAGTGGGCTTGGGCCAGTGGGATTTGTTTTGGTTTTGGGTTTAGCATTTGGGTCCGGTTTGGTTTGGCAGGATTAATACAAGGACCATATTTGCCATTTCCCAATTCTTCAAGGGTTGATCTTGCCAACTTCCGAAATTTATCACATGGACCAATCTTGCCAATCTTCAATAGTACAAGGACCAAAAAAAAGATAATTTTCCATTTTTAAACTTCCAAGGACTATTTTTGCCAATTTTGAAACTTGAAGGACCAAACTTGTAAATTCTCCAAAAATTTTACCCAAGGATCATTTTTGATAAATTTTGATTTTAAAAGGACTTGGGTTGACTTTTATTCCAAAACAATTGCTCAGGGACTGATTTTGTCAAGATTTGAAAGTTGAGGGACTGAAACTGCCAATTATGCAAACTTAGCTCGTTTTTCATCTGATTTTAAACATTTTGCATCTGAAACATATAAAACACAATTTTGGGATATTTTCAGTATTTTGATGCATTTCTGAGTGTTTTTAAATATTTTGGCAGCTCAGATAAGACAAAAATGATGAGTATTTAGACACTCATCAATCCCCCACACTAAACTATTGCTAGTCCCTAGCAATCTTTTGAGAAAACTTAATGGATTTGAATCTCTTTACCAAAAGCCATTACTTCGGGAGTAGCCAATTGTTTCAGTTCAAGTAAGAACCTTGGTACAATGATAACCAAATGATTTTGAGCAAATCACCGGCTTTCAACGGTTTTGATTTGTCTTTACCAGAAGCCGTTTGCTTCTGGACTAGCCAACTCTTAGATAAAATATCTTTGGTGAGTCGATTACCAATTATGGTTTTCCAACTGCCTTTACCACAAGCCATAAACTTGCGGGCTAGCCAACTCAACACTAATTAAAGATATGGTGAGCTGAACACCATACAATTTTGGGCAAATTGTAAGCCGTCAACGGATTTGAGATATCTTTACCAAGAGCCGTTTGCTCCTGGATTAGCCAATCCTTTTGTTTATTAGACATGGCGGACTGATAACCATAAGCGGAGTAAGTGCAAAACACTTACTCCAAAAAAAAATTTTGGCCAAAAATGGGGAATTGGGTGGTATAATTACATGATAAAATTCGTGAGAATTCCCCACCACACTAGAAATGAATATTGCCCTCAATATTCAAAGTACCGGCGGTTATGCCGAAACATAGAACGTAAAGGGAAATACTACGGCCATTATTTGAAATTTTTTTTTTTTTTGGAACTTATATACAACATGGGGCAACTCCCCCCACACTAGGGTGGTAGAAAATAGAAAGAAGTCAGAAATACGGGTGAAAACCCATATAGTGTGCTCCTGTTTTTGATTCCCGAGTCGCTAGCTTGACTCGACCCGTATTCATTTGTTCTTGGGGAAGCAACGTGGAAAACCAATCTCGATCGGACTTTCGTTCACGTGTTAATAAACATAAGAACATCAGAAAGTTCCACACCGACGAGATACAACCGCGGTATTGTTAATAGTAGAAACTATAAAGGATGATACCGGGGTCAAAGATGGTGTCCTCATTCCGGAAAGAGAAAAGGGAAAGAGCAACCACACCATCTGTGAAGAATGGAATAAAGATGTGCATGAGAATGCAAGTCCATTCCTCATCAGAAAGAAGCAAATCACCATTTTTGACATTTTTAAGCTTAGTCTTGAAGTTTGTATGGTGATTGTCAACAGAATTTCCGGTAGGGAGGGTTGGAAACGGTTCTTCAATCAAAAGATTTTCCAGAAAAAGAATGTCCCCTTCCGAATCAAAGTAAGTATTATCAATTCCTGTTGGAATCGACTCATCACTAAGAAAGGCATCGACTTCATTCCAAAGGTTGTCATCTTCCTCATCCGAAGTGAGAGAAGGGATGGAAGAGTCGGAAATAATAAGACTAGGAGATGATGGATCATTTTTGAGCAATTCTTCAATGGGAAGAATGTCTCCCATTGGATCACAAACATCATCATCCAATTCAGATGAAACTGAAGAGAGTTTGGTTTCATCCACAGAGTTAACAAACTCGATACGATAAACTGATTCCGAAGGTGGGACAAGTGGTGTGCTCTTAGAGCTAGAAATTTCCACCACTTCCGATAAAGTCTCCGATTCTAGATCATCATCATCAAGAACACTCTTGACTTCCTTGGAACAACTTTCAAACCATTTGTTTGAACCAGGGTTGATTTTCAAAGCTTTTAGCTCAAAGACGTTTTTGGTGACTCCTCTTAACCGTGAAATTTGAGAGTGTTGCATTGATTCTTTCGGATTTTTGATCAATTGTGGCAACACTATGTTTGGATAGAGGTTTAGAGTTCTGGTTGATATTAAACGTGAGTTCTTCGTTGTCAACCCGTATGGTCAACTCTTCAGCAAATACATCGATTAGAGCACGGCTCGTTCTCAAGACAGCTCTCCCTAAGATGAGGGGAACTCTAGGATCTGCATCAAAGTCTACTACAACAAAGTCGGTAGGAAAGTGAAACTTTCCTACTTTCACCACGACATCCTCGGCTATCCCAAGTGGACGAGTTATGGTACGGTCCGCTAGCTCGAGTGTCATACAAGTGGATGTAAGTTTAGGAAGAGCAGTTTCTTCCATCTGAGAGTGGCATGAGGTTAATGCTAGCGCCAAGATCGGCCAAGGCGGAGCATTGAACCATCCCAAAGAAATCACACGGGATTAAAAACCTGCCGGGGTCTTCAAGCTTTTTGGGAAGCTTCTTGAGAAGGACCGTTGAGCATTGCTCATTGAGAGGGGTTTTAGCCATCTCAAATAACTTATCTTTGTTGCTCAGTAAGCCTTTAAGCGTGGATGCAAATTTGGGCATTAGAACGAGAGCATCAACGAAGCTTATATCAAAGTGCAGTTCATTGAAAATTTGGAAAAATTTTTCCATTTGCTCTTTGGTTTTGTCTTTGAGCTTCTCATCATGCAATCTTGATGGGTAAGGAAGTCGACTAGACTTTTGAGCCGGGACGAAAGTCATTTCGGCTCGAATTTGTCTTCGAACCGGGTTCCGGACTTAAAGCTTGGATTACCGAAGGTGGGACGTGTGCGGTACTTCGTGGGCTTGAGAAATGCACCTTGTCCGTTGTATCCTTGGTAACTTGACTCATTGCTCCTGGTGGAGGAGGCATTGGATTCGAAGGTCCATTGTGCGTCTTACCACTACGAGTGGTGACGGCTTTCAACTCGGCATTTGGATTAGGAACTGTATTGCTTGGGAGTCCTCCAGAAGATGACGAAGCTTTGTTCATATTCATGTTCATGAAACGGCTCATCATATTCTTCAACTCATTTGTCTGCCGAGACATTGTGGTATCAATTTCCTTTTTAGCTCAACTCTCATGTTATTGATCCGAGTTTGCATTGAACGTATGCTTGACTCAGTAATTTTCATGAAGTCATTTGGTAGGGGAGCTTGAGAAGGTTGTTGATAACTTTGCTGATTTGGAGCTTGATATGGTTGGTTGAAATTGTTCCGGTTCGGATTGAAATTTTGAGAGTTATTGAAGTTTTGTCCTTGATTCGGAACAAAGCGATTTTGATTGCCATGGTTTTGCACAGGAGGAAAACCAGGTGGTGTCATACCGCTAGGTGCACGGTAGTGTGGATCAGCTTGTTGTCGGTATTGATTGTGGTTTACAGAAGCTACGGGAGCTTGGTAAAAAGAAGCATCGGTTGCTTGACAATCATAATACGCGTGTGGACCACTACAAGTTTCACACACTTTGTTCACGGCTTTGATTGGTTCCGGCTTATGAATTTCGCTTTTGATTTCCTTTACCTCTTTCATCATACAACGGATGACGTCCGTTAGAGCGGCTAACGGAGCGGCTAACTCGGAAGAGTTACCGGATGAAGAAGCGAGGAGTGTTCGAATATTGACTTTGTTGCGAGAAATAGGAACTTTTGATTTGTTCTCGCAAATCTCAATCACATCTTTAGGCTTACGATTCAAGATATTGCCACCGGCGGCTGCGTTCAAAGAATCTTGATCGTTACCGTTCAACCCATTATAAAAGATATTAACTTGTTAAAGCTCCGTGAATTCATGATGGGGCATTTCCTGAGGAGATCTTTGAATCTCTCCCATGCCTCTCCAAAGTTTTCATCGAAATTTTGACGAAATCCGGAAATTTCATTTTTAAGATTAGTCGTCTTTGATGGAGGAAAGAAATAATTGACAAACTTTTGAACAAGATCCTCTCAAGTTTCGATGGTTCGAGGGGGTTCTTTTTCCAGCCAAATCCGGGCTGCCCCTCAAGTGAGAACGGAAATAGCATCAATTTGATCACTTTTTGTGGCACATCCTTGTAATTGATAGTTGAGGTCAACTTGTTAAACCAACGGATGTGTGCATACGGGTCTTCTCGATCAAACCCGTGGAATTGATTCGTAGACACAAGTTGGATCAAATGTGTCTTCAATTCAAAGTGATCGAATTGATTCTGGTAAAACGATGGCATCTCCATAACCCTCGGTGGGTGCTCGGAGCATTTCCGCCATAGTTCGTTCGTCTGCCATATTGTTTGGAATAGTACGAATCTCGGGCTCGACTATACGGGCAGACGCGTCTACGAGAACGTCGTCTAGGAATTTCTGCTAGATAACGCAAAGGACTCAATGATCTAGAAGAACGAAAAGTGCATGCACTAGACGTAACTTGAGGAAACAAGAGAATTATGAAAATGGGGAAAGAAGAATCTTTTGGGTTTTATGGTTTTAAGATGTTTTTGGATTTTTGGATTTTTATAAGAAAATATAAATATATATAGATGGTATGAACAAGGAGTGAATATTCAAATCACTAATCTGCTAAACGTAAGATTATTAGCACAGCTCCCGGCGGCCAAAATTTGATTGCTCCCAAACGGTCAACCCAAATTAACCAGGTGAATGGTCAACAAGAGTCAATCACTTGAGAACGCAATGCAATTATCCAGGGGAGTTTAGTGTTTCCCCGGGTCGTTAAGTCCCAACGAGCTGTGCGATTGAAGCTAAACGCGTAGTGATCGGGTGATATTGAACAGAAAAGGGGTTAATGATAATACTAGATGACAAAGGAAAAATCTGAGAAAGAAAATTAAAAAGCTAAATTATATTAAATAAACGCTATCACTATTTTTAAAATTGGATTTTCTTGATTTTTATTTTATAAATTTGAATTAAAAACTAATTTTAACTTTTAAAACTAAATTAAAATACTAAAAATTATGAAAATTAATGGGAAAATTATAAAACTATTTTTAAAAAATCTAAATTAACTAAAGAGAATTTTAAAAACTAATTTTGTATTTTTCTGATTATTTTTATATTTTCTATGAATTAAAAACTATTTAAAACTAATTTAAATTCTAAAAATTACTATTTAAACTAGGAAAATTATGGAAAAATATTGTTTTGGATTTTTATATTTTTCTTAATCTAGGAAAAATGAAATTATATTTTTCTGAGCTTTTTCTGATTTAATTGTATTAAAAACTAATTAAAAAGTACTTGAAAACTATTTTAAATGGGAAAAATAGCAAACAAGATCTGAAAAATTATGAAACTTTCAGTAAAATTCTAAAATATTATTCTAAATCTATGAAAAATATAAAAAACTAGGGTTATGTGTGAGAAAATGAAACTGTAGTGCAAACTGTTTGAGAATAAGCACTTAAAATAAGCAAATAAGCACTAGAAAGCACAAAATGAACACAGAAGCTAGATTAAGCTATAACTACCTTAAAGCAACTAATTGAAACTATTTCTAACCTCAAATAAGCAAACCACTAGGGATTGATGCTAATAATCAATTAATGCCAAAATGCCCTCTAAGGCCCTACTTTAAGCTCATGTGCCAGCTTATCTAATAAGCCAAAGTGAAAACCAAAAATTAGGAATTCTAGACAACCTATCAAAGTCCACTTGTACCAAATTTCAGAGCTAAACAAGCTTTAATGAAGCTTGTGCAAAGCTTGCAAGGGACCTGTTTCACACTCAATTAGTGCTGAGTGTGAACAGGGTAAAATCAGCTGAATGGACAGCTTATTTAGTGCTTATAGACACTCCCAAAAATTCCACAAAAATCAGATTCCAACTCTTGACCAACTGAAGTTAATTGTCCCAGATTTTCAACAGAATTGATCCAGAATTGAAGCTATGAAAAATCAACAAAGTTTGGTGAAAAACGGATTTTCCAACTTTTGACTTTTTTGACAAAAATGAGATTTGACTTTTATGAACTTCTAAGCTAGATTTAATGACTGAAAATGATGTTTGATGATATAATAAACCTAATGCAAGCTATTTCTATGGTTTCTAAGCCTAAATGCAAAATTACACTTACTGATTCAAACAAAAATGAGAACTAGAACTGATTTAAGGGAATTTTGACTAAAGTGAGTTGAAATGCAATATTATGACCTAATATGAATGCAATAAGCCTAACTGAGATCAAATCAACTAAGCTTAACCACAAAATAAACCTCAAATCAGATCAATGATCTGATCCAAACACTAGTTTGAAACTGAAATGCAAGTTGACACCTCTATAACACTAAATTAGCTTATGCAAAACCTTAAACTGAATCAACTATAGCCTAGAAACAATTAAATGAGCAGATCTAAACTAAAGCTAACAACAAATTTAGACAGATTTAGATGATGCAAAATATACTAGTATTGAAATAGGTAAAGTACTCACAAGTAGTCCAGCTTATTAACAGCTTATACCGAACCAAAATACCCTATTTTTAACCAAATCCAACCCAAAACCAGCTCTGCATCACCCCAAATCCATTTCCATAACTGCTTAACCCAAAATTCCCCACAGTTTGACTTTCGTTGACTGATGAGAGTTTTAAGAGTGAATGCTTAGAACCAAGAACTAGGACCAAGAAACTCTTCCTATAGAACCTCCACAGGTTCAATAACCCAGAACCATCTTCATTTCACCATGCTCCTTCCTTCTTCTTCTTTTTCTTGTGATTTTTATTTTTACACTATTTTTTTTTTTTTGGTATTTTTTGCTTTTTGATACTAATCAAAGTTTTAAGGTTTCTAATGGCTATATTAAGCTATTTAGGAGCTTATGTGAGCCCAATCAGTCCAATGTAACAACTTTAAATCAACAAAGCTTAATTTGGAATTTCGAATTTAAAATTGCAAACATGAGAATTAATTCTACAAACTTGAAATTGAGATTGAAATGAGTTCAAATTACATCAAGGTAACAGAATACAAGTTTTAGAAAGCAAAGATTACAACTGATTTTGAGTTTACACTAGCTACGACAATAATTTTAACTAAAAAAAACTACTACTTGTCTTCAGCTTTCTCTTCTCTTTTATATGCTCAAATTAGGGTTTGTGGTACCCTTCTGATCATTTCCCACCAATAATCCTGGCCTTTGGATGCTTGGAACCTTTTTTAGCCGTTGATGAGAATTTGGCGCCAAAACGATATTTGCCAACTGGGGGTGGATTGAGTGCAAAGAAGAAGAAGCAATTAATGCTCTTTGTTGGTTTGTGAGGTGGAGTGATAAGGGTGGTGGTATGTGAGCTGGAAGTATGGAGTTGGGAGTGTTGCAGAGAGTGGGTGAAGGAGGAGGTGGGTTTGGAGGGAAAAAGGTGTGGCGGGGTTTGATTAAGGTCAAACCTAGTTTGACTGGGTTGGGATTATTAAACGGGGAGGGTTCAAGATGGGGGTCACGTGTATTGGGGGTTCAAGGGTTGGTTTGGCAGGTTCACAAGGGAGTAGTGGGCTTGGGCCAGTGGGATTTGTTTTGGTTTTGGGTTTAGCATTTGGGTCCGGTTTGGTTTGGCAGGATTAATACAAGGACCATATTTGCCATTTCCCAATTCTTCAAGGGTTGATCTTGCCAACTTCCGAAATTTATCACATGGACCAATCTTGCCAATCTTCAATAGTACAAGGACCAAAAAAAAGATAATTTTCCATTTTTAAACTTCCAAGGACTATTTTTGCCAATTTTGAAACTTGAAGGACCAAACTTGTAAATTCTCCAAACTTTTTACCCAAGGATCATTTTTGATAAATTTTGATTTTAAAAGGACTTGGGTTGACTTTTATTCCAAAACAATTGCTCAGGGACTGATTTTGTCAAGATTTGAAAGTTGAGGGACTGAAACTGCCAATTATGCAAACTTAGCTCGTTTTTCATCTGATTTTAAACATTTTGCATCTGAAACATATAAAACACAATTTTGGGATATTTTCAGTATTTTGATGCATTTCTGAGTGTTTTTAAATATTTTGGCAGATAAGACAAAAATGATGAGTATTTACACACTCATCAATCCCCACACTAAACTATTGCTAGTCCCTAGCAATCTTTTGAGAAAACTTAATGGATTTGAATCTCTTTACCAAAAGCCATTACTTCGGGAGTAGCCAATTGTTTCAGTTCAAGTAAGAACCTTGGTACAATGATAACCAAATGATTTTGAGCAAATCACCACCTTTCAACGGTTTTGATTTGTCTTTACCAGAAGCCGTTTGCTTCTGGACTAGCCAACTCTTAGATAAAATATCTTTGGTGATTCGATTACCAATTATGGTTTTCCAACTGCCTTTACCACAAGCCATAAACTTGCGGGCTAGCCAACTCAACACTAATTAAAGATATGGTGAGCTGAACACCATACAATTTTGGGCAAATTGCAAGCCGTCAACGGATTTGAGATATCTTTACCAAGAGCCGTTTGCTCCTGGATTAGCCAATCCTTTTGTTTATTAGACATGGCGGACTGATAACCATAAGCTGAGTAAGTGCAAAACACTTACTCCAAAAAAAATTTTGGCCAAAAATGGGGGAATTGGGTGGTATAATTACATGATAAAATTCGTGAGAATTCCCCCACACTAGAAATGAATATTGCCCTCAATATTCAAAGTACCGGCGGTTATGCCGAAACATAGAACGTAAAAGGGAAATACTACGGCCATTATTTGAATTTTTTTTTTTTTTGAAACTTATATACAACGGGGGGGCAACTCCCCTACACTAGGGTGGTAGAAAATAGAAAGAAGTCAGAAATACGGGTGAAAACCCATATAGTGTGCTACTGTTTTTGATTCCCGAGTCGCTAGCTTGACTCGACCCCGTATTCATTTGTTCTTGGGGAAGCAACGTGGAAAACCCATCTCGATCGGACTTTCGTTCACAGTGTTAATAAACATATGAACATCAGAAAGTTCCACACCGACGAGATACAACCGCGGTATTGTTAATAGTAGAAACTATAAAGGATGATACCGGGGTCAAAGATGGTGTCCTCATTCCGAAAGAGAAAAGGAAAAGAGCAACCACACCATCTGTGAAGAATGGAATAAAGATGTGCATGAGAATGCAAGTCCATTCCTCATCAATAAAAAGCAAATCACCATTTTCGACATTTTTAAGCTTAGTCTTGAAGTTTGTATGGTGATTGTCAACAGAATTTCCGGTAGGGAGGGTTGGAAACGGTTCTTCAATCAAAAGATTTTCCAGAAAAAGAATGTCCCCTTCCGAATCAAAGTAAGTATTATCAATTCCTGTTGGAATCGACTCATCACTAAGAAAGGCATCGACTTCATTCCAAAAGTTGTCATCTTCCTCATCCGGAGTGAGAGAAGGGATGGAAGAGTCGGGAATAATAAGACTAGGAGATGATGGATCATTTTTGAGCAATTCTTCAATGGGAAGAATGTCTCCCATTGGATCACAAACATCATCATCCAATTCAGATGAAACTGAAGAGAGTTTGGTTTCATCCACAGAGTTAACAAACTCGATACGATAAACTGATTCCGGAGGTGGGACAAGTGGTGTGCTCTTAGAGCTAGCAATTTCCACCACTTCCGATAAAGTCTCCGATTCTAGATCATCATCATCAAGAACACTCTTGACTTCCCTGGTACAACTTTCAAACCATTTGTTTGAACCAGGGTTGATTTTCAAAGCTTTTAGCTCAACACGGTTTTGGTGACTCCTCTTAACCGTGAAATTTGAGAGTGTTGCATTGATTCTTTCAGATTTTTGATCAATTGTGGCAACACTATGTTTGGATAGAGGTTTAGAGTTCTGGTTGATATTAAACGTGAGTTCTTCGTTGTCAACCCGTATGGTCAACTCTTCAGCAAATACATCGATTAGAGCACGGCTCGTTCTCAAGAAAGCTCTCCCTAAGATGAGGGGAACTCTAGGATCTGCATCAAAGTCTACTACAACAAAGTCAGTAGGAAAGTGAAACTTTCCTACTTTCACCACGACATCCTCGGCTATCCCAAGTGGACGAGTTATGGTACGGTCCGCTAGCTCGAGTGTCATACAAGTGGATGTAAGTTTAGGAAGAGACAGTTTCTTCCATACTGAGAGTGGCATGAGGTTAATGCTTGCTCCAAGATTGGCCAAGGCGGAGCTTTGAACCATCCCCAAGAAATCACATGGGATTAAAAACCTGCCGGGGTCTTCAAGCTTTTTGGGAAGCTTCTTGAGAAGGACCGCTGAGCATTGCTCATTGAGAGGGGTTTTAGCCATCTCAGATAACTTATCTTTGTTGCTCAGTAAGCCTTTAAGCGTGGATGCAAATTTGGGCATTAGAACAAGAGCATCAACGAAGCTTATATCAAAGTGCAGTTCATTGAAAATTTGGAAAAAATTTTCCATTTGCTCTTTGGTTTTGTCTTTGAGCTTCTCATCATGCAATCTTGATGGGTAAGGAAGCTGACTAGACTTTTGAGCCGGGACGGAAGTCATTTCGGCTCGAATTTGTCTTCGGAACTTCGGGTTCGGACTTAAAGCTTGGACTACCGAAGGTGGGACGTGTACTTCGTGGGCTTTAAAAATGCACCTTGTCCGTTGTATCCTTGGTAACTTGACTCATTGCTCCGGGTGGAGGAGGCATTGGAGTCGAAGGTCCATTGTGCGTCTTACCACTACGAGTGGTGACGGCTTTCAACTCGGCATTTGGATTAGGAACTGTATTGCTTGGGAGTCCTCCAGAAGATGACGAAGCTTTGTTCATATTCATGTTCATGAAACTGCTCATCATATTCTTCAACTCATTTGTCTGCCGAGACATTGTGGTATCAATTTCCTTTTTAGCTCAACTCTCATGTTATTGATCCGAGTTTGCATTGAACGTATGCTTGACTCAGTAATTTTCATGAAGTCATTTGGTAGGGAGCTTGAGAAGGTTGTTGATAACTTTGCTGATTTGGAGCTTGATATGGTTGGTTGAAATTGTTCCGGTTCGGATTGAAATTTTGAGAGTTATTGAAGTTTTGTCCTTGATTCAGAACAAAGCGATTTTGATTGCCATGGTTTTGCACAGGGAGGAAAACCGGTGGTGTCATACCGTTAGGTGCACGGTAGTGAGGATCAGCTTGTGGTCGGTATTGATTGTGGTTTACAGAAGCTACGGGAGCTTGGTAAAAAGAAGCATCGGTTGCTTGACAATCATAATACGCGTGTGGACCACTACAAGTTTCACACACTTTGTTCACGGCTTTGATTGGTTCCGGCTTATGAATTTCGCTTTTGATTTCCTTTACCTCTTTCATCATACAACGGATGACGTCCGTTAGAGCGGCTAAAGGAGCGGCTAACTCGGAAGAGTTACCGGATGAAGAAGCAGGAGTGTTCGAAATATTGACTTTGTTGCGAGAAATAGGAACTTTTGATTTTTTCTCGCAAATCTCAATCACATCTTTAGGCTTACGATTCAAGATATTGCCACCGGCGGCTGCGTTCAAAGAATCTTGATCGTTACCGTTCAACCCATTATAAAAGATAATAACTTGTTAAAGCTCCGTGAATTCATGATGGGGGCATTTCCTGATGAGATCTTTGAATCTCTCCCATGCCTCTCCAAAGTTTTCATTGAAATTTTGACGAAATCCAGAAATTTCATTTTTTAGATTAGTCGTCTTTGATGGAGGAAAGAAATAATTGACAAACTTTTGAACAAGATCCTCTCAAGTTTCGATGGTTCGAGGGGGTTCTTTTTCCAGCCAAATCCGGGCTGCCCCCTCAAGTGAGAACGGAAATAGCATCAATTTGATCACTTTTTGTGGCACATCCTTGTAATTGATAGTTGAGGTCAACTTGTTAAACCAACGGATGTGTGCATACGGGTCTTCTCGATCAAACCCGTGGAATTGATTCGTAGACACAAGTTGGATCAAATGTGTCTTCAATTCAAAGTGATCGAATTGATTGTCTGGTAAAACGATGGCATCTCCATAACCCTCGGTGGGTGCTCGGAGCATTTCCGCCATAGTTCGTTCGTCTGCCATATTGTTTGGAATAGTACGAATCTCGGGCTCGACTATACGGGCAGCACGTCTACGAGAACGTCTTCTAGGAATTTCTGCTAGATCACGAAAAGGACTCAATGATCTAGAAGAACGAGTGCGCATGCACTAGACGTAACTCGAGGAAACAAGAGAATTATGAAAATGGGGAAAAAGAATCTTTTGGGTTTTATGGTTTTAAGATGTTTTTGGATTTTTGGATTTTTATAAGAAAATATAAATATATATAGATGGTATGAACAAGGAGTGAATATTCAAATCACTAATCTGCTAAACGTAAGATTATTATCACAGCTCCCGGCGCCAAAATTTGGTTGGTCCCAAACGGTCAACCCAAATTAACCAGGTGAATGGTCAACAAGAGTCAATCACTTGAGAACGCAATGCAATTATCCAGGGGAGTTTAGTGTTTCCCCGGGTCGTTAAGTCCCAACGAGCTGTGCGATTGAAGCTAAACGCGTAGTGATCGGGTGATATTGAACAGGAAAGGGGTTAATGATAATACTAGATGACAAAGGAAAAATCTGAGAAAGAAAATTAAAAAGCTAAATTGTATTAAATAAACGCTATCACTATTTTTAAAATTGGATTTTCTTGATTTTTATTTTATAAATTTGAATTAAAAACTAATTTTAACTTTTAAAACTAAATTAAAATACTAAAAATTATGAAAATTAATGGGAAAATTATAAAACTATTTTTAAAAAATCTAAATTAACTAAAGAGAATTTTAAAAACTAATTTTGTATTTTTCTGATTATTTTTCTATTTTCTATGAATTAAAAACTATTTAAAACTAATTTAAATTCTAAAAATTACTATTTAAACTAGGAAAATTATGGAAAAATATTTTTTTGGATTTTTATATTTTTCTTAATCTAGGAAAAATGAAAAATTATTTTTTTGAACTTTTTCTGATTTATTTGCAATAAAAGCTAATTAAAAAGTACTTAAAAACTATTTTAAATGGGAAAAATAGCAAACAGTACTGAAAAATTATGAAACTTTCAGTAAAATTCTAAAATATTATTCTAAATCTATGAAAAATATAAAAAACTAGGGTTATTTGTGAGAAAATGAAACTGTAGTGCAAACTGTTTGAGAATAAGCACTTAAAATAAGCTAATAAGCACTAGAAAGCACAAAATGAACACAGAAGCTAGATTAAGCTATAACTACCTTAAAGAAACTAATTGAAACTATTTCTAACCTCAAATAAGCAAACCACTAGGGATTGATGCTAATAATCTATTAATGCCAAACACCTCTAAGGCCTACTTTAAGCTCATGTGCCAGCTTATCTAATAAGCCAAAGTGAAAACCACAAATTAGGAATTCTAGACAACCTATCAAAGTCCACTTGTACCAAATTTCAGAGCTAAACAAGCTTTAATGAAGCTTGTGCAAAGCTTGCAAGGGACTGTTTCACACTCGTTAGTGCTTGAGTGTGAACAGGTAAAATCAGTGAATGGACAGCTTATTTAGTGCTTATAGACACTCCCAAAAATTCCACAAAAATCAGATTCCAACTCTTGACCAACTGAAGTTAATTGTCCCGATTTTCAAAGAATTGATCCGAATTGAAGCTAAGAAAAATCAACAAAGTTTGGTGAAAAACGGATTTTCTAACTTTTGACTTTTTTGACAGAAATGAGATTTGACTTTTATGAACTTCTAAGCTAGATTTAATGACTGAAAATGATGTTTGATGATATAATAAACCTAATGCAAGCTATTTCTATGGTTTCTAAGCCTAAATGCAAAATTACACTTACTGATTCAAACAAAAATGAGAACTAGAACTGATTTAAGGGAATTTTGACTAAAGTGAGTTGAAATGCAATATTATGACCTAATATGAATGCAATAAGCCTAACTGAGATCAAATCAACTAAGCTTAACCACAAAATAAACCTCAAATCAGATCAATGATCTGATCCAAACACTAGTTTGAAACTGAAATGCAAGTTGATACCTCTATAACACTAAATTAGCTTATGCAAAACCTTAAACTGAATCAACTATAGCCTAGAAACAATTAAATGAGCAGATCTAAACTAAAGCTAACAACAAATTTAGACAGATTTAGATGATGCAAAATATACTAGTATTGAAATAGGTAAAGTACTCACAAGTAGTCCAGCTTATTAACAGCTTATACCAGAACCAAACTACCCTATTTTTAACCAAATCCAACCCAAAACCAGCTCTGCATCACCCCAAATCCATTTCCATAACTGCTTAACCCAAAATTCCCCACAGTTTGACTTTCGTTGACTGATGAGAGTTTTAAGAGTGAATGCTTAGAACCAAGAACTAGGACCAAGAAACTCTTCCTATAGAACCTCCACAGGTTCAATAACCCAGAACCATCTTCATTTCACCATGCTCCTTGCTTCTTCTTCTTTTTCTTGTGATTTTTATTTTTACACTATTTTTTTTTTTTGGTATTTTTTGCTTTTTGATACTAATCAAAGTTTTAAGGTTTCTAATAGCTATATTAAGCTATTTAGGAGCTTATGTGAGCCCAATCAGTCCAATGTAACAACTTTAAATCAACAAAGCTTAATTTGGAATTTCGAATTTAAAATTGCAAACATGAGAATTAATTCTACAAACTTGAAATTGAGATTGAAATGAGTTCAAATTACATCAAGGTAACAGAATACAAGTTTTAGAAAGCAAAGATTATAACTGATTTTGAGTTTACACTAGCTACGACAATAATTTTAACTAAAAAAAACTACTACTTGTCTTCAGCTTTCTCTTCTCTTTTATATGCTCAAATTAGGGTTTGTGGTACCCTTCTGATCATTTCCCACCAATAATCCTGGCCTTTGGATGCTTGGAACCTTTTTTAGCCGTTGATGAGAATTTGGCGCCAAAACGATATTTGCCAACTAGGGGTGGATTGAGTGCAAAGAAGAAGAAGCAATTAATGCTCTTTGTTGGTTTGTGAGGTGGAGTGATAAGGGTGGTGGTATGTGAGCTGGAAGTATGGAGTTGGGAGTGTTGCAGAGAGTGGGTGAAGGAGGAGGTGGGTTTGGAGGGAAAAAGGTGTGGCGGGGTTTGATTAAGGTCAAACCTAGTTTGACTGGGTTGGGATTATTAAACGGGGAGGGTTCAAGATGGGGGGTCACGGGTATATTGGGGGTTCAAGGGTTGGTTTGGCAGGTTCACAAGGGAGTAGTGGGCTTGGGCCAGTGGGATTTGTTTTGGTTTTGGGTTTAGCATTTGGGTCCGGTTTGGTTTGGCAGGATTAATACAAGGACCATATTTGCCATTTCCCAATTCTTCAAGGGTTGATCTTGCCAACTTTCGAAATTTATCACATGGACCAATCTTGCCAATCTTCAATAGTACAAGGACCAAAAAAAAGATAATTTTCCATTTTTAAACTTCCAAGGACTATTTTTGCCAATTTTGAAACTTGAAGGACCAAACTTGTAAATTCTCCAAACTTTTTACCCAAGGATCATTTTTGATAAATTTTGATTTTAAAAGGACTTGGGTTGGCTTTTATTCCAAAACAATTGCTCAGGGACTGATTTTGTCAATATTTGAAAGTTGAGAAGACAAAAATGATGAGTATTTAGACACTCATCAGGGGTGAATACGTTTCCGTTTAAAACTTAAAACTTTTGTATCAAATATAGTATAAACCATTGCATTTGCTAATCTCGACGCGAGGATGCATTTAACGCATTACGGCATGTAAGGCCAACCCCTTAATATCACATAAGATTCCGCAAGATTAATGGTTCATTAAAAATCAAGTTTCACCATTATTAGTCCGGTTGCTTTTTCTTGATCAAGCGTGTCATAATATGTAAAGTGTTAAATATAGTTTGTGACTATATGAAAGACCAAGAATGTGTCACAAACATAGACATCAACCACATAGAAAATAAACAATGTAATGCAAGAATAAGAGTAAAGCGATAAGTAAAAGGATAGACAAACCAACACGAGGATTTATAGTGGTTCGGCTACAAGGAAACCTTCCTTGCCCTACTCCACTCCCTGAGTCACCCACTCGAGAGTTCGAATCACTACACCAACTCCTTATGGCGGAGAAGCCTTCACAATGTCGCTTACACCTTTTTCCGGTACAAAGCTAAATACCGAGTTCTTTCACACCAAGGCGAACCACACCTATCACAACTTCGCCTACCCTTTATACGGTGCTAGGCTAACCACCGGGTTCTTTCACTCCAAGGTGAACCACACCTACACAACGTCGCCTACCCTTTATTAGGTACTAGGCTAAGCACCTAGTTCCATTACTATGGAGGAACTACTACCCATCACAACACAACACCTAATCTCAAGGAGATCCACTCCTTGTTACAACACCATCAAGGATATCACCATCCTTGGATCTAAACAAATACTATATGTATAACGATGCACCTCATCGATTATACGACCTAGGCATTCTTCACTAATGCCATTTACACGATCCTTCAGCACCTTTCACTAATGCCTTCAACACGGATCTTCGGCACTATTCACTAATGCCTATGACACATCTATGACACCCGTTATGTTTTGTGGCCCAACATAACAAACCTTGTGTTTTATGACACAAACACATAAACCATCTAGTCTAGTCATAGATACAAGAATATGATACTAGACAATATCCAAGACAATGTGTCTAATGGATATGAACTCCTAGACTAAACATCAAGAACCCAAAGCATGATGTAGTTAGTCTTCTATGAATGAAGATGACAAGTTTCCCAAGCTTGTTGTATAAGATCTTCATGTGCTTGTATCTTGTGATGGGTGATCACTTCAGTAGGTAAGGAAGCAAGATCTCTAAGCTTGCTTTGGAGGATCACTTCGGGAGTATGCTTACAACAAATGAGAGTTAGAAGCATTATGATCATATGAGATGAGGGTGGTTTACATGTTTCCTAATGATCTAAATATTCTAGATTTGGTGGAGAGAAACTATGTGTGTATGTGTATGGAAATGGTAAGAAGTGGCTCACTATTTATAGAAGAAAACTAGCCACTGTTCCTCGGATCCCACGGATCCCTCCCTTGAGGGATCCGTCCAGTGTATTACTGGGGATCCGTGGGACGCTCCCTTTTACCCATGGGTTTTTTGGTTATGGGTCATGGGTTATGGGTTGGTCCATGGGTTTTCTTTTAGATACAATGTATCTAGTGAGTACAATGTATCTAGTCTTATGGGTATGGGTCAATACCATCCATGGGTTTTGATTGCCCACCAAGGGTACAATGTATCTAGACATTGGGTATGGGTCATGGGTTATGGGTACCAAGTAGATTCAATGTATCTAAAAGATGCAATGCATCTAGTCTATGGTTTTGAGTGCCCACCAAGGGTACATTGTATCTAGACATTGGGTATGGGTCATGGACTTTTGGGTTTTACCCAACTACATTCAATGTATTTGGTCAATGGGTCAAATACTTAAGTTTTCTACCCATTTATATTACCCCTTATAATACATACTAGTTATGTATATATTTACCCAATATGTAAACACTAGTTGTTATACATAAACTATTTAACTAAACATGTTTTAATGGTTTGTTGGGGGTTTGATCATAACGCAACATAACAAACAAGTACGAACCTGTGTTGTAGCATACAAGGACTTGAGTCGTCGAGAGGTGTTGAGACAATATATAATTACAAGTAACTTATACATTTTACGTTATGTATTACAAGTTACATGTTTGTCATCAACAAAACAAATGAGAATGTATAGATTAAATATCGTAATATTTGCACTAACAGTACCCAAATTCTATCCTTGAAGCATAATACTCCATCTGATCTCTTTACAAAGCCATTTGCATTCTCGGGCATACCATAGAGTTTTTCACTTGGTCGGTTTTCCTCCTTGAGTGCCTCGATCTGAGCCTCGAAAATTTTTGATGGTAGAGGTGAGCTAATCGTCATTCCCAATGATTTGACTCTTAAAGGCTTGTGTCTTTCTTTCCGGCTAAGAGCATCAGCCACAACATTGGCTTTTCCCGGGTGATACTTGATTTCACAATCGTAATCGCTAAGTAATTCCAACCAACGGCGTTGCCTCATGTTAAGTTCCTTCTGATCAAGAACATATTGCAAACTCTTGTGGTCCGTAAACACTGTACACTTAGTTCCGTAAAGGTAGTGCCTCCAAATCTTGATTGCAAAAACTACGGCTCCCAACTCAAGATCATGAGTGGTGTAATTCTTCTCATGAAGCTTAAGTTGTCGAGAAGCATAAGCTATCACCTTCTCGTTCTGCATTAACACAGCTCCAAGCCCTTTATGTGAAGCGTCACAGTATACAACAAAGTTTTCAATTCCTTCGGGTAGTGCCAAAATTGGCGCACTGTAAAGTTTTTGCTTCAATAACTGAAAGGCAGCTTCTTGTTTCTTTCCCCATTTGTACTTCTGGTTTTTCTGTGTCAATTTGGTCAAAGCTTTAGCTATCTTTGAAAAACCTTCAATGAATCTTCTGTAATATCCGGCAAGTCCTAAAAATTGTCGGATCTCCGTAGGATTTGTTGGAGTAGCCCAATCTCTTACGGCCTCAATCTTTCCAGGGTCAACTTGTAATCCTTGACTATCGATGACATGACCAAGAAATTGTACTTTTCGGTTCCAAAAATCACACTTCAAAAATTTGGCATACAATCTCTCTTCCTTGAGTAGTCCTAAAATCGTTCTTAGGTGCCCTTCGTGCTCTTCTTTGCTTTTCGAGTAAATTAATATGTCGTCGATAAATACTATCACAAACTTATCCAAATACGGTTTGCACACCCTATTCATGAGATCCATGAATACTGCAGGTGCGTTGGTTAATCCGAACGGCATCACTTGAAATTCGTAATGACCATAACGATTTCTAAACGCTGTTTTCGGGATATCCTCCTCCCGAACTCTAAGTTGATGGTAACCTGACCTCAAGTTAATCTTTGAGTAGATACTAGAGCCTTGCAACTGATCAAACAAGTCGTCGATCCTGGGAAGTGGGTAACGATTCTTCACAGTTAACTTGTTCAGCTCTCTATAATCTATACACATTCTGAAGGATCCATCTTTCTTTTTCACAAACAAGACCGGTGCTCCCCAAGGCGAGGAACTTGGTCTAATGAATCCTTTGTCTAAAAGTTCTTGCAACTGATTAGACAACTCCTGCATCTCTGATAGTGCTAGTCGGTAAGGTGCTCGTGCAACTGGTGCAGCTCCTGGTACTAAGTCAATATGAAATTCTACTTGACGTGCCGGCGGAAGTCCTGGTAAGTCTTCGGGAAAGACTTCAGGAAATTCCCGAACAATCGGTACATCCTCAAGTCGCTTCTCTTCCGACTTCTTTTTTGTTATATGTGCTAAGAAAGCATAACAACCCTTCTTTATGTACTTCTCGATTTTGATGAATGATATAATACTGAGTCTAGTTCCACTTCGTTCTCCACGAATGATCAAGGTTTCGCCGTTGTAAGGAAGATGAACAACTTTTTCATCACAAATGATTCTTGCACGATGTTTGGATAACCAATCCATACCGATGATGACGTCGAAACTACCAAGTTCTACGAGTATAAGGTCTATATTGAAGGGATGATTTAGGAAATTGAGAGTGCAACCACGGACAATGGTGTTGGAACTAATTAAGTTACCGTTAGCTAATTCAATGTTGTATGATGTGTCTAATGTGGTTGGTTTGATATTGAGTAAAGGTGCAAATATAGTGGACACAAAGCTTTTATCGGCTCCCGAATCAAATAAAACTGATGCATAACGATTATTGATAAGGAACGTACCCGTGACAACATTCGGGTCCTCCTTGGCTTCTCCTCCTCCCATTACATAGGCTCTTCCTTGTGCCATTCCACCTTGATTCCTGTTTCCTTGATTCCTCCACTTTGGACAGTCCCCCTTGTAGTGTCCCCGCTCTCCACAACCAAAACATGTCACTTGCGGTTTATGATTTTCCACCATAGCTGGAAACTTGCATTCCTTGGTTTGATGACCCACTTTCTTACAATTCCCGCATGGGTTAGGGCAACGACCGGGATTATGATGACTTAGACACGTATCACACTTAGGCAAAATACCCGTGTATCCTTTCCTTTCCTTTGGGCCTGCAGCATAGGCCTTAGCAACTTCTTGTCACTTTGGTGGTTGTTGAGTAACATTGCCACCTCGGTTGTTGTCCCACTTTCTCTTGTTGTTGTTATTTTTGTAGTTGGTGTAGTTGTTTCGGTTGTTATTGTAGTTGGTGCGGTTATTGGTATTGTTGTTACGGTTGGTGTTGGTAATGTTTCCCCTCTTTACAACTTGTGCCATGAGTTTTTGAGATACTCGAATAGATTCTTCAATCATTTGCGGATCAAAATAAATCACATCACCTTGAATAATCTGGGGAAGTCCTCCAATGAAACCTTCCATTAGTTTTTCATTGTCCGAAACCATAGACGGACATAAAGCAGCCAATTCTTGAAACCTTCTGATATAGGTCTCGATGTCATACCCAACAGTTACTAGCTCATAAAATTCGGTTTCCAACTTCTTCACCTCGTTACGCGGACAATACTTCTTAGTTAACAACCTTTTGAATTGCTCCCAGGTGAGCTTGTAAGCATTTTTCATTCCCATAGGATGTGCATAAGAGTTCCACCATGACATTGCCCCATCTAGAAGTGTACTAGTAGCGAACTTAACCTTGCAATCATCAGGGCAATTGCATAAGAGAAACACAGACTCCATCTTCTCAAACCAGCGAACCATAGCAGTGGCTCCTTCGGTGCCCTTGAACTTTGTGGGATCACCGCTCTTAAAATCCTTGTATGAACAATTCCGAACTCCAGACCCTCCTGCAGTCCCTGCAGCAGTAGCAAGTCTGGCAGCTTCAGCAGCAGTCGCAAGTCTAGTAGCTTCAGCAGTTGCCGCAGCCTCGGCAGCATTAGCAAGCTGGCGGCCAGCAGAGTTGCGACCTCGGCAGCAGTAGCAAGTCTAGCGGCCGGCGTAGCGCACCTCAGCAGCATTAGCAAGTCTAGCGGCCGGCGGCAACGCGACCTCTGCAGCAGCAGCCACTGTTGCTCTTTCATTCCTTATTGCCTCGGCTATACTATCCTTTACATACTTCTGGATAGCAGCTTGTGTCATTTCGGGTGCAGCTTTCTTTGGTGCCATAACTCTTCAAAACCATAAGATGAAACAATGATGAGAACTCGTAAGTAGAAACAAACATTACACATAAATATCCACAACCACAACAACCATAATATAAATGAAATCACAACGGAACAACCACGAAATATCACAAATATAATCACAACACAAGTGAATAATATACATGAAAATTTCGGCCTACATGGACCGATATCATAGATAGCACAACCATTCCTACATAGTAGAGTCAACACTTGATACATTTGTTTGTACAACAACCAAAAGACTACAAGTTCTTTAAACTATGTCACACACCTCGTGACTAGGATAATAGTAGTAAAAACTAACATGATACAAGTCTAATCTAGGCACCTCCTGGTGCTCCGCCTGATCGATCCTGCAGCTCTCGAACCTGTGTCGTCAAACTAACAACCATCCCCGCCAAATCACTAATCTGACGCTGAGTAGCAGCATCCCTACTCTCCCATGCAGCAATACTCGTACGTGCCAATGCTAACTCATGAGCCTGTCGTTGTAGCTCATCCTGTGACATCTCAGCTCTATTATACAACTCTGGCATCTCTTGCCTCAACTCTAGAATATGCTCTTGGTTAGCTAGCTGTCTAGTCTCCAACCCCTGATAGGAAACATCAATAGAAACTCTACCTGTCACTAAACCCTCAATATCCTCCTCCATAGCCTCAACTCGACTCAATGAAGGCTCCTCTAACTGTCCTAAAACCCTGTCAATCTGTACCTGCTGACGATCTAATCGTGTCTCTAATGTGGCAATAGTAGGCTGTCTAGCAGCAGCAGCCCTAGAACTCTCACCAATCTCAAACCTAGCAGGTGGTGTGGGCTCAGTAGTGGGTGGCATAGGTGTGTCAAATCGTGCGCGCTTCTTGAGCGGCAAGTCCGATACGGGTATAGGATCTCTAAGGTAATAAGATGAGGATGATGATGAGGACGATGATAGTGGCGATCCTAGTGGTGAACTAGAGGTCGATGATGATGAAGATGGAAGTGGTGATGGTGGGTGAATCGGGCTGTGAGTAGGACTAATTGGTGGTGTGGGTGCAACTTCGCCCTCCTCAAAGGGTTCAGTCTCAGTGTCGGAATATATAAGTGCTATGTCTGATGTAGAGCCAACTAGAGATAAGGCTATAGTAGTGTGTGACAAGACATCATCCATGTTAGTGTCTGATGAGACATCCTCCATGTCAGTGTCTAATGAGATAGTGATGGGATGGGAATCTGAAGACATCTCTGTGACAACCGATGTGAAATGAAAGTAAATAACTCGAATAATGTGTGTATGAATCCGCATAAAAAGTGAATATGCACTTATGATGAAATGATGAGATTCTATGATGATGTAGTTATAGTCTAGGGTCAATGATGCAACCTAGTTCTCTATAACCGAAGCTCTGATGCCAATCTGTCACACCCCCAAATTACCTGTTTTGCAGCGGAATGGAATTCCGGGGGGTTGACTGTCATAACATCACAATTACAGTTAGATTTAACGACCTAAAGTTTCGTTTAAAAACACATCGTTTGTTATTTATTTAAAGCATTCAGAGTTACAAAGATAGGTCCCAAAAGTAGATAACGTTTACGGAAATATGTTTATTACAAGCCAAACGATGTTTTTAAAAGTGCCATAATTTACAAGTGAGACGTGTCGTCCCCGCGACTCTATGATGGGTCCTTATGCGTGCCATGATGTAATGCCTTAGTTACCTGAAAATACATTGCTAAAACGGTCAACAATAATGTTGGTGAGAAATCATAGGTTTATGAAAAATATTTTATACGACTACACAAGTATAGGCCATGTATGACAAATATATCACATAAAAATGTTACAATTGCTATAAGCACATGACACCGAAGCTAGACTGATTATGATGTTCGCCCCAACAGAGTGTTTGCCAAACAACTCAAATAATGATATTAAATGAAATGCATCCGTTTGACCAGTTGTGACCACCAACCCGGATGGAGGAGTCACCCTCAATAGATCTATTCACTCACCCTCGCTTCTTCCGGAATTAACGATTCGTGATTATGAAATGGGGACATTCAATTGGAAATGAGGTAACTTAAGCAATGTAATGAATTTAATATACTTGGTGTCGTAATAAAAATGATGTGCAATGTATTCTCCCCCGTAGGTTTGAAAATAAGTATAAACATGTACAACGGGGCTATGAAAACTCACTTGGTACAATGATACGATGGCAAAAGTGAGTACACTGAAATGAGACGCAAATCTCTAACCGCGACCTATTATGAATGATGTGATCTATAATAAGTCATGATGTAATGTTATGCATGCAAACTCATATGATATCCATACCACTTGTGAATTTTTGAAAATAAGTTTATCGTCGAAAAATAAGTTTATAACATCTTGTCAAGTTATAAATTACTTTACAAGTACTTACGTTGAAATGATATCCTACGATACTCATTTAGTGATTTATTAAGAAATTATAGTTTTTTAGTCGTAAAACGATATAATTTGACAATTCATGAAAGTGACTAAATGGCCTCGAAAAGCTAGTCGTAAAATAGTGAATATCGAGTGTTAGGAAACAAACTCAATGGTTTTGGAAAGCTTGTAGCATTATCTCAAAGTTTTAGCTTTTAAATTTTGATCATAGAGGTCTCGATCATGGAGAAAAACATAGGTGAAGTTGGGTACTTGGACTAAAAATATTGTTTAAGGTTAGTTTTCGGCAAAGTTTGAGTGATCGTATTTTATTCGTTACAACTCCGTTTGACGAACGGTTGAACATTTTGGAAAGTAGGCTAGGTAAACTCACTTTTACTAGAAGACATCGTTTTCTAAAAAGAATTCTATCGATGTGAAAAAAAAACGACCCCAAACATGGTCACTCGCGACAACTAGTTTGGCTAATAGAAAATATATATAAGTGTTTTATACTTGTGAATAATAGTTATGACAACCTTATTTTAAACGCGTGTAATTTTGTCGTTATAAGTCCGTTTTCTACGTTTTATATATCCTTGGCTTCGTGTTAATGTATACTAATGTATTGTTGATAAATCGACTCATTTAGATGACGCTTAAAACTCATTTTCGACCCTTAAAATTTCTGGACAGCATGCTGTTTTTCAGAAAATATAGTTTTCGTCGTTAAACTTGAAAATAGCATAACTTCTTCGTTATAAATCCGTTTTAACCCGTTCAAGCGACCACGGTTTCGTTTTAAAGTATATTTTATGAATATCTAGCCCAAAATAATTTATAACCTGTCGAATTTTCCAGATTTTACAAATATGATCAGACCTTATTTTTAAGTCGTCGAAAGTGATTTTTCTTACGTAATACTTATTCTAACCACTTCAAATCAACACCAAATCTATTCTAAACCTATCATACACCTTCTTAGGGTGTCATGGGTTCCTAAACATTATTAAAAATGATATGTTTCAAGGGATTAATTATAGGATGATATATACCAATTATAAGTACTAAAAACAATAAAAGTGGTATAGATACACATATAGCTTGCATGTTTTCTTTCAAGCATAATAAAAATAACTTGAGTATGAATATGAAATATTAATAATGATCATGAAATGCTTACTAGTATGATGTGTAAGTCTAGGTAGAAGATTTTTATGTAAAACTTTGTGAATCATCAAATTTGGTCGGCAAGGGTAAAAGAAAAGAAGAAAGGTGGCAAAGTTTTATTAAATAAATATATATATTATAATTGTAGTGTATATTTGATAAGTAAAAGTAATTATTTATTGTAGCGTTGGCTAAAAATCGATTTTTACGGAACAAAATAAAATATAACAAAGTCATAAAAATTATAAAAATACATTTCTTACAAAATTTGGGTGAAATAATAATTATCGAGTAGTATTTACGAAAACCGTCGTAAATATATATATGTATATATATATATATATATATATATATACAAAATAAATTTAAAACATCGGGTAAACTAATAATATAATTTTTATAGTATTAAAATGAGTATAAAAATATATCAGGATAATTTTTGGAAGTGTCGGATCAAATATTCAAAATAAATGATTACGCGATAGCGTTTATTTAATAGGAAATTATACGTTTAATGAAATATGCAAATCCATGCATGAACTAATATGATGATGATGTTACCAATGATATGTAGACTAATTCTAGTCTATATGAAGTGTCCTCAATGATTTTTCATGAATTCGCAGCTAAACCCTTACGGTTACGCGAATTAGATACTCGTAAACCTAGTTTACGAAAAATGATGAATAGTGAATCATGAATAGTGATTTTTCTCCGAGAATGAATAGTGTTTCGTGAATAGTAAAATTTTGAAATATGTTCTCAGAATATCAAATCGACTTAAAAAACGATGAATAGTAAAATGATGAATAGTAACCGATGAATAATAAATTCCCGAGATGAATAGTAAATTTGAGAAATGACCTAAAATTACGAAGTGTCACAGTATATATGAAAATGCTAATAAACTATGAAACATTAATAATAAAAAGGCTTTTATACCAAAAATATCGATAACAAGACTTATCTTGTTATTTACTATTTTAAATAGAAACTAACGACTAAAAATGGAAATGTTTTATAATAAATAAGTAATTAATGTTTCGAGTACACGTTTATCGAAATATGCCAATTATGGGCATTTAATACTAGTTTCAAGTATTTATTTACTTACGTTGTGTGCATGGGTTACGGATAACCTAACATTAATAGTGTTGATTCACGTGGGTAGCAGACTTATTAGGTTGACGAATCTAATAAGAGTCCGCTAGGTACGTTGGGTAACCTTATTAATGGGTGAATTATCCTTATGACTCTTTAGGATGCGACCGGGTTATGGGATAATAAGCGACACGAATAAATAAATGAGTTTATCGAGTTGACGAATTCGATAAGGTCTACTATTTATTCCGAAACTTATTGGACTATGGAGCTTATCGCTTAGATGTCTCATTGTGTTGCATTGAGTCACATATTGGTTGTTTGAGTGCATTCATGCATCATATTGAGTCGATACACCCACATGAGGATACCAAATACTAGGACTAAACGGTGAAACGAGACATTTTTGGAAATAACGAAGTGGAATACATTGGGGTAGATAACGTTGATTTTGGGAAATATATATTAAAATTGGTTTACATTAATAGGTTGTGCCGAGTCGATAGTTGCTGTGCCATGATTACCTGTTATGTCTGCTAGTGTTTATTCGTGCGTTGCTTGCTTGAGGTGAGTTTCATAGCCCCATTTTTATCTACGTTTTTAACTAAATTGGGGTGAGAATCATGCTACTGTTTTTGGACCTTTAAAACTATTTGGATTTGCTTATGTGCTTGACTGTATAGATAGATGTGCGATAGTCGTTGACTTAGACTAGGGTAGCAATCCTAATTGCTATAACTGTTGCCTAGCTAAGAATAGACTTCTACCTCAACCTAGTCCGGGGTTGGCAATTGTTCTAGACTTTGCCACGACAGTCTTTGGACTAGAGTCGCTGGGCCCGAGTGATCCCTGGATGCGGGATATGGATTGTGATTTCAGATATGAAATGGTTTATGAACGATGTGTATCTATCTTTAGTCTTGCATAGCAAATCAACTCCTATAGGTCCATTACGATTTTATTGAATTTAAACCTATAAACTCACCAGCGTAAGCTGACCTTTTAGCATGTTTTCTCAGGTATTTAAATGATGTTTGGAATACGTGTTCGGTGGAAGCTTGGCAAGGAGGCATGGTTCAAGGATCATATTTGACTTTGATAAATTATAGGGACCTATTTTATTAAATCATGTTTTGGGCCTAATATTTATACTTTTAGATTAATGTTTTAAATATTTAAATTTGGGATTGGTTTTGAATGAAAATGACTATCTTGTTTGTTATACTTGTGTGAGATACCAATCCAGTCGTAACGCCCCGAAAACTTGATTAAGTCTTCCGTTGTACCGAGATTTGGGGGTGTTACAGATTGGTATCAGAGCTCAAGGTTATAGAGAACTAGGTATTTAATAAACCCTAAACTATAACCATTTTTTAAGAAAATTGATCCTCGACCGACGCACGCCTGCTTGCCAAGCAAAAGCTTCTTATTTGATTGTGGTATGAACTACGATTTGACTTATGAAACGTTACGTTTTGGGATATGATTATTGATTTTGGGTAAATGTGATGCGATTATCGAGATATTACGGATTTGATTTGAGTTATCGATATGTTATGATTTTGGGATTTTGAGCTCGATTGATTTGATATGGGATTATGTGATAGAACTGAACTTATATGTTTTATTTAAAGGCATATTTTGAGTAGTGCGGTACTACTATTTTTAAAACTTTCATTATATGATACATGTTTTGGTTGAGTTGATGCGCTTATTAAAACTAGTTGTTTTTGAACACTTATACCTACCCTATGCCATTGTCACAGACTATGCCTTCACTAGCTTTTGATGTTTCTAAGGAGGTCCTTACTGTTGCTAGTTCCCCAGCATTGACTCTCATGACGGTTTCGCAGGGTGATCCCTATGAGATTACCCGTCACTCTAGTTCATCATCATCATCATCATCATCAGATCGCCCTAGCTCATCTAGGCAGCACACTTTACATCAGGTCTTAGCACGAGCCCAGACTCCTAGACTTGCTCATAGTACTGCCCGCATGTCCGTGAGACCACCATCATCACCTATCCGCTTAGCAGCCCACTCTCTTCTGTCATCACCACCAACATCACCATGTCTTAGAAGACCTAGATCCCCTACTGTACCACCTCAAGATTTACCCGCACAGAGACTCCGACTCATGGACTCTCCCTCTGAGGATGAGGGCGAGGAGGAGCATGAGGTCGAGGAGGAGCATGAGATTGGGGAGAAGTATGTAGATGAGGATGAGGATCCTCAAGAGGAGGATGATGAGGATATCCCAGAAGGGGGTATGATTTCTCGTTTTTCGTACAATAGATATTTTCCGAAGAAATACAAAGGTATGTATTTCCCGGGTCGTTCTCCCAACGAGGGATGAATGGAGTAAACAACTCACGTCGTGTGATTCGGGATTTGAATGGGTAAAAAGGGAATTTGATGATTTCTAAGCTAAAAGGCAAGAAATAATAAGGGAAAGCAAATAAAACTACTGAATCTATGATGAAAACAAGTAATTATAACTAAGGATGCAAATTATAACTAAAAACGTAAATAACATAATTAATAAAACGCGAATTAAAATGCAAACTAAACTAATTTTAACCCGTAAAAATGAACTATTATTTTTCTACAGCTAAAAATGATATTTGAAAATTAATTTAAATTTAAAACTAATTTTTTTGGTTTTTCTTGATTTATTTTGAATTAAAAACTAATTTTAAACATTTAAAATAGAGCTAAAATGCTAAAAATTAGGAAAAAATGCAAGAAAATTACAAAACTATTTTTCAAAAATCTAAATTAGCTAAAAAGAATTTTCAAGACTGGAATTTCATTTTTTTGACTTTTTCTCTATTTATTATGAATTTAAAACTATTTAAAACTAATTAAATTCCTAAAAAATACTATTTAAACTATGAAAATTCTGGAAAAATACTTTTTATGACTTTTTGAATATTTTAAATCTGAGAAAATTGAAATTGCATTTTTCTGAACACTTTATGATTTATTTGAATAAAAAACTATTTAAAATGGCTAGAAAAGGAATTTAAATGCAGAAAAACATCAAAAGAGCATGGAAAAATATGAAAACTTTCATAAAATTATAAAATAATACTGAGAATCCAGGAAAAATAACAGAAACAACTATGGAGTGCAAGAAATATGAAATGGGCACATAACAGTTATGAATAAGCACTTGAAATAAGCTAAAAGCTACCAATAAGCTACTATAAGCTACCACTAACCTAAACTATCTAAAACTGAGCTACTGCAACTGGAATGGATCAAATAAGCACCACTCTAAATCATTTAAGCTCTAAAACAGGTTCTAAGTTCAAATAGCCAAACGGCCCTACTATGCCTTCTTTAAGCCCTGATTAAGCCAGCTTATAAAATTCCTAAAATTATACTAAAATAGGCATGCTAACCACAACCAACCAAAGAGCTTAAGTTCAGAATATTAGCTAATTTGGATGCAAAATGAGGAAACTAAAAATCAAAAATAAAAGGCTATGGGACATTAAGGGAACTGATGTGCAGTCAGATTGAGATGGAAATGGGATCTAGCAGGCTGAGATTAGCTACTCTAAAAGCTGTTATGGACCTAAAATAAGCTGTGGGGAATAACAAATATCAAATAATACCAACAAGAGGATAAGCAGATATAGACAATAAGTAACCTGATATGGATGAGTAGGGCAGAAAAGGAGCCTAAACCAGCAACTTGAAGCTTATCATAAGCTATGAAGAAAAAATCACAAAAATATGGATTAAACTCAAAAGCAACTAAATATTTATTCCCCAAAATTTCAAAGGAAATGGTTCAAAATGGAGTAAATGAAAAATCAAAACTAAAACCTGTTTGAAATGTTATTTTTGACTTTTTCTGTTTTTTAAATGTTTGACTAAAACGAAATTTGAATGATCCTAGATTACTGAGTTAGATGAAATAAGCTATATTAAGACACAAATAAGCTATGTAATCTACTTATGCAACTAAGGAGATGAGTATGCAAACTGAATAACAGATGTGGATGCAGAAAATGGGATCGAAAGAGCTTTTTGACTTTTTATGAAATTACTCAAATGAATTATGCAACATCTAAACTAACTAAACCTATGAAAAGATAAATGAAACAGTTTATGCTACTGAAACAAACTTAATCATTTAATAAACTACTAAACCAAACACTGTCTAAAGCACCAAATTGAGATTTTACTATGGACTCTTAATGAAATATGACATGAACAGAATTCAAATGACTAAACAAGATTATAACTAAGCATTTAAACAGATTTGAAACAGAATTTAAGCTTAAAACAGTGTTGACTATCAACTTTGACTAATGTTGACTTTTTAACAAAATTAGAAATTAGAGAAAACTGAAGCAACACTCAGCTCACATAAGCTATGAAAAGCTTATGTGAGCTTAATGAACAGGAAAAGAAACCACTGAAACAGTAATTAACAATAATGACAGTTTAAAATGAAATTGGTACAAGAAATTGAGATTAGAAATGAAACTTGGACTAATAAAACTGAATATACAAATTATAACTGAGAATAATAACTAATTAACTATTCGAAAACATTTAAATGACAGAAATTAAATTGGTAACAGTTTTCTAAAAACCTAAAAACTGGACGAATTCAATTGTGGCTGAAGTGGGCTTTAAATAGCAGAGCCTTGAGCTTGTGAAGGTTCTGGATGCTCTTTCCTTGGCCTTTGATCTTTTCATTGTGTCATCAATCCATCTCACAGCCGTTGGATCATATGGGTGATGTGTCTTGGCCAATGAGGTTGCTCCAATCATCCAGGCTGGCAATCCAAGCGTGTACACCTCTGACACGTTGTCAGATTCTATAAGCTATTTTTAAGTGTGGGTAAAAGTTGGGATGTACCAGGGTAAGTTTGGGGATAAGAGAGGTTGATTTAGGCGCGTTTCTATCTCAGATGGGTTTTTTATTTTATTTTGACTGATAAGGGAAAGAAGGGTTGAGACCGTAGTGTTAATAAGGTTTGACCGGGTGTAATGGTTATACGGGTGTGGGCTTGGTTTAGAGTTGGTTGGGCTTTTAAATGAAAATGAGGTGTAATGGGTTGGTGTTAGTTTGGGCTTTTGGGATAATGGATAGGAATTTATTTTGATTTGGTTTATTTAGTGTTTAGGTTTTAGAATTTGACAAGGACCAAAGTGGTAAAATCTGAAATCATAGGGATTAATTCTGCATTTCTTCAATAATATGATCCAAGGGCCTCTTTTGCCAATCTTTGATTCTTTAAGGACCTTTGATGTCATTTCTTCAAAAGTATCTTCAAAGGGATCTAGAATTCCGTAAAATATCACTTTTAAGCATCAAAGTCCCATAAATCAGCATCCCCGGCATCGGCTTTTGTTTTCTTCTCTCTCTCGTGCTCAGTTTTCTTTGATTTTGACTTTCTTTTGTCTGTTTTATCATATCCGTACCTTCACATGCATAAACTCAATAAAACAGCAAATATTAGCAATAAACGGCTCTTTCTTGGTTATTTTGGGTCTAATTTGATAAAGAAATGATATGTGTTTTAGCACATATCAGGGTACTCCTCCATTGCAGAGTCCTGCACATTCTCCAGGACCAGGCTCTCCTTTGCCTGAGCCTGATTCTCCTGGACAGCCTTTTGATTTTCATTCACCTCCACATTCACCTGAGATAGGTAGCCCATTAGGATCTGAGATACCATCAGAGATTGCTTCAGAGCCTGAGGATTATGGAGGTACGGGTCTGATCTAGAATAGGATTATATCCCAGAATGTTAGTCTCAGTAGGTTGTCAGATCGATTAGACGGAGTGACGAGGACTGGTGTAGAGGATTTGAGGATAGATTTGACTAAGATGGAGAAGAAGTCGATGGCCTTAAGAGAGGGTCTGTCGGGACTTTATGAGCAAGTAGGAGACCGGCACGCAGAGTGTTCGATAGCCCAGGAGGCAGACCAAGCGCTTCGACGCAAGGTCGATGAGTTGGAGAAGGAGGTCGTGAATCTTAGGAAAGATTGTGACTCTCAGCGTTTGGGGATTTTGTCGCTATGGAGAGTGATGGACGATGTTTGGAGATCATTTAGGAGTTCCTGTAGTCGTGGCTAGATAGTGTTAGATTCATGGCTTTGTATCATGTTGAAACTAAGTAGTACTTGGTTCAAGATGTAGGTTTATCCTAGTTATCTTATTAGTATCGTTGTTAGGATCATTTTTTATTTCTCTGTATCCTTTCCTTTATTCCACCTTGAAACCTATGAGTTATGGTTATTGGAACGTGCATCCTTTAGTTATGATTCGGTCTCTGATTGTTTTGTTCTGGTATAGCGTTATCCTTGTTGACCTTGAATATGTATTCAAGCGTTATTTGGTGCGGATATGAGTTTTGTATCCACCGACTTTATGCCATTATTAGGAATCTCCCAAACACCTCTAGGGTTTAGTTACGATGTGGAATTAGCTAATGGGAATAGGGAGAAGATAGACACCGTAGTTCGAGGTTATACCTTAAGTTTCTTAGACCACCCGTTTAGAATAGACCTATTTCCAGTTACCTTGGGAAGTTTTGACGTCATTATCGGAATTGATTGGCCGTCGAAGAACGGTGCACACATCATCTGCGATGAGAAGATCGTGCGTGTACCGTATGGCGGAAAAGTTCTGAGCATACAAGGAGATCGGAGCGACTGTGGAAGTCCTTCCCGGTTGAGCATCATCTCTTGTATTAAGGCCCGTACATCGAAAGAGGAGGTTGTCTTTTCTTGGCTCAATTTAAAAGAAAAGCGAGGAGAAGAGTGAAAGAAACCTTAATGATGTACCCGTCGTTAGAGAATTTCGGATGTGTTTCCGACGATCGCGGGATTCCACCGTCCGACGAGTGGAATTCCAAATAGAGTTGATACTCGGTGCTGCACCCGTAGCCCGGGCACCTTATCGACTTGCTCCAAGAGAATTGGAGGAACTGTCTAAACAGTTGGCAGAGTTGTCAGAGAAGGGATTCATTCGACCAAGTTCGTCACCGTGGGGAGCTCCAGTGTTGTTTGTGAAGAAGAAAGATGGATCGTTTCGGATGTGTATTGATTATAGAGAATTGAATAAGTTGACGGTGAAGAACCGATATCCGTTACCTACAAAAGTTGCTCAAAATGACTTTTTTTTACAAAAACTCATATGCACATAAGCAGAAAATGAAAAACAAAGACTAAAAACTACAAACACTAATTGGGCCTGTTGTAGACTGAAAAACAACCAAAGTTGAAGAACTTTGGTGGTATTTGATCCTTTGAGGCCGAAAGGAAGCCAAGGCTATTGACTTAAGGTCTTTAAACTTAGACATAACCATAGGCATGACCTTGAATATCATCTCAAGTTGTTTAAACATAATTTAGCCGCACGACTAGTTTGGACTTAATGGCCGATTCTTGTTTTAAAACTTGGTTCATTGGATTAGACTTTGCTAGACTTTGACAAACTAAGTAAATGACTATATGGCATGTTAAACTACTTCACAACACACAACTTATATCATCCTATCGTCACACAAGTCAATCAATAGTCTTTGATGAAACACGACACATGTTTTATATAACATTTGTCTCGTCAAATACTTCACTTATAAATGACAAGTACAACAATAGTTAGGAATTTCATTATCATAAGAGGCCTCTTCGGGGTGTCGTATCGACGAGTTGTGGATTTACGACTTAAAGTGTCCTGGCTCCTCATATGTTCACTACACGACCTCTTGATTTTGATAGCCCCAATGATGGTACGAGGTTATTTATAAAAGGGCTATAAGCCAGACAAAACTTAACGGATACTTTAACTTAAGGATTCATGTACAACATCATATTGAAAGCCAACAAACTACATATACTTGTACACTTATATCGTACACTATACTAAAACGCGAATACTATGCTTTCGTAGGTAATCGTTAAAGATCGTGGTCTTGCCATACTCTATTGTTGACATACAACATATCGTTACACTCCGCTGCTGATCACTACAGTGAGTTCATAGCCCCAACTATTGTTTAACTATTTTATAAACTCTTTTGGGGGAGATACATGCTACTTTTTTATTACATGCTACTGTTTTGATTCTGGACAATTACTTGCAAACTAAATGCCTTGACTGTATTATTGCATGCCTAAGTTGTTTATGCCAAAAGTCCCCAACATCATGGACCACTAATCACTTGTGAGTGAGCGCAAATATTGTGGATAAGCCTATCGGGATTGACAAATCCCATTTGTGTTAGCCGGATAGGTAACCAAACGTACATTATTTGAATTATCTAGGTATAGGGCAAATTACCTGCAAGTTATATATATATATATATATATATATATATATATATATATATATATATATATATATATATATATATATCGTCTAGTGATATATATACAACAGTTAGTCGTGAGTGTCATGAGCTTAGTGCAATAATAACTATAGAGAAGATAATTGTACACATTGCAATTATACTACGAACTATACTGTCCACTATTGTTTTCAAAACTATGAGGTTCTTATCGTTTGTATTGACCGGTTAGGCAATCAAACGCACTATGGGCGTATAACAACGTAGACCACTGCTTTCTTAAACTTGAAATCCTGTGATCAACTGTTTTACTTAAAAACCTATGAACCCACTCAACCTTTGTGTTGACACTTTTTAGCATGTTTTTCTCAGGTTCAAAAAGAAATTAGCTGGCATGGCATGTGAAGGCGCACGGAAAACATTTTGAAGACGATGCATATATTATCATTCGAAAAACATTACAACTTTTATGTTGTACTTTTTATGATTGTACAAACTTGTGGGACTTGTTTGTAAACTCTGATATTTTAATCGAATGATAATTTATTTCAAAACGTCTCATTTAGAGTCGTTTTTTGTAACTTGTTCTATGAACTATGAAGTAATACCCCAGTGACACAATCTTCCGCTGCGATAATTTTGGGGGTGTTACACCTGATTCGATTGATGAAAATATTGGCGTATTGAAATATGGGAGATCAAATAATCTCACTTTTTTTTTTGCTTATGAGGTTTTTACTTTAAGCTTATGGCAAGCTATAAGCTTGTAGTGATAAGCTAGTGAAATTGTGAGCTTTTCATATCCTAATAAGCCCATTAAAATAAGCTAATCCAGAAATCCCCTTAAAAAAAATTCAAACCTGGTCCTTGAGGCAGCCGAGAGGCTGAATCTTAAGCAAAGTATATTTGGCAATCTCCTTGAGATTATCCGCCTCAAACTTCCCCAAATCCTCAGCAAAAGTCAGCAACAACGGCTTCGATACATCCAACGGTACATCATCTGACAAAACTATCACACACAAAAACAAATAAATCAATAACTCAAAAATCAAAATAAATAAATAAATAAATAAAAATTCAAAAGACTGACTGTGATCAATGAATTTCTTAGCTTTAACGATTTCGTTTGAAGAGATAACTGAAGATAAGATCTTTTTGTATTCTTCGATTTTTTGGTGGTTGTGTTTGCGAATGCAGAATCCATTTTAAGGTTTCAAGGTTTTTTTATCTGAGGCGTCGAGATTTGTGGAACTAGATGTTTGGTTTTATGGACAATTGGTCGGTGTGTCATTTTGAGATCAATGGCTAAAGAATGGCTAAGCCAAACTGCTAAATTATAATTAACGGGACAATGTGATATAAAAATAAATATACGCGATCCTACTTATAACAACGACTGTTATTGTCGAACCGCAGCCAGCCGGAAACTGTGTGTGTGATTTGTTATTGATAAAGAATGTGGGTGTTGAAAGATTGATGGATAGGATTAAATATTGAATGAGTGGTGGTTCGGTGACGCTTGTGAAAGTGGTGACGGATGACGGCTGACAGTGAGATCATGACAGGAGGCACGGGCCGTCCCAAAAATACAAAAATAAAAAGGGTAAGTAATTTGCACACTTCATTAATTGATTGAGACAATCTAATTTAGAGTGTGTTGACATTTATACCCTTACATCACTTTTATACATGTCCGTTTATTTTGGAATGGCTTTTAATTTGATTTTTGACATTAGATAATTGTTTGGTTGGTGCTTTAGGTTTAAAAATTGTCTTTCAAGCCCTCAAATAAGGGTGTACACAAAAGATAGTGAGATGGGTGGATTTTTAAAAAACCTTGTGGGCCTTTTTCTTTCCTCTCACATCACTTCTAATATTAAAATATAATATCATTTAAAATATATTTTCTCTCTTTTAATTTTCTTTTTATCACAAATCAAAATTCAAATTTAAAACCAAATCCAAATTCTAAACCAAATCTAAATCCAAAACCCACCTACAAACCAAACGGGCCTAAATGTAAGATACTCTAGATTACACTATATCAATCAATTTAAAAAATGTGCAAATCACATTAAAAAAAATGTTAGAGTGCGTTTGGTATGCTATCATAAATCACAATCGGTACTAGTTTAGGTATAAAGTGGGTCTTTCACCTATGATAATTTGATACATTGCCTCTTGGACTCCTGTATCTATACTACATATAAAGTAAATATAGTGAATATTGAAATGTTGAAATTGTTGAAATGTTTAAAAATGGTCAAGCCATGCATTTAGAAAGGAAATTATGACTTATATGACATTTGAAAAGGAATGTATTGAAACCTATGACTTATATGACATATGTTTAAAAAGAGCTATTAGTACACATTAAAAAACCGGTTGACCCGGGACGCTTCAAACTCGGCGGGTTGACTGGTTCAATTTGACCCGTTTTTTGACCAAAACGGTTTAACCGGTTGAACCGCCCAAGTCGAAGCGGGTTTCAAAACATTATATTTAATCTAAAATCCTCAGACTTTTATTATTTTTCGTTTATAACTCATAAATTTTTTTATCACGAAAACTATCTGCCGCTATAAAATCTCGTGGCTATGCACAGATACTCGTCTATTAATATGAAAAATATAGTACATCTTTCAATTCCAAATTTGAAAAATATATATCTATACATGTTAACTAAACACTTGCATTATATCCATTCAAATTAACCCTATTGTTTTTTTTTTGGTTTTTGATAAAGAGTGTAAGTAAATGTCTGGATCTGATCGCATCTGAACGGAAAAAAAAACTGAATCTGAATCTGAACCGCACATTTGAATCTGAGGTGTAAATGTCTGAATCTGACCGTATCTGAACGGGGAAAAAAAACTCATGTTTGAACCGCACATTTGCTTGCTCGAACTATTTTTTTTTTTGTCAGCAAGAGGCATTCAGACACCTTTCTTCTAGACCATTAAGATCTTACCCCTCTCAACACGTCAGAACGAAAAAAAAAAAAAAAAAAAAAAAACTGGCAGACTATCAATATGTCTTACCGCGTCTGAAGGAGGATTAACACTTTATGACCACCTAAGTTTTGGCGGGTGAAGAAGGAATACATACATACATTTGGTAACCCTAGAAAGAAACAAAGAAACACAAAGACAAAGTGGGTGAAATGGGTGGTGAAGAAACTCGTCTTATTATTACTCCCTCATTTTCATCAGGTACCATTTCTCTTTTCAATTCATTACTGTAAATATTATTCTAATTTTAAATATTTTTATAATTATAATTATAATTATGATTTCATTTCAGATCCTCCTCTTTCTTCCCGCTTCCTTCAACTCCGTCATCCTAAAACCGGTACATTGCCAACTTTTTTTTTTTTTTTCGATTACTCTACTTTCAAATTTCGATCATTGCTTGTATTTTGTGAATATTCATCCATGTAAAATGACCATTTTACCTTTTGAAATTAAAAAATAATAATAAGGATAAAATGGTCACAAAATACACAGAATGATCAAAATCTAAAAGTAGTACACAAAAAGACAAAAAGTGGCAAGTTAGATGACTTTTAAGTAATTAGCCCAAAAGAAAAACCCCAACTTTAATTTGAAAATTGTTGTTTGACCGGCATTGACCAGGTCGTCCACTTAGGCGGATTTGACCCGCCTAGGTGGATGGTTGACCGACTTTTTACCTGTTTGGTTTGCTTCAAATCGCTAAGCCGCTTTTACAACACTGGCTAATGTTAAAGTAACCCTGCTGCAACGAATACTTACAAATTTTTGACGTAAAATAACCATGTTAATTATACTATTCTGACAGGAGATGCTACATGCTACCTACTGATTAACGACGGCCTTCAAGAAGTAAACTGGTTTAAACAATCATATGCTTCTTGGTTCATCGCAGATTATATCTCGGAAGGTTACTCAACTATCTCTTTAACATTTTGTTTTTCTATCTATACCAGCTATTAACTTTTTGCACAAACTTTATTAACTTTTTACGTGTCAGCAGATGGTAGTTTGTACGCTGCTACTCAAGTTGACCCTGTGTTCATTCTATTGCCACTATTTGATGAAGCACGCATGAAGGTAACAAAATTGTTTTCTAGACCTACATTGTGTAATTTAGTTATTTTATTAAAAACAGATGGGAAGCTGGCCTTGTTATCGTGTTTCGTTTCTTTTGACTCAATTGTGGTGAAATTCTGCGGTTTTCATTTTATAGTGCGCCAACTTAGTTTTTTCCTTTGCTGTATCGAATGTCTGCTGTCAACAATAACACGTGCCTAGAAGCTTGTGTTACTACACTGGCATATTTATCGACCATCTTGGCGTGTATACGAGGATCTCTAATATCTGGAACTGTGTGGTTGATGCAGAACGGAGATGATCAAGGGAAGTTTAGGCAACTTGATGAGATCATTTACCTTAACGAATATCCTGGATATCATCATTTGGCTCAGATTGCAGAAAAGTCTATGGAGGTTGTTTGCGATTGTAAAGGTAAATCAGTACCTCTCATGTACTGTTTGTGATTATACTTATAAAGTCTGAATAATTTTGAATAATAATTTTCTGTAACTGAAATTTAAGATGTAACTATCATACATTTGGATCTAGAATTATTGAGACGACATATGTATATTATTTATTTGTTCAAATTCATTCACTCTCTAATCATGTTGCAGAGATTGGATCCACAAAGTTTTTCAGACTCAATGACTCAAAGGTTTTAGCTTGGATGTACTGTAAGGTAGTCTTCATCCCTACATTTTTTTCAAGGAGTGAATTTTTTATGTAAAGTAGACTTCTATTTTACGACTGAACTAGACCATGATTGTGTGCTAGAATTAGAAGAGCTTTTGTGAATGCTTATTAGATTTTACACAGTATCAGCTCTGATAATCATCATCTGGAGTACAGGATTGTGTCTAGCTCTTTTTAGTGGAAGCACTTGATCTACTTTTCATATATCATCAGCTTCCTCTTTTGTAGTGGCTTAAAGTAAACTCCATAGTGTCCCTAGCCTGTATAAAAGTTCTTGTTTGCGCTCGTTTGATACTGCCATATAGTGTACAAAATAAGTTCATTGACCATAGTGGACTGTCAGATAGTCAAGCTTCCAAACAAGTTTGCCTTTAGCCCTTTACCGGTAGGGCACCTCTGGATAGCACATCTGGATTGTTTCTATCGTGCAAGTAACGGTCAAAATTAGAATTACTTTTACAAAGCAAACATTTGATGGTCCACACAAACCATCACTACTAATCAAACATGACTAGGAATTTTTACATATTAACAAAACGCAATTTTTTCCATGACTTTATCTATCTTTGAACCTTGAAGGGGTTAATAAACGGAAAAAAAGTATAGATATTTAGCGACTGAACCACACAGACACACAATGCAATAGAAGGCTGGCTATAGTTGCCTTGTTGAGATGACCTTTTCATTGACGGTGTAAATCTGTTCGTTCGAGAAAACATGTGGATTTTTCTTTTTCCTGATATATTATTATATATGATAAATGGGGTCTCTAACCAAAACCAAATAACAAGTGGGTTTGCCCATAACCTTATTTAACGACTGTAAATGTATATTTTCTTGGTATGGGATTCAAAATGTAAATAACACTAATATTATGTTTTCGGGTGACAACCTGTCGTTGTCAGACTTTATTTACAAGATGAAACAGTTTTTCTTGGTACCATATAGTGCATGCATTTGATGCAAATGTTTGTATGCATTTATCCATATGTGTATATATTTGCATATTTAGAACCTGATGTTTAATTATGTGATTACTGATGAGCGGGCATTTTACATTTCTTAGGTACAACAACTGAAGCAGAGCCTTCTCAGCTTGGATAAGAATTATGCTGCTCAAAATCAGAAAGACACCTGTATGGTTTGTTAAATAAACTAACTTATCTTGCTTTTCCAGAATAGTTAATTTGGCTGTTACTGTAATGCTGTTTTCTGCTTAAGTTCTGTGGAATTGTTAGCATCATAACAATGATTGAAATACCTTAGACAGAAAGTGATACACAAATCCATCACTAAAAATTAACACTATCATTTCTAAATACTAGAGTATATTTTTGTTGACAAGCTGTTCTTAGCTGACTTCATTTACAAGAAAACAGTTTTTCTTGGTATCATTTAGTGCATATATCTGATGCTAATTGATTCATATGCCAGACTTAGTCCGAACCTTATGTCAGTTAGGCTGCCATTCAGTGCTTTCCTTCAGCTATTATGGCCGGCTGACACCCCACATACTTATTTCATTCAAGAACGTGATATATACTTATGATGTATCAATTGCTGTTTACCTTTATATCTTTGTGTGATCTAGCTATTTGTGTTCCTAGAAAGTACATGAGCTTCTCTGGGTCTTTTGATCTCAAATTTGCAAAAATATACTATAACAATTTGGAATTTCTGTAAGTGATCAAGTTCTAAGATCATGCGGTCTACATATGTATTTATCGAAATTTTCATGCATATATACACTCTACAAGATAGAATTTCATTCTATGATACAAGATAAACAAAAAACATCCCTATATGAGTGACACATTATACACATAACATTCTTTAAGTTTGATACCAAATGTGTATATATATCTGGACTTTTTTCGCCAATGCAAAGCACTTAATTTGGTTCTTTTCATCCTTATCAGTAAGTACTTTTCATAGTGAGCTCATTGATCTAATAGTAAACTATCCTACTTTGTATATTCCATTAAAGTTATGGTATAGGCCTAGTGAAAACATTTGAATAAATCCATAGCCATCAAAAGTTACCACCAGACTCATCATGTCATCATTTTAAAGAACACGTGTGCATTGAAGACGTTCTCTTTTTGTAGTAAATTACAATCCCTATGTTATAAAACATGATGGCTCTTTTCTACGTTTGCCTTTCATTGACGACTTCCACTACATTTCAATAGGGTTTATATTTTCTTCTACTTTTTTCCTGCTGCAGTGGCTGATGCAGTCATGATTTTGGGTGAATATTTGGCAGATGAGCCATGGTTGAAGCTCCTATGTAACAATCTTAGGTACCATCTTAAAATTTTGTTTTTATCTATATGATTATTTTCCAGCTTTGTGTATTTAGCAGAAATATTGAATTTTGGGTTTTGTACTTTTGTTCATGAAAACCAATGCAAAATTCAAATAAAATTTCAGGTTATCTATGGATGAGGCAGTTCTGGCACCAGATACGGACATCCAAGTGTCTGCTGCTCCAAGTATTCATTCTTCATTTAATCCCGTACAGGTATTTATCTACTATGCTGACTGATCATAACTATACAAGATGCTGTGCATTAACAAGTTCATGATTTATTGAAACTCAACTAATTCCTGGTTCAAGTAAAACAAATGTTTATTGATTATATCAAAAACTCTGCATTTACTGGATTGCACAAAAAAAAATTGGACAAACCACCTAAGCGCAGGTGGGTGCTACCCGAACCCAAAGCTCATAAAACACACGGTGACCGGGTGATTGGCCAAATTTATGTCATACTATTTAAACTGTGTCAAATAAACACTACTGGTACTATGCAAGGATCCATTATTGAACTTATACAAGAATTTTACTATATTACACAAGTTGGCAAGTGTTGACACATTGTATGTTATATACGTGTGACGGTTCAGTTTAACATGTTTTGTTTAGTTATGCTTATTTCACATTGTATATAAAACCAGGAACAAACAACGGGTGACAAGAGAGTTACCCGGAATGGGAAGCAAAATAAGAAGGCAAAAGTAGAGACGAATTCGCATAGCATCAAAGATATGTTTACCAAGGCTTCAAGGAGGGGAAGATGACCAACAGGTTAACTTGATCCAGTGAGTCTGCTAGGATTTAGATTCATACCCGCAGTACTTCTGGATATAAATCAGATTGTCTGCATGTATGCCTGAGTGTTTTTTCTGTGCGTAAAAGTAGTGTAAGCAACTTGAATATAACTCTATTATGAAGTTATTTTCATTGAACAGAAGTTTAATTCAACTGGGTTTGATAGATCAGCCAAATCTACAGTCGCCCATTGAAACATATGTGAGATGCCACATTTCTATCTACTTAATTTCTGTTTACAACATACAAGGTACAGACTTGTAAAAAGTCATATGGATGACCTCAAAAGGATCATCTATTTACAAGTAATTCTTCTGAAGAGGTAAACTCTTCATTTATAGATAGAGGAACATGATCGGAATCACTAACAATGACAATTGACGATTCCCATTCCTCCACCTCTTCTTCCTCCTCATTTTGCTTCTCCGCGTAATAGATCTTTCCTTCCTCTTTGTCTGCAATGCTTCGTTCTTCGTTATCAAGTTCCGTTTCCACTCCAACAAAAGTTTGTTTCTACACAACCATTCCTTCCACCGCTTCTCCTCCTTTGGCAATTTCGACATCATTCGTAACATCTGTCATAGCGACAGCCTGTAGTTCACTCTTACCTATAATCTTATCTAGAGGTGGCAAAACGGGCGGGCCGGGCGGGCACGAACACGAGCTAGAATGGGCACAGGCTTAAACGGGCACGGACTAAATGGGAACAGGCCAAACAGGCACACGTTATACAGATTGCTTAATAAAAGACCTAGAAAGACGAAAAAAAAAGTGCCCATTACCCATTTAAGTTTTTAATTGGCACTGCCCATTATTTAAAAAATGGTTAAATGTGCCCAAATCTTTTAAAAATTTGCCCATATTTTGCCACCTCTAATCTTACCCTCACTCTACTCCATGAACTTTAAGAGAATTCGTTAGCTCACTACCACCACACACCACGCCAGCACAACAGTCTCATCACTCTCAACACTGCAACTTTAACAAAATCTGTTAATTTACTCTCACCAACACACACCACGACAGCACCGTCAACTTTGTTAACTCACTACCACCAAACTTTTTTCTCCATTCCTAGCATAATTCCTTACTCATTGTGACTACACTGTGTAGCCTATGTTAACCACAAATCAACCGACTTTTCTAGCATATCAGAATATTGCAGGCTTGTAAAATCCACTACCGAAGCTTTTTATTTGTGATTTTCGTATTTTGTTAAGAGTGTTAACCAAACACTCAAAAACAGATTGCATTACAAATAATTACATCCTATCTGGGTTCATTGACTTTCCAAACGTTTAACCTTGCAAGGTGTGACAACTTTAGAGCAGATTGGTAGTTAAATCCTATCTGCGTTCATATTTTTAATGGAAAGACTGTTACAGTTACGTCTATTATTCATCAAGTTTAAGAAGCAGGTCATCAGCCTTCAAAGGTTCAAGCAATGGCCTTATGGTTATTGACTTATTGTAACATTCTTAGTTGTCTTTTCCAGCTCAAGCAAAACGACATGTCTCTTTCACTCTTTGTTTATCAACCTTAAATGGTTATCATATTTCCTGTTTGTATGTAACTTTCTCCTGATTCTAGGCCTTTTAGAGCCTGAAATCTAACATCAAATATACTCCAACCTTGTGCTTTCTATTCATGTGTATTCCATTCATTAATCACCCGCACACAATAAATTAGTTCTCGAAAGCCTTTAACTAGATACTTTGAAGGAAATAAGACTCCATCTTAAGGATATAGCGTCATAAATCTTAAAATCCATTGGTGAAGCTTTTGGCATCCCAATCTTAATATCTGTATTGACCAATTACGCAGATCTCCCCTCATAGACAGATCTACGACTAAGACTCTTAATTTGTATAATAGAATTTGAATTTGTAATGATATTTGTTCAATCTAAATAGAATTAGTTCTACGCAAGAGTTGAGCATGCATACATTAATCTGTGACGGATATCTGTATTGTTTAGACTATTTCACATATGGTCTTATTAGATTAACACCTGAACTTGACATATTAGTATTTCATTTGGATAATTAGGCGTTGTACCAAAAACCATAGGCGAATTTAATTAACATGAAAATCTCATACTTGATATATTCTGCTACATGTCATCAGTTCTGCTAAGAGCAAATACGAGAGAGACTATCAATGTTAGGACTTAGGAGTTATAAAGTTGAAGTCACTAAATGGAAGAGTTGATCATTAGAGCTGCAAGTAATGAAAATATAAAGTTCCGGATGAAGTGCGAGCTCAATATAAAACTTACATTTAACCACAACATTCTGGTTATTATAGCTCGCAGCTGAATCGCTTATACCAGTAAACAAACCAATCTCCATACCTTTTAATGATCCTTTAATACATGCAAAATTGGAGACGAAACAGACTCACATCGAGAGACTTTTAGCTGATTGAATCATACACGTTTTCAGAGTCAAGTTTTAGAAATGAGCTCACTATCCTCAACATCTGGTCTACATTCCTAACATAATTCCTTACTCATTGTGGCTAGACTGTATAGCCTCTGTTAACACTTAACAACAGATGAACCAACTTTTTTATCATATCTATCACAATATTGTAGACTTGTAAAATCCACTACCTAAGCTTTTTATTTGTGACTTTTGTATTTTGTTAAGAGTGTTCACCAAATATTAGTATTGTTATGACAGAACCTAGATCCATAAAGGTTGTTTTCAAAAAATTAGTTTTGCCATTCGGCGCAACCTATTGCTCATTTTCCTCCCACCTCTATATAATTCGAAATTTATATAATCATTAGCAAATACTCCACAAGTTAGATATGTGTTTTTGTTAACCTAACACTTAAAAAAACACATTGCATCAACAATTAACATCACAGATAAAACCCAAATTATCAAATCCATCAATCCACACAACAAGCAAATTTTAAAGTAACAACAAACAACACAATTAGAACAAAATAAGGCCTTCATATTCATTGATTAAAATACTCCTAACATACATCCACTTAAACACATAAACAAAAACACCAACAGATCTAAATCATTTAACCACCGAAACCGTAAAGAGTCCTGCCTTGTCTCTTGAGCGCATAAACAACATCCATAGCAGTAACAGTCTTCCTTCTAGCATGCTCAGTGTAAGTCACTGCATCTCTTATCACATTCTCCAAAAATATCTTCAACACGCCACGTGTCTCTTCGTAAATCAACCCGCTTATCCTCTTCGTAAAAAAAAGAAAATGTCAGGAAGAGGGAAAGGAGGAAAAGGTTTTGTGTTTGTTTGAGTGTGTTGATGGGCGTTAGATTAAAGGAATGTGGACCGTTGGATGGTGATCCGTGTGAGGTGAATGGAGTGTTTTTATTGGTTGATGGCTCAAGTATAGGATTAGTGGAACACGTGAGTTCAAATAAAAGTAGCCTTTGAGTTTATGTCACAGCATAAGGTAGCGTGGATACCAATAACACGTTATTGGTATGCCACCTCATCGCCACATCATACACCTCTCAATAACTCACCAATAATTGAAACACGCTCCCTCATAACACACAAATAACATGTTATTTGGTCCACAAGATACCCCACTAAAAATACCCCTCACTCATAATACACTAAAAAAAATAAAATAAAAAATAGTAAAACTTTGTCATCTTTCTCCTTTGTCTTGAGCCACTCAACCAACTCAAACAATTTTTTGCTCACAAATGGCATGTTAGATGGTATGGTAATGGCATGTTATTGGTATTTTTTTTCCTTTGGAATGTTATCTTCCTCCCATACCCTTTGCTCTCACATTTTCTTCATTTTTATTTGATTTATTGATGGGATTAATTTCAATAATTTAAAAAAACTCATTTTTTTTATTTTTTAAATATTAATATCTTTCGATTCGTTAATCGTTAAGTGAAAAAAAATATATCATTGCAACAAGCAATTAATTATTTTTCTACAAATAGGCACTTTGATATACTTTCGACAAAAAAAGTCATGTTTTCACGTTTTTTTTTTTTTTTTTTTACTTTTTTTCATTACTAAAATTTGCATCAAAAAAAAGTCAAATGTCATTAAATTCTAATTTAAATATCACATGTGATATTACATATCATATGTGATTTAACACTAATATCTAAGGGTGAGCATCCGACCGGACCGAAGGACCAACGGTCCAGTCTCGGTCTGGGGTTTTTCATTATTCTGGTCCGGGTCGGTCCGGCATACAAACCGGACATTTAGCCTATTTGGACCAGACCGACCGAAAGACCGACCGTGAGCACCCTTACTAATATCACATGTGGTATTCAAATTAGTGTCTAATCACATGTGATTTTTTTATGCAAATCTCATATTCGGAAAATATATATATATATATTTATATATATATATATATATATATATATATATATATATATATATATATATATATATATATGAAAAAAGTGAACAAAAAATGATTTTTTTTTCTTTATTCGAAAGTATATCAAAGCACCCGTCTATAAAAAGATAATTAAACGCTCATCGCAATAATTTAATTAATTTCGCTTAACGATTAACTGTTTAAGAGATATTTAAATTATAAAAAATATGTGAAATAATAAAATGTTTTTAATCTTAATCATTGATTTTTTTTAAGTGAAAGGTATAGATGAAATCTTTGATATGTAGGAAAATTTTGATATGTAAAATAAATTTGATGCCATTTTTGTTAATGGCATAACTTTTTTTTATTTTTTAGTGGGGATATAGTTACAATATTTTGTTTATTTAAGGAATAAGGCTTTACTATGCCACTTTTAATTAAACTAGCAGGGTACCCGCGTGTTGCAGCGGCAGTTACCCTGAAATAAATTTGTTCGATGAATAATGTATTTTAATTTATGTTCTTTTTAACAATAAATTTACGGATATCAAGAATTTCGTATAGCCCGTGCACGTTTGGGCTCGAACCCGTTGGCCCGTGTCTGCTCGGGCTCGAGCCCGTTTGGTCAGCGTCATTTCGGGCTCAAGCCCATTTGGCCCGTTGCTCGTTCAGGCTTGAATATTTGTTTAATGTGCTTTATTATTTGCAGTAGTGAAATTTAATGCAGGAATTGTGCTTAATTTAGTTGTACAATATGCTTGATAATTTATATTTCTTATGTAAGGGGTGTTTTAATAACTGTATTAATTGTATTTATTGACCAGTTAAATAATTGACTACATTAAATAGCATTAATGTGGTGTTTTGTTGTACACTATGCTTCTTGTCTTGTACGTCTAAAAATTATATGCATTAAAGTGTTGTACACAATGTTTCTTTTCTTGTAAGTAGTAGTCATTATAGTCATTAATAACATTGACCACTTTGATAGCATTAATGTTGTAAGTCTGAAAATAAGTCTGAAAATTACATCATGCTTATTTTGTTGTACACTATGCTTATTTTGTTGTAAATCTGAAAATTGGTTGCAGCTATTGTACACTGTGCTTAAATGGTTGTAATTTTTGGTGAAGGGGTGTTTTTAATAGCATTAATGTTGTTTGATAGAATTTTGGTCTTAAAATGACATCACGCTTTATTTTGTTGTACAATATGCTTACTTTGTTGTAATTCTGAAAATTTGGTGCATTAAAGTGTTGTAAACCATGCTTAATTTCTTGTACGTCTTAAAATTAAGAGTGAGGTTTGTTCGTGCATTATAAGTAGTATAGATATAGATTACATTCTAGAGTAACATACACCGCTTTTCTTTAAACTTTTTTTATTTTCTTTAAACTTGTTTTTTAAAAGCATCGTGTTAGGTCGTATTTTTTATTTATTATTTTTTTACCGTGAGTCCTTATTTCATGTGTTGTGATCCCTGTCAAATCCCATTATCTATTGTCAAATCTCGTTATTCATTTTGGTTTGAGGGTATAAGCGTTTTTTTAGTGTCACGAAATTTTCTTTTTTACATTGTACTATGTATCAGACGTCCCATCCATTTTTCCGTCATGAGCTCTAATATAACTAAGCCATCTACTCATTGCTCATCTCCAAACTTGTCTTTGAAACTTACCAAAAAAAACCATATAATGCAATGTCAGTTCTGAAATCTAGTTTTCTAAATGACAAGTTAACAAGCCCCAACCTTGATTTTACATTATGGAAAGTTAGAGAACAGACTTTCATTAATGACCCTGTGAAAGAACAAAACTCTTTAATGAGGAGATATGGTAAGTTTTTGCTTGTAATCATTTTCAATTATATGTTCATAGATTGTATAAGGTATTTGACATTTAGATTACATAATCTTTAACATTGGTTTGTTCTTGGTTTCAACAGTTGGTCGATTAGATCGGTTTAACATGAGGATTCATCACAATTGTGTTTTCAAAATTGGCCAGGTAGAATATACGAAGGAGGTAATATAACAACCCGTAAATTTTCAGATTATTATAATCATATTTATTACGTCAGAAAATGCAAATCGGTAATTTTCTGACCGTTGTTGATATTTAAAGTTCAAAAATGAGAGGTCATCTCGTTTCATCAAAAACTCTGTCCATTATAGGCCATTGTTTTTTGTTATACAAAAACACACACGCATAAACCTAGAACATCCTGAAACACCCTCGGATCAAACCCTCCATCATCCATCCACAAATCGTCCATGTTTACATATACTTTTTTGTAGGTCCAAAATTTTATGGATCTAAGTAGCCTTTAATGACTTATAATAAACTTGAATAAATCCAAATTTATTATGTGAAGAACTCTTAACAATATCTTGATGTGTTAATGTGGAATCTTAACACACAAAGTATGAAGAACACAAGAATAACTAACTTCGTATTTTCTATTACTTTGCTCATATTACAACTCGTACTTTAACCTAATACCTCAGGGATCCTTTTATATACCAAGGAAACCCTAATTCTACAAGACTTGTAGAAGGGTAAAGATATCTCTTCCTAAGATATCTCTACGCGTACATATCTATTCCTAATATAACTCTAACAAACTATTATGTTTTAATCACAAACAGACTTAACTACCAACTATTAGTTATGCCAGACTTAACTCCATTAGTACTGGCAAACTTAACTATCAACAGACTTAATTCTGGCCTACCCGACTTACCTACTAATACTACCAGAATTAACACTAAACATACTTAAATCTGTTTTACAAAATATAATTCCCTACAATCCTCCCCTAACTTGATCTTCACTTGTGAACTTCAAGTTCTTTTGTCTTTCCTGAGGATCTTGGAATTATCCTCGAGCTGCATCTTTTGAGATTTCCTCCTTATGTGTTATGTGCAGCATTTTTTCAGCAATTCATCAGCACTCCAAGGTCTTTTTTTTCAATTGTGACTGTATGTACATCAATTCATGAAAGTTTCATACTATTCTCATCACTTCCAGGTGGGTTAACTCCTGTGAGGGGTGAATCATAGAAAATTAATGGATTTGATGTCTCTTTACCAATTAGCCATTACTATTGGAGTAGCCAATGTTTTGGTGTATAAGACCATGATCCATTGATAACCATCTGATTTTTAGCAAACCAACAACTATCAACAGATTTGATTTGTCTTTACCAAAAGTTGTACCCTTTTGGACTAGTCATGGTTTTCCACTGCCTTTACCACAAGCCATGAACTTGTGGGCTAGTCAACTCTTCGTCTACACAGAGATGGTGAGATGAGCACCATACAATTTTTGGCGAATTTTCAGCCATAAACTGATTTGAGATATCTTTACCAGAGCCGTTTACTCATGGATTAGTCAGTTCTTGTGTGGGTTAGACATAGTGAACTGATAATCATTTGTTGTGATAGTACAAAGTACTTTCACCAAGTGAAACCCCTTAAAATCCATTTATTAAATTTTTCAACTTACAAACATTATACTCAATAGCTTAAGAAAATTCTTTCAAACACATTTAATATTTATTGTTGTTGAGCTTTTGATTCAATTTGTTTCAAAAGCTGAAAACATGCATATACTGGTGGGGAGGGTGGAGGTGGAGTAGGTGTTCTTTGTGGTGATGGTGGTGTGGATGTCCTTTGGGGTGATGATGGTGTAGATGTCCTATGTGCAGGTTCTTGCAATTGCTCTTGTGTCTCAGATGCAGCAACAATAGATGTACCTACAGGGTTAGTAACACCAGCCAATATAGCAGGCAGCAAAGGCCTGTTAGCCCCATCAACTCCTCTTTTCATGTTTGCAAAAATCTTTTTTGTAAAAGCTACAGCAATGTATTATTGCTTGTTTGTTGTTTCAAAATTTAGAATCATTTGCAAAAATCTATGATACATTAAAAAGTTTTTCTCTTTATTTGCATTTGTAACCATGGCATAAAAAATCATTTTTGAAAAGTTGAAGAGTCTACCAGTGGATAGACAGACCAATGCAGAAGCAATAGTACTTCCAAATTGATCCCATCCACCACTTTTAGAGCTCAAGCAATGCAAGAGATGATGCACAAGGGAACGCCATTGAGGAGTAAAGTAACTTTTCCAAAAAGTAAAAGTTCCATCAGCAGGATATCCAATTTTTTGAAGTCCATGAAAAAGTTCATCATTTGGTAGCATTGTAATTCTTGGGGCATCAGCCAATTGAATATAACTTCCGACTGATTCCTCAGTAATTGTATAATCCAAAGTATCAATGATTGCGTTTAATGCTATAGTTCCATCATTAAGAGTGGTGACAGTAGCTGACTGCCAAAACTGCTTGACGACTGAAATATAAATGATTGGATTATGAGTAAGGGCATACCGAATATGAGATCCCTTCAAGAAATCCACAATTTGATCGAAGCATGTGCTTTCATTTGGCTTCTTGAGGAAGCCTACTTGTTTGTGCTTGTCATTAAAATTTAATTGAGCCATGAGTGTGGTGAATTTTAAGTTCTGGTAGTGCGGCACAATATAGGGTTAATGCTGGTGAAAAGACTTTATCGAGAGAAAATATTTGAACTCTTAAAGATTTAAAAGAAAGTAGATAATGGATAAATATATATTTTATTAAAAACTATCTATATATATACTTCTTACCGCCTAAGAGTAGGTAACGGTACTATTTATACAGTAAAAACGTATTTTTCCTCAACCAGCACTAACGGCTATATTTTTGCACTACCAGACTTATATATAAAATCTGATAAAACGCACGGGGAATCTAAACAAGTTAAAATACTCAACAAATCTATTAAGATCACAACGAGGGGAAAAACATTTCACTTATGTGTAAGTGAGGATTATTAAATAAGACAATATAGCACGTAAATTAACTTAAAACGTTAAGCATGCACGCACACTATTGGATTGGACAATCCAATGATCTATTGAATAAGAATATTTAATGCTCTATTATTTTGGTCGCGAACCAAAATGTTCATCATACTGAGACTCGCCATCTCATCATTTTTAGGTTTCGATTTGGAACCTCTGCTACATTGTGCTTGATCTGTTTGTGCTTGTTCATTATCACCAAGGTGAGTTCATAGCTTCGCTTTTACTTTATTTTGCCAACCCCGCGAGGGAGATACATGCTCTAAACTAGAACACAAGGTTTTTCATAAATGTTCGCTTCTTGATTATTGGTACTGCCTAAGTATTTAGCCATAAGTCCCCTGTATCATGAACCATTAGTCACCACGAGTGAACGCATATATCGTGAATAGCACTATGGGTATTAACAACCCCGTTTCGGTTATAGAGAAATAACCGGGGCGCACCATATTTGAATTTCTTTAGGTAATTGGCTATTACCTCATTTGGGGACACTTACGTACACTGGTAATTCGGTGTATGCAGTTGAGTCTTGGTTGCATGAGCTTAGCGCATAATAATATGTGATTTTTCTTATGATATTGTTAGTTTACAATGATCATGCTCTTATACTTGTGTTCAACTATTTTAAACCTATGGATTTCACTCAACATTTTTGTTGACCTTTTTAAGCATGTTATCTCAGGTAATCGATGAAGATTATGACCAAGGCGCGGAATGAGGCATGGCAAGGCTTATCTGGTGGTGTAAAACATAAAATTTGTCATTTCTTTCAAACTCATGATCTTTCTTTTGGGAAAACACTTAAACTATTTACAACGTTTTGTAACAACTATGAGTTTTCGATGAATGATAACTATTTTTAATAAAACGTCTCTTTCGATTCATTTTCTATAATTATTGACTATGATCTCCATTCAAGTAACACCCGAATTAGTCTTCCACTGTCATTAAGATTTTCGGAGGTGTTACAGATTGGCATTAGAGCCATGGGTACCAACTTGGATATGAGTACCGCGTACCATCCGCAAACAAATGGACAAAGTGAAAGAACGATCCAACCTCTAGAAGACATGCTAAGAGCATGTGTGATTGATTTCGGAAAAGGATGGGATAAGCACTTACCTCTAGTTGAATTCTCTTACAATAACAGTTACCACGTCAACATTAAAGCTGCTCCTTTTGAAGCACTCTATGGAAGAAAATGCCGATCGCCAGTTTCTTTGGGCAAAAGTTGGAGAAGTACAACTCACAGGCCCCGAAATTGTCCAAGAGAGAACTGAAAAGATAATGCAAATTAGGCAACGACTGTAAGCAACTCGAGATAGACAAAAGAGCTACGCAGATGTTCGAAGGAAACCAATGGAATTCCAAGTTGGAGACCGAGTAATGCTCAAAGTATCACCCTGGAAAGGGATGATCAAATTTGGAAAAAGAGGAAAACTCAAAGCTCAATACGTCGGAACGTTCAAAATTCTTCAAAGAATTGGTCTAGTGGCATATAAACTCGAACTTCCCGAAGAACTTAGCCGAGTACATGACACATTCCATGTCTCGAATCTTAAGAAGTGTCTATCGGATGAAACTATAGTCGTACCTCTCAAGGACGTCTAGCTCAATGACAAACTTAGCTTTGTCGAAGAACCCGTTGAGATCATGGACAGGGAAGTCAAGAGGCTTAAGCAAAGCCGCATTCCTATCGTTAAAGTTCAATGGAATCTCAAGAAACGAGGTGCATAGTTCACCTAGGAGCGCGAGGATGTAATGCGTTCCAATATCCCCACTGTTCATCTAACCACCCATGAGTTTAACTGCGGGATGCGGTTCTCTTAAAGGGTAGGTATTTGTCACACCCCCAAATTACCTGTTTTGCAGCGGAATGGAATTCCTGGGGATTGACTGTCATAGCATCACAATCACAGTTATATTGAACGACCTAAAGTGTCGTTTGGAAAATACATCGTTTAATTTAATAAAATAATCAGAGTTTACAAAATGTAGGTCCCAAATGAAAATCAACTTGTGCGGAAATAAGTTTGTTACAATTCAAACGATGTTTTAATGTGAGTAAAACCCAAGTGAGACGCGTCGTCACCACGACTCCATGATGTGTCCAAATGCATGCCATGAAGTGAATGCCTTAGATACCGGAGATAAAACATGCTAAAAGTGTCAACACAAAGGTTGAGTGAGTTCATAGAGTTTGTGTTGAAATGTAAAGCCTTTCGAAATCGTTTATGCAGCAAAGGCATTGTAATCGTTGAAATGTAAAGACTATCAAGATCGTTTATGTAGCAAAGGCATTGTAAATCCACTCAGTTCCAAGTCCCGCCCATACAAAACTTGCAACCTGTGTGTTCACAACCCACTGCCAGAATATGCATAGTTTATGTTCAACAGAAATCGTCAAATGAATTCACAAAATAGTGCATGACTCAATGTATCGAAATCGTTTATGCAGCAAAGGCATTGTAAATCCACTCGTTCCAAGTCCCCCATACAAAACTTGAAACCTGTGTGTTCACAACCCATTGCCGAAATGTATATATAGTTTATATTCAACCACACATCGTCAAATGAATTCACAATAGTACCTAACTCGACGTAGAACAATAGCACATAATCAATAGCACTTAACTCGACGTAGAACAATAGCACATAATCAATGTATCAGTAGTCAACTGACATAGTACTTTATACGACGATGTATCAGTAGTCAACTGATATAGAACTTTATACGACGATGTATCAGTAGTCAACTGATATAGAACTTTATCTGACGTAGAACTTTAGCACTTAAACAAGAACAATTAATATAGTACAACAATCGGTTTTAAAACAATAGTGATCATGATAGAAGTTATCCTTAAAAGATAAAGTACTTGTGAAAAATAGTTGAGCATGTATCTCCCCCAAAATAGTTTCAAACCATTGAAAATGGGGCTATGAAAACTCACGGAAATCCTTAAATGTGTACAGTACTTGTGAAAGTAAATGAAAATAATTGAGCATGTATCTCCCCCAAAGAGTTTAATAACAGCATTAAAACAAGAAAAGTGGGGCTATGGAACTCACTTGGTGGAATGATGCGAAGACAAAAGTGAGTACACCATGATGTAATGTGATACGCAAATCTTGACCTATGATGAATGTTATGATACGTAATGAGTTGCAATGTAATGTTATGCATGCATTTCGTATGTTATTTATACCATTAGCGTGTTTTGAAAATATTACTTATCGTCGAAAAATACTCGTTTGACGTCTTGACCAATCAAAAATCACATTACAAGTTTTTACGTCAAAATGTCATCCTACAATGGTTTTATAATGATTTATGGTGAAATTATCACTTTTCGTCGCAAAACAATGTCGTCGGAATATCATGAGATTAACAAAAATGGCTTTGAAAAACTAGTCGTAAAATAGTGTACGTCGATCGTTAGAGAACGAACTCGACTGTTTTGGAAAGTTTGTATCGAAATCTAGAAGTTTCAGTTCAGGAGTTTTCGTCATAGAGGTCTCGAACATAAAGATAATAGGGGTTAAATATGGTGATTTTAGTTACCGTAACACTTATCTCGTAAAAATAATATAGTTTTTCTAAAAATAATAGTTACGGCAAGTTTATGAAAACGTGTATATCTTAGTCGTTTCAAATCCGTTTTCTACGTTTTATACGTCCTTAGCTTCGTATCGAAGTAAACTAATATATTTTTGATAAGTCGAAATAATTTGTGAAGCTTAAGGCTCGTTTTTGACCCGAACAAACTAAAAACAGCAAGCTGAAATTTCTGAAAATAATATATTTCGTCGTCAAACTTTAAAAATCCATAACTTCTTCGTTATAAGTCCGTTTTTATCCGTTCAAGCGGCCACGGATTCGTTTTAAAGTATATTTTCTAAATATCAAGGCCAAAAGGTCGTACCAACTGTCGGATTTTCCAGAAAAATGAAACAAGGACAGAACCTTTTTAATACGTATTGAAAATAGTTTTCTCGGACAAAACCTATTCTAATCCCTTCAAATCAACTCCAAAACTAATCTAATCCTACCATACACCTTCTTAGGGTGTCATGGGTTCCTAGACATCATCAAGACCAAACTGTACCAAGGGGATAATTATAGGATGACCTTATATATATAAAACTCTAAAAATTATGTAAAAATGGTATAAATCACATATGTCTTGCATGTTTGTACCAAAAATGAAAAGATAAACATGAAATGATAATGAAAGATGTAAAATGAAAATAATATGCTTACTAGTTACTTGATGAGGTGATTAGAACAAGGGATTAAACCTAAACACCCTAGGTTTTTATTTCAAAACCTTTAATAAGAGTATAACTAGATTGTTTTAAACTTGATCTTGAAAATTTTGGATGATTTCTCCTCCACCCTTATGATGGCCGGTTTTAGGAGAGGAAGAAGAGAAAGAAATGCTTGACTTGAACTTTTTAATAATTGTGAATGAGTAAGTGAAGTGAAGTAAGACTTTGGAGTACAAATATATACATTCAAGAAAAATAATACCATCCATTTAATGCTCTCCCCCCCCATAGGGCCGGTTTTGGGGGGTCTTGTCTCTCAAAGATATATATTTTTTTTTTTTATATAATGTTGTATAAATATGTATTTGTAATAAAAGGTGTAAGTAATTGTAGATAATTGTGACTTTTTGGTACAAGTAAGTTTTTAATAGACCAAAATAGAATGTATTGAGATAATAAAAATTGTAAAAATACATTCCTTGTGAAAATTGAGTGATAAAATAATTATCGTATAATTTTTAAGAAAAGTGTCGTAATAATTTAACTTTAACGATTAATATACCAAATGAATTTGAAACACTAGGAAAACTAAAAATATATTTTTTTATGAACTAAATGTAAGTTTAAAAATACATCGGGATCATTTTTGAAAGTAATGGATTAAATATTCAAAATAATAACTAACTCGATAAAGATTATTAAATATAAAAATTACGCGTTGAATATGAAATGAAATGTCGTGAATGTACTAATGAGATGCACATGATGTCAATGAAATGTAGACTAATCTTAGTCCATATGAAATGTACGTGATGTTATGATCATGAATTCGCCGCTAAACCATAAAGGTTACGCGAATTTGAAACAAGTAAACCAAGTTTACTATAAATGTTGAAATAGTGAGGCATAAATTGTGTCGAGAAATGACCTGAAAGTACGGGTTGTCACATTCGCCCATCCAAAAAGGAATTCAGTCCCTGAATTCAGTTCGTGTTGGTCTCTCGGGTTTAGGGTTTGATGTGGCAAACTTTCCCATTCCCAAGCAAAACCCTCAAAAGACTTTTTACTAACCAATTTTCACTTAATCTCACAACTCATCAAACAAGAACTGTCATGAGATTAGGCTAAATTGGTTTGAAGGAGGACTTTTGAAAATTTGGCTCGATTACGGAATTGCTTACACATATAAGCCTACTACTCCCTTCATTGCATGATTCTTCCTGAATTAGACATAGGTGATCGGGCTATGTATAATTTAGGAGTAACTATGCAATGCTTGGACTAATCGACTCATATGTTGTTTGGTGTTGAGTCAACCGATGTTAAAATTGTGATGAACATCGAGGAGAGAAGACATGGAGAAGTGTCGTTAAAATGATAGTTAAAGTAAAAAGAATTAAAATCCTCGTAAATGATAACAAATCGGAAAGAAAATAAAGTACGATGGATGAGAATATTTTACAACGAGTGGTTTATCAAACAAAAATACATCTTAGGTTATAAAGATTCGGATACGATGGAAAACATAAACTTAGTACGACATAATACATAAGGAGAAATAAGACTGTTAGTTTCGAACTTCTTCTCTTCCGCGTCGTTGATATCTTGACGAGCTCCTCCTCCTCCTTCTAACATATATACATTCCCATGGGCACCTTCGACTTGTTGACCTTGGTTTTGAGGACATTGATTCCGATAGTGTCCTTGCTCCCCACATCCGAAGCATGTGACTACGGCTTTGCCCTTACAGTCCTTAGCAAGGTGTCCTACTTTGTGACAGCTAAAGCATATACCACATGGACCATTATGATGTAGCGTACATTGGTGGCATCGCGGTAAGTTTCCTGCATAAGCTCTTCCCCTGGTTGGTGCAGCAACATAGACCCTGGCGACTTCTTGTCTTCTATTCTGTTGTTGATGATGGTTAGTGTTACGGTTTTGGTTGTTGTTGTTATAACCTCCTTGGTCGTCTTCCCATTTTCTCTTGTTGTTGTCGATTTGGTTATCGTCGTTGTAGTTGTTGTTTTGGTTATTGTGGTAGTTGGTGCGGTTGTTGGTATTGTTGTTACGGTTGATGTTGGTGGTGTTGCCCCTTTTTACTACTTGTGCCATGAGCTTTTGAGACAATCGAATAGCTTCCTCAATCGTTTGCGGGTCAGAAGAAGTCACATCGCCTTGAATAATCTCGGGAAGTCCTTCAATGAAAGCCTCCAGTAGCTTCTCATTATCCGAAACCATAGATGGACATAACACGGCCAATTCTTGAAACCTTCGAATGTAAGTATCAATGTCATACCCCATAGTTTCCAACTCATAGAATTCGGTCTCCAACTTCTTCATCTCCGTACGCGGACAAAACTTTTTTGTTACCAAACCTTTAAATTGCTCCCAAGTGAGCTTGAAAGCATTCTCCATTCCAATCGGTTGAGCGTATGAATTCCACCATGACAACGCTCCATCGAGTAATGTGCTCGTAGCAAATTTAACCTTACTATCATCCGGACAGTTACATAGCAAAAACACCGATTCCAACTTTTCAAACCATCGAACCATGGCTGTGGCTCCCTCGGTACCTCTAAATTTAGTGGGATCTCCACTTTTGAAATCCTTGTACGAACAGCTTTTAACTCCGGATCCTCCTACATTACCAGCAGTAGCAGCAAGCCTAGCGGCTTCAGCAGCAGCAGCAGCCACTGTTTCCCGTTCAACTCTTAAAGCATCAGCAATGCTATCATTCACCAACTTTTGAATTGCTGCTTGGGTCATTTCCGGTGTGGCTTTCTTCGGCGCCATATCTTCTTCAAAATAAGAGGAAAGGGTGAGACGTATCAAAGTCCTATGTTAATAATAAACGCTCCAAAGAAATGTGATAAGAGATGATAAGTTTGAGGTTATTTTTCAAAATGATCGACGGTTTCCAAAAAGATGGGTTATGAGGTGTTGTAAGTGCTTCAAATGTATGGTGGTTTAGTGACTTAATGTGTTAGTAACGTGTAACTCGACATGTTAGTGGTGAAACAGAGGAGTGAGAGTGACTTCGCCCTCTTTAAAGGTTCATCTCGGCATTCGTCGTTATCGATAATGAATCAGCTGATATAAAAAAAAAAAAAAATTGTGATAGGGAATGACAAGGAATTCTCCACGTTAGAGTATGAGGAAGAGATAATGGGATGGGTAATTAAAGGCATCCATGTGACAATCGATGTGAAATGAAAGTAAATAACTCGAAAAATGTACGTATAAATCGCTTGCAAAGTGAACATGCACTTATGATGAAATGATGAGATGCTATGATAATGTAGTTATAGTCTAGGGTCAATGATGCAACCTAGTTCTCTATAACCGAAGCTCTGATACCAATCTGTCACACCCCCAAATTACCTGTTTTGCAGCGGAATGGAATTCCTGGGGATTGACTGTCATAGCATCACAATCACAGTTATATTGAACGACCTAAAGTGTCGTTTGGAAAATACATCGTTTAATTTAATAAAATAATCAGAGTTTACAAAATGTAGGTCCCAAATGAAAATCAACTTGTGCGGAAATAAGTTTGTTACAATTCAAACGATGTTTTAATGTGAGTAAAACCCAAGTGAGACGCGTCGTCACCACGACTCCATGATGTGTCCAAATGCATGCCATGAAGTGAATGCCTTAGATACCTGAGATAAAACATGCTAAAAGTGTCAACACAAAGGTTGAGTGAGTTCATAGAGTTTGTGTTGAAATGTAAAGCCTTTCGAAATCGTTTATGCAGCAAAGGCATTGTAATCGTTGAAATGTAAAGACTATCAAGATCGTTTATGTAGCAAAGGCATTGTAAATCCACTCAGTTCCAAGTCCCGCCCATACAAAACTTGCAACCTGTGTGTTCACAACCCACTGCCAGAATATGCATAGTTTATGTTCAACAAAAATCGTCAAATGAATTCACAAAATAGTACCTAACTCGACGTAGAACAATAGCACATAATCAATAGCACTTAACTCGACGTAGAACAATAGCACATAATCAATGTATCAGTAGTCAACTGACATAGTACTTTATACGACGATGTATCAGTAGTCAACTGATATAGAACTTTATACGACGATGTATCAGTAGTCAACTGATATAGAACTTTATACGACGTAGAACTTTAGCACTTAAACAAGAACAATTAATATAGTACAACAATCGGTTTTAAAACAATAGTGATCATGATAGAAGTTATCCTTAAAAGATAAAGTACTTGTGAAAAATAGTTGAGCATGTATCTCCCCCAAAATAGTTTCAAACCATTGAAAATGGGGCTATGAAAACTCACGGAAATCCTTAAATGTGTACAGTACTTGTGAAAGTAAATGAAAATAATTGATCATGTATCTCCCCCAAAGAGTTTAATAACAGCATTAAAACAAGAAAAGTGGGGCTATGGAACTCACTTGGTGGAATGATGCGAAGACAAAAGTGAGTACACCGTGATGTAATGTGATACGCAAATCTTGACCTATGATGAATGTTATGATACGTAATGAGTTGCAATGTAATGTTATGCATGCATTTCGTATGTTATTTATACCATTAGCGTGTTTTGAAAATATTACTTATCGTCGAAAAATACTCGTTTGACGTCTTGACCAATCAAAAATCACATTACAAGTTTTTACGTCAAAATGTCATCCTACAATGGTTTTATAATGATTTATGGTGAAATTATCACTTTTCGTCGCAAAACAATGTCGTCGGAATATCATGAGATTAACAAAAATGGCTTTGAAAAACTAGTCGTAAAATAGTGTACGTCGATCGTTAGAGAACGAACTCGACTGTTTTGGAAAGTTTGTATCGAAATCTAGAAGTTTCAGTTCAGGAGTTTTCGTCATAGAGGTCTCGAACATAAAGATAATAGGGGTTAAATATGGTGATTTTAGTTACCGTAACACTTATCTCGTAAAAATAATATAGTTTTTCTAAAAATAATAGTTACGGCAAGTTTATGAAAACGTGTATATCTTAGTCGTTTCAAATCCGTTTTCTACGTTTTATACGTCCTTAGCTTCGTATCGAAGTAAACTAATATATTTTTGATAAGTCGGAATAATTTGTGAAGCTTAAGGCTCGTTTTTGACCCGAACAAACTAAAAACAGCAAGCTGAAATTTCTGAAAATAATATATTTCGTCGTCAAACTTTAAAAATCCATAACTTCTTCGTTATAAGTCCGTTTTTATCCGTTCAAGCGGCCACGGATTCGTTTTAAAGTATATTTTCTAAATATCAAGGCCAAAAGGTCGTACCAACTGTCGGATTTTCCAGAAAAATGAAACAAGGACAGAACCTTTTTAATACGTATTGAAAATAGTTTTTCTCGGACAAAACCTATTCTAATCCCTTCAAATCAACTCCAAAACTAATCTAATCCTACCATACACCTTCTTAGGGTGTCATGGGTTCCTAGACATCATCAAGACCAAAGTATACCAAGGGGATAATTATAGGATGACCTTATATATATAAAACTCTAAAAATTATGTAAAAATGGTATAAATCACATATGTCTTGCATGTTTGTACCAAAAATGAAAAGATAAACATGAAATGATAATGAAAGATGTAAAATGAAAATAATATGCTTACTAGTTACTTGATGAGGTGATTAGAACAAGGGATTAAACCTAAACACCCTAGGTTTTTATTTCAAAACCTTTAATAAGAGTATAACTAGATTGTTTTAAACTTGATCTTGAAAATTTTGGATGATTTCTCCTCCACCCTTATGATGGCCGGTTTTAGGAGAGGAAGAAGAGAAAGAAATGCTTGACTTGAATTTTTAATAAGTGTGAATGAGTAAGTGAAGTGAAGTAAGACTTTGGAGTACAAATATATACATTCAAGAAAAATAATACCATCCATTTAATGCTCTCCCCCCCCCCCCCATAGGGCCGGTTTTGGGGGGTCTTGTCTCTCAAAGATATATATTTTTTTTTTATATAATGTTGTATAAATATGTATTTGTAATAAAAGGTGTAAGTAATTGTAGATAATTGTGACTTTTTGGTACAAGTAAGTTTTTAATAGACCAAAATAGAATGTATTGAGATAATAAAAATTGTAAAAATACATTCCTTGTGAAAATTGAGTGATAAAATAATTATCGTATAATTTTTAAGAAAAGTGTCGTAATAATTTAACTTTAACGATTAATATACCAAATAAATTTGAAACACTAGGAAAACTAAAAATATATTTTTTTTTATGAACTAAATGTAAGTTTAAAAATACATCGGGATCATTTTTGAAAGTAATGGATTAAATATTCAAAATAATAACTAACTCGATAAAGATTATTAAATATAAAAATTACGCGTTGAATATGAAATGAAATGTCGTGAATGTACTAATGAGATGCACATGATGTCAATGAAATGTAGACTAATCTTAGTCCATATGAAATGTACGTGATGTTATGATCATGAATTCGCCGCTAAACCATAAAGGTTACGCGAATTTGAAACAAGTAAACCAAGTTTACTATAAATGTTGAAATAGTGAGGCATAAATTGTGTCGAGAAATGACCTGAAAGTACGGGTTGTCACAGTATTGTAAGCTCCCGGAAAATTTCAATGTACTTAAAGCTTTAATCAGAAATTAAGCACGATTTATATTATCATTAAATATTCTAAACATCACATTTGCATATCATTTGGCATATGCATGATCAACGCAGCTTGAGCGTTCATAAAAATACCATTGTGATCAGAATGAAATTCCCCACGATCTCGATAATCTTAAAATACATAATATATATGTAAAATTTTATAAAAATACGAAATAAAATATAATAAAAATATATTAAAATTCGCATTGGGCCTCGGAACTTATTGGACTTTCTACCACCTCTCGACTCAACCCGACATGTTATTAGGCCTCGTAACTGAACCAAGCTCACCCCCATTACTGTCATTGGGCCTCGTCCCAACTTGATCCCACCCTCACTAATAATAAATATTGGGCCTAGCTTGTACATGATCCACTAATCCATTAGCCCAACTCGTTAATGCATCTCTTGGGCCTAACCGTTTTACGCGACCCAACATAATAGCCCAAAAGCACCATTATCTTCTTGGGCCAAGCTAACGAGCCCAACTCCTTATTATTTTCTTCCTTGGGCCTCGTCAAATATCCAGCCCAAGACACACATGAATTTAGCCAAATACAACCTTGAAATAATTTTGCTCTTGTGAGATTGTAACCGGTCGAGAGAAACGGGAACAAAACCAAACCAAACTAAGAACTCCCACCTTAGAAACAAACAATGTCGTGTAGACATGGACAAGAGGAGACAAAGGAGAAGTTTAGCCACCTTAACACAGTATTATAAGGTCCCAAACCTTTGACCACCACTTGACTTTTTAAACCCTTAGATAATACAATTGTTTAGGCAAAGAATGATAAGACATGACCTTACCATGCCCTTAAACTCGGCTGCCCATCCCACGCTCAAGACCAAGATTACCACACATTTATAATAGTTACTAAGGACTAGGTAACCTAATATTAAAGAAATGATAAGTGCCATGCTTGTTACCTCTTTTAAAAACACACGACATACACAAACTACTAACCATATCAATCATACTCAACTCCAACACAAGTCTTACACTCTCACATACACTTAAAGCATTCACATAAGCATCAAGGAGGAGCAAGAGTATCAAAAATGGTTAACACTAAGGAAGCTTGGGTAAATAATAGCTCGGGTAACATTATAAGGAGAACAAGGAGTTCTCGTTGGTCATTTCTTCTCGCTCACACCTCACACGTATCATCACCACTCTTTTTGAGTGTAGTAAGTCCCTTCCAACTCATTTCCATTCCAATTTTCTCGTTTACACTTAGATATCACACGTATTATATGTTGTGTGCACCATTTCGTAAACCAACTCGTAAGATATACATGTTTTAGCACAACAAGACACATAAACACATGTTAACACTAGCCTAAAATGTTTATATCACATCACAAAACTACTATGAGCTCTCGTACATTTTGAAAAACCCACGCAAGGCCAAATGGGCTTAAAGCCCAACAACCGAGCCCAATAAGCCCAAACGAAGTCCATGTAAAGCCCAACCCGACCCAATAATTCTATAATAAGCCAATAAGCTATAAAAATGAGTTAGAAATAAGTTGTAATCGGTTTACAAAGTTTTCGTTTTCTAAAAATGAATTTCGGAGTTAAGTTGCAAATATTATTGTCCTTGAGTTAAAAATGTAACTTTTCATAAGTTAAAGGCATGTTTTAAAACATATATACTTATGCATGAAAAGTCTAGGGGCTGTTATAGTCATTTTCGAAAGTGTAAGGGTAGGGAATCACGTGCATCCGCACGTATGAAACCACAAGGACCAATGTTGTCATTTACTCAAACTAGTTATAAATAAAGTTTTGGGTGAAAAGTGTCAAATTGGAAAAGACAAGGTTTAAAACGTAAAAACATAACTTGGAGGGCTGTTTTCGTAAAATCAATTTTACCAAGGGGTAAAACTGTCAAAATTGAAATTTTTGGTATAAAAATATAATCGGGTATAAAGTGTCATTTTCTCAAACTTGGAGGACTAAACTCGTACTTTTCATAATTTGAGGGTAAAAAGTGTAAATTAAGGAAAATTTTAGAAAAACTTATAATCTTATCGTAACTTCGTAAAAACGAGTATTTTGATCATATGAGAATATTATTTTCGGATATCGATAAACATATTCCATGTATGAATATATATATATACATATTATTAGAAAATAATTATATATATATATATATATATATATATATATATATATATATATATATATATATATATATATATATATATATATATATAATCTGATAAAACGCACGGGGAATCTAAACAAGTTAACATATCTATTAAGATCACAACGAGGGGAAAAACATTTCACTTATGCGTAAGTGAGGATCATTAAATAAGACAATGTAGCACGTAAATTAACTTAAAACGTTAAGCATGCATGCACACTATTGGATTGGACAATCCAATGATCTATTGAATAAGAATATTAAATGCTCTATTATTTTGGTCGCGAACCAAAATGTTCATCATAATGAGACTCGCCATCTCATCATTTTTTAGGTTTCGGTTTGGAACCTCCGCTACATTGTGCTTGATCTGTTTGTGCTTGTTCATTATCATCAAGGTGAGTTCATAGCCTCGCTTTTACTTTATTTTGCCAACCCTGCGAGGGAGATACATGCTCTAAACTAGAACACAAGGTTTTATAAATGTTCGCTTCTTGATTATTGATACTGCCTAAGTATTTAGCCATAAGTCCCCTGTATCATGAACCATTAGTCACCGCGAGTGAACGCATATATCGTGAATAGTACTATGGGATTAACGGACCCGTTTCGGTTATAGAGAAATAACCGGGGAGCACCATATTTGAATTTCTTTAGGTAATTGGCTATTACCTCTTTTGGGGCACACTTACGTACACTGGTAATTCGGTGTATGCAGTTGAGTCTTGGTTGCATGAGCTTAGCGCATAATAATCTGTGATTTTTCTTATGATATTGTTAGTTTACAATGATCATGCTCTTATACTTGTGTTCAACTATTTTAAACCTATGGATTTCACTCAACATTTTTGTTGACCTTTTTAAGCATGTTATCTCAGGTAATCGATGAAGATTATAATCAAGGCGCGGAATGAGGCATGGCAAGGCTTATCTGGTGGTGTAAAACATAAAAGTTGTCATTTCTTTCAAACTCATGATCTTTCTTTTGGGAAAACACTTGAACTATTTACAACGTTTTGTAACAACTATGAGTTTTCGATGAATGATAACTATTTTTAATAAAATGTCTCTTTCTAGTCGTTTTCTATAATTATTGACTATGATCTCCATTCAAGTAACACCCGAATTAGTCTTCCGCTGTCATTAAGATTTTCGGGGGTGTTACACCTGTGTAGATTTTTAGAAGACTCTCCCCAAGACTTAACTATTTTCTTTAACTCATCTCTTTCCTGTTGAGCTTTCATACCTATTCTTCTATATTTCCTTAGCTTTTCATTTTTAGCAACATTTTCATTAGCTTGAAACATTAATTTTTCATTTAGAGATGAATTTTTCTTTTGAAGATTTGATATTTGTGTTTATAAGGTTTTTACAGCATTGGTGTAAGCTAGAATTTGAACCTCCTGTTCTCTCAACTGAGTTAATTGTTCATCACTTTGTGTTTTAATAAGATTATATGAATCAACACATAGTTTTGAACATAAGGATACCTCACTGTTTGAGCCAATGGCCATGACAGCAGAGTGACTGGTAGATTCCTCAGCATGTTCTCCCTAGTTGATAGCACCTCCATCCATAGTCAGCAGCCCAACCTTTTGATCTTCCTTTTTCTCAGCTTCCTTCTTCAGATTGGGAGACTCCTTCTTTTTCCTATCAGTTGCAGTAGGAGCCTTACATTCCCTTGCAAAGTGCCCAGTTTGATGACATTTATAGCACTCAAGCTTCTTTTTATCAAAGCCTACTGGAGTCTTTGGATCATAGCGAACTCTCCTTCCATGTCTCTTGAAGAATCTGTTCATCCTGATAGCTATCATGGCTATTTGCCAATTAATATCCATCTCTTCAATGTCAGCATCATTGATTTGCTCCAGATCTTCATTGAGCAAGCCTATTTCTTCTGATGATCTAGCAAAGAGTGAGTAGATAACTTGATCAACAACTCCTGCAGGTGCCCCTCTTTCCATAGTACTTGTTGAGGAAGTACTATAATTGCTACCGGACTTAACCTGGTTAGTATTGTTCTTGCCATGAGATACAAAGGCAAGATTCTGATAGCTAGAAGAGGATGGTTTTGACACATTATTTATCTCCTGTTCAAAAACCCTTAGGTTGTTGTACATATCAACAATTGATATGGTGTCAATTTCAGGTCTGGTCCTCATGGTCATTGCCAAACTTGACCATTCCTTTGGCAAAGACCTGAGGAATTTATGGTTTGCATCCTCATCAGAAACACCAGCACCATGGGCCTCCAGTTGTGACAAAAGTTGTTGAAACCTGTCATAGCCCTTCTGTAATCCTTCTGAACTAGAAATAGTAAAAGCCTCAAATTGCTGTTTGTATATAACCTTTTGCATCTTCTTAGAGTTGGCATTTCCTCCAAATCTAACCTTGATTGCCTCCCATATCTCTTTTGCATCATCCATCCCATGAAAACGTCTGATATGCTCCTTGGGAAGTGCCATTAGCATGATGCTTTTGGCCTTCCTCTCCTTCTCTACAACAAGGATCTCAGCAGCAGTGACAGGTGGCAATACAATATAAATGCCATTTTTTTCCTTTAGTAACTCTCTTTTTAGAGTTACCCTTCTGTATCACCTTCCAAAATTCATTGTCTGTGTACTCTAAGTAATGCTCCATCTCCATTGCCCAGATGTCATATTCATCTTTCTTTAGTGGTGGAAGCTTCATGTTGGAGATGTTTGTGGTGTTAGTGATTTGGGTTCGACTAATTTTGTAAAAGGTTAAGGACTAATGATGAATTTGTTTAGGGACTATTGATGAAAATGATTTATCATTTAAGGATTAGGCTTGACTCAAAAATGTATAATTCATTCCCGGCTCCGGCTTTTCACGCTCTTTCCAATCTCGTGCTCTTTTTTGTCTGTTTTGTATTTATTTTTGTCATTTTCTTATATCCGATACATGCACATGCATAAACACAAAAACAAACATATATTTTACATTTCTGATTAGTTTTTGGTCTTTTGAGTCCGTTTTTATTAAGGAAAAGGTATGTGAATACACACATACCAATGACTCTCGCAATTCTCGCTTTTTTTTCACAAAATAAACTTTCAACATATAAAAAGTAGTCTTGAAATTTGTGATTATGATCGAAATTTTATGAAATATAAAAGAAGGGCCTAAACTTACCTTATTGGATAAAACATGAATCGCCTAGGTTGGATAAAACATTTACCCAAGGTGGCGCGCCACAGACTGATCTAACTTTGGTTTGTCTATAAATAGCCACCTCTTGTTTTGTGTTTCCTCACCTCTTGACATTCATTGTTTCCTTCTACTTTCTTCTCTTTAATCCCTATAAGTCTACTAATCTTCTTGTGTTCTAACATCTTCTAATCTCATATATTGAAAGAACAATTCTAACATAAGAAAGATACACAAGAACTTAATCCACTATTGTGTGTTGTGTCAAGGGTCTTATTCTATATACCTTTTCTACTAGAATTGAGCCTCTATGATAGGTTATGTTGTTTTAAACAAACCAACTCTTATAAATTTGTGGAGTCTTTTCCGGGTGCGGATAAGCAAGGTAAGGCTGAGCATTTCCGACCGAAAACCGGCAACCGACCGACTACCGCCGGAAACCGACCCCGCCCGATTCCGACCGACTGCTACTCGGGTCGGGAGTCGGTTCTACTTTTCTGTGTTCTCGGGACTCGGGTCGGGACGGGACGGGTCGGGACGGGCAAGAAACCGAGAAAAGACAAGCGAAGGTGACCGGAACCCGACATACCGATTCCGACCGACGACCGCCCGATACCGACCGACTACTTTCGGTTCGGGATTCGGTTTACGTTCTCCGGCTAATCGGGAATCGGGCTAGTCGGGATTCGGGTCGGGACGGGGCGGGAGAGGCCCGATGCTCTGCCCTAAAGCAAGGTGTATAAAGTCTTTTACCTTGGTGGTCAAGCATAGATCGGGTGATGGTCTAGTTGGAGTTTGATACTTCCGTGGGGTAAGTCTTTGGGATCTAGGTAGAAATCGAATCGCGAGATTATTGTGGGTGGTTCCAGGTGCGGAATACTGTTGGGTCATCTCTTCTTTGTGAGTCCCGATCTTTGTGCATATTAGTGGAGTGAAGTTATAACGGTTTGTAATCCACCATAAGGATTATACTATTGAATAGCATCGGTATCTTAGATTCGCAACTGGATGTACAAATGGTCTAACCCCCACCCCAAACCATGTGTTTTGGTTGTTTTGCTCACACACACTTACACGAGCTTTTATTAAGTCAAAAAATTGTATTCACCCCATATACAGTTCTACACTACTCTTAGTTTAGTATCTATAGTTGAGAAGTAAATTACAAGAAGTATTACTATTGCAAAGTTCAAAACACCAAAGGCCAATCCTACATGTGGTAATAACACAAACGGAAAAAACTGTAAGAACAATATAAGATTTATTGCATCACCAAGTAAGATAATAGAATCTACAGAAGATATACATACCTGATTCAAAAAGATAAAATTATCTACATCAGTCGAATAAAAAATTAGTCTGTTACAAAATCGAGCTAAAAACCGTGATCCACATCCTCGAATAAAACAAAATTTCTAACCTTAGCTCATGATGATAAACCAATATCACTAGCAACAAAAGATCTTGTCGCTACTTGGCATCTCAAGAACCGATGATGATGACATAAGTAGGGATGGAGAAAGGGTATAAATGATGGTGGTATTCAATAGGGATGGAGAGAGGGTATGAATGATGATGGTATATCACAGATGTAGATATCTTATTATGATTAAAGCCAAATTTTACGATGGTTAAGGCGGCCGTTGTTAGTAGCTGAGAGGGGGAGACGTCAGATTGGAGGCGAGGAAGATATGTACGTGTTTTTGTTTTTTAGTTTACTTAAATGCCATTAATAATTTCCTATTTAGTGGGACGATATTTGAATCTAATAAACTGAAATTCCATTTGTACCCCTCCAACCCTTATAAAATTATTAAAAATTTTCATCATTATTATATTTATGCTACAAATCATTGTATCCGTTGATCAAATATCTAATGGCTATTAATATTCTCAAATTTATTTTTTCCCCAAAATAAACTTTCAATATATAAAAGAAGGGCCCAAAGTTACCTTATTAATGGGTAAAAGGGTAAATTTGGGTTTAGTTCCAAACTAACTTAAACTGTTTGTCCCCCTTTGGTTGAACTTGAACACCTTCTTCATCGGGTCAAATCACGGATCCCCTTCTTCCTTCAACCAACCACCCAGCAGGTACTTACTTTTTTCAATTAGGGTTTCTTTTCTACTTTACTTTAGGTTAACTTTGATTTTATTCTTCTTACTTAGTTAGCTAGATACATTTTTAATTGTTTAGGTAAGCAATGATGGATAGATAGAATAGAATAACCCTATATATGATGATGACGTCACGTGTTGGTAATGGGTATGTGGATCCTGGATGGGAGCATGCCACTCCCCAAGATGATAAAAAGAAGAAAGTCAGATGCAATTACTGCGGTAAAGTCGTTAGCGGTGGTATTTACCGCTTGAAGCAGCATTTGGCTCGTCTTTCCGGAGAAGTCACTTACTGCGACAAGGCTCCGCACGACGTCTGCCTTCAAATGAAACAAAATCTCCAAGGTTGTCGTCTTTCCAAGAAGAGACCTAAACAACATGATACTTATCTCAATTTTCCTCAAAATGATTATTTCCAAGACGGAGAAGAAGACGATGAAGAAGAAGAAGTAGAAGAAGAGCAACAGCAGATGCTCGTCGGAAGGGACAAGGGTTTGGTTATCAATATCACTGCGGCAGCTCCTCCCCTCCCCTCTTCGCTTCGTTAGGATATGTTGACCCTGGCTGGGAACACGGAATTCCTCGTGATGACAGGAAAAAAAAGGTTAAATGCAATTACTGTGATAAAATAGTTAGTGGTGGTATTAATCGTTTTAAGCAACACCTTGCTAGAATACCTGGTGAAGTCGCACCTTGTAAAAGCGCTCCTGAGGATGTTTATCTTAAAATCAAAGAAAATATGAAATGGCATCGTACTGGAAGGAGGCATAGACGACCTGAAACTAGTCATCATCAGCAAACGTCGTCGTCATACGTGATGCACTCTGAAAATGAGCAAGAGTTTGGTGATTACGATGACGATGACAATGACCATCTACTGATCACCGCTGGGAATAAAAGAAAAAGATTTGCCACTGATTCAACAAGACTGATGATATCATCACCCGAACCCATGTCGAAAAAATCATCAAAATCACGAAAGGAAGTCATGTCTGCAATATCCAAGTTCTTTTATCACGCTGGAGTTCCTACACATGCAGCAGACTCACCATACTTTCATAAGATGCTGGAGATGGTCGGTCAATACGGACAAGACTTACCAGCTCCCAGCAGCCGTATGCTATCTGGTCGTCTTCTTCACGATGAAATGCTAACCATTAATACACACCTAGCTGAATATAAAGCCTCTTGGGCAGTCACCGGCTGTTCTATATTGGCGGATACTTGGAAAGATGCACATAACAAGACGATAATCAACTTTTTAGTTTCTTGTCCTCGGGGTTTGCATTTTATTTCTTCAGTTGATGCCACTGATTTTGTTGAAGATGCACCAACTCTATTCAATATTCTTGATAAGCTTGTGGATGAGATGGGCGAGGAAAACGTTGTGCAGGTAGCTTTATTAATATCTATTAATGTTAGCTGGAGAGTGTATGTGTTGTTAGTTGATTATTTTTATTTCTTATAGGTTGTCACTGAAAACACTCCCAGTTATCAAGCCGCTGGAAAGATGCTGGAGGAAAAACGACAAAATTTGTTTTGGACTCCATGTGCTGCGTCTTGTATTGAACAAATGCTGCAAGATTTTTCTAAATTAAAATGGGTGGCGGAGTGTATTGAGAAAGCGCAGAAGATTACAAAGCTTGTGTACAACCAGATATGGTTGTTGAATCTAATGAAAAGAGAATATACAGGGGGACAAGAACTTGTAAGACCGTCTTTCACCGTCCATGCTTCATGTTTTCTTACATTGGAAAGCTTGATGAAACATAGGATTGCTCTCAAACACTTGTTTCAGTCCACTAAGTGGTTGTCATCTCGAGTTTCTAAATCCGAAGAGGGCGAAGAGGTTGAAAAGATTGTATTGAATGCAACTTTTTGGAAGAAGGTGCAGTACATTAGGAGATCAGTGGGCCCTATTCTGCAAGTGCTTCAAAAAATCAACGGTGACGATGAAAACCTGTCAATGGCATATATATACAATGACATATACAAGGCAAAACTTGAGATAAAATGCAATCATGGTGATGACACACGCAAATATGGTAACATATGGAGCATAATAGACAATAACTGGAATTCTTCTCTCAATCATCCGATGTATCTTGCTGCATACTTTCTAAATCCATCTTACAGATATCGGCCTGATTTCGTTCTAGTAAGAGATCTCCACTTGAACGAATAAAAAAAAAAAAAAAAAACCTTTTGTTTCCCGCTTATAACCAAAGTTCTTATGTCTTTTTCTTTTTTAAATTTCGATGGTTTATTTAGTATCCTGAAGTTGTGCGTGGACTAAATTCATGCATTGTTAGGTTTGAGCCAAACAATGCAAGAAGGGTTTCAGCATCAAAGCAGGTAAATTTGAACAACTTCCATTTTATACAGATGGCCAGGTTGCAATTTTCTAAAAGATTTGTTACTGCTGCAGATTTCAGATTTTGGCTCTGCAAAAGCTGATTTTGGAACTGAATTGGCTATTAACACACGGACAGAAGTAAATCCAGGTAATGGTACTGGTATGCTTGTGAAAGATGCTTACATGATGCATTCTTTTTAATTAGTTAATGAGTAATAGCATTGATTATGTTTAATTAGCTGCATGGTGGCAACAACATGGCATACACTGCTTAGAGCTACAACAGATCGCTATACGCATATTGAGCCAAACATGCTCGTCCTTTGGTTGTGAGCATAGTTGGAGCGTATATGATGAGATCCACAACCGCAGGCACAGCCATCTGGCACAGAAAAGATTAAACAACTTTGTTTATGTTCATTACAACTTACGACTCAGGGAACGTCAAATAAGGGAGATTCCAAATACTTCAGCTTCCTTTGATACTGTTCTCCAAGAGAATGTATTGTTTGACTGGATTGTAAAGCCTGAAATAAAAAAGAATATCATGAAGACGAGGTATGTTATTCTTATCTTGACCCTTAATTCCTCCCTCGGAAAGATAATTTTTTTTTTGGATATTCTGACCTATTTACTGTCCCTATAATGTTTGTCTCTCTCATTGTTTTGCTTCGTCAAACATCAATTTATCTTTTGCAGGAGCTTAGCGAAATGGAACAAGGCGATGATGATGCGTATCAGAATGGGTTGCTGGAATACGAAGGACATGGAGCGAGTAAAAAGGGTTCATTACAGCTGACAGGCATGCAAGTACAACCATTAGATGTTCATTGTCCTAATAACATTAATCTTGATGCCGTGGGTGTCAATCAACATCATGATGAAGATGAAGAAGATGATCTCAATTTCTTGGATGATGGCTTGAGTGATTCATAGGTATGAAATAATAGTACTGTATAGTAGTAATTCTCATTCTAGCACATTCTGTAATGCAAAGTCATGTATCATTTATATGTTTCTTTTGTGTTCTCAATCCATATTATTTTAAACAAAATGAATGTTAAAACTGTTTTATATGTAATGATAAAACTGTTAATATAATTGATGAAACTTTCCTCATATGAAAGAAATGGTAGAAAGGGTCTACAGGAGTGGAAACGATGATTTTGTTGTAGGTGGAAAAGACCAAGCAAATTCACTGGCCTTAATGGGTTTGGACAGAAATGGCATGCTGCGTTTATACTGATGATGAATCAGTTATGGACTATTATGACCTCCCATCTAGTATTTGTAGGAATTATATAACATGACTAATCATAAATATAAACAATAAAATCAAAGTAAGTGCGGAAGCGTATAGGAACATATAATGAATAATTAATTAACTAAATAATAAAGTATGCGTACCCTTCTTGATTCTAGCCGAACAAGAATCAAATCCACAAACTAGCAATTGAGATGAACTCTAATTAGGGTTTATAGGATTATAAGAATTACCCTTTACCTTTTTGTAATTCAATCCAAGATAATAACAAAAATATGTTATTACTATGTTCTTGTACACACGTACTAAACCGAATTAAAGTAATGCTAGTTTTTATCAAACAAATAACTTGGTTTTGTGGAAAAGAGTGGATCGACACCTATAGGGGTGTTCGACCGGTTTTGGACAAGAAAACACACACAAAACAATTTTAGGGTTTAGCTTATGAGCACAAGAGAGATGGAAAAATAAAACCCCTAGCCTTGTTTATATACCCAAGCAAACTTGGTGAACAAGTTGGTTTTTCTTTCCTTGTTTTGTCCCTATGGCCGATCGGTTTGGAGTCCCTTAAAGGGATTCCGGAACCTTCCCAACTTTTGCAATTTGATCCTTTTCCATAAACATTTAACGACCGTTAGTCCATTACATTAATTACTTAACGTCCGTTAGTTATTTCGTTTAATAAATAAATAAATATAACATTTATATTTAATTATTAACTTTAAATTCTCATACGTAAAGTGTGCAATCCCATAGTCTCGAGTTCGATCCTAACTCACGTCTACTAATTTATATCCATAAAACTAACGGCTCCCACTTGGATATATCTTAATAGAGTGATCACATTTGGTTAGCGTCTAGCAACACTTCGATGCCTCTAGTACAACTCGAGCAAGGCTCCTGGAAAACCTTTTAATGATTTCTCATTATTATTATCCTTTTGTTTCTAATACCATGTTAAATAAAGATATGGAATTAAGTCATTCATTATTCAACCATTCTGTTTCTCGTTATAAGTGATTGAGCAAGATTACCAAATCTTCTAAACATATTTAGGGAGATTTTGGGTGTGGCCACACAAACATCTTGTCAACCCTACGAGGGGCCCAGCAGTATTAAACTTCAAATAAATTTGAAGGAACAAATTCTATCTTAACTACCAGAATAACCCACAAACTTTGTAACACTTCAGGAAACAACCCTTATGACTACCAGTTACGTATAGCGTTAAGTTGTTCCACGGAAGTGCACTACATTCATGACACTTATCCGGTATCTCAAGTCTGAGGATAACTATTCATAATTTACTTATAACAATATCCACAAAGTAAATTATGTAGTTGGGATAAGTCCTATATTCAATTCATTGAAAATCATCTGAAATTGGTATGCATTCTCATCAATATACTTTCAAGTATATTCTGCCATATCTCTCAGATTTGTCTTAGTTTAATGATACTCCCATATCATTAATTGACAACGGACGATTTAGAATAAATAAATTTATTCACGGATTAAACATGCAAATATAGGATACAATATATTATGAAATCAAACATACCAAGTACTTGATTTATTATAACAATTGTTTAACATCCCTTATCCAAATACCAACTAGATCAATGCATGAAAATTCCATTTGATGAATTATGCCTCAAGTAATGACAATCATACTTGTTGACAAGGCATAAATCAACCAACTTGATCTATCGTAATTTTGAGAATACTTATTTTAAGAATTCAATTAGTGAAATCCTTGTATGTGTGCATTCACCAATCCACATAATAATTCATAAAGTATGTGACATCCTCTATCACAAATTTATGACAATTTAAACTTTCAAACATTTTAAAATTTAAAGTATTCTTATTCTTTTAATGTATAATGCAACTGTGCTCTTAGTAGCACAACTAGTTCACATGGCCATTAACAAGGATGAAATCCTACCATGACTAGTATTGAATGTCATATCAATTAAACCAGCATCATTGTATACAAACAACAATATGCTCATTAAAACTCCGTAAACTTTAATATCTTATGGTGTAATGTTTGATGTCTTCCAAACCTTCAAGTTTGAAGCTGATGACAATTTGCACAACTTTTGACATATTGTTAATCCATAGAATCTATGAGCAATTCCAGGCTGAGGATGTAATTCTATTAGAATATTCATTACACAAGTTATCTAATAACCGATGATGATGACATAAGTAGGGATGGAGAAAGGGTATAAATGATGGTGGTATTCAATAGGGATGGAGAGAGGGTATGAATGATGATGGTATATCACAGATGTAGATATCTTATTATGATTAAAGCCAAATTTTACGATGGTTAAGGCGGCCGTTGTTAGTAGCTGAGAGGGGGAGACGTCAGATTGGAGGCGAGGAAGATATGTACGTGTTTTTGTTTTTTAGTTTACTTAAATGCCATTAATAATTTCCTATTTAGTGGGACGATATTTGAATCTAATAAACTGAAATTCCATTTGTACCCCTCCAACCCTTATAAAATTATTAAAAATTTTCATCATTATTATATTTATGCTACAAATCATTGTATCCGTTGATCAAATATCTAATGGCTATTAATATTCTCAAATTTATTTTTTCCCCAAAATAAACTTTCAATATATAAAAGAAGGGCCCAAAGTTACCTTATTAATGGGTAAAAGGGTAAATTTGGGTTTAGTTCCAAACTAACTTAAACTGTTTGTCCCCCTTTGGTTGAACTTGAACACCTTCTTCATCGGGTCAAATCACGGATCCCCTTCTTCCTTCAACCAACCACCCAGCAGGTACTTACTTTTTTCAATTAGGGTTTCTTTTCTACTTTACTTTAGGTTAACTTTGATTTTATTCTTCTTACTTAGTTAGCTAGATACATTTTTAATTGTTTAGGTAAGCAATGATGGATAGATAGAATAGAATAACCCTATATATGATGATGACGTCACGTGTTGGTAATGGGTATGTGGATCCTGGATGGGAGCATGCCACTCCCCAAGATGATAAAAAGAAGAAAGTCAGATGCAATTACTGCGGTAAAGTCGTTAGCGGTGGTATTTACCGCTTGAAGCAGCATTTGGCTCGTCTTTCCGGAGAAGTCACTTACTGCGACAAGGCTCCGCACGACGTCTGCCTTCAAATGAAACAAAATCTCCAAGGTTGTCGTCTTTCCAAGAAGAGACCTAAACAACATGATACTTATCTCAATTTTCCTCAAAATGATTATTTCCAAGACGGAGAAGAAGACGATGAAGAAGAAGAAGTAGAAGAAGAGCAACAGCAGATGCTCGTCGGAAGGGACAAGGGTTTGGTTATCAATATCACTGCGGCAGCTCCTCCCCCTCCCCCTCTTCGTTCGTTAGGATATGTTGACCCTGGCTGGGAACACGGAATTCCTCGTGATGACAGGAAAAAAAAGGTTAAATGCAATTACTGTGATAAAATAGTTAGTGGTGGTATTAATCGTTTTAAGCAACACCTTGCTAGAATACCTGGTGAAGTCGCACCTTGTAAAAGCGCTCCTGAGGATGTTTATCTTAAAATCAAAGAAAATATGAAATGGCATCGTACTGGAAGGAGGCATAGACGACCTGAAACTAGTCATCATCAGCAAACGTCGTCGTCATACGTGATGCACTCTGAAAATGAGCAAGAGTTTGGTGATTACGATGACGATGACAATGACCATCTACTGATCACCGCTGGGAATAAAAGAAAAAGATTTGCCACTGATTCAACAAGACTGATGATATCATCACCCGAACCCATGTCGAAAAAATCATCAAAATCACGAAAGGAAGTCATGTCTGCAATATCCAAGTTCTTTTATCACGCTGGAGTTCCTACACATGCAGCAGACTCACCATACTTTCATAAGATGCTGGAGATGGTCGGTCAATACGGACAAGACTTACCAGCTCCCAGCAGCCGTATGCTATCTGGTCGTCTTCTTCACGATGAAATGCTAACCATTAATACACACCTAGCTGAATATAAAGCCTCTTGGGCAGTCACCGGCTGTTCTATATTGGCGGATACTTGGAAAGATGCACATAACAAGACGATAATCAACTTTTTAGTTTCTTGTCCTCGGGGTTTGCATTTTATTTCTTCAGTTGATGCCACTGATTTTGTTGAAGATGCACCAACTCTATTCAATATTCTTGATAAGCTTGTGGATGAGATGGGCGAGGAAAACGTTGTGCAGGTAGCTTTATTAATATCTATTAATGTTAGCTGGAGAGTGTATGTGTTGTTAGTTGATTATTTTTATTTCTTATAGGTTGTCACTGAAAACACTCCCAGTTATCAAGCCGCTGGAAAGATGCTGGAGGAAAAACGACAAAATTTGTTTTGGACTCCATGTGCTGCGTCTTGTATTGAACAAATGCTGCAAGATTTTTCTAAATTAAAATGGGTGGCGGAGTGTATTGAGAAAGCGCAGAAGATTACAAAGCTTGTGTACAACCAGATATGGTTGTTGAATCTAATGAAAAGAGAATATACAGGGGGACAAGAACTTGTAAGACCGTCTTTCACCGTCCATGCTTCATGTTTTCTTACATTGGAAAGCTTGATGAAACATAGGATTGCTCTCAAACACTTGTTTCAGTCCACTAAGTGGTTGTCATCTCGAGTTTCTAAATCCGAAGAGGGCGAAGAGGTTGAAAAGATTGTATTGAATGCAACTTTTTGGAAGAAGGTGCAGTACATTAGGAGATCAGTGGGCCCTATTCTGCAAGTGCTTCAAAAAATCAACGGTGACGATGAAAACCTGTCAATGGCATATATATACAATGACATATACAAGGCAAAACTTGAGATAAAATGCAATCATGGTGATGACACACGCAAATATGGTAACATATGGAGCATAATAGACAATAACTGGAATTCTTCTCTCAATCATCCGATGTATCTTGCTGCATACTTTCTAAATCCATCTTACAGATATCGGCCTGATTTCGTTCTAGTAAGAGATCTCCACTTGAACGAATAAAAAAAAAAAAAAAAAACCTTTTGTTTCCCGCTTATAACCAAAGTTCTTATGTCTTTTCTTTTTAAATTTCGATGGTTTATTTAGTATCCTGAAGTTGTGCGTGGACTAAATTCATGCATTGTTAGGTTTGAGCCAAACAATGCAAGAAGGGTTTCAGCATCAAAGCAGGTAAATTTGAACAACTTCCATTTTATACAGATGGCCAGGTTGCAATTTTCTAAAAGATTTGTTACTGCTGCAGATTTCAGATTTTGGCTCTGCAAAAGCTGATTTTGGAACTGAATTGGCTATTAACACACGGACAGAAGTAAATCCAGGTAATGGTACTGGTATGCTTGTGAAAGATGCTTACATGATGCATTCTTTTTAATTAGTTAATGAGTAATAGCATTGATTATGTTTAATTAGCTGCATGGTGGCAACAACATGGCATACACTGCTTAGAGCTACAACAGATCGCTATACGCATATTGAGCCAAACATGCTCGTCCTTTGGTTGTGAGCATAGTTGGAGCGTATATGATGAGATCCACAACCGCAGGCACAGCCATCTGGCACAGAAAAGATTAAACAACTTTGTTTATGTTCATTACAACTTACGACTCAGGGAACGTCAAATAAGGGAGATTCCAAATACTTCAGCTTCCTTTGATACTGTTCTCCAAGAGAATGTATTGTTTGACTGGATTGTAAAGCCAGAAAAAAAAGAATATCATGAAGACGAGGTATGTTATTCTTATCTTGACCCTTAATTCCTCCCTCGGAAAGATAATTTTTTTTTTGGATATTCTGACCTATTTACTGTCCCTATAATGTTTGTCTCTCTCATTGTTTTGCTTCGTCAAACATCAATTTATCTTTTGCAGGAGCTTAGCGAAATGGAACAAGGCGATGATGATGCGTATCAGAATGGGTTGCTGGAATACGAAGGACATGGAGCGAGTAAAAAGGGTTCATTACAGCTGACAGGCATGCAAGTACAACCATTAGATGTTCATTGTCCTAATAACATTAATCTTGATGCCGTGGGTGTCAATCAACATCATGATGAAGATGAAGAAGATGATCTCAATTTCTTGGATGATGGCTTGAGTGATTCATAGGTATGAAATAATAGTACTGTATAGTAGTAATTCTCATTCTAGCACATTCTGTAATGCAAAGTCATGTATCATTTATATGTTTCTTTTGTGTTCTCAATCCATATTATTTTAAACAAAATGAATGTTAAAACTGTTTTATATGTAATGATAAAACTGTTAATATAATTGATGAAACTTTCCTCATATGAAAGAAATGGTAGAAAGGGTCTACAGGAGTGGAAACGATGATTTTGTTGTAGGTGGAAAAGACCAAGCAAATTCACTGGCCTTAATGGGTTTGGACAGAAATGGCATGCTGCGTTTATACTGATGATGAATCAGTTATGGACTATTATGACCTCCCATCTAGTATTTGTAGGAATTATATAACATGACTAATCATAAATATAAACAATAAAATCAAAGTAAGTGCGGAAGCGTATAGGAACATATAATGAATAATTAATTAACTAAATAATAAAGTATGCGTACCCTTCTTGATTCTAGCCGAACAAGAATCAAATCCACAAACTAGCAATTGAGATGAACTCTAATTAGGGTTTATAGGATTATAAGAATTACCCTTTACCTTTTTGTAATTCAATCCAAGATAATAACAAAAATATGTTATTACTATGTTCTTGTACACACGTACTAAACCGAATTAAAGTAATGCTAGTTTTTATCAAACAAATAACTTGGTTTTGTGGAAAAGAGTGGATCGACACCTATAGGGGTGTTCGACCGGTTTTGGACAAGAAAACACACACAAAACAATTTTAGGGTTTAGCTTATGAGCACAAGAGAGATGGAAAAATAAAACCCCTAGCCTTGTTTATATACCCAAGCAAACTTGGTGAACAAGTTGGTTTTTCTTTCCTTGTTTTGTCCCTATGGCCGATCGGTTTGGAGTCCCTCAAAGGGATTCCGGAATCTTCCCAACTTTGCAATTTGATCCTTTTCCATAAACATTTAACGACCGTTAGTCCATTACATTAATTACTTAACGTCCGTTAGTTATTTCGTTTAATAAATAAATAAATATAACATTTATATTTAATTATTAACTTTAAATTCTCATACGTAAAGTGTGCAATCCCATAGTCTCGAGTTCGATCCTAACTCACGTCTACTAATTTATATCCATAAAACTAACGGCTCCCACTTGGATATATCTTAATAGAGTGATCACATTTGGTTAGCGTCTAGCAACACTTCGATGCCTCTAGTACAACTCGAGCAAGGCTCCTGGAAAACCTTTTAATGATTTCTCATTATTATTATCCTTTTGTTTCTAATACCATGTTAAATAAAGATATGGAATTAAGTCATTCATTATTCAACCATTCTGTTTCTCGTTATAAGTGATTGAGCAAGATTACCAAATCTTCTAAACATATTTAGGGGAGATTTTGGGTGTGGCCACACAAACATCTTGTCAACCCTACGAGGGGCCCAGCAGTATTAAACTTCAAATAAATTTGAAGGAACAAATTCTATCTTAACTACGAGAATAACCCACAAACTTTGTAACACTTCAGGAAACAACCCTTATGACTACCAGTTACGTATAGCGTTAAGTTGTTCCACAGAAGTGCACTACATTCATGACACTTATCTGGTATCTCAAGTCTGAGGATAACTATTCATAATTTACTTATAACAATATCCACAAAGTAAATTATGTAGTTGGGATAAGTCCTATATTCAATTCATTGAAAATCATCTGAAATTGGTATGCATTCTCATCAATATACTTTCAAGTATATTCTGCCATATCTCTCAGATTTGTCTTAGTTTAATGATACTCCCATATCATTAATTGACAACGGACGATTTAGAATAAATAAATTTATTCACGGATTAAACATGCAAATATAGGATACAATATATTATGAAATCAAACATACCAAGTACTTGATTTATTATAACAATTGTTTAACATCCCTTATCCAAATACCAACTAGATCAATGCATGAAAATTCCATTTGATGAATTATGCCTCAAGTAATGACAATCATACTTGTTGACAAGGCATAAATCAACCAACTTGATCTATCGTAATTTTGAGAATACTTATTTTAAGAATTCAATTAGTGAAATCCTTGTATGTGTGCATTCACCAATCCACATAATAATTCATAAAGTATGTGACATCCTCTATCACAAATTTATGACAATTTAAACTTTCAAACATTTTAAAATTTAAAGTATTCTTATTCTTTTAATGTATAATGCAACTGTGCTCTTAGTAGCACAACTAGTTCACATGGCCATTAACAAGGATGAAATCCTACCATGACTAGTATTGAATGTCATATCAATTAAACCAGCATCATTGTATACAAACAACAATATGCTCATTAAAACTCCGTAAACTTTAATATCTTATGGTGTAATGTTTGATGTCTTCCAAACCTTCAAGTTTGAAGCTGATGACAATTTGCACAACTTTTGACATATTGTTAATCCATAGAATCTATGAGCAATTCCAGGCTGAGGATGTAATTCTATTAGAATATTCATTACACAAGTTATCTAATAACTTTTAGTTAGATATCAATGTTGTCAAATCACTTCTTATGCAAGAATGATACAACAATTTTAATACACAACATGATGTACATGATGAATCTACATGTCAAACTTAGAATTCATTCACGTTTTATCTTGTCAAAAGATATTTATCAATTTTCCAAATGATATATCATGTTTTATTAGAATCATTTATTTTACTGCACATGTTTATTAATAATAAACATATATTCCAAGGTTATATGTTTTAATTCTTAAATCTTACAAGTGAAGTTTCATTCCAATCTAAGACTTAACATTTAGCTTACAAGGAATGTTACTTCCTAAATGTTATACAACATATAAGATTTAAAACCTTAACATAATACTCCCACTAGCTTTTAGGAATACTTAAAATTTATCTTATTTCAATTATAAATCAAAACTAGGATTTAATAATCAAACATAAGAATAATTTCATAGATGCATGCATTTATCCATTAATGAATTATTGCACTTCGTACACTTCCAAAGATTATATGAATTCAAAAAACCTTTCAATTACTTACCGTCCTCGCTCAAGTAATTTCTCAAGAAAGAGTTTTGATATTCCATTGTCATATTCCATATTAATGAAAACAAGTATGAAAATTATCATCTTTATATATTTAATGTGTCTAGGAAAGAATATTCAATCATATTTAATTGCTTAAGTATGATTAATAATCTTGTCATAAGACATGCATTAAATATGTGTACAATATTGTCCATATGATTTCTACATAGAAATTCAAACCACTAGGGTTTTTCATCTCTTTGAAGAAACTCATTTCCATTCTCTAGTCTAACTATTAAGATAAACCAAATTTCTAAAATTGATTATCTTTATGGACAACATCTTTAACATTCATAGTATGAGTAATTTACCCAATTCAATATTTGGTAATCTATCATAATGATTATCAGGTTTACTATAATCCTGTAACTCATGTTCTTCTCAGCATATAAATCAAATATCTGAGATATCCTTGCAGATCTATGAATGAAAATTCCATCATCTTGAGGTTAACATTTCATATCTAGCCTCATCATGATATTTACTAGTGTATTAAGAAGATTATGTATTTTGTAATTTTATCTTTCAAGATAAAAAAAAAAACTCCCACTTGCCTTTTGTAATATATAGACTATCTATATATACTTAGCAGTTAGAGCAAAACTACATTGTTCTCTTTTTGGGACATTACAAATACACATTGATAATTCATGACTTTACTTTGTTAATAACGTATTCATAAATAGTTTAACAAATTCAGAATTTTCAATTTTAAAACTTAATGTGATTCATCACATAATAAAATGGTGTTTTATTAATCTTCTAGGTTGGAGTCATATTGAGTATATTCAATCCATACTCAATTTCTAACCTTGTTACTTTTTAAGAAAGAAGTTATGATTATCTTGAATCAAACAAATCAAATAGAGTTTGATTCTCCTAACTAAACATACCATCAACTTGTGGTATTCATTAGAATTTAATATTGTAAGACAATCTAACAATATATAAGATAAACATATTCCTTTTGGCTTACCTATTTACCAACTAAGTCAACTTAATGGTATAATAGACTTTTCAAGCCAATTGCATGCATTATAACCCAAATACTTATTAACCAAGTCACTTCATATCCATGTCTCATCAAGAAAACATAAATAGTTATAATCCCATTATACGTTGTAAATCATTGATCAACTCAATGACTTGTTGTATATGTCTTAATTAAAAACATAACAAGTTAACGTCTTACTTTATTATAAGTCTTAAAAGACTTTATGTTTATGTCTTTACAATGAATCATAAACATGTTTAACTAAAGTAATTATGAACACAACTTTTGGTTTCAATAGTAATTTCAAGTTAATTTATTTACTTCAAAATAATGTAGGACTACATTATTTTTCATTTATGTCATTCTAAAATACATAAATAAACAAATTGAAGTAGTATTAGATTACTTCATTTATTTATGTCATTCTAATAATACATAAATATTTAATTTGAAGTAGTCTTATATATAATTTTGACACATGTTCTAAATACTTGTCTAATTTAGAAACTGCAAATATGTGCATGCAAGGTCTGACTTCACATAGAGATTTACTTTGTTATTGCAATCTCGCCAAGTTCTGACATGACGTAAATTGCAACACCAAGTGTTTCTTGAATTAGATATGTACAAGTTATATTAGAATGTTAGTCTCTTACCTTGCAGTCAAGAGAATCCATTAAATCATATACCTATATGTTGTACATTGCACACAATATAGATTTCTCCCACTTGTGCATGGAACAACATCATGTAGCAGATAAACAACACGACATATGTTTGTTTATGTGACTAATATGATTGTGTCATTGATATTAGCTTAACTAGTAGATGTAGAACCACTTCATTGTCTAACAAGGAAACGTACATGACTATCCTTGAAAACATAAGTGTCTACAAGTAGAAAGTAATTATCTTAAGACATTCTAGAGATAATATGGGTTACTACCAAGATGACAAAGCTTGTAACTCCCACTGAATAAGAGATCATTACATTAATTCCTTATTCAGTAATAAGAACACAACACTCCCACTAGATTTGACAACATTGTAAGTGTTTCATTAACCAGTGAAAGAAAATAGTGTTCTATTTACTTCCCTACACCTTTGAAAAAGTCCATACATAACAATTACTTATGCACTTAAAGAGTGTATTCTACTATGTAGATGATGACCTATCCATCAATGCTATTAACTTGAAAAATTGGGCATGCAATTTCTTTCTTAATAGTTCTACTATTCCAACAATTGTAAGTAGTACTTTTAAATGGTCAAAACAAAACAACTAGATAAAATATGCTAATTTGTCTTTTACCAATTATACAGTAATTACTCTAGCTTCTAATTTAATAACTCAGAAAATATGCAATTTTCTTAACTATTAAAATTTGCTTACGAGTTATGTATTTAGAATTTAGACAATTCTAATTTGTCCTATCATACCTTTCTTCATTCATGAAAAGGAATAGGATTGAATCTCACTCTTTATTATGAAAAGAGGACTAGGTTAATTCATTTAGCAAAGTTGACTCTACCAAAAACCATTACAGGTGTAGATCAATTTACCAATACAGGAATAACCTTCACTTACGGTTTAATGTTGCATTAATACATTTAAAGAATTAGCAAAATTCAATTTTAGTATTTTCGATAATTAAAATTTTCAAGAAAATAAAATACCCAAGGTAATATTCATATAACCATAGAATTTTCTCGAAAACTAGGATCCAAATTATTGTAGTTCCATTACATCAGTTGATCTGCTAGTAACGAAAGCACATAATAAGGTAATCTGTCGAACAATAATTGGCAAGCAATTTCCAATTCCTAGATCATTATGGGATTTATATTTTCCAACGCTATTGCAAATATAAACATGTTTCATCCCATCTTATGCCTTGAGTCCAGGTCTCATTTCCTACTCAACTTAAGTGTCTAACTTAAAGAACTGCAAATATGTCCATTTAAGGTCTGACTTTACATAGAGATTTACCTCTCCATTACAATCTCGCCAAGTACTGTCATGACGTAAATTGGAACTTCAAGTGTCCCTTTAATTAGATGGCATATGACTTAATTTTAAAAGGGTACTAGTTTTGATTTTATGTGGTCAAATCAAATATGTACAAAGATGTCATGCATTCATCTTGTAGCATAATTTTAATAAAAAACTTTTTATTACCAATTCATAAATATCAAATTATCAAAGTTTTGATTGAGGTATTGGGTTCACCAATCAAGAATTTAGTGTTAATTATCATCCATTATACCGTACTTTTGCATAAGTGTAAACACTTAGTGTTTCGGATAATTACCACCGAAGTGGCGCATGGAATTAAAACTAATTCGCCCTTAAGATGAGTTTGCACATTTTATGGCTTACTAAGTAGCTCCATTCGAACTTACAGAGGGCAGAGGACCAGGTAAGCGCAAAAGCATAACCTTAGACATCCTTTCAGTGTGACTGTGCGCACTTCTTAATTAACCCCTTTATAGTTCATTCTATTGGGTGAGCCGTTCAGACCATTTGTACCAAAATCACCAATCAATTAAACTATTGAAAACTTAACTCTTCCAAAACAAATCAAATTTCACCATTGTTTAGTCCGTATTATTTTTCTATTCAAAATTACCCTTTGCTTAAAACTGTCGCACATAAAAAACAAACAAGTAATACCAATAAAAAATAAACTACTAAAAAACAATGTGCACATAATAAACAATTTATACGTGTAAACAAGTAGCCACATGCAACTTATTCGATAAAACCCTATTAATAATCAATGTCTAGGTTAAATTAATGTATATATTAATTAGGGCTTTCACTCTCCCAATTGAAAGTGAGCCACATACATCGACGAATCGATTGCGTAAACCCATAACTAATGATATACCAAATTGCACATAATTGATTCATTAATATACATAATTGGAGTCTTCCCCAATTCAAGATTTATCGTAATTAAATATGTCTCAACAATTAAACAATTTATCAAAGTAACTTATCCATGACTAACATGCATGTATAATCATGGATATCATAACAATTATACAAATAAGTCACAAGATCGCATATCAAATTCCATGACACATAAAAAATTATTCATGAATTAATCACGTAACTAATATATTAATTTTAGGTTTCAATAAGGTTAGCAAACAATTTTCAAAACCCTAAAAAAATTTATACATGTGTCGACTAAAAAAAATATAGGGGTACGCCCCAATTCTTAAAAAAATCGACCAAACAATAAATTAAACATAAACCCTAGATTAACATATCAAACAACATACAAGTATTTGTTTTATTACACGTTTATGTAATTAATTACTCATTAAAAATCAATGACTCGTGATGCCACTGTTGGAATTATATAACATGACTAATCATAAATATAAACAATAAACATCAAAGTAAGTGCGGAAGCGTATAGGAACATATAATGAATAATTAATTAACTAAATAATAAAGTATGCGTACCCTTCTTGATTCTAGCCGAACAAGAATCAAATCCACAAACTAGCAATTGAGATGAACTCTAATTAGGGTTTATAGGATTATAAGAATTACCCCTTACCTTTTTGTAATTCAATCCAAGATAATAACAAAAGTATGTTATTACTATGTTCTTGTACACACGCACTAAACCGAATTAAAGTAATGCTAGTTTTTATCAAACAAATAACTTGGTTTTGTGGAAAAGAGTGGATCGACACCTATAGGGGTGTTCGACCGGTTTTGGACAAGAAAACACACACACAAAAATTTTAGGGTTTAGCTTATGAGCACAAGAGAGATGGAAAAATAAAACCCCTAGTCTTGTTTATATACCCAAGCAAACTTGGTGAACAAGTTGGTTTTTCTTTCCTTGTTTTGTCCCTATGGCCGATCGGTTTGGAGTCCCTTAAAGGGATTCCGGAACCTTCCCAACTTTTGCAATTTGATCCTTTTCCATAAACATTTAACGACCGTTAGTCCATTACATTAATTACTTAACGTCCGTTAGTTATTTCGTTTAATAAATAAATAAATATAACATTTATATTTAATTATTAACTTTAAATTCTCATACGTAAAGTGTGCAATCCCATAGTCTCGAGTTCGATCCTAACTCACGTCTACTAATTTATATCCATAAAACTAACAGTATTCAAATTTCAGATAGGACCCATGAGCTAGTTAATAGGATCCAGATGCCTTAGGCTTGATGCCGAGATGAGTTATTAAAAAGAGGTCTATAGGGTATGATCTTGCTTTAGATTATATAATGCAATTAGCTGAAGATGCTGCTGCTACTCCACGAGAGAAAATGATCGAAAACTGAAGCTAAGAAAGGGTCTAAAAGTGCAGAAAAGATGGTTAAACCCTAACCAGCGTAATTTAGATAAGAAGTTTGCTGGGTAGGGAAACCCTCAACCCTACACAAGCACGTGATGAGAAACTAATAACCTTCAAATTTGATATCCAGAAAATGAAAAAAAGAGCAGGTAAAATACTTTGATATCATTTTGCATATCTATTGTCAATCCTGTTTTTTCTTGTAACTTTTCCAGATTTCATATCTGAATGATGAATCCCTGTGTAAGATGTAAAGTAGCTATGCTTAAATCTAGTTTCTTTGTGAAGATGCAGAATATAAAAGACTTGAGACTCTAAAGATAGAGGCAAAAACGAACAGCAACAAGAGCAAATTCGATGTCTGGTCAGCCCAGCAGAAAACAGTTGGCATCTAAATTACCCACGGAGGTGGATTCAAGTTCAGTGATTCAGAGCCTGACTCATCATCCGCAAAGGTCCAAAATAAGAACTACTTCTATATGACCCACCATCAATACATGCAGTGTCAAACTATTTGACCGGAATCATTCGGCAGGCAATAATAGGTTGACAGTATCCATGTTCGATTCAAAGAACGAAATTTATTCTGGTAAATTTGTGCGACTCCTATTAGAAGGAAGGCAATAATAGATTTACAGGTTATTTGTGCGACTCCTATTAGAAGGCTATCTGGGCCTAAAAAGATAAAGTCACTAAAGCCACAGTGTGCATAGCATGATTCGAAACCAAATCATCCAATGGGGAGTGCGACCAAAATAGACATCTGCTATTATTTACCTTGACCAAAGCGAGGTTGCATGTAGGGGATAAGTAGTAATAACGAACACAATGGATATGCTTAAATCTCTGAAAGGCGTGTGAACACTTTCAGATCGAATCAATTCTGTGGTTCTACCAAATTATTCAATCGGATACAATTCAGAGAAATGAGAATTTTCTGTATGTGTTTATCTGAGATTTGTGAACTGTCGTTTTTTTGATCTGACCAAATAAACCGTATATAACTATAATACGGGATAACTGCCAAAGGCAGTTTTAGGGTTTCCAAGTTATCAAATTTTGTCCCTCAATTTCCGAAAATTAATTTCTGAGGAACATAACTTCAGCAGAATCAGCAGAATCATAATTTCAGCAGATTCCACATTACTTCAGCAGAAACCTTCAGCAGTAATTTCAGCAGAATTCCTAACATCATAATAAATTCAAGTAGGTGTGCACTCCGCAACTCCAAACCTAAATGATGTATTATTATGATAAAATTGGTCAAAACAAGTTAATCCAATTACACTAAAATATCCAACATTGCATCTCTTCCTGAGCTCGAGATAAAACCATCTTCAAATCTAAGCCAAAGATTTATGTTGCTAAACTGAACTTAAATGACAGATTATCGCGTCAGGCTGATGTCGATGACAACCATCCTGACTTCTTAAGACACTTTTGGTTATGCCTGCATGTTAAGAAATTAATCTTTAATGATAATGGGAATTTAACCTTTTTTGTTGTTGGATGTTTAGAAAATTTAAGAAGTAGAGTGCTTTTATTGCAAATGTGTACAACTAGTATTTTTCCTCCGTACTTCGAAGTGGTGTTCGAAACTTATCTTTTATATAACGAGTAAATTGCATAAATCGTCCTTGAACTTTGGCCAAATTGCAACTTTTGTCCAACCACTTCAAAAGTGCAGATACCGTCCCGAAAACCTTTGGGTAAGTTTTGGTTCATGGTTTAATTGGAGTTAAGTGGATTTCGTTAGCGGTTATTCATTATCCCTTTTGGCTAACGACCGTTGCAGCATCCATACTTTAAACTAATAGCCGTTTATAAATTAATTTTTTCGGTTTTATTTAAAGGTTTTAGATTTTTTATATACATTTTTATATACGTCTTTATATGCTTCTATATACGAATTGTATACGTTTTCGTTTTTATATACTTTTTATATATGTTTTTATATACGTTATTACAAAAGCGTTTTTATATACGTTTTTATACACGTTCTAATATACTTTTTATATGTTTTTATATAAGTTTTTGTATACGTTATCATATACGTTTTTATTTGTTTTTAAAGACGTTTTTATATACGTTATTGTATACATTTTTTATATGTTTTGATATACTAGAAGGGTATCCGTGCAATGCGATGACGGGTACCCAATAACTATTTTTGTGGCGAGCAAATGTTTTTCATTTTAAACCTTTCTTATTTAGCATGTCCAAAATACTTCATAACGTAGTACATTTTGTTTTTCAAAAGTAGAACGTCTAAAGTATTAATAGTGTAAATCAAGGTTTTCAAGATCGGGATCCTACCCAGTGTCGTTTTCTTCTTTGCAAGATCGTGATCGTAAGAACGGATCGGGATCTTAAGATCATACTCTAATATAATTTCTTAATAGTTTTTGTAATATCATACAAATCTACAAATTATTATACATTATAAACACAAAATACTATTAATGTTTCATAGAAATGTTGTCCTAAATTATGATATGAAATGTTTAAAAAAAATTAACATGTTGTTTTTCGAATTCTACAAAAAAACAACTCATAAATTTGTAGATTTTTAATTTGTAATCCGAGAAAAGTAAGACCGGATCGGATTAGATGTTAAGATCGTATGGTTAAGATCGGGATCCTATAAGATCTTAAGCTTGCAAAGATCATATGTAGCATCCGGATCGTTTTTACTTTGCAATATCGTAATATCGTAAGATAGATTGGGATCGGGATCCTGACAACTATGGTTTAAATAGTTAGCATTTTTATTTTTCAATTTTTAGCATTAAATTGGTGGTTATAAGTTTAGTGACCTTATTTTATAAATAATTTTATTAAAATATATCATTATGGAGGTAGTTACTAAATGGTTTAAATGATACTTAAAATTTTTAATTTTACATTAATTTTCCAAATTTTCTTTTATAATAATACTTTTTGTTAAGACTTTCTTTTATAGGAAGTCTCAAATGCTTTATAATGTAGTGTAGATGTTTTTAAATACATTTTTATATAATTTTTGATAGCGAATCAATACTAGTGGCCCAAGACGATCCGATCAAGCCCATTACCAAGGCCTATAGCGGCCCGGCTTAAATCCCTGGCCATGCAGGGCCTGGTAAAACCTATCAGGACAGACTGTGCATGCAGTACTACTTCTCCCCAATTGTCATTAGCGGTTAAGATTTACCATTTGATAGTGGGGACGAACGACAAGAACCACTTTGTATGAGCCAAGGAACGCAAACCACCTGTCTTCCTTGTCTGCTCTATAGATGATCAACACCTGGCTTCCTCACAGCCATTGATTATCTCTTAAGGGTTTATCTCTAAACCCTAATCGTCTCTCTATAAATAAAAGGCAACACACACAACTTCACAAGTTTCACACACGTGGGCAAATATTGTCTCACAATAGTAAAGTATGGTCTTTGTTTAAGTGTTACCCGAGCTTCTTGATCTTCATCAATCTCATCGGGTCCTTACCGTTCTACACGGGAAACCGAACAACAAAACCATTCTCATCCCATCTATAAACCAATTTACATACCATACGTAAACATGAAGCCATCCGTGGAGCCATGATACGAAATAACTGCAAATTACTCAAAAATTTTCATCTATTGTTACTCATTTTCTCACTCAAAAATCCAGAATGTTTTTCCTTTTTGTACAAGTTTCTTAACCAAACAAGTCTGGCGAACAACCCCCTCAAATTTCGGATTTAACCAACCACCACCTCGGACCTATCCGAGTGGACAACTCTCCTCAAACATAGAATAGTCAACAAACACCCGAAAAAGAGACTCATGATAAGGATTTAAAACATACTTTTTTAGGGGGTCATTTAAGCCCTAAATCGTTACATTTTATATCCGTTACTGCTTAAAATCGTTCCTTTTCACATTTTAGATAATTTGGAAGCAAAATGCTGGAATGAAGTGTTTTTGGACGAAAAGGAGCGAAAACATGAAAAAAATGGCGAAGTCAAGAAAACAAGGCTGAAACAGACGGCGTCCCAAACTGAAGGGCGACGCCGTCGCTTACAACGTGGTCCAAGATCTCTCAAGCGACGACTCAGGTCACTTTTTGATCCTAACAAGTGACGGCGTCACGTGTATTTCCACATGTCCGTCGTACTTACTTTCTACACCAGACGGCCAAAGCTTTCCAAAGACGACGTCAGCTACAACCCAGATGGCATCACAAGTTCCAACCCGATGCCGTCCCAGTGATGAATTAGCAAAGACGAAACCCCAACGGCGGCGATCAGATGGCTTCACCAGCAAAAGGCGACGCCATCGCAATTGTAAAATCTATATATAGACCTCAAATTTTCTTCATTTAGGTGTGTTATTTTGGAGAGCAAACCCTAGTTCATTTTTAGTCCGACTTCGACAGTACCTTAAGGTTCTAAACCCTCATTATCAATAAAAATAAGTTTGTTTATCCATTATATCACCATGTTTAATCTATGTTTGATTGTTTGCTTGTGTTCTTGCATCTCTATCATGTGTAACTAAATTAATTAGTGTTTGCTTAGATTCAATAAAACCTAGTTATTAATTATTGTTAGGTTGTCTCTTGTTTGATTGGTTGTCACGCTAGATTAAGGAAAATTGGATTCTTCTTTCATTGTTGCGAGCTTGAACGTCCTAAATAGCGATTATTATCCCTAGAGTGCACTAGTTGGCTCCCGTTGTATTTATTGCGTAAGTTGCGGCTTGTAGATACTAGGATATTCAAGGGAGATACCTCGATACGTGGCGATCCCGGGTGTTCTATAGGAGACTTATACACTCATAGAATTAGGGAATTTGGCACCACCCTATGACTAAAACATGGAATACAACGCATCAATTAGAAAAGGATGTGACAATTCAACCGACCAATAAAAGATGACTAGGGAGTAAGTAAATCTAAGTAAACACGCTTTTAGTTATTATAAGAACTCTTCCTACAATCCATAGATTTTATTTTATTAATTAGTAATTAGTTTTAATTAGTTTAATTTGTAAAAGACAAACCCCCACTTTTCAAACCCCGAGATTTTATTTGCTTTCTAAAAAATATAAAAAAACTAATAAGAATCACCCTCACCCTTGCCTTTTCGTCATACATCTCGACTAGCATCTCTATTCCCCTAGAAAATGATCAACCCCCTAGGCTTACCCATACTACACTGCAACGATTAGCTACACTGCCTAGTGGGTTGTAAAGCTTGCTCTTGGAAAAGGAAGTCTTTCGACCCAAAACCACGCATCAAATTTTTGGCGCCGCTGCCGGGGAATAAAATAGCTAGTTAGGTTTCTATCTCGATTAGGTTCACTCGCTTGATTCCTATCAAGTGAGCTTTTTTCTTTTTATTAACTTTCTTATAGTCTATCCCCCTTATTCGTGTCTTTGTTCATAGCCTTGTCACTTTTCATCATGAAAGGTGATAATCCACCCGTTAACAACAATCCACCACAACATCAAGTACCACCACAAAATCCACCACCACAAGACCAACCAAGAGGCTGTACTGTTGTCTAATACTCTAGACCTACACATCAAGGCTATAAGAACACCATTGAGCTTCCCAGTCTAGCTCAAACTACGACCCTGCGATCCGACACCATTCGATTGGTGCAAAACGGATGTGCATTCCATAGACTTCGTTCCGAAGATCCAAATCAACATCTCAAGGATTTCCTAAAAATTGTTGACTCAATTGACCTTGAGGATGCCACTTGGGAGACAACGCAACTGCGTCTCTTCCAATTCTCTCTACGGGACCAAGCTAGTAATTGGCTTGAGCGTCTTCCTGCGGGATCTATCTCAAGTTGGGATGATCTAACTGCCCGTTTCCTCGCCTAGTTTTTCCCACTAGGGAGAATGATAACATCAAATAATCCTGATTTTTAAGTGTCAATTTTCCCCGTTAATGCTCGTATTTTATATCATTTATATGGATTACGCTTGTATTCCTTTATATTTTACTTTCAGGTAAATTATGAGCATTGGTGTAAAACCCTAAAAATCGTAAATGCATTAAAAGACTATTATACCCCTCGAGTAAAAATCCGTAAAATATAAAAATCAGCTCGATAGTGACGTTAAGGAATTATGATAACCAAAAGTTTATGGAAGAAATAAAACTTATACTTAACTCTCAAATGAATATATAACATATAATGATGTTACATGGACCTTTTAATAGAATAGATAAATAAATTGCATAAGTCAAATTGGAAAGTAAGTTAAATATGAAAATTTGTTTTGTGATTGCCCCATAATCGGCTCCATTAAAAACGCCTAACCTCTCCTATTTTAGCTCACCAAATCACGTTTAAACCCTCCCATATCTCATTCATCTTTTCACACAAGAAACCCTAAAACTTCTCTATACAAGTGACGGCATAAAATACCCCTCCATCTCCACTGTTCTGTCGACATAAAGGACTCCAAGAAAAGGTTCTGTAGGGTGCTGTTAAGGGCTGGAATGTACGTGGTTGATACGAGGTTTATTTGGTGTTGACCTTGGGTCATTGTTGCTGCTGCAGTCGGGGTGCTATAGGGTTCAAGAAGGGTTGTTTCGATGGTCTTGTTTTCTTCCTCTCTCACACGCTACAAGGTAACACCTAAAGCAACCATCATCTCGTCTCTTTTATTCTTTGTTTCTTGATTTGGTCGTGTGGTTTTCTTCCATGCGTGGAGGCTTATACACAAACTGAAAACCACCACAAAAAGTAATAAGAATGGTCTCATAAAATTATGACTAGATCACCATACAGATCGACCCATATACTGTTGTTTTGAGCATGTTTTTCGATGCCTAAAAATCTGTTTTGAATCTATATTATTCGACCACATTCATATTTAGCAAATGTTCTTTGATTACTGTCATGGGTCCAAGTTGAATGCATGAATATGTATATGTTTTTACCACATGGAATAATAAAGATAGTCAATGAAATCATCACATAAGTTATGAGTAGGACCACATAAAATAACAAAGGGAGTATACATGATTATCGACCCACTGTTATGCATTTTATACTCACGTTAATTCAACTTACATGGAACCCCATATGAAACGTTTTAAAAACCCTTTTGAGAATCTGTTTAAACCTTATTCGACCCACATGCATACACTTTTGTTTAAACTCCACTTTGACCCACCTCCAATCTGTTTGACCCATAACCATTCGATCATGTCATATTTTACCTTAACTTGTGTCGAGTTAAAAATGTAAAGATGAATACGAATACGTTGGTTTAACTTGTGTCGATGATAATTCTTTAATGGACCTTGATTTGTTGTTGAGAGTGTCGTATGATTTGGTTTGGGACCTAGTCATGTCTCGACTGAATTTTTGAAACCAAGGAGAGTCATATAACATTTTTTGGGAATTGGATTGAATTGTTTAAAATATCGAACTCGAAATGGACTAGAGTTTTCATGCGATGTGAGATTTAAAGAGTTAATGGTTGGTTTTGTAAATTATAAAACTTGAAGGTCTATTTGTTGATATGATAACTAAATGGATTAAATGAGTAAAATGAACAAACTGGTTATATTTACACTTAAGCCCCTATACTTTTCATTTTTGACACTTTAGACCCTAAACTTTTATAACTTGTCATAAATGATCCTTAAATCATAATAACACTCATTTTCACTATTTAACTTAAGATAAGTAACTAAACCTGCTAATTATGGAAACTTGTTATTTATGGAAAGTTACTAAAAATAGAAAGTTGCCTAAAATAGAAAGTACTTAAAATGGAAAGATTACTAAAAGTGGAAACCTGCTAAAAATAGAAAGCCGTCTTAAACTAGTGATCTGATTCTTATAGAACGTTATTTAATTCTTAGGTTCCGGACGGCGGCATTGATTCATCGTGTGACTTACGTTTCTATTTTACTTGCTTCGATTGAGGTACAGATATTCTGACCTTACCTCTTAAGGTTTCTCATGATTCGTATACATCTTTCGATACTAGCTTGAACTGTTATGCTTTACTCTAAGCCTCCTTATTAGGGCTTCCCTATAACTTTGCTATGCTTCCTTTAATTGAATCTCATATGTGAACACTTTGATATGAACCTTCTGATTATGAACTTTGATATGAACTTTGATATGAACTCTGATATGAACTCTGATATGAACTCTGATATGAAACTTTGATATGAAACTATGATATGAACTTTGATATGAACCCTTATGATATGAATATGCTTTGACCATTCAGTCTGATACCCGAGCCAAAATATGTTTCCTAGTCATGAAGGTAACATGACTGTGTCATTGATGCACCAATGGCATGACTCAAGTGTGTACGAGTGATGATACACACCGTCCCCTATTATGATATGATATGATTATGAGCTCACTATATGTATATGATTTGGCCACTGGGGGGCGTATGGATGCATCCTAGATATGATATGTTTCGAGGGATTTGATCTGATTGGAGATTTATATGGTGAATGATGTCGGGTGCAATCCGCGTCTTCACAATTTCTGGGAGCTAGCTACTCCATTTGTTACTGAGCTCTCCCCTCCTATGATATATGGTATTCCGAGGTCACCCCTCCGAATACAATGGTTACTTATGATATGATATGATATGTTCTGGGCTCGTGGTAGATTTTTGACAACCGTTACACCTTTAATATGCTATATTGTACCTTTTGTATTCCCCAACGCACTATATGCTACGTTAATTGTTCATTACTCAGTACCTTTATATGACTCACTCTACTACCAAGATATATATATTCCATTGCTTTGATCTGTCACACTCTCATTTCGTTACTTCAGAATATCGTTCCATTCACGTACCGGGTTATTATATGCTTATTGAATTTGATTATGCTATTCATGTTTTATGTGACTACTGATTATCCTGCTATGATATGATTAATATTCGGTTATCTGATTTACCTATTTTCATCTGATGATATGTGATCTTACTGTTATGTGACCTTCTGATTTGTCTGTTTATAATATGTACTTCGTTCAGTTAATCTCGTGGACTATGACTATCCGTTGTATCCTTATCTGCTTATTGTTGACCTGCCATGTTTACATTTCGGTCTATGCTACAGATTGATTTGGTTAAATGGTTCAATTTATGACGTCTGGCTTGTTAATTTGTTTAATTGCCCTGCTATGTCCCTACTTCATTTAATTATAGTGTTCATACTGTATTCCTACTTGTTACGTGTGACTGCCATGTTTTGACTGCTGTTATGATACTAGTTATGTTTTCGATTAAGGGTTTGACCTGTGTGATTGCCATGCTCACTTACTAATTAATTGCTTCCGCTAGCCTTTAGATTTCTGTTTGACTTGTATGTCTTCTGATTTCCGGAATTGATTGTATGCCATATATATGTTGTGTGGATACGACGTCTGCTATGCTTGCTGAGGTTTCAGTTCTTGTATGTCTGGTTTGTATGTGCTTGTTTATATGTCATCGATGCTTTGCTTTGTTTCGTTCTCCTTGTTATCAGTTTCATTATTTCATTTGTATCTCTGATTTCGTTTAGCTTTCATTTTGTTATATCTGTTCACTGGGCTTTTTAAGCTCAGCCGCATTTCTTTTCCTGCGGCAGGTTTTAGGATTGAAGATGGGCTTTGATGGGCTGAGAGTTGGATTATCTGAGTGGACTGACCCTAGTTACCCTATTATTTGGACTTATTTTGAAGAGCTTTTGTTTAGAGATTTCACTTCATTTTGGGATGTTCTATTTTCCTTGTCAGTCATTGTTTTTATATGATTTGATACTTCACTTTAAGGTATCCGTTTGTAAAGATTTTTATTGTATGTTCTGATATGACACCAGAATGTGACACTTCTACCCTTGTCGGGTTGGGGTGTTACAATTATGGTATCAGAGCCCAGGTTTCGTCTTGTTGACCTTAGGATTGACCTGTGAGGATTTGGGTAGACACTAGGCTTCCGTCTGTTCTGATATCTTCCGATTCCTTTTGGTTGTCGTTCCAATTTGACTTCGATATTCTTTTGTCTTCACTGATTTGGCCTTCTTCTATTCGCATTTGAGTTTGTTTATTTTGACTTCGCACATCCGTTTGTCGATCGTTAGATGGAGATTTCTCGTAGAGCCGAAGATGATGGTGCCGACCCTGCATTGCTGCAACAATTCCTGGAGAGGTTCGTGAAGCAGAAGCCGCAACCGATCGTGATGCTGCTGGAGACGTCAGGATGCTGCTGAAGGGAGCTGGACGGACCAACCAAAGGCGCAAAAGACGGAGACAAGATTCAACCGGTGGCTGAGAAGGTTCCTCTACTTCATATGATTTGGGCGCGACTTGTGTTACTCCGATTAGTTTGTCATGCGTTTTGAGACGGTTTGATATTCTGTTATGTGATTTTGATCGGCATTACTTTCTTGATTCGTTCAGAATTCGGTTTGAATCGTGAAGTTCTATCGTTTGTTTTTTTAGTAATATCTCAGCTTTCCCTTTGGATCGTCAGTAATGAGTCATGAGGAACCGTTTTGAGCAAGTTGGTGGCCTCCCTTCTTTGTGTTATGGTAAGTTGGTTTGATGTATTATATGCTGCATGTATGTGTATCTGGTCTGTTTTGGTATGTTAATTGCTATCTGTATATGATATGTTTTGTTGTGATATTGGTTATGTAGTTTGTCATGACCCGGGACAGAATATGATGACAATAAGGACTTGTTATGTGATGCAAGTATTATGACGCCTGATCACCGTGATAATACCGAGATCATATAATTTGAACTTATTGGAATCATACGCCGTCTCGGGGAATGCCTGGGGTTGGTACGTGAATGGACTATGACCTATATCCGTTATTTGTCGATCCACATGTTCATTTGAAATTCTGTACCTCTTGGTGAGATTCTCATCGACATCTGTTACGTATAAGTTTTGGTACGCTTTGGAACCGAAATCGTTATGATCTGTGTGAAACTATGGATTGCTACGTGTGCCTTAAACTCGTACGTCTCTGAGTACTCCTGCGACTTCAATTTTCGAGGACGAAAATTTTCTTTTAGAGGGGAAGAGTTGTAAAACCCTAAAAATCGTAAATGCATTAAAAGACTATTATACCCCTCGAGTAAAAATCCGTAAAATATAAAAATCAGCTCGATAGTGACGTTAAGGAATTATGATAACCAAAAGTTTATGGAAGAAATAAAACTTATAGTTAACTCTCAAATGAATATATAACATATAATGATGTTACATGGACCTTTTAATAGACAAGATAAATAAATTGCACAAGTCAAATTGGAAAGTAAGTTAAATATGAAAATTTGTTTTGTGATTGCCCCATAATCGGCTCCATTAAAAACGCCTAACCTCTCCTATTTTAGCTCACCAAATCACGTTTAAACCCTCCCATATCTCATTCATCTTTTCACACAAGAAACCCTAAAACTTCTCTATACAAGTGACGGCATAAAATACCCCTCCATCTCCACTGTTCTGTCGACATAAAGGACTCCAAGAAAAGGTTCTGTAGGGTGCTGTTAAGGGCTGGAATGTACGTGGTTGATACGAGGTTTATTTGGTGTTGACCTTGGGTCATTGTTGCTGCTGCAGTCGGGGTGCTATAGGGTTCAAGAAGGGTTGTTTCGATGGTCTTGTTTTCTTCCTCTCTCACACGCTACAAGGTAACACCTAAAGCAACCATCATCTCGTCTCTTTTATTCTTTGTTTCTTGATTTGGTCATGTGGTTTTCTTCCATGCGTGGAGGCTTATACACAAACTGAAAACCACCACAAAAAGTAATAAGAATGGTCTCATAAAATTATGACTAGATCACCATACAGATCGACCCATATACTGTTGTTTTGAGCATGTTTTTCGACGCCTAAAAATCTGTTTTGAATCTATATTATTCGACCACATTCATATTTAGCAAATGCTCTTTGATTACTGTCATGGGTCCAAGTTGAATGCATGAATATGTATATGTTTTTACCACATGGAATAATAAAGATAGTCAATGAAATCGTCACATAAGTTATGAGTAGGACCACATAAAATAACAAAGGGAGTATACATGATTATCGACCCACTGTTATGCATTTTATACTCACGTTAATTCAACTTACATGGAACCCCATATGAAACGTTTTAAAAACCCTTTTGAGAATCTGTTTAAACCTTATTCGACCCACATGCATACACTTTTGTTTAAACTCCACTTTGACCCACCACCAATCTGTTTGACCCATAACCATTCGATCATGTCATGTTTTACCTTAACTTTTGTCGAGTTAAAAATGTAAAGATGAATACGAATACGTTGGTTTAACTTGTGTCGATAATAATTCTTTAATGGACCTTGATTTGTTGTTGAGAGGGTCGTATGATTTGGTTTGGGACCTAGTCATGTCTCGACTGAATTTTTGAAACCAAGGAGAGTCATATAACATTTTGTGGGAATTGGATTGAATTGTTTAAAATATCGAACTCGAAATGGACTAGAGTTTTCATGCGATGTGATATTTAAAGAGTTAATGGTTGGTTTTGTAAATTATAAAACTTGAAGGTCTATTTGTTAATATAATAACTAAATGGATTAAATGAGTAAAATGAACAAACTGGTTATATTTACACTTAAGCCCCTATACTTTGCAATATTGACATTTTAAACCCTAAACTTTTATAACTTGTCATAAATGATCCTTAAATCATAATAACACTCATTTTCACTATTTTAACTTAAGATAAGTAACTAAACTTGCTAATTATGGAAACTTGCTATTTATGGAAAGTTACTAAAAATAGAAAGTTGCCTAAAATAGAAAGTACTTAAAATGGAAAGATTACTAAAAGTGGAAACCTGCTAAAAATAGAAAGCCGTCTTAAACTAGTGATCTGATTCTTATAGAACGTTATTTAATTCTTAGGTTCCGGACGGCGGAATTGATTCATCGTGTGACTTACGTTTCTATTTTACTTGCTTCGATTAAGGTACATATATTCTGACCTTACCTCTTAAGGTTTCTCATGATTCGTATACATCTTTCGATACTAGCTTGAACTGTTATGCTTTACTCTAAGCCTCCTTATTAGGGCTTCCCTATAACTTTGCTATGCTTCCTTTAATTGAATCTCATATGTGAACACTTTGATATGAACCTTCTGATTATGAACTTTGATATGAACTTTGATATGAACTCTGATATGAACTCTGATATGAACTCTGATATGAACTCTGATATGAACTCTGATATGAAACTTTGATATGAAACTATGATATGAACTTTGATATGAACCCTTATGATATGAATATGCTTTGACCCTTCAGTCTGATACCCGAGCCAAAATATGTTTCCTAGTCATGAAGGTAACATGACCGTGTCATTGATGCACCAATGGCATGACTCCAGTGTGTACGAGTGATGATACACACCGTCCCCTATTATGATATGATATGATTATGAGCTCACTATATGTATATGATTTGGCCACTGGGGGGCGTATGGATGCATCCTAGATATGATATGTTTCGAGGGATTTGATCTGATTGGAGATTTATATGGTGAATTATGTCGGGTGCAATCCGCGTCTTCACAATTTCTGGGAGCTAGCTACTCCATTTGTTACTGAGGTCTCCCCTCCTATGATATATGGTATTCCGAGGTCACCCCTCCGAATACAATGGTTACTTATGATATGATATGATATGTTCTGGGCTCGTGGTAGATTTCTGACAACCCTTACACCTTTAATATGCTATATTGTACCTTTTGTATTCCCCAACGCACTATATGCTACGTTAATTGTTCATTACTCAATACCTTTATATGACTCACTCTACTACCAAGATATATATATTCCATTGCTTTGATCTGTCACACTCTCATTTCGTTACTTCAGAATATCGTTCCATTCACGTACCGGGTTATTATATGCTTATTGAATTTGATTATGCTATTCATGTTTTATGTGACTACTGATTATCCTGCTATGATATGATTAATATTCGGTTATCTGATTTACCTATTTTCATCTGATGATATGTGATCTTACTGTTATGTGACCCTCTGATTTGTCTGTTTATCATATGTACTTCGTTCAGTTAATCTCGTAGACTATGACTATCCGTTGTATCCTTATCTGCTTATTGTTGACCTGCAATGTTTACATTTCAGTCTATGCTACGGATTGATTTGGTTAAATGGTTCAATTTATGACGTCTGGCTTGTTAATTTGTTTAATTGCCCTGCTATGTCCCTACTTCATTTAATTATAGTGTTCATATTGTATTCCTACTTGTTACGTGTGACTGCCATGTTTTGACTGCTGTTATGATACTAGTTATGTTTTCGATTAAGGGTTTTGACCTGTGTGATTGCCATGCTCACTTACTAATTAATTGCTTCCGCTAGCCTTTAGATTTCTGTTTGACTTGTATGTCTTCTGATTTCCGGAATTGATTGTATGCCATATATATGTTGTGTGGATACGACGTCTGCTATGCTTGCTGAGGTTTCAGTTCTTGTATGTCTGGTTTGTATGTGCTTGTTTATATGTCATCGATGCTTTGCTTTGTTTCGTTCTCCTTGTTATCAGTTTCATTATTTCATTTGTATCTCTGATTTCGTTTAGCTTTCGTTTTGTTATATCTGTTCACTGGGCTTTTTAAGCTCAGCCGCATTTCTTTTCCTGCGGCAGGTTTTAGGATTGAAGATGGGCTTTGATGGGCTGAGAGTTGGATTATCTGAGTGGACTGACCCTAGTTACCCTATTATTTGGACTTATTTTGAAGAGCTTTTGTTTAGAGATTTCACTTCATTTTGGGATGTTCTATTTTCCTTGTCAGTCATTGTTTTTATATGATTTGATACTTCACTTTAAGGTATCCGTTTGTAAAGATTTTTATTGTATGTTCTGATATGACACCAGAATGTGACACTTCTACCCTTGTCGGGTTGGGGTGTTACAATTGGAGCTTAAGAGAAGCGGATTTGGAGATTTTCCTAACGGTTTATGATAGTATGCTACTCATGAGAAGCTAGGGCTTAACTTATTCTCACACATTACGCCATAGCCAGTGCTCTATCTTGGATTGCCTACTCAACAGAAATTACGACGTAATGCCCAACTAAGGTTACGCCGTAATCATCTAGGTCAAAAAATATTTCGCGCCTCCATCAACTACGCCGTAACTCCTCACAAGCATTACGCCATAGTCCACCTAAAAGAGTTATGTATTGAAGATACGGCGTAACCTTTCCGAAGTGTTACGCCGTAACCTATTTAACGAGAGTATCATTTGGAGGATTATTGAACTTACGGCTTAACTGTCAACTCAAGTTACGCCGTAACTAGAATCGTGCCTATAAATACAAGCCCTAATTTATGCATTTCACATCATTCACTCACAACTCAAAGTCAGAGAAAGTGAAGAGGGTTCCAAAGGCAGATCATTCAGAGCATATAGGGCCATCTCTAAAGGAGGAATCACTCCATATCGATAAGCATTAGCGATCATTTCTATCTTTTACTTTTGATTCATGTCTTTCATTATGTTAAACATCAAATTCATTGTTTCTTTTAATATGATCGGCTAAGCACCTTTGGTGCTAGCCTAGTTATGATTCCTTGAATGTATTGTTTATGTTTTCATGCTTCCGTATAATTGTTTCTAGTGTATGCATGCATAGTTCGTTGGTAGTTACCCTAGCTTCGGTAGTTTTGAAATGCGGTCGTATCTAGTTGCTTAGGAGAATTGACCAACTGACCGTAAGTAGTTAGGTAGATTTAGGAAGGGTAAGAATTGACCAACTGAAAACCCTTCCTTGCTTGTGCGAACTGACCAAATGATTCCACAAAGACTCAGACGCCTGAGCTCTTATTCCACAAATGATCACCGGTCGTCCGGATGAACTTAAGAAGTTAGGGATGAGTGTCTAAGATGCTAGCGCCCGGGCACTCATTATTTCGAATCTTTCATGTAGAGTACTTAATGACTTGGCTTAGGCGACTAAAAACCACTCAACTCCCAAGGGGTAAAACTTTGACTTCGGGTAGGAGCCTTTGTTGATAGGTTAGGACGAATTGACCAAATGCTGTCCTAGCGACTTAAACCCTCACTTGAATCAATTGGAAGTAATAAAACATGAACATTACACGATAGGATGAGTAATTAGGTTAGCACACTTTCTCTCTATTGATCACAACCTCTATTTATTTTAAGCTTTTATTTCTTGCTTTTAGTTCAATTAATCATTTCTACCTTAAACCAGTTAAAACCAGTGACACGTAGACTTAATTAGAATCCGCTCGCATAGCTCTTGGGAAGACCTCAGTTTTACCAATTACTACACTACACATGACCGGGTACACTGCTCGTGAGTGCATAAGGTGGACCATAGGTAAACGAGACAATTAATTATAAATATTAAAACCTGGTAAGAAATCCTACATCAAGATGTGAACAAACCTTGAAAAGGTTGTCAAACCCGTTAAAGTTCATGTCTATCAAGAGTTTCTCGAATTGGTATGATCTACTAAGACAAATCTTGAAGACAAGTCTTTTCGATTTCTGACATTTCAAAGTTCGTCAATTCGTGGGTTAAGTCTTAGTACACAGAGAATTCATTTACAATCCAACATATTTTGATCACAAAAATTTTTCTCCCCCCCCCCAAAATGGCATATTGATGTTATTTTTTTGATGAAATATTGATTTAAAATGTGACCATTCTGAGTTTTACAGGACGATTTCCACAAAGAACTTTTGTTTGAACAATTATGTTTGCAAATACTCCCACTCAACAAGTAGTATTAAATTTTGAGGTTTTGGAAAACACGAGAGGGAATACTTGGTATTTTGAGCAAAATTATGAAAATATTAAAAATTTGATTAATTTTACTCAAAAGTAAGAAGCTTTCGCTCCTTAATTTAGGATTGTGGCACTGAAGCGTACCACAGGGTCCTTTCTTGACAAGTACGGGTTGTACACTATTATATGAGTACAAACCATAGTATACATATATAAATCAATCAAACAAACAAAATCACAGTTAAGAATATTCAACAGTACCAAATGTTTACACACGACCAGCTACTTTCTGAGGACGTTGAAACGTCAGAATCAGAAAGCTTGTTCTTCCTGCCACATAGCTCTCCAGCCTCCTCATCTAATCTCGGTGAATCAACCTTTCATCAATCTTCTTGATAAACGGACGAACATCCCTCTGATCTTGAGAATTCCATCTTTTCTTCTTGCTTTTACCCAACTCAATATCCTTTAACCGATAAGCCAATCCATCGCGAACCATCTTTAGAGTGTCATGGCAGAACTTGTGGATCTTGTCGTACGCCATGAAGCAACTACGATGATTCTCACTTCGGTAGACGAATTCGAATTTCGGTTTATGGAAGATTTTGTAATGAGGTTCTTGATTGATTTCATTGAAGTGTAAAAGTGGTGTCGTGAGGTTGAGTTGTTTTTGGTAGCTTTCGACCCCAAGTTGGAGATCTTTAACATGTTCTTGGACAATTCTGCTTTGGATGAATACCAGGAGTGCAGTGATGTACTTGATCTGAATGTCTGTAGGAAACTGACGCATCCGTCCTTGTACCTTGAGGAGATACATTTCTTCAATGTCATTGAGAGACAATTCGGGAAAGTCAGCTTCGGAGAACTCGTACTCCTTTTCATCTTGTCTTTTAACGACGATTTTGGTCAAGAAGGAGTAATCCCACTTGGTAGCCGTTTTGACAGACATGATGGCAAATATCCTTTGATCATGCTTCACATCCTTGTTTGACTTACCGACTCTGTTGCTCCTGTAGAAAAGCGTTCATCTTTCTGACCAGTGATGAATTCCAAACAGAGCATCTATGTCGTACTCCACTACCTTGTCAACAAACAAGTTGGTGGCGTCTTCTTCGATAGCTTTGTTGGTGGAGAATGAGGCAGCCGGTATGTCGAAGGTGAGAGACGTGGCATATTTCTTGCTAATGTTGCTTCCATGTTGAAGGAAATCTAGGTCGTTGTTGAAGAAGAATCGAAATGGGATCTTGGGTTGTTCGGGTTTTACGATCGTTGTTAGTGGCTTGGTCCAGTCAGTGTAGTAGGGTTCATGATCCTTTGTTGAGTAATCAATATTGGACTCCAGATTAAGCCAGTCAATGTTGTTGGACATTGCATGGGAAATGTTCTCCAAATGATATTCTAGCTCAATTGCATTTTTGGATCTTTCTTTAAGTAAGTTGAAAGCATCATTCTTGATCCGGCGAAGTTCCCTCTTAGTTATCTTCTTGATTTTGAATTGACTCTTTAGGATTTGAACCTGTTCCAGAGTGTGACCATCCACAGGATCTTGATCGTCATCGAGAGGTGGCGCCTCTACCAAGTTTTTAAACTATTCATACTCCTCTGTAGTGTCGTTGTCTAACCAGGAGACAACCGAAGGTTTCTTTCCTTTATTTCTGGAGGAATATTCTGGTCTTTGTGATGGTTGAGGTGTAGGTTGATTTTACGATTGAGGCTCCGGTTGGGGCTCAGGTATCTCGTAATCCTCACCACCAGTGTAAGTAAAGTGATCACCGGTTTTCTCTAGTAGTGGTGTGGTTTCTGAGTCCTTGGGTTGATCAGATGGAGGTGGTTGAGATGCTTGTTGTGTAGAGAAGGGAGCCATCTTAGCTGGTGGTGGTGGCATAGTTGATGACGATCCACCGGTTTTCTTCTGTCTTTTAGCATTTGGATCCTCATCCTTGTCATCATCTGTCCTTGGCCGTTTTTATTTCCCCACATCTTCCTTGTAAGATGTGTGAAGTTGTCGTGCAACAAGAAGATCGTAAAGTTTGTCATCTTCCGTGGTGAAGGATGGAGCTCTAGCGGCCATTTTAGTCACTAGCTCCGCAATCAAATCTTCCTCGTAAACGACTGGGGGTTTGACCGGCTTTGTTTCCATAACCACCGGTGTAGTCGTGATGACCTGCTTAACCATTTGTTTGATCATTGGTTGCAGTTGCTTCTTGAAGAGTTCTCGTATGACTCCAGGAACCATGTCAGTGAGAAATGCGTGAGTGTAGTTCTGGAATTGCTCATTCATTTGACCCTGAACATCCTGAGGGAAGAACTCTTGAATAGCTTCTCTTTGGTTCTGAAAATTAGACATCTGTGTTGTAAGATCTGTGACCACTTTGGACAGTGTGTTGAATTGTTCTTGAAGACGGTTCTGTTTTCGTGTCCATGAATGGTGCACAACCTTCTCAATTTTGGATTTGACACAAGATATCCATGTGTCAGCCTTCTTCTTGACCCATTTTGTTGTTGATTTCGTTGTTTCTTGTGTTGGTGGAGGTGATGATTGTGATGATGATTCAGGCTTGGTGGAAGTGTCATGAGGTGTTTTAGAAGATGGTGTGGGTTTGTGTAAGGGATTTTCAACAATGTAGTTGTCGGTTTCCTTGTTTAAGCGTTCCTCTTCAGCCTTGGCTCTTCTGCTTCAGCCTCTTTGCGCTTAATATCCTCTGCAGCCGCCAAAACATCATCATCGGTAATCCTTTCATCCTTATCATGATCATGACCTCCTTTGTCATACATCTCCCCGTCATCTTGCAGATTCTCTTCCTGAGGTTGATCTTCCTGAACGGTGGTGTCACCCGTGCCCTTACTGGGTTGATTAACCGGATCGGTTTGGAGTTGGGTGACAAGAGGTGGTTCTTCAGTATGTGGATCACCACTGCTAGAGCCTCCTACCCCATCGGGTTGATTAACCGCAAAGGTAGAGGCTTGATGTTCCAACCTCTTCTGCTTTAAAGTCATTTGATATTGTCGTTTCTCTTCCTTTGGATCATAATCTAAGTCAGAGTCATATTGTTCTTCTTCATCAAGAGGTTTCTTCCCTTTATCGGCCTTTTTGGCATCATCAGAAGTTTCATATTCATCGATATCTTTATCAAGTTATTCATATGTAGGACTTTTAGGCTTTCCATTCTCCTTTGTATCAATATGAACTTCACTGTAAATCACTTGTTTGTCTGACTCTGTTTCTGAGTCATCATCATGTTGTGATGTTGGCTCAGGTGAAGGTTCTGGCTTGACAACTTGAACGGGAATTCTCCTCTTTACCACTCTTTTGGTTTTCTTAGACTTTGTGGTGCTAGCAGAACTTCCAGCTTTCTTAGCTCTGTTCTTGATCGCTGGAGCAACAATTTCATCCAAGAACCCAACACGTTTAGCTAGCAGAGCCTCCCTATAGTATCTGTGTGAGGGAGCGTCTTTGACCTTTTCAATTATAAGGCACGCAGGAGTTCCACACCTTCTTTACGAGTGGTTGTCCCATGGAACCTAACTGATTTTAGGGTAGGCTCTTTACTCATGGTGTGTTTAGCATGTTTTTCTCAGGTTTACTTATTGGTGTGGTAAATGGCAAAGGCATTCATTGAAGGCTGGCATCCGAAGTGTTTTCAAGCATATCTAATACAACTTTTAATGGGACAACATATATTTTTATGGGCTTTACTTTCGCAATTTGAAACGATGATGTAAAACTATTTCTTAAATAAATCTATATTTTAAAAATGGAATAGAATTTCCATTCGTTATTACTTTGTGTTGTGTATATTGATTTAGTAGCACCCCATGACCCGAACGCTTCCGCTGTGAAATTTTGGGGGTGTTACAGGATTTTTCTTACTTTTTAAGCCAAAATTATTTTTTAGCGCAAATTGTTACCACCTCAAATTAAAAACGTTGGATTTATGATTTTCTATGTTAGTTGTGTGATCACTATTAATAGTCGGACTAAGAAATACATAAATTTAAAATTTTGTTAAGGTTATTTCATAATTGTTCGCAGATATTGCGTATCCACTTTCAGCGGGGACATGTCCCTGCCAAAAGCCCTAACGTATAACACTAAACTTTCTGCGGGGACATGTCCCCGGTTGGGGTCGTCAAGTCTTTTAGGAATGTCCTCATGCTTCTTAAGGATGTTGTGAATGATTAGTTTGGTGAAGCAGACAAAGGGAATCTTGGTGCATGGTTTCTTAAGATGTTACATCATGTCTTCCCATATGAGGCTAGCATATTCTATGTGGTTAACATGGACCATTCCCTAGAAAAGTTGTAAATGCATCAACTTGGGGTGTTCATGACCGCTATCTCTTCCCGATACTGACTTGGCAATCATGAGATAAAGTGTTCTCCATGGTTGTGGGATGTTTTTGACATCAACTCTGGATGAGTAGAGATAATGCCAGAGGACTCATCATATCAATGCTGACCAAGAAATCCAGAATCTCCGTCTCTGTAGGAATCCTGACATAATCAGCTGGAGAGTTGATTGCTGGGAGTAGAAGAACAACACGAAGATCATCAACAGTAACAATGACTTCATGTGTAATAAGAGTAACTTTCACAGCATTTTCTCCATCAATCCTCTTCATGGTATGCCAGAACTGATGGATATAGAGGTCAGGGACTGAGGATGACTTTGTGAGCATGAAACGGTAGGGGTGTTGCAGAAGGATGTCCACAACAATTTTGCAAGATGATTCCGAGCAGGTGAAGTTGTTGAGGTCAAAATGAAGGTTGTTCTTGCCAATCATTCTGTCATAGTCAGGTGGGAATGTGTTGGCCATTGTGAGTTCAGCTAGGGCATTGACATTTGCTTGTTGTTCAGCCATTTTGTGATCTGAAAGTCATTAGACAAAGAGATAGACATATAGAAACACAATGTGTTAGTTTAAGTCTAATTCGTTTTCTAATACCTTGTTTGATGATATCAAATTTATGTTTGTTACATGTCCTAAGTCACATATGTCCTTTCACATGAAGTTGTGTTGATAAGTTACGTGAACGTGTTAATTTTGAAGTTTACAAACTCATTTATCACTTAAAAAACAACATATTCACTTTTGTATGCTTATCCGTAACATTTTACATGTGACTTATGCGTAACTGAAAACAAGACTGGTGAACAGTGACTTATGAGTAACTTGTGTCCTTATTCGTAAAGATGGAAGCTTGTGCGTAAGAATAAGTCTAAAGCGTAAGACAATGCTTATTCGTAAGAATTTCTTACGCATAAGACATATTCGAAAGCTTGAAGCTTATTAGTAGGAATATTCTAAAGTTTACGCGTAAGGCTTATTCGTAAGAATAAAGCTTATTCGAAACACAGCTCCTTATTCGTAAGAATAAGTTACGCGTAAGAATAAACTTTATTCATAAGAATAAAGTCTTATGCGTAAATAATTACATGTTTACGAATTTCTTTCCAAGAAACTCATAATCCACTGTAGACGTCTTATTCGAAAGGCTTATTCGTAACATTTTCTTCTTATTCGTAAAATGTTGAAACCTTAGCAGTCTTTACGATTAATCCTCCTGTTAAAACAAACATTCTTTTTATGATTACAATTCATTCCAATCATCACTAAGAACACAATATAGGCATTTAAACATATTTCTTATCTGCATAAGGCTTATACGTAAGATTTCCTTAAACCCTAAACCCTATGTTTACGAACAAGAAATATGTTCATCAATTTCAAGCAAAGACTATTTCTGGGATTTCTTAAGGTGCATAGGAGTGATTCTAAACAAGTTTTAACATATTTTGTCCACAGAATCAAAAGATTCATATTGAACAAGCACATAAACCCTAACTCTTAAGGTTTAAACTTAGAGATGTTTATGGTCTAAATAGATGTTAACAACATGTTCTTTATCCTACTATAACACTTTCTTGTTCATATTTTAACATCAAATACCTCAGAAATCAAAAACCCCAAATTGATTCGTATGAACCCTAAAATCAAAATCCTTCAATTAGTTTTTCTGGGTGGAATTTGTTGATGAAAACATGTTTAATAATCAATAATAAACATTTTAACATAAATCTTTTCATCCCAAACATACTTAATCGAAAACACCCAAATTTGTTCATATGAACGATTTTCTAAAAATTATTTTAGAAAGTTTGAACCATTGGATCTTTGAGATTTTAAAAAACCATTGTTTGAAATGGTAATCAAAATGTATTCCAACTAACAGATTTTATAAAACGTGAACGGATTGAGAGATTGATTTGTGGTCGTGGATCTTGGTGGTTGAAAGAGAGTTAATGTAATTGTAGGTGCATTGAATGCAAGAAAATTTTGTTTTTGTTAAAATTAATTTTTCAAAAACTTAAACTTTTAGTCTCTTAACCTCAAAAGGTTTCAACCAAGATCCATTAACTCACAACTTAGTTAGACAAAGATCATTTTAGCAAGAAACTTGACGATACACCCCATAGACTTTTGAAATGATGAATTTTATAAACATTTTGAGTCCGATGAGGGTATTAAACCATGATATATAACCAACACATTTGTGAAACAACATATTTTTGGTAACATGTAAGTACAAGGTTTTATGAAACAGAAAAATATTTACATTCTCCCCCTCAACACTTGTTCGGGAAAAAACTGTGAAATGTTTAATAGAACACAGTGTTGATGGAAGATTTGTACTTGCAATGTTTGTTTTTCATAAGAAATGGAAATGAAAAATATTTATGGATTTAATAATTTTTTTTTTATTTTGTATTTTGTTTTTGAAAAATGTATACAAAAATAGTTTTGGTGTTTGACCTTTCAAGGTATTTTTAAAAATTCATCCAGTTCTTCTGAAGTCAAACACCTCATGCCAATTCGGTGATTCAAGTCAGCAAATCTTGCGGGAGGCAAGGCTTTGGTGAAAAGGTCCGCAATTTGATGTTCTGTACCTACAAAGTATAATTCCACCGTTCCCTTCTCCACGTATCTCTTTTATGAAATGGTATCGAAGATCAATGTGCTTTGACTTAAAGTGTTGAACTGTGTTGCACGAGATCGTAATAGCAATTCTGTTGTCACAGTACACCGGAATCTTGTCGAATACATAACCATAATCCTTGAGTTGTGTTCTCATCCAAATGACTTTAGCACAACACGCAGACATGGCTACATATTCTTCTTCAGTTGATGACAATGATGTACAGTCCTGTTTCTTCGATTGCCATGACACCAATTTATCACCAAGGAATTGTAAACCTCCAGAAGTAATTTTACGTGTAACTAAGCATCCTGCATGGTCAGCATCTGAAAATGCTATTAGCTCAAAACCAGAATCCTTCGTGAAACGCCCATACTAAGTGTTGTTTTTTTTTTTTTGCATACAGCTGTATGGACTTATACCATACGGCTGTATGGACTTATACCATACGGCCGTATGGTCCACCTGCACATTTCTGCACTAGTTTTCTGCACATCACCACTTTATAAACCAATTTTTCTTAGCCAAAACTGAAAACACATATCATTACTAAACTAAAACTGTGCATATATTATACAACATGACTACACCCGGATATATGTGTCAAACGGGTCAAAAACGGGTAAGAATGGCACTATGCCAAACACCCTTTTAGTTTGTAAAACATGAGATAACAAGTTATAAACTTCATTAATTTTGCGTTTATATAAAACATGATATTAAAACATTTATCCGAGGCGTTTCGTGGTATTAGAGAGGGTTTAGGATAAGCTCAATTACCCATGAGCTCCACCGATAGCTAAACCGCGACCTTATGCCTTAGACTTGATCTCACCTATAAGAAAAACATAAATAAAGCAACGTAAGCATAAAGCTTAGTGAGATAACATATATAAATCTGAAAATAAACATGTCAATGCTAATAGATGTTGCTTCATAAGCACTTTCCCCCGCGTAGCTATCTTGGTGCTTATAACACTGCTAATTCCCCACGGGAATATACTCTTGCATCGTAACATGTACTTGGGGGCTAGACACTTCATCATAATGCTAGAAAGCATCATGCTTGCCTTGAATATACTAGTTGTCCACTTAGGACCTAGTGAACCCGCATTTGGTTCAATATAGCAATATATACTCTAGTTGTCCACTTAGGATGTCAAGTCCCGCTTTTGAGACTTTTCATATTTAGTTGTGCATTTCATAGCTAATGAGCCATATAAACATACTAATCATCCACTTAGGATGTCTGGGTTCCATTTTTGGAACTTTTGCTATTCTGAGGCTCGATTCTCCACTAAGGAGGTCTAAGTTCCAACTTTGTCTGGAACAACTGTATGTGATCACATAATAGCACATGTCGTCCACTTAGGACATCTAATCCCATCTTGGGTCATAATGCATATAATTGTGCAAGTCACCCAGTAAGGATATTTAGTTCCAACTTAGTCTGGAACACATGTATGACTCTTATAGTCAGGTCGTCCACTTAGGACACTAAACAAGTGAAAATAGACAATACTGGCTAAAATCACTTTACTAAGACCACATGGGTCATTACGGGCTGTTTTGACCCCGTTTACTTTATTTCACAAATACAATTATACCGTTCAATTCATTAAACTCATAATAAGCAATATAAATTCATAACACGAATATAACACATAAACATACAATAGAACTTAGATATAAGCATCGCGAAATATGCAACACTTATAACGAGTTACTAAAGACCAGTTGAAATGAGCAATAATACATCACTTATGCTAAAAACTTGTTACTAAGACCACACGGGTCGTTACGGGCTATTTTGACCCGTCTAAATTATTTCCTATATAATCTCATATCGCGAGATCCATTTCTACTTATGATATATATACTTCAACATAATTGTGTGCTCACTTATCATAAACTCATAGCACATGTGTAATAAATAAACATATAACAAAACACGAACGTAAGTACCATAACACATTTGGTATATCTAACGGGCTCTTTTAGTCCCGTTTCTAATCTTATATACGTTACTCACCTTGATATGGCTTGTAATCTATCGCGAGCTCCCATAAACGTCCCCGGCTAACATTTACAACCTAGGAACACGTAAATAACATAGAGCTTACTTAAATAAGGCTTAATTAGTCATAAACAAGCTTTATAAGTATACTAGGCCATAAGGGGGGTGTTTGGTTCGTGGCTTATATAACAACATAAGCATATTTCCTGAAAATTTACACCACAAAATGGTGTTATAGCACCTTAACAAGGTACCCATCACTTTTCTAAACAATTATACATGATTACTAGCAATCTTGGTGATTTCTCAAAAATCAAAACTTAACATAATCATGTAAAATTCTATGAAACCCCATATATGGCATCAAGATATAATCTTTAAGCATTACCCACTAATAGGTAGCTCAAAAACACGAATTAAAGAACAAGGTATGATTTTTTTTTTCTCGAATTGGTTTATGGGAATGCTAGTTTACATGTTTCCAAGCTCCAATATAGTGATTTCTTTCCTTAATCATGACCAAAATTGAATTATCATCAAACCCTAGAATTTGTGCCTGTGATATGTCTGTGTGACGTGAGTGGATAAGGAAGGAGGGAAATGAAGCTTTCCTGGTCTTGAAGTAAGGATAGGATATACTGTTATCATTTTAAGTTTTAGCAATTGGCAACTTTAGTCCTTGGTAGTAGAATTATTACAATGAAGGTCCTATTTTCTTTAAAACTGATTTCATGGGAGGTCCTTTGCACTAACAAAGAGTTTATAATAACAATAAAACTATTTGGGAAGCCTTTAAAATAATAATAAACCATTATTGTAAAAAATCGGGGTGTTACACTTCGGATACCAGATCCTCAATTTAATGGTTCCCTTGACGTATTGGAGGATTCTTTTAGCCTCTGAGATGTGTCTTTTAGTGGGTCTTACCTGATAACGGGAGCATAGATATACAACAAATAATATATCGGGTCTACTGGCTGTTAGATACATGAGAGACCCAATAATAATACAGTATTTGGTAGGATCAACCAGTTTCTCATGTAAATCAACATCCAATTTACTGGTGTGTGCCATTGGTGTATTATAGGTGTCACTGGTTTGCATACCATGTTTTTTCAAAATTTCAAGAGCATATTTGGACTGACATAGAAAAATAACCCAGGGTGATTGATGAACTTGTAGTCCTAAGAAGAACGTAAGTTCACCCATAATTGACATTTCAAATTTGTTTTCATTAGTTTTGAAAAAGCATTTGAGTACTTTTTGTGGGTAGAACCAAAGATGATATCATTCACATAAATCTGAACAATTAAAATGTGTGCCCCGTTATATTGAATAAATAGTGTGGGGTCGACCGATCATTTGATAAAATTATTAGCAAGCAAGAAGGATGACAACTTATCATACCACGCCCGAGGGGCTTTTTTGAGACCATATAGTGCATTTTTCAGTTTGTAGACATGATTAGGAAACTATGGATCAACGAATCCTTCTGGCTGGCTAACATACACGATCTCCTTAATTTGACCATTTAGAAATGCAGTTTTGACATCCATTTGGTAGACGGTGATGTTCATGTGAGCCGCGGATGCCAGAAAAATCCGTACAACCTCAAGTCTAGCAACCGGTGCGAATGATTCGTCAAAGTCGATATCCTCTTCCTGTTTGTAACCCTTAGCCACCAGACGTGACTTATTTCGAATGACCGTTCCTTCAGCATCTAACCTATTCTTCCAAATCCATTTGAGCCCAATGACGTAGACCCATGTCGGTCTTTCAACCAATTCCCATACTTCTAAACGTTTGAACTGGTTCAGCTCTTCTTGCATGGATTCAATCCAGTTGTCATGATTCATTGCATCCTTCATGTTTTTGGGTTCATTTGAGTGACAGTGAGTGCATAAATTCAGATGACTGGTAGAAGATTCAGCAACATCTGGATTTGCCATTTCTGATGAGAAAGGGTTGAAAAATGCATTTCCATCATAATCCGCGGGTGCAGGTACATTGTGGCTGAGAGGATCATCAGCTGGGTCTTTGTCATTTGAAGTGGTTTGTTCAGCTGTTGTTGGAGATTCGACCGGGGGTGCATCAACAACAGTTGTTGTTGTCGCAGGTGTATCAGGTATTGTAATTTTATCAGGTTGAGCAGCGGAAATAGTTGATACATCTGGAGCACGTTGATCAAAATCTTCATTAAACAGAGGAGCAAACAACGTTTCCATCTGACGACGAGTAAGTTGAAAGGTTTGTTCAGCTGATGATTGAGGGAAGTTAAGACGGTTATGTTCGGGTTCTAAGCCATTTTGCTCAGAAGCCATTTCTGTGAGTTCATCAAAATTAGCATGAATAGTCTCCATAATTTCCTTTGTACGACGATTCTAGACCCGATATCCTTTAAAATTTTCACAGTATCCAACAAAGACTCCAATATCAGCTTTGGCCTTGAGCTTTCCAAAGTCATCACGATCATTATTTTGGTAACAGAGAGAACCAAATACATGAAAGTGTTTTAGGTTCAGTTTTCTGTTATGGATAAGCTCATAAGGTGCTTTGTGGTGGCTTAGTGATCAGTGAACGGTTCTAAATGTAGCTTGAAGTTGACACAGCTTCTGCCCATAAGTAATCTGGAAGTTTTGCATTTATCAACATCGTTCTTGCAACTTTCACTAACGTACGGTTTCATATTTCGACAACTCCATTTTGTTCAGGTGTCCTTGCAATTCATTTCTGATGCTCAATTCCCACTTTCTCATAATATTACCGAAGAGTTTGATTCACAAATTCAGTCCCTTTGTCTGTTCTGACTTGTCTAACCGTGTTATGGAGCTGAACTTGAATTTTCATGAGAAAGGTGATGATCATTGGTGGAGCTTGATCTTTACTTCGAAGAAAATAAACTCAAGTCCATCTTGAGTAGTCATCAACGATTACGAGAATGTAGCGTTTGCCATTTATCGTCTGTACACGCATCGGGCCACACAAATCCATGTGAAGAAGGTGAAGAACATGCTGAGTGCCGTTTTCAACCTTCAAAGGAAAATGAGCATGAGTGCTTTTTCCTTGTTCACAAGTTAAGCATAAGTGGTCCTTTGAAAATCAAAACCCTTGAAGACCTTCAACTAGTTTGTGTCGTGCAAGATCAGTTATGGTTTTGAAGTTCAAATGTGAAAGTCTTTTATGCCAAAACCATGATTTTGTACATGCTGCTTTAGAGAGTAGACAGATGGGAGAAGAAGCGACCATATCTTGCATTATGACTGTGTAAAGGCTTGAGGAGCGGGTTCCTGACATTAGATCGTTTCCTTGTAGATCACAGATGTAACAAGTTTTTTCCTGAAAAGCAACTTCCAAATCACCATCACAAAATTGACCGACTGAGAAAAGATTGTGTCCAAGACCTTCCACATAATAGACTCTGATAATTTCGATGTTCCCATAGATGTAATCTCCGTAGCCCATGATAGCTGCAAAGTGATCATTCCCGAACCTGACAGTGCCAATGAACTTTGAAACAAAGTTTGATAAAAGTTTGGGATTGCCTGTTATGTACCAGGAACAGCCGCTATCAACAATCCAGAGAATGATTTGTATCACCTGCAATACAAACAGACGACACAGGTGGAATAGAGGTAGAGGTGGAACCCGAAGAGTTAGAGGGTTCCGTGACAGTTACAGATGAAGCACACATGTTAAGAATTTTGGGTAACCATTTAAAGCCAGGTGTACTTTGTAACTATCTCTGCCATGTCCAACTAGTTTGTGCTTTAGTCTTAGTGAATGCACTAGGTGATAATTTCTTCCTTGGAGGTGATGATGGAGCTATAGGTAAATCAATGATTTTCTCAGAAACTATAGAGGGCGGTGTACCTAGCACAGACTTAAAACCAGTAGTGGGCCTAGAGGTAATGCCATTCCTATGTTTCCATTTACGAGATAAGATAGATTTAGCAACACTGTTATCATGACAACCAGAAAACAGACTTTTACGACAAACAACACAAGAAGCTTCAAACATAACATTCAAAGTACTTGAAGATTCAACATTCGTTACATCACCTTTGCTATTACATTTGTCTAACGCAATATCTAAAGTAGGTGCAACATGTGTTTTATTCAAATTCCTAACATGATCTTCTACTTCAGAGGCATTTAGTGGTCTTCTCTTATGTTGCAACTTCCTATTGTTCTTGTGAGTGCTCTTAAGCTGTGAAGTGCTAACTCTAGCTGTTGTAAAAATCGGTCCAGGCGGCCGATTAATCCCCGCATAATCGCTGATCGTTCACTAAGCGCCTTGATTTATCATAATCGGCCTATTTAATTGGTTTGGTCAAAGATTTCTTAAATAATCGGTCAACAAACCAATTAATCAGACAAAATCGGTCTAATCGGATTAATTGGACAAAACCTCTTAAAAGTCGGTCAACAAAATTGCATAAAAATCGGACAAAATCGCTTAAAAATCTGTCAACAAACTGATTAATTGGACAAAATCGGTCAAAGATCGCTTAAAAGTGGTCAACAAACCGAATAATATCCTATGTTTGACTTTAAACTTTGAAGAATTTTGTATTATGTTTATATTTGAGCACTTGAAATATTTGGACTTTAATGCCCTATGCTTATCTCATACATATAATATAATATAATATCTAATATTACAATTTGTGTATAAAAACTCCAATCCGATTAATCCTCGATTAATCCCCGCCTAACCGATTAATCGCTAGGCCCTACCCGATCGCCTCACTAACGCCTAGCAAATTTTACAACCTTGACGCTAGGATTAGAGGCAACTACTCCTGTAGAAGTGGAAGGAATCACATTAGTATCTTGTGGTTTGTCAGTGGGCTTCCTAGTGTCAATTTTAAACATTCCAGGTGAAAGAATATTTGTGTCACTACACTTATCGTTCTCATAGTTCACCAACTTCTCTTTCAACTTAATGATAGTGTGTTTTAAATCTTGATTTCCAGAGCGTAAGTTTCCATTAACACTTAATACTTCACGAGTGTACGCAAGATGATGATCAAGATCATTTGACGCTTTAGCGTGTGTCTTTTTGAGCAAATCAAATATGGTACCATATTCTATTTTGACTTTTGCAATTTCTTGTTCATATTTGAAAATTTGACATTTTAAAGACGCGTTCTCATCATTCAGTCGTTCGAGTTTTGGTTCAAAAGGTTTTTCACTCGACTGGTTGAGTTTGTTTTGCAAACCATGTTCTCGATCAATACAATCATTTTAACACCATTGAACACGAAGTTTAACTTCCGAAAGTTCATTAAACAAACGCTCATTTCAGCTTTCAAAGTTTTGATTTGAGACACATTATCAACAATATCAACAATATCAACAACAATATTATCACAAGCAGAGGCAGCAGTATAATACAACACAATTGATATAGTATCAGCACATATAACATATTCCAAGAGTCGATCAACATGATTTAAAAAAAAATTATTTTTCTTTTTGGTTTTCAAAATCGATGCCTCTGTTTCATTGAAAATTATTTTCATTTGTCCAACTTCTTCCTGAAGATCCCGTTCCCAATATGTTGCACACTTATGCAAATTTCGAACATGTGGCAAAATCTGTTTTTGAAAAATTTCTCTTTGATCTCTGGCATAAGCCGATTGAAAAGTCGCAGCTTTTATTTCAACATTACGTTCAATTGCATGCTCCAAAAGTTTAATGTCAGACATGAATGTATCAAAATATTTAAGAATTTGACATCTTTCAGTTAATGGTGTGATTTCACTCAAAGAAGGTAAAGGGCCATTAATTTGTGCAACTGGTTTGACGGGACCGATGTCAGAAGATGACTCATTAATATGTGTGATAACCCAAGGTGTATTTGTTTTATCCTGTTGTGGAACAAAAGAGATGAGAGGCCTTTTTGAATAATCAAAAGGTTTGTTATATGCAACATTTTTCATTTTCAATCGACTCTCTTTTTCTGCATCCAATTCCTATTCACAATTATATTCAACAATACGAACAATAGATTCATCAAGCATATGTGTTACACTATACAACTTTGGATTTGCCTTGAATGCTCTATGGAAAAAACATGGTTTGTTATCAGCAAGATCTGGCCCATATCCATCTGGATTTGGCTTAAGTGTGAACTTTTGAATTGTTGTGATAGACTCACCATGTTTATACACAATATTTTGAAACTCTTTGATTTTGTTTTGCAAATCGACAATTTCATTAAGATACTGATCAATCCATTTCCTTGAAATTTGTTTGAATTCTGAAAACTCTTTTTGACACGAAGACAACTCAAGCTTGGCTTTTTGAGTTTCCGAAGAAAGAGTGTCAATGTGTTGTTTGTGTTCAAATTTTTGTTGATCTATTTGAGAAATCAAATCGTTTTTGGAGACGACTAGATCACGTATCTGTCTTTCTAAATCTTGCTCTTTTAGATATGACTTTTGAAAAGCGACTTCAAAATTGTGTTCATGTTTTTTTTTTGTTTCAAAATTTGTGAGTTGTAGCTTATAGCATTCAAGATCGTTAGTCAATAGTGCAACTTTTTCACGAAGATTTCCATTAATCTCATTGCATTTCTCCACTTAAGATTGGGTGGTCAAAAGTAAGGTCATGAGCTCTGGATCTGGAATAGACGAAGGTTCATCTTGTTCAACGTGAGTATCAACATATTCATCATTGAGATCCTCAAATGTAACCTCGGGGGCAACTTGATCATCAAATGTAACCAAGAGGTCAACTTGATCATCAAATGTAACTACGGGATCCATTTGATTTTTTCTTTATGAGATGTAGATGGCTCATTTTGAACACTCTGTTCCTTGTCGGATGCAGATGCAGATGGAGATATCAGATCATGTATAAGACATATATTAGGATCCGGTACGTGAGACAAGCCATCAGTGTCATAAACTGGGCCTGTTTCACTCATGTGAAGTTCTTGCATGTTGGCCATCAACATTACAGCTGCGTTAGCTTGCAAGTCCTCCATATCATCATCGGATTCTGCATTGGCCATGAAGCTCTGTTCTTTGTTCGTAATAGTTCCACCAGCTTCATCTTTGAGAGCCAAGATTAAAGCCTCCTTATGATAAGCACTTCCTCTGGTTCTTGGTTTCGGACAAGCATTAGCCAGATGACTCTTCTCATTGCAGTTATAGCATCTAAGACCCATATTCCCATTCTGAACATTTCCCTGATCAATAATCTGAACCCTTTGCTGAGGAGCAACCATGTTATTCCTTCCAGAAGTATTAAAGCCTTGTCCACTACTCATGTAGCTACCAATTCCTATCTAACGACCATTGTTTCTGTTCTGAACTTCGACATTCCATTCTAAACAACTGCTTGATTCCTTGTGTTATGATACGCTTACACAGCGCGTTCGGGGTCAAAGGAACTTCCTTTTCGTCAAGCAAGTTTTTCAACAGCCTAGGCAGTGAACCTAATCGTTGTAGTGTAGTATTAGGGTAAGCCACAGGAATTGATATCGTTCTCTAGGGGAATAGGAATACTAGTGAGAAGTTACTACGCTAAGGTTGGGGTTGAGGAAGATTATTTTTTATCTTTTTATATTTTTTAGGAAATGGAAAGATACGAATCTCGGGGTTTGGATTTGGGGGTTGGTATTTCTACCGATTACTTCTACTTATCTAATTATCTAAACTAAGGTGTATGTTAGGAATTGGAAATTCCATATTAAAGTGTCGGTCTCCCCAATTATTGTCTAGCATATGTTAGCTCGTAGACTTGTAGTTTGTTATGTTATTTAGTAGCTAATTAGTTAGTTTGTAGCATAGTTTAGTGTAGTGTAACACCGTGGAGGAAGGACGGGTCTTTACCCACTGCATGCCTGATCCACAGTCCGATAGGAGGACGTATTGTTTGTAAGTATAAATACCCCTTCCATCCATGGAAGGGGTGTGGCTTGGCAATCTAACCTTTTACATTTTATTGAAGCAACTCTCTACCAAGAACACCATCTCTCTACTTTCTCTCTCTAAAATGTTTAACATGTATTTTGATCATCCAAGACCACCCGAATCATCAAACACAATAAATATATTCGATCCTACAAATGGTACCAGAGCCAAGGTTGTTGTGTTGTGTTGATTTGTGTGGTTTCGTACCATGGTTATTGTGGTTTATTGATTCATGATTGGGTCGTATCTTCTTGTAAAAACTGGTTTTGTATCAATTTTTGGTCGAACAAGTCTATATTTATTATTCTTATGGTTTATCAGTTTTTAAACAAGTTGACTTTATCCATCTTGGTTTTTGATAAAACTGTTTGTCTCAGTTTTCTGTATACATTTTGGTCCAAAAAAAAAGTCCTGTGGCATGTACAACTTCTGTCTTGTGTCAATAGTTTTATGCAAGTTTTCTGTGATACACTCGTGATATACTCGTGGTCATCTGGTAACTTTTCTATTGTCAAAAAGGGTCTAAAAGGATATCCTTTTGCTGCTTTTTTTTTCCTGGGTTTTTAATGGTTTTGTAAACTGCTGATAATGGTGTTCTTGATAGCAACTTGGTCAAGTTCTTCGTAGAGTGATTCGTATGTAGGTTTAGGGGTGTGTGTGTATGGATAAAACCACAATATCGATATCAAAAATAACCACAAGGAATGACTTAAAATCCCTTTAGGAAAAAGGATAATGAATCAAAACCCGTGAGTGATAGTGATACGGATTAGGAAATCCGAGTCGTTTCCCAACGAGGTGTGAATGGGCAACGTCGTTATTGGTTCGTTATTAAAATGCTCGATGTTTTGGTTTTTAGATTTTATAAAAACTACCGGGAATGGGAAAGCAATTAAGGGAAATTATATTACGGGAAATCCTAAATACGCGAATTATACTAAAACGAAATTAATAAAACGCGAATAAAATGCAACTAAATCTAATCTAAGTCCTAAAAATGATCTAAAATTACTTTCTAACTAAAAATGATATTAGAAAATTAACTAAGAATTAAAACTATTTTTTAAGATTTTTCTCGAATTTATTTGAATTAAAAACTAATTAAAAACTAATTTAAATGCTAAAAATTACAAATTAAACTAGGAAAAATCTGGAAAAATTATTTTTTTTGCTTTTTATAATTTTCTTAATCTAGGAAAATTGAAAAATTATTTTTTGGAACCTTTTCTGAATTAATTGAATTAAATGCTATTTAAAAAGGATTAAAAACTAATTTTAATAGAGAAAAATAGCAAACAGTGTGATAAAATTATGAAAAATTCAAGGAAAATCTAAAATATTATTCTAAACCTAGGAAAAATATCAAAACCTAATCTAGTGTGCTGGAAATGGGATCTGTAGTGAAACTGCTTATAAATAAGCACTTCTAATTAAGCTAAAAGCTGCTACAGTGCACCAAATGAACTCAGAAGCTTAAGTATGCTAAATCTACTCAAAATCAACTTAATTCAACTAGTATAAACCTCTAATGAGCAATCTACAATGAAATGACTTAATTGACTTATGAACACCAAACAGCTTCAACCTATCAACTTTAAGCTATTGCAACTGCTTATCCAATAAGCCAAACTGAAAACCAAATATTGGGAATTCTAGACAACCTACCAAAGAACGTGTAAACTGAAATTGAGCTAATTGCTAACTAACATGAACAAGTTATGCTAACTGTAAAGTTCCTGTGCACACTCAGTGACTGCTGAGAGTGTGCACAGGGCATTTATGCCCTAGAAAACAAGCTGGTTAAGTGCTTTTAGAAATATCTAAAAATTCAGAAAAAATAGTGTTTACAAACTCAACCAACTGAAGTTGAAAAACCCAAAATCTCACTTAGTTTGGATCAGAACTGAATCCATGAAAAATCCAGAAAGTTTTGCAAAAACTGGTTTTACTACTTTTTGACTTTTGAAATAGATTTTGAAAAATTGACTTATATGAACTTCGGGCTTCTGAATTTTAATGAAAATGAAGTCTAATGATTAAATAATCCTAATGCCATCTATATTAACTACTAACACACCTATAAGCAAGATTATGCTTACTGATTCTAACAGATATGAGATTAAGAGCAATTATAAAGTAAATTTGACTTATGGTGCTCTAAAATGCAATTGAATGAAGCAATAATACTCAATTAACCTAGATTAAGATAATGCAACAGAATTCCAAATCCTAAATAGCCTCTAACACTGATATAATCTTAGATCCAAACACTACTTTTCTAACTGTTTTGCAAATTAACTCAACTAACTACTTGAACTAGCTTATACTAACACTTAAACTGAATCAAATAATCAACTAACACCTAAATGATGCCATATCACCAACAAATACTATCAAATTATCAATATGCTCAATAAGGAGATTATAACAGATTTGAGATTTTTAGAACTTACATATGTCCTAGCCACAATGGCTTGCCAAACAACACAAGTAACCACTACCCTACATCTGTATTCAACCCAGTTCCACCTCAGTTTCAACCCAATTCCACCATATCAGCAAATCAGATCCAAATGAATATAACAACTGCAGTTTGACTTTGTTTGACTGAAGTGTAAATGAGAGTAGAATCTGAGTAGGACCTGAATAAGCAATTAATAAGCTATTGAAGAGCTTATAAGAGCTTAAACTAACATAATCACAAACTGATTTGAACTTAAGAACAGATTTGAGATATTTTTTATTTTTGAAGTATTTTTCTTATTTTTTTGTGATTTTTGTTTTGTAAAGAGAATAAACTGAAAACAATTTGAGATAAGCTAAGTTGATTAATTGGAACACTAATAAGCAACTGAAATCAATCAAACAGTAATTAAAATAAATTGAAGATAAAAACTGAAATTACTTTAATTAATTAAACTTGAGATTACAATGAAACTGAAATGTAGAAAATACAGAAATGAAATTTAAACATAAAAACAATTATAAGCTACTAATTAACTACTCAAATTCTACATGCATTACAAGTGTGAATGATGGGGGTATTTATAGCCTAGCTTATGCCTTGGAAGGATCCAGAAGGTGCAAATGTGTGCTTCTTTGGAGTATTCTGAGCCCTTGATCAAATCCCAGCTATCATCCTTTCATCACGACCCTTGGATTGTGTGTCCACATAGCTTCGACCAATCAGATGAGAGGAGTGAGTTGTGGATTGCCAACCTGGCATTCACTTGTGTCAGGTGTGTCATAAGGTGTCAGGTGAAAGTACATAATTACCCTTAATTTAAGTGAATTGGCTTAATTGATCGAAGGGTGTTTTAGGGTTCATAAGCTGGGTTTATTTGGGAAAAGGGGAAGAAATTTTGGCGCCTAAGGTTTTTTTAATTGTTTTTCGTTTTGTGTTGACCGGTTTAAATGGATGGGTTGACCAGGGTTAATAACGGGTAAGGATTTGAACCGTGGGTTTGAGTTTGCTATTGGACCGGGTATTTTGGATGTGGTTTGGGCTTTGGGATTAAAATTGGGCCAAGGTTTAATATACTTGGATTTTGGACATGAAATGGATCCACTTAGTAACTTAGGGACCAAAAGTGTATAAGCTGAAAATCGAACACAAGTGTAAATCTGAAAATGTAATCAAGGGCTAACTTTGCCAATCTGCAATAATCCAAGGGCCATTCTTGCCAATTTCTGAAACTTGAGGGTATATTCTGCCAATAACTGAAAGTTCAGGGACTATTTCTGACAATTCTTCAAACTTGATTATATCTTTCAAATATCATCCTCTGAGAGTAAAAATCTTCACAAATGCTTAATTCTGACCTTCCGGCTCAGCTTTAGCTCTCTTAATCTCTCGTGCTCGGGTTTTCTTCGATTTTGGCTTCTTTTTGTGTGTTTTATCATATCCGTACCTGCACAAGTATAAACTCAAGAAACCATTAAATATTAGCAATAAACGGCTCTTTCTTGGTTATTTTGGCTCTGATTTGATAAACAAAAGATATGTGTTTAAGCACATATCATAGAGACTTGACAATATGTCCTGATTCAATAAATATAACTAGCGACTTGTCCATGTTTTCCTTCTAGCGAGTTGTTGTACAAAACCACTAGCGACTTGACTCAAAAACCTTGCTAGCGATTTGGAAAAATCTTTGACCTAGCGACTTGTTATTTAACAAGTCGTAGCGATTTGCTTTGAAAAAGTGGGTAGCAACTTGGTTTGTAAAAACTTTGGTTAGCGACTTGATGCTAAACTAAGCTAGCGACTTGACATGAGAAGAAAAAATGAAGAAGAAGAATGAATGCAGACCTCAACAAATAGACCTCAACAACCATTCCAAATACCAAACAACAAGACACGACCACATATACCTCATACCAAAAACAAACTCGACCTCAGTATTTCACCATCATCAGTCCTTGTCCAACATAAATTTGATTGATATAAAACAGTTCATATATTTCGATCCAAAACCAATAACAATCTCAACTGTCAATCATATTCAAAGACTCAATCAGAAACAAAACAAGTAATGGATCTCAGAATTAAATTCGTGTATATCAAATGACTTTGAGACCTTCAAAAGATCTAAATCACGAATTTTTTATCATCATTGATCTCAAGTTCTTGACTAATATCCGAAAAACAAAAAGAAAAGAGTTATAACAATGTGGATGTTATAATCTGTTTCGATTGATCTCAATTTGTGTGTCAAGACTAAAACCATCTCTATAACATTTTAACACATGAAATATCACTGATCTATGAGTATCTACTCCTTTCATTATTCGAACCCAATGAAGAAAGAACAAAACCATTAATGGTTTCATCCTTCTCCTTGTTCGGTTATAAGGAAAACGAAATACATGATAAAACCTACCTGTGTTTGTTGGAGATTGTGTCGACATATCAAAACCCAAGACCCTATCACCATCTCTGTGGCGTTGGAAACAAGATCTTGCCATCCCTGTGATTGTGATTTCGAGCCCATGCCATCCCTATGGCTGTCACGAATCTCGCAAACCATCCCTATGGTTAATCTGGAAAAAAGTCAAGTGGTTGGTTCTTGATTTCGTATGGATTGAAGAAGCATATAAGAGAAATGAGTGAACATTATTTCGTATGGAAATGAGTTGTGTGTGGCTGCGTTTGAATGATTAATAAGGGTAATGGAGGCGTATTATCATCTGTGATATGAGAAAGAGGGGGGCGGATGTTTGACAGTTTTATGTTCAGGGTTTCAAATGTTGAGTATCTGAGTTTGTGGTGAGAGAGATTAGGAGAGAGGCGGATATGTAGAGTATTTTTAGGGTTTGAAGAAGTGATTAAGAGGTTTATATACTCCCCGAATTTAGGGCCCGTTTGGTTTGTATATAGGTTTAGGATTAGAATTTGGATTAGGATTATGATTTGGATTTGGATTAGGAGAGAGAAAAATGTTAATTTAAAATATTTATTTTTTAAATTGATAATAAGATTTAAATTAATATATATATATATTTATAAAAGAAAATAACATTAAATGATTGGTTGAAATGCATGTGGGGCCTATTATTTAAAGTAAAAGACAAAATTTTATCAAATAAAAGTTTCAAAGCTGGCACATTAGCAGGGAATTCAAGATGGCAAATATTAAGGACTCAACCCCAATTTTGGGTCCCACCCATTTGCACCAAACAAACTTTTTTTACCATCATACACAAATCCTGCGCCAACACCAGTAACCAAACAGCTTCTTAGGGTATTTGTCAATCACTTGAACGGGCAGTATGGGATAATAATTCATGGGCCGTGTATTTTCTGTGTCATCTTGGGCTTGCTTGGGCATGTTGGATCGTGGGTAATGTTTGGGGAATGAGCTTGGCCCAAGTGTAACTTCTTATAACGATACTAGAGATTAAGCTTGCACCGTATTATTAAATTTAGTCATGTGGTATATAGGCATGTATGAGATTATTATTGAGTAACATATATACCATAACGGCTAAATTATCATTTGATTGTTTGTGAGCCTTAGTTGGACATAATGGAGTGTGCACTTAAAATTGACAATCACGGTAACTGATTTAGATTGGATCGGCTATTTGGGTATTTGTTACAATATCTGGGTATTTGTTACAATATCAATTGGATCGGCTATTATCTCATGAATGTTTTGGATTTGGAAAGTATGCTTACTAAGATGAATTGGGCTTCAAATGATTTGGACTATATGTGAGTTGTTACTGTGATTTGATGATGATGCGATTTGATGAGATTTGAAGTGTTGTGAGTTGTTGGGTACTATGGTTTATACATGTTCAAGAGGAATATAATATCACGGCTTAAAGTAATGGTTGAACAAAGTTGACCACGAGGGTTGTTGTACGGTATTTCTTATTTAGATTTGAAGTGAGGTTTTTCGGGCGCGTTTACTTATTTCGTCTTCTTTCTTTCTACCCCTCCGCGAAGATGACTTGTTTGGGCATTTATAGAGGGTGATAAAGACTTGGCTATTTAGTTACGTTTGTGATTCTTTCTCGCTTGACCCACAACGTTGCTATCACTTCGGTGTCTCACTCAGTTGAGAATGTCAAGAGGTTTTGTACATTGAGTACACCGTTTCTTCTTCACAAGGATTAGTACAAGTTGAAGTAACATTTCTGGGAAATTTCACTTCATGATCAAGTTTGGCATATCAGGTTCACTTCTCCATGTTGTCACTGCAATAGCCGACAGAATGCGTGAATGATGTGTATACCAAAGTGCTTATTGGATGGTTGATGATTTTGATGATGTTGGATAATGAACCACTGATGAACCACTGCATGTTCCCCTAAAACAGATATTCACCGAAACCAAAGTTGTCATAACACATTCAAGCTGACATTGGTTACGGTTTTGTCTTGATTTTGTAAAATCCCGCGAAAGAACCTATTTCTCGGTTTAAATCAGAGACTTGTAAAATCCCGTGATAATGGAAATATTCGGGTAATAGTAAAGTGCATTTCCGGATCTATCTTACGGTTTGTTCTTGGTTTTGTAAAATCCCGCGAAAGAAACTATTTATCGGTTTAAACCATAGAATTGTAAAATCCCGCAATGATGGAACCATCCTGGAGAAAGGAAAGTGTATTGCTGGATCTTATCTGATGCTGGTGCTACGGTTTCTACTTCAAAGAAGGGATAAAAGGGTGTACTTCATGTATTGGATGTGTGTTTGGATATTCGTCATGACAGTTTGGTTATTACATGGTTTTACGGGGTTATGCTCATTAAACCATGGTCGGGATGAAACCATTATCAAAGTTCATTTAAATGTCAAAGAAGGCTAGATTTGAGCAGTTCAGAAGATGTGACAATGGCGTTAATTCAGTATTATTTATTTGAGATTGAAGTGAATTATCACGGGCGAGTGTACTTAGTATCTGAAGGTATCGGGGATGGATGGATGAAGATTCTTCATGATCCTTGTTCGAGCTTATTATCAAAGACAAAGACTTGGAAATCTAGTTATTGTTGAGTGACTTTTACCTTTTCTTTTACCACTTGGGGGAATTGGGCTCTTATCACCTCAAAATAACTATCACTTTAAGGAGTTACGTTGTAGTGCTCAGTGTCAATTTTCAATTGTGGATTTTCAAAAGGTAATGTACGTCTATTACTCGATGGTTGGTTGGTTGAAGAGTATAGAGTACTTAGAGATTCAATGGAGGATGAAGTCTCGGCACCGCTCTTTGTTACATATGTGCAAGTTTAAGTCACGAGTTTGGGGTAGTTTACTTCAGGCTCAAATTCATCATACTGGGTTTTTCTCCATCAGCTGTCACTACAAAGAGCCTATTGAATGATAATGGGTTTGATTACATGTTTTGCCAAAAGAGATTGAAAAGAGAGAGATTATGACGTATGGACACATCAGTTCATGCCTCGTTCTCTAAAGAAAAGAAATGTGCACGTTTCAGTGCGCATTATCTTTGAAAGAAGAGAAATCTTCTTATGACGTATGAACACAACAGTTCATGCCTCGTACTCTAAAGAAAAGAAAAGTGTACGCTTCAGTGCACTTTATCTTCTGAAGAAGAGAAATCTTCTCACTAATGACCATTCTCATCAACATGCTTCATACTTTTTCCATGCGCTTTCATTTATCAAGTGAACCGGGCTACTGTTGATTGTGTTCTTATTCCACTTGCTCAACTATAATGACGATGGCGACATCCTGTGCTAATTTTACGGGGGAGAAGTGTGAATAGACTACATTGTTGAAGATATTCACTTGCTTAATCAAGAATGGAAACTTCGTATGCAATTCTTGAGGGGGAGAAGAAGTGTGAAATTACTGCATGGTTGATTATTATATGAGAATAAATGGTCAAACGGCTCCTAACTCATGTAAGAACCGATCTTCTTCTAATCGGGTCATCTTCACATGGAGTTTTCTTCTTAAGAGCCGTTGGTTGACATCTTCATACGGGCTGATATGGTCTATTGACAAAGTGTTTCCGGTTAATGCTTCACGTACACATCAACATGATGATTACGAACAACCTTCTGTTCTTGTTTGATGTGATTGTTTGCTTGGTGTTACCATTTCGTGTGTTCGTTGTGGGCTGATTGTTGATTTCCTTGATGAACATCTTTCTGTTCTTGTTTAATTGGGAGAGATTTTAGTTAAGGGGATTTGCAAGATGTAAGTTAATTGGGATGCTTCTTGGTGTAATGAAGATGTTAACTATCTATTCCCCAACTGGACAATCTTGAAGAAGGTCGAGTCTACAGTCTGTTCTACATTTTCTGCTGCATGTTAGAAGACTAAAGACGAGTTGCATTTGATTATCCAAAGACTTCTTCATATTCCGGGCATTGTCAGTTTAGGGGAGAGCACTAATTTGGGGAGAGTGAAATGTCTGATTTAATCCCCAATTAGACTTGCTCACATTCTGCAGCAAGTTGATTCTCACAGATACATATGAGCTAATGATGTTCTTCTCAAATGATTTCTAGTACACGGGCTTACAATGAGTTTCTGATTCTGAAGTATCAAAACCAGCAAGGGGGAAGGAGACATATACCTAAACGCGAGTAAACTTGATGAACTTAATACTTCTAAGTAATTGAAGATATCCCGGGAAGAAAAATGTTATTACCGCAGAGAAACTCAAGGTTTGACTCATGGCGAGTAAACTTGATGAACTTAACTCTTCTAAGTGATTGAAGATATCCCGGGAAAACAAATGTCATGACCGCAGAGAAACTCAAGGTTTTACTCATCAAGGCGTTTAGTGTTCTTATTCCAACTATGTCGGGGAAGAGATGTAAGAGAAAGTTTCTGAAGATAAAAGAGGTACACAAGTACGACATATTCAGGAGAGATAAATGTGTAACATGAGGGAGGTGTTATCAGTTATTCTCTCGTTGGGAATGTGTGTACTTCGGATTCTTGAGCTTCATACACATTCATCAGGGACGAAAGATGTGAACATAGGGGAGGTGTTCTTCATTACCCTCATGATGTGTATTCGGGAGAGTTCTTGGATATTGGTGTACTTCGGATTCTTGAGCTTCATACACATTCAGATGGGACGAAAGATGTGAACATAGGGGAGGTGTTCTTCATTACCCTCATGATGTGTATTCGGGAGAGTTCTTGAGCTTTATACAAAGAGACTGACTACATCAACTCAACTACTTGGGGGAAGTGTTCTCTTGACACCTTTTGGAATGGATCGTTTCAGACTTCAGTGGAAAGGAAATTTGAGAAAATTATTTAAATGTGGGATGATACGTTGCTGTTGTTCTATTGGATGATATAGCCTCGAACGAAGAATCACGATGATTATTCTTAAAAGGAGCAGCTGGGTTTATGATAATGGTGTGCTTCTTTGTGCACCTGGCTAAAGCAAGCTTGAAATAGAGCTTCGAATCTGCTCAACATAAGGATTTTCGGTTTGGGGGAAGCTGCCAAAGTCTCACTTTCAGATGGTTCAATTGATTTCTTCGATTCAAGAGCCCTGGAAGCTTTGGTGGTGAATGTTTAAGAGTTGATGACTTCTATCTTCTACAACGGGGCTGCTCGATATCCTTATCTCGGTACTCGTATCATCATTTTCTTGAACTATATCATCTTCTCTATCTTTGTAAATATTTTTCGAAAACAAAATAGAAAAATATAAAACCAACAAAAACCCATAAAAAATCAAAAAATTTGAAAAATACCAAAAATATGTTTTCTCAAGACATGTCTTCTGGTATCGATAACATCTGCAGTCTTAGAAATGTAATTCAATAATGGCACGGGACCATAGATGAAGTTCGAGCAGGAGGTGTAAATATTCTTTTCTAAACATGTCTCAAAAAATGGCTTGCAGTTATTTCAGACTGTAACCCGTGCTTAAACTATGGCTTGCTATTATTTCAGATAGCAACCCGCTCTTCAAGAAAGGAAAGTCTTTGCGCTAAACTATTTTTAATATTTCGTGCACTTATCCTAAAACAAAACAAGGAAAGTATGTCGAAGGACTGCTGTTCCTACACAAATGTTTTTCCGTCTAAAATTCTTCAGAAAAATATTTGGTGTTTTCAAAAATGGTGGTAAATGAGTTGCTTTAAAAAAACAATAAGTTTCAGAGTTTTCGTAAAAATTGAAAACTCAATCAATGACTTCAGCGCTTTTTAACCTTTTATAAAATGAGTCATTGATTGAGGGGGAGAATGTTTTTAAATTTATATCATCTAACAGACTTTCTTAATTATCCTACGTGCTTAATTAAAAATGATATTTGCCTATGTCGAAGGACTAGGAATTTAGGATATGATTGTTAGGATTAGATGATTAGAGTTTGATTAACACATAATTCCCATGCTTTATACAAACTGATCGATATGTTGAATTGACTTGTATTAGTCTATTGTTGTTTGGGTGATGTCAACCACCATATATCTGTATGTGTGTTCACTAACGTATGCAGGTATTTTGGTATATAAGAATGTTCCCGATCCGGATCCCACTATTGATGATGATTGGATGCCAAAAGGAAAGGGCAACTATATCTTGGGTCGACAAATGAAGAAACGGAGCTTAATTTGACTTTAATGGAGAGTTGGCATGAAATGCAACGTAAGAGGTCTCACTGCATCAGCAGACGGTTTTCTTCATCAGCAAATGAAGAAACGGAGCTTAATTTGACCTCAGTTGGCATTAAAATGCAACGAAAGAAGTCTCACTGCATCAGCAGATGGTTTTCTTCCAAACCCTACAGCAACAACAACGGAAGCTTCTCAACCACCTAACGTATCTTTGTGCAGGGATAATAGTGATGATACCATTTCTCTAAAACTTTGAAAAATATTGTTTTGAAAATGGAAAAATATTGTTTTGAAAATAAATCGGATTCAAAGTTTTTGAAATCAACCGGACTTTATTTTGTCAAATCTTAAGTGATTTCAAATTAAGTATTTTCAAACAATATATCTTCAACAGAGTCCGTTTGTACGTTAAAATGTGGTGATCTAAAGATTTAATGTTATGTCATGGTATGATTTTCTTTAAAAATCAAGGTCTTTCAAAATGAAATTTTTTCTGTTCTTGTTTGATTGTGAAATTGTTTTATTTTACTTAAAAGATCTCTTAAAACTATCATACCTGACACTAACAATCTTTAATGTCTAAATGGTCCTTATCTGTCATTTTTCAAAATCAAATTTTGCCACGTCTTTCCCCAAAATCTTTTATATGACTTAAATCAATTGGGATCGCAAATCTCAAAAGGTTTGAAATTTTTGATCGGGGGAGAGATTGTGATTTAAATCTCAAATATGTTTTAATGGAATCAGTTTTAGTCCTTCAAAGGCACTCCTGCCTCCATGTGCCAAACGATTTCAATATATGATGCACATGATTGAGGAGGAGGATTTATCCAAAAACCAGATGAGTATTTAAACCAGGCACATATTCTCCCATGTCTTATAAACCTAATTAAATCACTTGAGATCCAAAATCTCAAAGGGTTTGATATTTTTGATCGGGGGAGAATTTGTGATTTAATATGAATTTTGATAAAAGGTGATCATTTGATTCAATGTGCTGGCTCTCTCTAATATGTGCTAAACTCTTTCATATATTGATGCACATATTGAGGGGGAGCGAATGGTTTCATAATGGCTTGTATGATCGTGAAAGTGCTTCAAAAGAACTCTTGCCTCTATGTGATAAAATGATTTTCAAATATCCTATGCACATATTGAGGGGGAGAATTTACCAAGAAAATCAAATGGCTTTTTCTATGGAAATTGTGATCTAGAAATTATTTCAAAGAAATTATTTCAAAGAACTCTTGCCTCCATGTGCCAAACAATTTTAATATCATATGCACATGTTGAGGGGGAGGTTTTCTAAATGATCAAAACTATTAAGGTACAAAATGCTTTGATCTTGTATCACAAGTACCTTGATTGTTTTTCCAAATGATTTTTCAATTGGTTTCAAGGAAGAATGAACAATACCAAAAGACCGACCAATTTACTTTATGCATGGAGTTATAAGGATGGTGAGGTTAGGTATTAGTTCCCACGATCCGCCAGAACCGGAAGGATCTACCCAGGGACAATCCACTAGATAGTGTAGAGTCCTTAGGTTTGATGAAAAAAGGAGAAAAATGAGAATATGGGAAGAGTGCGGACTGAGATAGAGCTAGAACTGGAATAAACCCAAAAGGGTGAAAAGAAATAGCCCTCCAATAATTCAACCTTAGGGCAGAAACCGGGTTCAATACATATGCTACTGGTTGTTACCAAGGTAACACTGGTATTGAAGACAAGACATCATGGACCCAGTGACGCACTGCACTAAACTTCCCAAGCTACTCAAGTTCCTCTTAAAAGGGCTTGTTTCATTCTTACGGGGAACCGACATAATCTATCGACTTTCTCTTAGAGATTGTTGATATTGAAGAAGGAGACCCTCTCCCTAGTCTCCGACATAGGAACCAAATGTGCACTATTGAGTCTAGAGCCAAGAGATCATCCACAATATCTCATTAAGACACTAAATTCTTGAAGACTCACTGTTTCACACAATGTGGAAAGTGAGAATACATATTAAGAGTCCTACGCATTATCCTTGTGGTATTGCCAGAACATCCGAGTGATATGTAAAATATTCACGATGAAGATGGAAAGCCTTCTAGATCCAACATCAAACAAGCTCTTGGTAGGTGGCATGTGAGATCTTTCATAAGATCAAGCTTGTGACAACTAGATTGAAACGATGGGGTGATTCATTAGTGAATCAACCTTGGTCCAGGAAATGGATTGACGGATGCTTTTGGAAAAACCATTCGATGTGCAAATCTTTTCTTTTCTCTAGCACATCGAATGTGTATTAATATTTCAAATTCAAAAAGTATCTCTGATTGAAAAATACTTTTAGAAAAACCGTTCGATGTGCAAATCTCTTCTTTTCACTAGCACGTCGAATGTGTACTCATTCTCTAATATAAAAAGTATTTTGATTGAAAATTGATCTTTCTCATAAAACCTTCGTCGTATTGCAAAACTCTTTCTTCAAGCAATACGCGATTGTTTTTCAAATCAATTTCTCATCAATCAGTGAATCCCAATTCGCTGGTTCACTCATTCCGTGTTGTCTTCTTTGAGACGTTCCGGTTTGAGAACGGCTAGAACAGCTGCGAAACCCTGTCAAGGAGATTCTTAGGAATCCTACCTGATCACATGCAGTACTTGTACTGATCAACGGGGAACCGTGGGCCGTGTACCTCAATTCAACGAAAGTGATCAAAGACACTTTCGTGCGCTTTATTGCTAACTGTTGTTTGCAGGTACATTTGGACGGTTGCAACTGATCAGAATTGAGGAATCAATCCAAAGCCGAATGCTCACAGCATCCACACTTAAATTAAAGAAATCATGACTGGTGCATATCTACAGAACCTGGCTCAGATATTTCTTATACTATGTTCCTGCTGCGCTACTGCAAATATCTTGAACCAGTAAAAGCTTCCGCTACTCTGATGGAAAGATGTCATGATTCAAAAGTGTGAGCATGTCGGTCCGAAAGTCACAACATCACATGAAGGCAACACAACAGCGGGTGATCCTGAGATTTACTATGGCTAATGATCTCAAAGAAAGCTCAAAGATCATCAAAGACGTGGATCAGTTAAAGGCCTCCACTTAAAGTACAAATCAATGCGGACTTTGAAGAATCGCTACAAAAGCACAAAGATGCAGATGTTAAAGAATTCAAGTCTACGAGCTCAAGAACTAAAGACAAAGATAGAATGCTAGGATGCAAAATGTATTTCATGAGGTGACCTCCCTTAGGGGGAGATTGTTAGGAATTGGAAATTCCATATTAAAGTGTCGGTCTCCCCAATTATTGTCTAGCATATGTTAGCTCGTAGACTTGTAGTTTGTTACGTTATTTAGTAGCTAATTAGTTAGTTTGTAGCGTAGTTTAGTGTAGTGTAACACCGTGGAGGAAGGACGGGTCTTTACCCACTGCATGCCTAATCCACAGTCCGATAGGAGGACGTATTGTTTGTAAGTATAAATACCCCTTCCATCCATGGAAGTGGTGTGGCTTGGCAATCTAACCTTTTACATTTTATTGAAGCAACTCTCTACCAAGAACACCATCTCTCTACTTTCTCTCTCTAAAATGTTTAACATGTATTTTGATCATCCAAGACCACCCGAATCATCAAACACAATAAATATATTCGATCCTACAGTGTATGTAGTCTATGTCTATTGTTGTGTGCACGTATGATGATTAAAAATGTATTTGCTTAGGCTTTATTACTCCCTAGTTATCTCCTATTGATGGTTGAATTGTCACGTCCTTATTCTTAATCGCGTTGTGTTTCTAAGGTCGTAGGGCATGCGTTTATCCCTAACCCTTTGAAGCTACCAAAGGTTAATGACTACAAAATCTCTAGGATTTATAAACTTTAACTCTAAGGTATTCTTTGGATGTATAGCCGACAATTACTCTAGGTGAATATAAACTAAGGTTCAACAAAGATTAATCAAGCATTATTAGCACAGCGAATGACCTTTCGCAATACTAGATCAATCACAATTAAGATAAGAGACAACCAATCAATATTCAATAACTAAGTTTCATATTACCTAAGCAAAGACACAAGTAAATTAGCAGGACATGGGAAACATGCAAGCATACACACAATCAATGGAAGACATAATTGAATTAATGAAGTAAAACACTTATCTTGATGTAAGTTAGGGTATGGAACCCCAAAATATAGTACAAGACAGTCTTGGTTCGGTTTAGGTTTTTACTCCAAAAGACTACACACCGAAAACTGAAAAATTCGGATTCTATATATAAGGTTACAAATGCGACGGCGTCACCCTTTAATTTGTGACGCCATCCCCTTTAGTTCCAGCAGCCTGAGTGTCTCGATTCTTGACTTTGGCCATTTTCTTCGTATATTCGTGCCTTTTCGTTCGAATAAGTGTGATTCCAGCAATTTGCCTTCGAGATACCTAAAAAGTGAGAAGGAACGATACTAAGTAATAATGGATACAAAAGTGATCAAATAAAGGCTTAAACGACCCCTCAAAAAGGTACATTTTAAAACCTTATCAAATATCCCTACACTTGGTATTTGCTTGTCCTCAAGCAAATGTGCTTTTAGCCAATTAATTTATAAGTTAGGGGTCATGAAGCATTAGTTTAGAATGATCCACAACACATATAAGCCCCGCAAAAGTTATAACAAGCATGAAAATTACATACTAGCACCTCACCTGGGGTGTTTAGATCTCACATCTCTCGGGTGTATATGAAATATAACAAGTTGGAAATGGAAGATAAACACTCATTAACCGGTCCTAGTACATAGATTACCATAGGCTTGAGACTAGATCAAACCTCCATCACTTTGGCGTAAGAACCTAGGAAAGACTATCCAAGAGGTCTTTTAAAGGGTTGTAATGATAGGCTTACTGTAGGGAAACAAAGGGTTTCGTGGGATAGGCGATTTAGTGGTGGCAAGTCAAAAATCTTTATGTTACAAGCATGCGAAGAATGGCGTTGCTAAGCCAAGACTCGACACTCTAAACTCTAGATAACTGAAACAAACAAACATAAATTAAAGATAGATGTAGGATGGTGGCCCCTTTTTTTTCAACACTCTATTTATTCTTTTTCTCTTTTTTCTATTTTTTCTCGATCCATACACTTTTACTCTACCATCCTCTATGATAACATCAAAATGATTGGGATTTATAGGCACATCTGTCACACCCCCAAATTACGTGTTTTGCAGCGGAATGGAATACCTTGGGGAGGACTGTCATAGCATCAAAGTTACAGTTATATCGAACGACCTAAAGTGTCGTTTAGAAAATACATCGTTTGATTTATTAAAGCAATCAAAGTTTACAAAATGTAGGTCCCAAATGAAAATCAATATATGCGGAAATAAGTTTGTTACAAGCCAAACGATGTTTTAAAGTTTATAAATCCCACGTGAGACGCGTCGTCACCACGACTCTAGGATATGTCCATATGCATGCCATGAAGTGAATGCCTTAGATACCTGAGATAAAACATGCTAAAAAGTGTCAACACAAAGGTTGGTGAGTTCATAGAGTTTGGTTAACAAGTAAAGCTTTTAATATTGCAACAAAGGCAAAGTTTTTGGTTATATAGAATAGTCCACAAAGCAAAGGCATCGTAAATCCACTCAGTCCCAAGCCCCGCCCATACAAGACTTGCAACCTGTGTGTTTACAACCCACTGCTAAAATAGTATGTCAATCTTGTATACGCGCATTAAGGTAGTTAAAAGTATCAATGTTACCACAAGGGTCTTCCAACACTCGCGTTGGGATGTATCCATATAAATGGCCTTCCAACATATAATACTGGGATGTTCCTCCAACGCTCACGTTGGGCTGTATCCAAATTAATGGCCTTCCACCATATAAATGATGGGATGTTCCTCCAACGACGCACGTTGGGCTGTATCCAAATTAATGGCCTTCCACCATATAAATGATGGGATGTTTGTTTAAGTCTAGTCACCACACGCACCAAGTCTAAAGTATAAGCAATGTTGTTTGGCAAAAGAGTTTAAATGTTTTGACCGGCTCCCGCAGGAGTTAACCAGTTGTTAAAGTATGTATGTTGATGCATAATAGAAAACAAGTTTAACGCATTAAGGCACATATCGCAATAAACCACACATAATGTCTAAAGTGTATAAGAAGTATAGTGTAACACAATTGTATAAATGGTTTGAGTATTCGCAAGAGTAAAAACAAGAATTTAAGCATGTATCTCCCCCAAATAGTTTGTAAGAATTTAAACGAGTAAAAGCGGGGTATGAACTCACAGTAGTATGTCAAAGTTTAGAATATTTGTGATAGTAAAATCAAGTAGTTGAGCATGTATCTCCCCCAAAGAGTTTGTAAGACAAATAAGTAATAGAAAGTGGGGCTACGAACTCACCTGGTATGATTGATATGCTAACAAAATGAAGTGCACTAAGATGAGGCTCGGAGACTATCCGCGACCTAAATGAATGTCATGACTTGAGTTATGATATGTTGTCGTGAATGCGTGACAGTGTGATACAATGTTGTGCATGCAACCCCATATGATATTCATACCACTTGTATGTTTTGGAAATAATGTTTATCGTCAAAATATGTTTATGACATCCCGTCATATTATAAAATACTTTACAAGTATTTACGTCAAAATGTCATCCTACAATGGTTTTATAATGATTTATGGTGAAATTATCACTTTTCGTCGTAAAACAATGTCGTCGGAAATTTCATGAAATTAACAAAAATGGCTTCGAAAAACTAGTCGTAAAATAGTGCACGTCGAACGTTAGAGAACGAACTCGACGGTTTTGGAAAGTTTGTATCGAAATCTATAAGTTTCAGTTCAGGAGTTTTCGTCATAAAGGTCTCGAATATAAAGATAATAAGGGTTAAAGATGGTGATTTTGTCCAAGTGTTGTGTAAAAAGTGAGTTTCGGCAAAGTTTGAGCAACCGTAATTAATTTATTAAAACTCCGCTATACAAACGGTTGGTCGTTTTGAAAAAATATGCTTGGTGATCTTGATTTTATTAGAAGACATTTCGTTCCAAAAAGTTCTACATCATGGTTAAAAACAGCCTCCAACATGGTCGTTTTAGTTACCGTAACACTTTGTCTCGTAAAAATAATATAGTTTTTCAGAAAATAATAGTTACGGCAATTTTATGAAAACGTGCATATCTTTGTCGTTTCAAATCCGTTTTCTACGTATAATACGTCCTTAGTTTCGTATCAAAGTATACTACTATATTTTTGATAAGTCGAAATAATTTGTAAAGCTTAAGGCTCGTTTTTGACTCGTACAAACCAAAAACACTTTGCTGAAATTTCAGAAAAATATATATTTCGTTGTCAAACTTGTAAAATCCATAACTTCTTCGTTATAACTCCGTTTTAATCCGTTCAAGCGGCCACGGATTCGTTTTAAAGTATATTTTCTAATTATCAAGGCCAAAAATTCGTGACTATAGTCGGATTTTCCAGAAAATGATTTTAAGGACAGACCCTTATTAATACTTGTCGAAAATAGTTTTTCTCGTACTAAACCTATACCAATCCCTTCAAATCAACTCCAAAGCTAATCTAATCCTACCATACACCTTCTTAGGGTGTCATGGGTTCCTAGACATCATCAAGACCAAAGTATAATAAGGGGATAATTATAGGATGACCTTATATATAAAACTCTAAAAATCATGTAAAAATGGTATAAACAACACAAGTCTTGCATGTTTTTGCTCAAAAATGATGAGATGAGTATGAAATGAATATGTAAGATGAAAAAAATAAACATGAGATGCTTACTAGTGATATGATGAGGTGATTAGAACCAAGGATTAACCTAAACACCCTAGGTTTTTATTTCAAAACCTTATATAAGAGTGTAATCTAGATTGTAAAACACTTGACTTGGAAAATTTTGATGATTTCTTCACACACCTTGGTAGCACCGGTTTTAGGGAAAGAACAAGAGAGAAGAAGACAACTTTACAAGCTAGTGAATTATTGTTGAATAAAAATGAATGTATGAAGTTGGTGTATAAATATCAATGTGTAAGTAAAATTTTCCACAAATAATAAATGCCCACCCCCCTAGAACCGGTTTTAGGGGGAATGTGTTTCCAATTATATATATTTTTTTTCTTTTATAAAATGTATATACTTGTGTGTAAGTAAAAGAATTTAAGTAAAGGTAACTTGTAACTTGAATATACCTTTGTGCAATTGGGTAGTTTTAGCTACAAATAAATTTTAGTGGATCAAAGTAAAATATATTGAGGTCATAAAAATTGTAAAAATATATTTCTTGCATAATTTGAGTGAACTAATAATTATCTTGTAGTTTTTAAGAAAAGCATCGTAATAATATGAATTTAACGATTTATATACAAAATAAATTTATAACACTAGGTAAACTCAAAATATAGTTTTTATAAACTAAATGTAAGTATAAAAATATGTCGGGATCATTTTTGGAAGTAGCGGATTAAATGTTCAAAATAATAACTCACGCGATAACGTTTATTTAATATAAAATTTACACGTTTAAGGTGAAATGAAAAATCATGAATAAATTGATATGAAATGATGAATATGGAGTTTGAGAAATGACCAAAAATTTAGAATTGTGACATTCTTCCCATGTCAGCGGAATCACGTCCTCGTGATTCGATTAATGATACTATGGCCCAAAACGCGACAAGGGTTTTAAAAGTTTATGCTCATGTATGGTTTAAATGATTATGCCAATGCTTATGCATATAACGTGACTATATCCCATTCTAAAGACATGCTCCCTTATGATTAGGCTCGATGAGGCAGGCTTTCCCATTCTCGAGCAAAATTTCCAAAAGACTTTTAGGTAACCGATTTTTGCTTAATCCCACAACTCATCAAACAAGAACTGTCATACGATTAGGCTAAATCGGTTTAGGTAACAACTTGTTTCTAGCTCGATCTTTGCAACTCATCAAACAAGAACTGTCACGCGGATCAAACTGGAAACAAGTGGTTTGAAGAAAATCTTTTGAAAATTTGGCTCGATTACGGAATTGCTTACTCATATGAGACTACTACTCCCTTCATTGCATGATTCTTCCTGAATTAGACATAGGTGATCAGGCTATGTATAATTTAGGAGTAACTATGCAATGCTTGGACTAATCGACTCATATGATGTTTGGTGTTGAGTCATAAGTTCGCATGTATAAAGAATATGCACTTGTAATGATATGATGAGATGCTATGATGATGTGGTTATAGTCTAGGGTCAATGATGCAACCTAGTTCTCTATAACCGATGCTCGGATACCAATCTGTCACACCCCCAAATTACGTGTTTTGCAGCGGAATGGAATACCTTGGGGAGGACTGTCATAGCATCAAAGTTACAGATATATCGAACGACCTAAAGTGTCGTTTAGAAAATACATCGTTTGATTTATTAAAGCAATCAAAGTTTACAAAATGTAGGTCCCAAATGAAAATCAATATATGCGGAAATAAGTTTGTTACAAGCCAAACGATGTTTTAAAGTTTATAAATCCCACGTGAGACGCGTCGTCACCACGACTCTATGATATGTCCATATGCATGCCATGAAGTGAATGCCTTAGATACCTGAGATAAAACATGCTAAAAAGTGTCAACACATAGGTTGGTGAGTTCATAGAGTTTGGTTAACAAGTAAAGCTTTTAATATTGCAACAAAGGCAAAGTTTTTGGTTATATAGAATAGTCCACAAAGCAAAGGCATCGTAAATCCACTCAGTCCCAAGCCCCGCCCATACAAGACTTGCAACCTGTGTGTTTACAACCCACTGCTAAAATAGTATGTCAATCTTGTATACGCGCATTAAGGTAGTTAAAAGTATCAATGTTACCACAAGGGTCTTCCAACACTCGTGTTGGGATGTATCCATATAAATGGCCTTCCAACATATAATGCTGGGATGTTCCTCCAACGCTCACGTTGGGCTGTATCCAAATTAATGGCCTTCCACCATATAAATGATGGGATGTTCCTCCAACGACGCACGTTGGGCTGTATCCAAATTAATGGCCTTCCACCATATAAATGATGGGATGTTTGTTTAAGTCTAGTCACCACACGCACCAAGTCTAAAGTATAAGCAATGTTGTTTGGCAAAAGAGTTTAAATGTTTTGACCGGCTCCCACAGGAGTTAACCAGTTGTTAAAGTATGTATGTTGATGCATAATAGAAAACAAGTTTAACGCATTAAGGCACATATCGCAATAAACCACACATAATGTCCAAAGTGTATAAGAAGTATAGTGTAACACAATTGTATAAATGGTTTGAGTATTCGCAAGAGTAAAAACAAGAATTTAAGCATGTATCTCCCCCAAATAGTTTGTAAGAATTTAAACGAGTAAAAGCGGGTATGAACTCACAGTAGTATGTCAAAGTTTAGAATATTTGTGATAGTAAAATCAAGTAGTTGAGCATGTATCTCCCCCAAAGAGTTTGTAAGACAAATAAGTAATAGAAAGTGGGGCTACGAACTCACCTGGTATGATTGATATGCTAACAAAATGAAGTGCACTAAGATGAGGCTCGGAGACTATCCGCGACCTAAATGAATGTCATGACTTGAGTTATGATATGTTGTCGTGAATGCGTGACAGTGTGATACAATGTTGTGCATGCAACCCCATATGATATTCATACCACTTGTATGTTTTGGAAATAATGTTTATCGTCAAAATATGTTTATGACATCCCGTCATATTATAAAATACTTTACAAGTATTTACGTCAAAATGTCATCCTACAATGGTTTTGTAATGATTTATAGTGAAATTATCACTTTTCGTCGTAAAACAATGTCGTCGGAAATTTCATGAAATTAACAAAAATGGCTTCGAAAAACTAGTTGTAAAATAGTGTACGTCGAACGTTAGAGAACGAACTCGACGGTTTTGGAAAGTTTGTATCGAAATCTATAAGTTTCAGTTCAGGAGTTTTCGTCATAAAGGTCTCGAACATAAAGATAATAAGGGTTAAAGATGGTGATTTTGTCCAAGTGTTGTGTAAAAAGTGAGTTTCGGCAAAGTTTGAGCAACCGTAATTAATTTATTAAAACTCCGCTATACAAACGGTTGGTCGTTTTGAAAAAATATGCTTGGTGATCTTGATTTTATTAGAAGACATTTCGTTCCAAAAGTTCTACATCATGGTTAAAAACAGCCTCCAACATGGTCGTTTTAGTTACCGTAACACTTTGTCTCGTAAAAATAATATAGTTTTTCAGAAAATAATAGTTACGGCAATTTTATGAAAACGTGCATATCTTTGTCGTTTCAAATCCGTTTTCTACGTATAATACGTCCTTAGCTTCGTATCAAAGTATACTACTATATTTTTGATAAGTCGAAATAATTTGTAAAGCTTAAGGCTCGTTTTTGACTCGTACAAACCAAAAACACTTTGCTGAAATTTCAGAAAAATATATATTTCGTTGTCAAACTTGTAAAATCCATAACTTCTTCGTTATAACTCCGTTTTAATCCGTTCAAGCGGCCACGGATTCGTTTTAAAGTATATTTTCTAATTATCAAGGCCAAAAATTCGTGACTATAGTCGGATTTTCCAGAAAATGATTTTAAGGACAGACCCTTATTAATACTTGTCGAAAATAGTTTTTCTCGTACTAAACCTATACCAATCCCTTCAAATCAACTCCAAAGCTAATCTAATCCTACCATACACCTTCTTAGGGTGTCATGGGTTCCTAGACATCATCAAGACCAAAGTATAATAAGGGGATAATTATAGGATGACCTTATATATAAAACTCTAAAAATCATGTAAAAATGGTATAAACAACACAAGTCTTGCATGTTTTTGCTCAAAAATGATGAGATGAGTATGAAATGAATATGTAAGATAAAAAAAATAAATATGAGATGCTTACTAGTGATATGATGAGGTGATTAGAACCAAGGATTAACCTAAACACCCTAGGTTTTTATTTCAAAACCTTATATAAGAGTGTAATCTAGATTGTAAAACACTTGACTTGGAAAATTTTGATGATTTCTTCACACACCTTGGTAGCACCGGTTTTAGGGAAAGAACAAGAGAGAAGAAGACAACTTTACAAGCTAGTGAATTATTGTTGAATAAAAATGAATGTATGAAGTTGGTGTATAAATATCAATGTGTAAGTAAAATTTTCCACAAATAATAAATGCCCACCCCCTAGAACCGGTTTTAGGGGGAATGTGTTTCCAATTATATATATTTTTTTTCTTTTATAAAATGTATATACTTGTGTGTAAGTAAAAGAATTTAAGTAAAGGTAACTTGTAACTTGAATATACCTTTGTGCAATTGGGTAGTTTTAGCTACAAATAAATTTTAGTGGATCAAAGTAAAATATATTGAGGTCATAAAAATTGTAAAAATATATTTCTTGCATAATTTGAGTGAACTAATAATTATCTTGTAGTTTTTAAGAAAAGCATCGTAATAATATGAATTTAACGATTTATATACAAAATAAATTTATAACACTAGGTAAACTCAAAATATTGTTTTTATAAACTAAATGTAAGTATAAAAATATGTCGGGATCATTTTTGGAAGTAGCGGATTAAATGTTCAAAATAATAACTCACGCGATAACGTTTATTTAATATAAAATTTACACGTTTAAGGTGAAATGAAAAATCATGAATAAATTGATATGAAATGATGAATATGGAGTTTGAGAAATGACCAAAAATTTAGAATTGTGACAACATCCCTACACTTGAGTTTTTATTACTCTAACATTAATTTGACCCGAATTGAAAAGATCAAAACACTTGGAGTACATTATTACGCAAATAAAGGGAATTTGAATTTAACGTTCCCTTCCCGTCATTTCATAAAATTTAACTTTTCCCATGAGTCCCAATGGTCCCAAAACTGTGTACAAAGGATATGACTCGACTTAGCAACTTATGCAAGCAACTAGATAATTGAACTAAGGGTTAAGTGTGATAACAATAATGCACTAAAAGTGAGTGCATACAAGGTAGGCTAAGGCGATTTGGGTGTACATTTGGGGGTGGATTGTAAACAATGATCTTCATTGATATTCCGGAAAACCGAAACATCACGAGAACCGCGAAAAGGATAGGCTCTGAGGGGTTAACTAGGGGTATCGTGTACTAAAGATGAGTACAACGCAAATGTGTGGGGGAATTACTCAACCGATGTGGAACAAGTAATTATATTACGGGTATCAAACAAGGGTTATCCTAATGCCTCTTATCATTTAGTTATTCCTAACTACACAAGTGTAGTCTTACTAGCGATCTCGGGATGCATCACAAAACAAGTTCTAGAATCTATTATACTACCGATTCACACTCTAAGCATTAAAGTTGAATGCTTTAATTCCAGCAAATCTAAGGGCGATCCTCACATTTTGGGTGGAATTTAAGTGGTAAAGGGTTTTTGTGCTAGTCATATAATTTCCTATCCATGAGACGCTTTATTAAAACTAATGGCCCACTCCTACATGTCATGAAAAATTTTAAATTTGGTGCCAAAATTACCCTAACCGATATTTCTCATGGTTTATTACACAAATGCAATTGGACAAAGCAAATATTCAATGATAAGCATAGTTTCAAAGTTCCTGTTTTATTTTCCCTCCCTACACTTAAACTGAACATTGTCCCCAATGTTCCCCGAAAGTATCAAAGTTATGATAATGGAAGGTTAGTAAAGACGAAAGAAACTAATACTCCCCTGATTAGCTCGGTAGGATCCGTGTAAAGTGGTGGTTACATCTTTCTTCAAGAAGAATGTTTGCGTGAAAAGCTCCTTCTCATCTTATGTATCTTCTTCTTGGTAAATTAAACCTGCACACTTGAAGAAAACCAACGAAACCTTCGCGTAAAATCGGCGGTAACGATATATATATATGACTCTGCTAAACTAGGATATTGTAACACCCCAGAAAATCGGGTTTTAGCGGAAGCATACAAGTTTTGGGTGCTACTAATCGGTATCACAACACAAGCATAGAATAAAAGGTTTTTCTTAAGAAAACTCATTTATTTAATAAAATCAACATTTACAATAAAATTTAATACGAAAATAAGCCCATAATAAATAAGCGGTCCCCAAATACAAATATCAGAGTAGTCTATGACCATGCCAATACCTGAGAATACACGCTAAAAGTGTCAACACGAGGTTGGTAAGTTCATAGGTTTTCATAAAAGTATTGCGAGTTCAAAAGATCCTTTCGATCATTGTGGCGCTCACAATGTCGCGAAAACAAGGTTTACCTTTAAGCTAAAGAATAGAAAGGTGGACCACAAGTTTTTCAAGTGCAAATCAATTCTCATAAACAAATCAAATTTATTCGAGGCATATCCTACCTAATTCACAGTATCAAAATATTTATCCGCAAGAAAAATAGTTCATAAACAACCACTTGGACCATATCAAAATCAAACACTACAACGAATATAGTGTCACGCAAGCTTAACTATTACGCAGGCTAAGTCTTGAAACCATCACTAGATAGCACGAGCCGTGACTATCTCTAAACACACTAACAATCGACATGTTATACGTCCCCCACATGAGCCATGTTGGTCGGATGGGGTGGCCATTCCCAATAGATCTATCCATAACATTCGCACCATCCTGAGCCAGGATGTAACAACTCATAACAACGCTTGGGTTTCTAACCTTAACCTAGCACGTAATAGCTCACAAAAACATTTTCAGGTCCAATCCAAAATAGTTTTCAAGCACTTGTGTCCACGTAAAAACATATTCAGACCAATTCATGCAATTTCGTCAAACCAAGTAACAATCATTTATTTAAATAAATCAAGCATTTGCATTTAATAAAAACGAGCATGCATTCTTCCCCAAAACAGTTTAAAATCAAGTAAAAGTAGGGGCCATGAACTCACCTCGATACGAGAAAAGCAAGAATCACAACTAACAAGACTGGCATCAAGGAGCAAGCCCAACCAAATTACGAAGAAAGGCACATCGATATCCAAAGAGTACAAGTACATCGGTACTACATCACTACGACCTAATAGCATACGTATTATCTCAAAATACGTCTCAAAGAGTAAAATAATATAATATCCGAAAGACAACGTGTCTTAGTTTTCGTGGATTATTCGTATCAAACGTTTCCAAAAATTCCAGTATTAATATCTCAAAAAGTTTAGTTTTAACGTTCGTGTGGTGGTAAGAAGACAAAGACTCGACATACAACTCACTTAAATGCATCCAAAAGTAACTCACGCCAAACGTAACTCACACCAATGCATAATATATATCCCAATATATTATATGGAATAGTCAATAAAAATTGACCCAGACTCAACTCGAGTAAATAACGACAAGAGAAATTTTCAAGACAGTGACGACTCACAATTAATTCTAGAAAATAAGTCAATTGGTAAGTTTCGGCATTTACCCATTTCTTCCAAAATGGTTGATATATCGTTAAAATGTATAAGTTTTGAAAAGGTTTTAGGATATTAAGGAAATCAAAATGATTTAAGTTTATAAAAGATTTTACGAAATTTCGGAATGAAGTGCTCATTTATAAGACATTCCCAAGTCATAATGACTCTTGGGTAATATAAAAGTTATCGTTAAGTTTCCCAATTTATCGAATGTTACAATTTATAATATACAATTAGACGTATCATTCGCGTATATATTAGTTGTTTAGTTTTTATCGACCGTTTTGTATAGTTCGGGTCCAAATAGGTTAAACTCTTATAAGTTTAACATATCCTTCCGTCGCGTGTACCAAATGGTCCATAATGTCCAAGTAACTAATACCATAAATCCAATACGTCCAATCCTTGTCCAACAATATAATAATGTCATAGTGCTCGTAAACAATTCCAATAAATCAAAGCCTCAAGTGTTGCAATATATTCCCTTAACTATTGTTATCTTCTTAGTTATTGTTATCGTTTTTTCCCTTTTCGATTAAACTTTAGCCGAAACCATCTTGAAACATAAATATGAAACAAAACAAAATAAACCTCGCCGTGACTCACCGTGAGTCACAGCTTGGCTAACCAAGGCTGCCGAGAACAAACAACCCAAACTGGTATCGAGACCAAATCCGAATCCAACCATAACCCCAAGGACAACAACAAAAATTTTCACACATCAAATACTCACCAATATATACATTTGAGCAAAACTCATAACAAAAAAAAAAAATGACAACCATGTCCTCGACTGCTTTTCGAATCGAGACCAACAATCACACGACCACAACATAACTGATACTTGAAACCGATACCACACTCCAACCCTTACGGGTTTAACCCATGATCTGAAACAAAAACCGGATCCAAATCAGCAACTCATAACAAACTTACCCGATACAAACAATCACCCTAGTACAAACAATCTTTCGAGTTTTTAATTGATAAACTTACTCAACCGAGTTGACTCAACTGAGTCGAGTCGAATCACCTGAGTTGAGTTAACTCAGTCCATAATATCAACCCAACACTCTTTATCACACAAGTTTTACCACACGCAATATACGGATAACTTCTGTAACCGTTTCCACCACATGAAACGAATCAAAAATGTCTAAATCCGAATATGAATCAAAAAGATACTTTCGAAAATTTTACACCACACAAAAAAATGCTTAAAACAGATTTTTATCCAATTTATTATCCACGAAAACGTTAACATATTATTGTAACCGGATTTAATCAAAAGAGCAAAACGGTTTTTGTGTTGTGACTTACCACGAAAACCGAGAAAGACAAGAGAGAAAGGAGAGGGACGGCTGTGATATTACTCGAACCAAAACCAACCCAGCGTCGAAGAATCAAAACTCCAATCTTGAGCAAAGCCCGATCCTACACGAACCTTCGTCTTCTTACAGTGATTGAGGGGGAAGGAAAAAGGGTGGCCGGCGGCTGAGATGAGGGTGGCGGCTGGAGAGGAAGAGGGGCTGCAAACTTAAGTTTAGGTTGTGAAAATAAAATGAATCCCTAGTCAAGATTTTATATTCTCACAAGAACGGATTTTGCAAATAGATGAAAGATAAGGGGGGCGGGCAGACTTTCTGCACAGGGACCATAGATGAGATTTTCATAATCTTTTATCATTTACTGTTCGGGACATAATTAGACTAGCAAACAGGTGTTTCCAATCACGAAAGTCACACCATTGAGTTTAGAATAATTTTTCAAATAAAACGAGTATTTACACGACTAATTTCTCGTAAATGATATCAAATCAAAACAAATTGATAGTTGTGCCAGTACGCGTTGTGTTCAACTTTTACGTTTCGCGAGATAGCTTTCTTGTTTTCACGTCAAACGAGCTCAGGAAAGTTCGTAAATGAAAAACAGACGAATTTTCTCGAAAACGAATATCAGGAAAAATGCGAGTTGTCACAGATATAATGCTTGTGGAATGGATGTTTACAGATTTTCTGGAAAATTAAGACCTGAAAAATTCTAAAAATTTATAAGTAGCTCAGAAAACGAGAAAAAGTAATCAGTTGTTTCTGCTCCATCCTGACGCCGTCAGGTTGCGATCCTGACGCCGTCAGGTTATCCTGACGAAAACTGGTCAGCAATTTTCTGAAAAAAATTCTGGAACATTTTTATCTTTAGAATCTGGAAAAATTTCATGCAAAACATCCGTTATGACTCGATACAAGCATTTGACTCGAACAAACACACATGTATATCTTTTAATTAATTGTAATTCTAATGTTTACGTTTCTTTTGAAAACGTGTGTAATCCTCCCTACACTTATCCTTTATGTAAAATACCTTTATATGTAATTAAGACGAGGTTAAAGACAAAATAAAGCATTTTTACAAATTTAAACATGAGAATAAACAATAAATAAAAGATACAGGACACAAACAAGCAAACAATTAAGCATGGGTTGCCTCCCACGAAGCGCTTTTCTTTATTTATGAGTCTTGTAGCTAGACTTGAAGTTGTGCCCCTACGTGGTCTCGTTTTGCATTCTCAATGAGAATTCTATCATGTTGACAAAATTTTCATCGACTTTATACCTAGGCCCTAGGGTCAAGCAATCCTTATAATAAAGTCTCATTTTCTCCCACATGAACTTAAAACCTTTCTCAACATCGTCCTTGCTTTTGTCCTCAAAAGCTGTAATGTTGTCTCGTTCAAAAAGGGATAGATGGCCATATTCATTCGTCTTCCAAGGCATCCTTTTAGTGATCTCATCATTTCCTTCCTTAAACCTAACCGTTCCATCATACTTGTTATGGCTCATTTTAGATGTTTCAACAAACGGTTTTCCAAGCACTACTTGGGATAAGCTATTATCAATGACACATCCAATGTCTTCTAGGACTACAAAATCAACTAGGTAGGTGAAATTTCCTATAAAGACGTGTACATCCTTGACCCTTCCCACAAAGTTGCAAACCCCACCTGGATACTTAGGGTCTCTCCTAATCTTAAGTCGCTCATTCATAATATCATTGTAAACAGCTGATGACATCACATTAATGGGAGATTCCGTATCTATGTAAGCATGTTCGACATTCCTATATCCGATCATACAAGGAATTTTGAGGTTCCAAGGATTTCCTCTCCTAATCTTTGGACATATCCTAATGATGGGTGATCGGGGATTATCGATTATGTATTGATGGTAAGCAACCTCTTCCTTAGTGGGGTAAAGATTGAAATAAGCACTATCCTCCTCATTCACGTTTCTATTCACTAAGCCATTTTCCAAATTGATGTTGATCATGGAGCCAATTACAGAGGCGCTGACCACTTTCTCAACAGCATCCCTAATTGTACTATCAAATATCTTTTGCAAATCTTGAAGGTCGGTGTTTCTACTCACATAACGGTTTCGGCGGTTGTGTTGGTCATTGGGTTGGTTTTTGATTGAAAGTGGTTTATTTGGTGGTGGTTTGTTGGTTGATGAGCAATCACCTTCCATGATGAAAAGTGATGGGTTACGAACAAAGGCCACGAAGAAGGGGGATAGACTACGAGGAAGCAAAAAATGAAAAAAAAAAAAAAAAAAAAAAAAAGAAAAAAAGCTTACTTGATAGGAATCAAGCAAGGAAACCTAAACGAGGTGGACTCTTAACTAGCTATTCTATTCCCCGGCAGCGGCACCAAAAACTTGATACGCTTACACAACGTGTTGGGGGTCAAAGGAACTTCCTTTTCATTGAGCGAGTTTTTCAACACCTTAGGCAGTGAACCTAATCGTTGTAGTGTAGTATTAGGGTAAGCCACGGGAATTGATATCGTTCTCTAGGGGAATAGGAATGCTAGTGAGAAGTTACTACGCTAAGGTTGGGGTTGAGGAAGATTATTTTTTATCTTTTTATATTTTTTAGGAAATGGAAAGATACGAATCTCGGTGTTTGGATTTGGGGGTTGGTATTTCTACCGATTACTTCTACTTATCTAATTATCTAAACTAAGGTGTATGTAGTCTATGTCTATTGTTGTGTGCTCGTATGATGATTAAAAATGTATTTGCTTAGGATTTATTACTCCCTAGTTATCTCCTATTGATGGTTGAATTGTCACGTCCTTATTCTTAATCGCGTTGTGTTTCTAAGGTCGTAGGGTATGCGTTTATCCCTAACCCTTTGAAGCTACCAAAGGTTAATGACTACAAAATCTCTAGGATTTATAAACTTTAACTCTAAGGTATTCTTTGGATGTATAGCCTAAAATTACTCTAGGTGATTATAAACTAAGATTCAACAAAGATTAATCAAGCATTATTAGCACAACGAATGACCTATCGCAATACTAGATCAATCACAATTAAGATAAGAGACAACCAATCAATATTCAATAACTAAGTTTCATATTACCTAAGCAAACACACAAGTAAATTAGCCGGACATGGGAAACATGCAAGCATACACACAATCAATGGAAGACATAATTGAATTAATGAAGTAAAACACTTATCTTGATGTAAGATAGGGTATGGAACCCTAAAATCTGTACAAGACAGCCTTGGTTCGGTTTAGGTTTTTACTCCAAAAGACTACACACCGAAAACTGAAAAATTCGGATTCTATATATAAGGTTACAAATGCGACGGCGTCACCCTTTAATTTGTGACGCTGTCGGGTCGCCGTTATTAGGGTTTCGTCTTGGCCACGTTAGCATTCACCTTATGCTTGTGACGCCGTCCTCTTCAGTCTCTGACGTCGTCTGGATCAAATCTAGGCCGTCTGAGTTGCGACGCCCTACTCTTTTAAAACCTGAAGCCGTCACTTGTAAATGAGCAATTTGGCTACTGAGTCGTCACAAAACTTGTCTGACGGCGTCTCTAGTAGAACCTGACGCCGTCCCCTTTAGTTCCAGCAGCCTGAGTGTCTCGATTCTTGACTTTGGCCATTTTCTTCGTATATTCGCGCCTTTTCGTCCGAATAAGTGTCATTCCAGCAATTTGCCTTCGAGATACCAAAAAAGTGAAAAGGAACGATATTAAGTAATAACGGATACAAAAGTGATCAAATAAAGGCTTAAACGACCCTTCAAAAAGGTACATTTTAAAACCTTATCAAATATCCCTACACTTGGTATTTGCTTGTCCTCAAGCAAATGTGCTTTTAGCCAATTAATTTATAAGTTAGAGGTCATGAAGCATTAGTTTAGAATGATCCACAACACATATAAGCCCTGCAAAAGTCATAACAAGCACGGAAATTACATACTAGCACCTCACATGGGGTGTTTAGATACTCACATCTCTCGGGTGTATATGAAATATAACAAGTTGGAAATGGAAGATAAACACTCATTAACCGGTCCTAGTACATTGATTACCATAGGCTTGAGACTAGATCAAACCTCCATCGCTTTGGCGTAAGCACCTCGGAAAGACTATCCAAGAGGTCTTTTAAAGGGTTGTAATGATAGGCTTACGGTAGGGAAACAAAGGGTTTGGTGGGATAGGCGATTTAATGGTGGCATGTCAAAAATCTTTATGTTACAAGCATGCGAAGAATGGCGTTGCTAAGCCAAGACTCGACACTTTAAACTCTAGATAACTGAAACAAACAAACATAAATTAAAGATAGATTTAAGATGGTAGCCCGTTTTTTTTTTCAACACTCTATTTTTTCTTTTTCTCTTTTTCTATATATATTTTTTTCATACACTTTTACTCTACCATCCTCTATGATAACATCAAAATGATAGGGATTTATAGGTACATCCCTACACTTGAGTTTTTATTACTCTAACACTAATTTGACCCCAATTGAAAAGATCAAAACACTTGGAGTACATTATTACGCAAATAAAGGGAATTTGAATTTAACGTTCTCTTCCCGTCATTTCATAAAATTTAACTTTTCCCATGAGTCCTAATCATCCCAAAACTGTGTACAAAGCATATGACTCGACTTAGCAACTTATTCAAGCAACTAGATAATTGAGCTAAGGGTTAAGTGTGATAACAATAATGCACTAAAAGTGAGTGCATACAAGGTATGCTAAGGCGATTTGGGTGTACATTTAGGGGTGGATTATAAACAATGCTCTTCATTGATATTCCGGAAAACCGAAACATCACAAGAACCGTGAAAAGGATAGGCTCTGAGGGGTCAACTAGAGGTATCGTGTACTAAAGATGAGTACAACGCAAAGGTGTGGGGGAATTACTCAACCGATGTGGAAGAAGTAATTATATTACGGGTATTAAACAAGGGTTATCCTAATGCCTCTTATCATTTAGTTATTCCTAACTACACAAGTGTAGTCTTACTAGCGATCTCGAAATGCATCACAAAACAAGTTCTAGAATCTATTATACTACCGGTTCACACTCTAAGCATTAAAGATGAATGCTTTAATTCCTACAAATATAAGGGCGATCCTCACATTTTGGGTGGAATTTAAGTGGTAAAGGGTTTTTGTCCTAGTCATATAATTTCCTATCCATGAGACGCTTTATTAAAACTAATGACCCACTCCTACATGTCATGAAAAATTTTAAATTTGGTGCCAAAATTACCCTAACCGATATTTCTCATGGTTTATTACACAAATGCAATTGAACAAAGCTAATATTCAAGGATAAGCATAGTTTCAAAGTTCCTGTTTTATTTTCCCTCCCTACACTTAAACTGAACATTGTCCCCAATGTTCCCCGAAAGTATCAAAGTTATGATTGTTGGAATCACTCCTAAACCTTATTCAAGTGTTAGTTACACATATGTAATAGTTAGCTTATTATGGCCTTTATGTTTGTTATTAACCTTAAGCTTATGTAGAAGGCCCACGCCCAAGCCCATAGGAGAAAGGGAAGGAGTAGGAGTGTTGCCCTAGCTCCTTGCCTATAAATACCTTATGTAAACCTTCATTTGAAGGTTGGTTGTTCAAGTTATTCTCTTTTTCACATACCTACGCCTAACCGTCTAAGTCTATACGTGTGTGTGTGTTTGGATACTTGTTCAATCGCCTCTCTATCTTTCTTATAAGCTTGTGTGGTAAACCTTGTGACCTAACAGTGGTATCAATCGCCAAATAGTTGGGTGCACACTTTTGTTTTGAAGTTTTTTGATATTGGGTCTTACGCGTAAAGATAACGTACTCTTTGGTACGCTTCAAAACTTGTTTTTTACACTTTTTAATCCAAGATTCTTGTACTTTCAACGTTTTAAGGTGTTAAAATACTTGTTTTTGGCAAAAAGTTTCAAACTTTATGCGTGGATAGTTGTTTTTGAACTAGTTTTTATTCGTGGGTATAATTCTACGCTTAACTGTTTTAAGAGCTTTGGATCATCAAGTTTCACACTTTTGTGTCTTTTGGTGTTATTGAAGCTATTTCATCACACAAAAACTGGTTTAGAAACATCTTTGAGCAATATCAAATTTACGAGTAGTTCTACGCGTAGTAAAACCCTAAAACTACGCGTAAGTGCTTCCTTGGTTTGATCTTCATTTTGCTGGTTTATTACGTGTTTTCTTACTTGGATAAGTCTGAAAATACGTCGACTTTGGATATCTTTTGCCTTTGTGATAGTGTAAAAGATCATTTGGGCAAAAACCTAAAATTACGCATAAGCATAAGCTTACGCGTAGAAATCCTACGCCTAAGATTTTTCTTACGCCTAAGCCTAGTCTTACGCATAAGAAAATCCTACGCCTAACTTTCTACGCCTAACTTTTGTCTACGCCTAACTTTAGTGCTTTTCCCTACTTACGCGTAAGCTAAATCCTACGCGTAACTCCTTATTGTTACGCGTAACTTTGGTGTTTTTACGCATAAGTGCTACTTGGTTCTTGTCTTTTCTCCGCCTAAGGACACTTCATCAACAAAGGTTCATTCGACTACAAAGATCCATTTTTACCAACACAAGTTTATCAACATGTCACAACCACCATACTCTAACTATTTCCCTTACACTTATCCTCATCCTCAACGTCAACAACAACTAACTCCACAACATCAACAATGGAATCAACAACAAGCAATTTATCAACAACAATTTAATCAACAACATACTCCACAACTTGCTGCAAATCCACAACCTCAAATGGTTCAACCACCACCAAGTCTTCAAGTTCAACCGTACACAAATGACTTCAATCAACATCCATCAAGGACCATTATGAAGGAACCCACTTGGTTTGCAAAGATGTTTGAAGCTTTAAGCGGCCAACAATCAATTCATGAGGTTGGATCACTTGATAGACCTCCAATGCTCACTCCAGGAAACTACGATCAATGGGTGATAAGGTTCTTTAGGTTTTGTGATCTAAAGAAGCCACATGGAAAGTTCTTAAAGAAGGTTATCTTGGAAGGTCCATTTGAGATGCCTCTTGTCATTGTACAGGAGATCCAAATGCCATTCCACCAAGAGATGAACAAACGAACATTGCTCATTTGCGACTTGAATCCTCAAGAAATTCTACACTATGAAGCAGATGAGCTTGCAATGGAATATATCCTCCTAGGATTACCAAACCCAATTCTTAGTAGTGTTGATGCTCAAAAGACTGCAAAGAAAATGTGGGATCATATTCGTCTTCTTATGGAAGGATCGGTACTCAATCAGGAAGATTTGGAATCCAAAATTTACTTGGCTTATGAACACTTCATGATTGAACACGGAGAGACACTAGAGTCCTATCATCACCGTTTTTAGACATCATCAATGATTTGGATAAACACAACATCATCATGCCAAGAATTGCGGTGAATACTAAGTTCTTGAGTAGTCTTGGTCCTGAATGGGAGAAGTATGTCATTTTTCTCCGTCAAGCGAAGAACATGCATCAGTCTACCTACGGATTGTTGTATGATTACTTGAAGCCTCATGAAAAGGAAGTTGATAGGAAAGGATTCTCCGTGCTCAAATTGCTCCACCAACACATCCGGAAAATCAACAACTTGCCTTATATGCTCAAAACAGTTATTCTCCTCAACCGACAACTCAACCAACTGCTACAATCACACCACATGATCCTTCACAACCTCCATCTCAACAAACTCAATTGGTTCCATACAACAACAACAATGCTCAAGTTGAAGCTAATGAGGAATCTGATCCGTTTGAAGCATTGCAACAAGGATTTGCTATGATTGCTAATGCCTTTAGCCGTTATACCAACAAATCCAACAACGGTATTCGTTCCTCATCTAATACAAGGAATCAAGCTGTTGTGAACAATGGGCGAGTTGAAGTTGAGATCGTGGTTATGGTCGTCAGATGGGCGGTGGTCAAGGGTTTAATGCTGTGGGTAGGAATAACAACAGAGCTCAAGTGGTGGAGCAGGAAATGCTCGGAATGGGTTGAATGGTCTTGATGCTACAAGCTGCAATGAGAAGGGACAATTGGCTAATGCATGCCCAAAGCCAAGGACTAAGGGCAGTGCTTATTTCAAAGAGGCTCTTCTTTTGGCTCTTAAGGATGAAGGCTGGTGGAACTCTCACGGACAAAAGAACGAGCTTTATGGCAAATCTTGACTCGGATGATGATATGGAGGACTTGCGGGCCAATGCGGTATTATGTTGATGGCTAATATGCATGAGTTACACATGAGTGACACAGGCCCGGTGTATGACACTGATGGCTTGTCTCAGTACCGAACAAACCATATTTATCTCTGATCTCATATCTCCGCCAACATCTGCATCCGGCAAGGCTCGGAATGTTCAAAATGAGTCATCCACATCTCATTCGGCGATTTTCAACTAGACCCCGTAGTTATATTTGACGATCAAGATGACCAAGCGGTTTCCCTTGATAATCAAATTGACTCCGTGGTTATACTTGAGGATCTCGGTAATGATCATGTTGTGACTCACGTTGAACACGCCGAACTTTTGCCTCATCCAGATTTTGCTCGTTTAATACAAGACCAACAAACCATAGTGGAAGAATGTCATGCCATTAATCAGGACTTGAAATGCAAAAATGCACTGTTAACAAAGGATTTTGAATGTTTACAAAAGCAACTCAACTTTTTCAAAACTCAAGAAAAGCGTGAAAGCGGTTTTGAAGCGACCTTTGCCAAATCTTATCAAAGCGAAAAATATTTAGAAAGACAGATGCGTGATCTAGCCGCTTCGAAGAATGCTTTGTTATGCGAAATAGAACAAGCTGAAACATGAACATAAAAAGCAAATTAGCGCTCTCACCTTGGAAAATCAAAAAGCTAAGTTGTTAACTTGTCAAAAACAGTTCTCTGCATACAAAAAGCATTCAACGAAGCGAATAGATGATCATCTTGAAGAAATCATCGGCTTGCAAAACAAACTTAAAGAGTTTAAAACTGTTGTTTACAAACATGGCGAGTCGGTCACGACCATTGAAAAGTTTACTTTAAAACCAAATCCAAATGGATATGGACCGAATCTTCTGATTACAAACCTAAGCTTTCAACAAAAGCATTCAAACCAAATCACGAAGTTTCGGTCGAGAATATAAAATTGATAATTATGTTATGAATGTTGTTGAATATCATCGTCAAGAGGAATTAGATGCAGAAGGCGAGAGTCGATCAAAATTAAAAAAGTTGTTTACAACAAACCTTTTAACTATTCAAAAGCGGTCACTTTCGTCACACCAGCAGATTCTTCTAACACACCAAGAGTTATCATCAAAACACCTGAGTCTTCTAATGTTAATCCCCAACCAGATTATGCACAAATTTATGGTCCTTTACCTTCCATCGGTGAAGTAAATTCAAAACACGAAAATCGAAAAATTCTTCGATATTTTGACATTTTCATGGATGACCTCAAAATTTTACAACATGAGATAGAATATCGTTCTGAAATCAAAATTGATCATTTTCAATAAGCCTCTGCGCGAGAACAAAGAGACATTTTTCAGAAAAATCTTTTACCTAATGTTAAAATTTTGAAAAATTGTGCATTAGCTTGGGAAAAGGATTTTCATAAGGAACTTGGAGTGATGAAGGTCGTTTTGAGAAAAGCGAAACATCTATTTCTAATACTAAGCGTAAAAGCTGTTGAGAAAAGATGTTGATCGACTCTTGGAAGATGTCATCATGTCTTTGATGTCCATAATGTTGTGTTATTGAATTCTTTGTCATATGCATTTGATCATATCTCTGTGCGATCTTGTTGATTACGTGGTAAATGTTGAGAACACGATAATGTGCTTGGTCGAGTCCTTAAAAGTTGAAAACAAACGATTGTCAAGCGAACTTTCAAATGCAATACGTCGTCTTAATTGGTGTCAAAAAGATATTCACGATCAACAACTTGCTTTTCAACACAAAATCGCCCGATTGCGTGCAAAATCTTCTGATCCTAAAATTGAGCAACTGGATGATCAAAGCGTGTCTTTTAAGTGTCAAATCTCAAAATATGAACAAGAACTTTTAAAAGTTAAAAAGGAATATGGTGTCATATTTGATTTACTCAAAAGACTCGTGATGAAGCATCAAATGAACTTGATCATTATCTTGCACACACTAAAGAAGTTATGCATTTTCTTTGGAAATGTTAGGTCGAAAATCAAGATCGATTCACACTATCATCAAGTTAAGAGGAATGTTAGGAAAGTATGAACAACTTCCGCCAACCATCATTAAGAGATTAGCCCGAGTAACACTTAGTACTCATGCACCTAGAATCCCTACTGCCAAATCACAAGTAGCTAGCGTGCTTCCTTCTCTTGAAAGCAGGGAATAGTTGAGCCTTTTCCAAACGTCCGCACTTCACAGCCTAGGAGCACTCAATCAACGAATAGGAAGTTGCGACCTAAGAAAAGATCAATCAAGAATGCTAAAGTAGAAGAACACCCTAGGACTATGAATAAGACTCACGTTGCCTCCACTATAGATATTGCGTCGGACAAATGTAATAGAAATAGTGATGTAACGAATGCTAAACCGTTAAGTACTTTTGATATTGATCGATGCACCTTGTGTTTTTTGTGGTAAAAGTATGAATTCTGATTGCCATGATAAATGTGTTGCTAAAGCTATCATCTCTCGTTTAAGGAATCCTAAGAACAGGAATACCTCTAGGCCCACTAATCTTTCTAAGTGCATTGCTTGGTAGACCGCCATCTTTAGATTCTAAGAAGCGCATTCTTTGTCCCTGTAGCTCTAGTATCACCTCCTAGGAATGTAGTACCACCTAGTGCATTCACTAAGACTAAAGCAAATACTAGTTGGAGATGGCGGAAATGGATATATAACACACTAGGATTTAAGTGGATACCTAAAGCTATTGATGTGTGTATATCTACTATAAGTGCTACGGAACCCTCTAACATTTCGGGTTCCAAATCTACTTCTATTCCATCTGTGTAGATGCATTGTGTAATGCACGGTGTCTGAGATCATTCTCTGGATTGTTGATAGCGGATGTTCCCGACACATGACAGGCAATCTTAAGCTGTTATCAAACTTTATTGCAAAGTTCATTGGCCTTTGTCGAGGTTAGGGAATGATCACTTCGCAGCTATCATGGGCTACGGAGACTATGTCAATGGGAACATCGAAATTAGCGGGGTTTACTATGTGGAAGGCCTCGGTCATAATCTGTTTTCGATGGAGGTCAGGTTTTGTGATGGAGATTTGGAGGTTGCTTTCGGGAGAAAACTTGTTTCATTAAGTGATCTACAAGGAAATGACCTTATGTCCGGATCGCGTAATTCTAGTCTCTACACTATCTCTATGAAAGACATGGTTGCTTCATCTCCCATATGTTTACTTTCAAAGGCAACATCAACAAAATCCGGGCTATGGCACCGTCGTCTCTCACATCTAAACTTTCAAACCATCACCAACCTTGCTCGACACAAACTAGTTGAAGGACTCCACGGTTTCGGTATTCTAAAGATCACCTTTGCTCGGCTTGTGAACAAGGCAAAAGCACTCGTGCTCATTTTCCTTCAAAGGTGGAACACAACTCTCGGCATGTGCTTCATCTTCTTCACATGGATTTGTGTGGCCCGATGCGCGTGCAAGCGATCAATGGCAAACGCTACATCTTAGTAATTGTTGATGACTATTCACGCTGGACTTGGGTCTACTTTCTTGTAAGCAAAGATCAAGCTCCACAGATGATCATCACCTTTCTCACGAAAATACAAGTTCACTCACGTAAACACCGTTATAATCGAGCACAGATAGAGGCGAATTTGTTAATCAAACTCTTCGTGAATTCTATGAGAAAGGGGAATTGACATCAAACATCTATTGCACGTACACCAGAACAAAGCGGAGTTGTCGAAAGACGAAACCGAACGTTAGTGGAAGCTGCAAGAACAATGTTAATCAATGCTAAACTTCAGGATTACTTATGGGCAAAGCTGTATCTCTTGCATGCTATACTCAAAACCGTTCTATGATTACAAAGCATACAACAAAACACCTTTAGAGCTTGTCCATAACAGAAAACCGAATCTAAAACACTTTCATGTATTTGGATCTCTTTGCTATCCGAATAATGATCGTGATGACTTTGGAAAGCTCAAAGCCAAAGCGGACATTGGAGTCTTTATCGGATCTTGTGATAATTCCAAAGGTTTCGAATCGGAATCGTCGTACAAAACAGGTGATGGAAACAATTCATGTTCATTTTGATGAACTTACGGAAATGGCTTCGAGTATAACGACTTGGAACCGGACACAACCGCTTAAACTTCCCCAAACCCCATCATCGGTGAACAAAGCCCCGACTTACTCGTCAACAAATGGAAAGGTTATTTGCTCATTTGTTGTGGCGATATTGATGAGCGTGCTCGGGTGTATCCGATGTTTCCATTTGCTCAACGATAATACTCTTATACGATACACTGCTACAACAACTCTTTGAAGATGCACCTACACCGATTGACTCCACCACAGCAGTTGAACAAACCGCTTCCAACAATGATGAAGGCTGGCGATGATATTACGAATGTAGTACCCCCACCTGCAGATTTTGATCCAAATGCGTTCTTTAACCCGTTTGCTAATGAGGCTGATGCACGGATGTCGCGGAATCTTCAACAAACCATTTGAATCCTCAGAATCGCACAATGTATACCAACATCAACCCTCCACACATAGATGGACGAAAGACCATCCTCTGGAAAACATTATTGGCAACCCGAATCAACCCGGTCGTTACAAGACAACTTCTTCACACAGACGGTGAACATTGCATTTATGCACTCACTGTCTGCCAATCTGAACCTAAAACATCAAAGACGCAATGACAAAAGACAACTGGATTGAATCCATGCAAGAAGAACTCAACCAATTCAAGCGTCTTGAAGTATGGGAACTGGTTGAAAGACCAACAGGAGTCTACGTCATTGGTCTAAAATGGATTTGGAAAAACAAATTGGATCTTTGAAGGAAATGTTATCGAAATAAGTCACGTCCGGTGGCTAAGGGTTATCGTCAGGAAGAGGGAATAGACTTTGAAGAATCTTTTGCTCCGGTTGCTCGTCTTGAGGCGGTTCGGATATTTCTAGCGTTCGCGGCTCATATGAATATGACGGTCTATCGGATGGATGTCAAAACTGCGTTTCTCAATGGACAACTTAAAAGCGGTTTATGTCACCAACCGGATGGATTCGTTGATCACGAGTTTCGAATCACGTCTACAAAGCGAACAAAGCTCGTATGGTCTCAAACAAGCTCCTCGGGCATGGTGCGATAAGCTATCATCCTTCCTCATTGCTAATAATTTCACCAAAGGTTCGGTTGACCCAACTCTTTTTATACAATATCACGGGGCACATATCTTAATTGTTCAAATTTACGTGGATGACATCATTTTGGGTCTACACATAAAAAGTTTTCAATCGCTTTTGCAAAACTAATGAAGAAAAATTTTGAAATGTCCATGATGGGTGAACTCACGTTCTTTCTCGGACTGCAAGTTCATCAATCACCCGTGGTATTTTCTTGAGTCAATCCAAATATGCCCTTGAATTCTTAAACAAATTTGGAATGAAAACCTGTGACACCTATGCCACACCAATGGCTCATACCAAGAAGCTAGGCGCTGATTTACATGGGAAATTGGTGGACCCTACAAAATACCGTAGTATTATTGGGTCTCTCATGTATCTAACGACTAGCGGACACGATATTGTCTTTGCCGTTTATCTATGCTCCCGTTATCGGTCGCGACCAACTGAAACCCACCTCTCTGAGGCTAAAAGAATCCTCCGATACATAAAGGGAACCATTAACTTGGGGATCTGGTATCCAGAAGGATTCGGTTTTGAACTAATCGCTTTTGAGGATGTTGACCACGCGGGATGCTTAGACTCACGGAAAAGTACTTGGGGAGCTTTACAATTTCTTGGTGATAAAGCGGTGTCATGGCAATCAAAGAAGCGAGGATTGTACATCATTGTCCTCAACCGAAGCAGAATATGTAGCCATGTTGTGCTCAAGTCATTTGGATGAGAACACAACTCAAAGACTATGGTTACGTATTTGAAATCGATGTCTGCGACAATCGGAGTGCCATTGCGATCTCGTGCAACTTCGATTCAACACTTTTCGAAATCAAAGCACATCGATCTTCGATATCATTTCATCAAGGATCACGTGGAGCAGTGCTTGTTGAATTATATTTATTGGGTACAGAATACCAATTGGCAGATCTTCTCACCAAAGCCTTGCCTCCGCTAGGTTTAATGAGTTGGTCCACCGGATTGGTATGAGGTGTTTGACTCAAGAGGAATTGGATGACCTCCTAAAAGAGTCTTAAAAACCTGTCAAACACCAAAATCTCTTTTGTAAATAATTTTTCAAAAACAAAATACAAAAATATAAAACTTTATAAAACAACAAAAATATTCTTCTATCTAATTTTCTTTCAACATGGCAAGTACGTTTCTTCCGTCAACACTCTAATCTTTCAAAATTCATTATTTTTTCGATCAAGTGTTGAGGGGAGAAAAAATATCACTAAGCTTTTCAAATCATCGTGTACTTGCATGTTATCTTATCTCGGTTGTTTCTTTTAACAAATGGTGGTAAATTTTACGGTTACAATGACACTCCTCGGACTAAATTTATAACCTTTCATTATTTCTCAAGTCGAGGGGGAGTGTCGTCAAGTTTCTTTCCTAAAAACTTTGTTTGGTAACCAAAATGGAAGTTAAATGGCTTTGTTTGAAAAAGGAAAAGGTGGAGGGACCAAAACTGTCAAAATGTTAAAGTTATTTTAATAAAACACCTCCCACCTACTCATTCACTTCACATTTATTACTTTCAACCTAACTAATCTACGCCTAAGATTCATTCAAGAAATCCGTTACTTTGATCATCATTTTGTAAGTGGTTTAACGATCTTAACATGTTTTTAAGCTAAGGTTTTAATTTCATGCAAATCCTACGGCTAAAATTGTGTTCTGCGTGATTATGTGTTTTACGCATAAGCGTATGAACACATAATCATTATGTGTGTGTTTTTGGTTAAATGGATAGTGTCAAAACGTTTCTTATACATCATGTATACCATTTTAACCATTAAAACCCACCCAGAAACACTTATTAATGATTTTTGAAAATTAGGGTTTATGAGTCGATTTGGGTTTTTCCAAATGTGAAGTGTTTTGGTCTAAAAGATTGTTGGGTTATGGTCATATGTTGTTGAATTGATGATTTCCATGGTTGTTAACCACCCGGAAACACTAATTGTTTAACAATTTGGAATTAGGGTTTAATGTTCATGACTTTGGGTAATTTTGATTCTCAACGAATTAGATGTTAATACTTGGCCTAAAGACTCTAACAACACTCTAGACCTACCAGAATTAATATGGTGCAAATCCTATGGTTAAAAATCATACGCGTAATTCTTAACCCTTAGGGTTTTGACCTACGCGTATGACTTTCTACGCGTAACTATTAACGAATGATTCATGCCATGTTTTGTTGATAAAATGAATTTTTGTGTTAATGTTAATGATTTGATGAACTTATTTCAGGTCTTGCTACGCATAATATTCAGAATCAAGGTCATTTGAAACTCTACGCATAAGGATTACCCTACGCGTAGTCAAGTTATGCGTAAGAATAGTCCTACGCATAACTATTACGCGTAAGGTTCTACAATGGGACTACTGGCGTATCTGTGAAGGATATGCGTAAGCGATGACCTCTACGCATAAGGTCTACTCTTACGAGTAAGCCTTACGCGTAAGGTATTTATAAGCCTACTGGCGTAAGCTCTACGCAAAAGGTCCCCTTTTCCTACGCGTAACATTTCTTACGCGTAAGTTAGGATCCTACGCGTAAGCTTTAGTCTACGCGTATATCATCTCTGTTTACGCTTAACTTTGCCAAAACTACGCTTAAGCCTGGATTGACCTTCATAATGAATTGTTACGTGTACAAACTTGTAAATAAACTAATCATAACGTCACGAATCCAATAATGTCACTAATAAACTTAATCGTTTGATATGTTGTGAACAATAAGTGATAACATAAACTTTAAAACTTAAAGTTAACTAACTCACGAAACATTTCACGACGACATTGGACTATTGAACAAACAAGTGACTTAGGACTCGTAACAATCATTGACACTGTACATTCAATAACTAGACAATAAGACCTTATGTTGACTAACATTATGTCTTTCGATATGTTGGTTCTTTTGGCTAATGTTATTTCGAGATCCGCGACATGGTGAACAAATGAATGTGGATGCACCTGAGATTCTCACCATTGCTGATATCTTCCCAAATGGTTATCCGAGAAAGATTGGAAGGGTTGACTTTGATACCCTCACTTGCTCAGAATCTTCCTGCTTGATTGCTGTGGATATTCTCGGGAATCATCCCTACCAGAACATGCTCTCACACTCTGCCACAGTTCCAGAGGTCTACATTCAACAATTACGGGATTCTATGCGAGGATCACGGTCAAAGTGCGTGAATGTGACACTTAATCACAAAAAAGTCACTATCACTCCTGCTAACTTACGGGCTGTTCTCATCATTCCTGACATCGCTCCAACCGACTTCTTTGCTACCCCTACTAAAGAGCAGTCCACGAAATTCTTGATAGATATTGGTTATGATGAAGCTTCTGGAATCATTACTAAGCACTCTCACGTGGAGCTGAAGAATATTCCTCAACCATGGAGAACACTCTACATGATCATCACCAAATCGGTCTTTGGTCGTGGCGGTGGCTATGAGCATCCCAAGCTCATGGAACTGCAAATCTTATGGTCGTTGATCAACAAGAAGGACATTGAAATCGAAGCACTGATATGGGAGGACATGATGCTATTTCACAAGAAGCTTGGCTCCAAGATTCCCTATGTCGGATACACCAAACTGTTGATCCAGAGAGCACTTGGACTTCATCCTGATATCCCCATGAGGCTCAATGACCCAGATAATCACGACATATTGGCTGAACCCATACTATCTGTCAGAATCAAAGAATCGTCAACAAAGAAACAGTGCGGTATTACACGATCACCTTCGACTAAGAAATCAAAAAGCTTGAAAATTACAAAAGGTATCGGTTAGCCGTAAAAGAAGGCAAAGTTGGTCATCTTGATGAAAAATCTTACGGTACACCTACTGGAGGACGAGAAGAAGGCGATCTTTGGAAGTGTCACAAGTCAGATATTTATAGGAAGCTTCCCAAAGGAATCCTCCTCGTAAAAGGATTGTTCCGTAAAGGAAGGCGAACCTATTCCACACTGAACCGCAAAGAAAGCTTGTGGGCGAAAGCTCTGAAGGAATGCTTGACACGGATGAAGAGATTACCTACTCGGCGCAAAGGAAGACAATCCTTCGTACCAAAACCTCCAAGTCCTCAATGATAAAGGAAAAGGAAAGACTCACGTACTTGTACCTATGATGAAAGCTCGGATGAAGAAGAAGAGCAACTGGATATATCATAGAGGAAGAAGTTTAATATCGTTAGACACCTTCAAAAGGCTGAAGAATTTGCTAAAGACCAAATGGGTGGTCAGGAGGATCAAGTGGTCTTTGCCACTCTGAACCATCTCCAGATGCGGTTAATCAACCCGATAAGGGAGCTGGTGCCACCACTCTTATGCAACAACAAAAGCTTGTGGAGGATACTATCGAATATGAGTTTGAGGAACCGAGGCGAGAAGTCGAAAAAGATCAAGATGTTGATTATGATACGTTTCTTCTAGATAGTCTGCTTCGATCAAAGGAAGAAACCTCTGAACCTCAAAGGATCGAGTCTCCTCATATCTCTTCATCATCAGGTTCGTCTTCTCACTCCTCGCCACCACCATCAAAGAAGTCAACCAAATCATCATCCAAATCCGTGAAGAAACCATCTAAATCTTGGATTTCTCAAGCTCATGAACGGATTACCAAAGCTGTCAAACAAGTCGAGAAAGAAAAGCGTGCTCAACAAAAGCTGAATTTCTTTCTTTGATCACATACAACATCTGTATGACGAGCATGAAAAGATGAAAGGAGAAAGGAAGTTTGTTCAGAATTCATGAAAAATCGCCGTCAAGAGGAACTGAACGAAATGATCGAAGGCTACACGAAAAAGTACCTTAGATGCGTTCCTAAAGTCACAAAGGAGTTGTTCACCAAACAACTTTATCCAAATCTTATGCGGATCGCCAAGCAAACTATTCGATCAACGCCCTTAACCGTCACAATCAATCCAACCGATCCGGTAGTTTTCTCGGATAATGAATTGGTGGCCAAGCTTGTTACACAAATGTCTGCACGATCTGGGACATTTACTTCGATGAAGGAAAGTTGTTTCAAGCATTCTTTGGACTACCAACTTCAAGAAGCTTGTAGATTTGAAGCTGAAAAGTCTAAGCGTCCTAGAGACGATGAAGACAAGGATAAGGATAAAGACTCTACACCTAAGCGTCGAAGCGGTCGGTGAATCTTCTATGATGCAACCTCCTCCACAGCGGCCTCTGTTCAACAAAAATCTCCTCCTCGTTCTTCTCTTGAAAAACCTCGGGGCGATTCGAGTTACCACCCCCGACTCAGAAAACCGATGATCACTTTGAGTATACGGGTGGTGGCGATGAAGAGGTCCTTGAGCCCCTACAACAACCCACCTCTCCCAAACAAGTTCGAAACCGGAATCATCATCTAGGCCTTGAAAAAGAAGAAGAAGAAGGCCTCGGTGGCGTCGTATCATGGCTAAATGACGATAAAACAGAGGAATTTGAATGGTTTGCTAATCTTGTTAACAACACTCCCTACCGAAGAAGGTCGAGATTTGGTAGGCGGTTCTACATTGGAGCATGCAAAATTTTGCAAGAAAAGTTCCATGTGAAGAAGATGGCGAAATCGAGTTGAAGCGAATCAAGAATGAAGCTTTTCAACTTCTAAAGATAGCTCGAAAGTGCCATCGAGGTCGAATATCACCTTGAAACATTGCTCGAGCTATGTCTAACAACATGGATTGGCTCAACCCGGAAGCAAACATTGACTTCACCAAAGGGACAACCCTCCATACTACACCGATTGGACCAAACCTCTACCAACAATTGGCCAACAAATGAACCAAGGATTCCTTTCAAATATTTCTTCAACAAAGACTTGGATTTTCTTCTACACGGTGGCGATGATTCAAGAAAATACGCTACATCGTTGACACTTCCATTCCCAGTAGCTGTCTACTCAAACTGCATAGCCATTGAGGAACGTGCCAATCACTTGTTCTCCAACACGGTGGAAGCATACGACCGAGATGCATTGTATGGGATTCATCATTGGCGAGCGCGAATCTACTACGAAGTGTCGAGGTTGAAGTCTCAACATGCCGTACATAGTTCTAAAGATATCGTTGCCATCATACACGTTGACCTTTCGTCTAAGTGGGACTACACATTCCTAAAGAAGATCGTAGTCAAGCGACAAGATGAACGGGACTATGCTTTCTCTGAAGCTGACTTTGAGAATTTGTCTCTCAATGACATCGAAGACATGTACCTTGCCAAAGTGCAGGTGCATGAGACAATTCTCAAGCTAGCGATACAGCGAATTTATCAAGTCACTTCTCATCTTCATAAGACGCATTGTCATCAAGGAGCGTGTAGAAGATCTCCGGTGGCTGTTGAATCTTATCGAGCGCGTGTCAACTTCACACCTCCAAATCTTGATCTTCTCGATATCAACCAGCTATCTCAATATACACTCATCAGCAAACCTTTCGGCGTTGTTTACCATAGTGAACTTCAAAGAAACTGCTTAATGGCGTGTAGCGAACTCCACAAGTTAGGGGATCATACTTTGAAGCTGGTTAGGGATGGATTGGCATCTGAGGTTGAAGGATATACGCCAGAAAATTGGGTCTCCTAAGCGCTGGAATTCTCGGGAAAGGAGGGATGTGAGACGGATCATCACAATGATTGATGAGCGGTTGTTTGAAGGGATCGATTGAAGATTGGAGAGTTATGTGGTGGTCGACCGGGATTAACATAAGGCTTTCAGCGCCATGCACACTCACTGGAACATCACTGCACTTTCTGGTACCCCTTGAATTGTTTTCTTCATATAATTTTGGATGTTTGATTGATTATGTCTATGGCTTGTGCACACATTACAATGTACAACCCGTACTTGTAAATAAAGGACCACGTAGTGCGCCTCGGTGCCACAATCCTTAGAAATGAGCGAAAGCTTCTTACTTTTGAGTAAAACCTATCAAACCTTTCATTTTTCAAGGTTTTGCTCAAAAGAACAAGTACTTTCCCTTATGATTTTCAAAACCTCAACCGTTTATATCACTTGTTGAGGGGAGTACTTGAATTAAAACTTTGTTCAAAATTGTTCCAGATGGTCATTCTTCCCGCAACACTCGAAATGGTCATATTTATTCTCAAACGTTTCAAAAATAACACTTTAATATGCCATTTTGAGGGGGAGAAAATACGTGATAAGAAATATGTTGTGTAAAATGCAAATGAATCTTTGTGCTATAAGACTTAACCCATGAATTGTGAGATCTTAAGCTGTTAGTAACTTCGAAAAGACTTGTCTGGGCGGGTAATAATTTCAAGCTAGTTAGCTAGTGATGTAAACGTGTCTCGCAAAGGACTTGTATGAGTAGAGTGTACCATTCGAGAAACTCTTGGTAGACATGAACTCGGCGGGTTTGACGACCTTTCGAGGATTGTCTACACCTTCACGGTAGTTATTAGAGCTAGTTGTCACCTAAAAGCTGACAATGCAACTCTTTAACTATGCCCGTAAGTGTCTCGCGGGGATTGTCTATCTTGAGTGAATCAATTCAAAAGTGCGTGCTCTTTCCTCCTTTGTGCATTTTAACCGTTAAAACTCTTAAGCACATGTGGAAGGGGAGCATTTATGCAAAATCTTATCTCAACGATGGTACTAAAATGTTTTCATTCATAAACACTTGAGAGATTTTTCACATCGATGGTTTTATGGCAACATAAATTAGTCATGGAGTTATAAGGTGACTAAGGTTAGGAATAACCGTCCTATGATCCTTGAGCGGATGGATCTACCCAAGGACACCACAAATAGTTAGTATTTAGAAGTCCTTAGGTATGATTGTAAAAGGAGAAAATGAGAATCGGAGAAAGAAGGAGTTGAAGAATTAAAAGAAATGCAAAGAAAAGGGTGAAAAGAAATAGCCCTCAGTTATTCAACTTAGAGGCGGAACACGGGTTCAATTCATATGCTCTTGGTTGTCACTTAGTGGCACCGGTATTGAAGATTAAAAGTCGTCATGGACCCGGTGGCGCATGCACTAAACCTTCTTAGCCACTCAAGTTTCTCTCAACAGAAGCTTGTTTCATTCTCACTGGGAACCCTACGTAAACTATCGGCTTTCTCTTAGAGATTCCTGGTATTGAAGAAGGAGACCCTCTCCTAGTCTCCTTTCGGAAAACCAAAACGTACAATTGAGTCTAGAGCCACGAGATTCATCAAAAGATCTCTTAGGTACACTTGACATTTAATCACTTGATATCAACAAATAAGGTCATCAGTGGTTCATATCGAGTCCTTCACAGATCTTAGCAATCTGTCGAGAACATTTATGAGAGGTTCACATTTGTGATCCTCGGTGATTGAATGGAAACTCTGCCGGGGTCAACATCAAACGACCACGGCGGCGATTCCGGCAACTCCCGTGGATTGCGCTTAGTGGTCTCAAGCGGTCTGATCGTGAGGTGATGCTTGGTGTACCTCGGCGACTCATCTGAATCGTAGGTGTACTTCGGTACATCGTGTTATCTCACTTGTGGGACTCCGATTCAGGAGCGGCCTTTGTAAGAATTAGAGTTGTGTTTTCACACTATGTTGTTAACACTCTCGAAGTTCAAACTTGTAAGTGCGGAATCCGCTTATTACTAACCGTTTAAATGTTTTCTTCTTATGGAAGCTCGGGAGCGGAATGATCGTGCAGATTCTTCTCATGCTCACGCCAACATCATCACTAATGGAAGTTCTATCCAAAAGCAACACAACGGTCAGAATGATTCTTCGTCAATACAGAGAATCTACAAAGTTAAAGACTTAAAGAACTCCATCGATCTTGAATTCCAGCGTCAAAGGCGTGTGAGCATGTTGAAGAATGACGTGGAGACACTTAGCGGCGAAGCGGAGGCGGACTTGATCACGGAACAACAACATACTATCATTTTCATCACAAAGAACAATGATCAAAGAACAAAGTTAAAGATGGCGTCAAAGCATAACCGTTCAAAGTAAACTATCTCTCTACTCTGGGGAGATTGTTCAAATCAAGGCAATTCTTCTCACAAGAAAGAAGAATGTCGAGAAGGCGTCAAAGCTACTATTACATCAACGCCTTCACCGTTTTCATCACCAACACTTGAGTGTTTGTTACTCATATGTAATAACACTTGAGGGGGAGATTGTTGGAATCACTCCTAAACCTTATTCAAGTGTTAGTTACACATATGTAATAGTTAGCTTATTATGGCCTTTATGTTTGTTATTAGCCTTAAGCTTATGTAGAAGGCCCATGAGCTTAGGCCCAAGCCCATAGGAGAAAGGGAAGGAGTAGGAGTGTTGCCCTAGCTCCTTTCCTATAAATACCTTATGTAAACCTTCATTTGAAGGTTGGTTGTTCAAGTTATTTCTTTTTCACATACCTACGCCTAACCGTCTAAGTCTATACGTGTGTGTGTGTTTGGATACTTGTTCAATCGCCTCTCTATCTTTCTTATAAGCTTGTGTGGTAAACCTTGTGACCTAACAATGATAATGGAAGGTTATTAAAGATGAAAGAAACTAATACTCCCCTGATTAGCTCGGTAGGATCCGTGTAAAGTGGTGGTTATATCTTTCTTCAAGAATAATGTTTGCGTGAAAAGCTCCTTCTCATCTTATGTATCTTCTTCTTGGTAAATTAAACCTGCACACTTGAAGAAAACCAATGAAACCTTCGCGTAAAATCGGCGGTAACAATATATATATGACTCTACTAAACTAGGATATAATGCTTGTGGAATGGATGTTTTGATTTTACGGTAAATTAAGATCTGGAAAATTCCAATAATTTATAAGTAGCTCGAGAAAACGAGAAAAAATGTAATCAGTTGTTTACGCTCCTTCTGAGCCGTCAAGTTGCGATCTGACGCCGTGGTTATCTGCGGCGGTGCGATTTTCTGGAAAAAATTCTAGAACATTTTTATCTTTAGAATCTGGAAAAATTTCCTACAAAACATCTGTTATGAAACATCCGTTATGACTCGATACAAGCATTTATTCTCGAACAAACACACAAGTATATCTTTTAATTAATTGTAATTCTCATGTTTACGTTTCTTTTGAAAACATGTGTAATCCTCCCTACACTTATCCCTTATGTAAAATACCTTTATATGTAATTAAGACGAGGTTAAAGACAAAATAAAGAATTTTTACAAATTTAAACATGAGAATAAACAATAAATAAAAGATACACGACACAAACAAGCAAACAATTAAGCATGGGTTGCCTCCCACGAAGCGCTTTTCTTTATTTATGAGTCTTGTAGCTAGACTCGAAGTCATGCCCCTACGTGGTCTCGTTTTGCATTCTCAATGAGAATTCTATCATGTTGACAAAATTTTCATCGACTTTATACCTAGGCCCTAGGGTTAAGCAATCCTTATAATAAACTCTCCTTTTCTCCCACATGAATTTAAAACCTTTTTCAACATCGTTTTTGCTTTTGTCCTCAAAAGCTCTAATGTTGTCTCGTTCAAAAAGGGATAGATGGCCATATTCATTCATCTTCCAAGGCATCCTATAAGTGATCTCATCATTTCCTTCCTTAAACCTAACCGTTCCATCATACTTGTTATGGCTCATTTTAGATGTTTCAACAAACGGTTTTCCAAGCACTACTTGGGTAAGCTATAGTCAATGACACATCCAATTTCTTCTAGGACTACATAATCAATTAGGTAGGTGAAATTTCCTATAAAGACGTGTACATCCTTGACCCTTCCCACAAAGTTGCAAACCGCACCTGGATACTTAGGGTCTCTCCTAATCTTAAGTCGCTCATTCATAATATCATTGTAAACAGCTGATGACATCACATTAATGGGAGATTCCGTATCTATGTAAGCATGTTCGACATTCCTATATCCGATCATACAAGGAATTTTGAGGTTCCAAGGATTTCCTCTCTTAATCTTTGGACATATCCTAATGATGGGTGATCGAGGATTATCGATTATGTATTGATGGTAAGCAACCTCTTCCTTAGTGGGGTAAAGATTGAAATAAGCACTATCCTCCTCATTCGCGTTTCTATTCACTAAGCCATTTTCCAAATTCATTCGATCATGGAACCAATTACAGAGCGTGACCACTTTCTCAACTGACATCCCTAATTGTACTATCAACTATCTTTTGCAAATCTTGAAGGTCGGTGTTTCTACTCACATAACAGGTTTGGTTGTGTTGTTGCTCATTAGGTTGGTTTTGATTGAAAGTGGTTTTATTGGTTGGTGGTTTGTTGGTTGATGAGCAATCACCTTCCATGATGAAAAGTGATGGGTTACGAACAAAGGTCACAAAGAAGGGGATAGAACTACGAGGAAGCTAAGAATTGGGAAAAAAAAGCTTACTTGATAGGAATCAAGCAAGGAAACCTAAGCGAGGTGGACTCCTAACTAGCTATTCTATTCCCCGGCAGCGGCGCCAAAAACTTGATACGGTTACACAGTAGCGTTCGGGGGTCAAAGGAACTTCCTTTTCGTCGAGCAAGTTTTTCAACACCCTAGTCAGTGAACCTAATCGTTGTAGTGTAGTATTAGGGTAAGCCACGGGAATTGATATCGTTCTCTAGGGGAATAGGAATGCTTGTGAGAATTTACTACGCTAAGGTTGGGGTTGAGGAAGATTATTTTTTATCTTTTTATATTTTTTAGCAAAATGGAAAGATACGAATCTCGGGGTTTGGATTTGGGGGTTGGTATTTCTACCGATTACTTCTACTTATCTAATTATCTAAACTAAGGTGTATGTAGTCTATGTCTATTGTTGTGTGCTCGTATGATGATTAAAAATGTATTTGCTCAGGATTTATTACTCCCTAGTTATCTCCTATTGATGGTTGAATTGTCACGTCCTTATTCTTAATCGCGTTGTGTTTCTAAGGTCGTAGGGTATGCGTTTATCCCTAACCCTTTGAAGCTACCAAAGGTTAATGACTACAAAATCTCTAGGATTTATAAACTTTAACTCTAAGGTATTCTTTGGATATATAGCCTACAATTACTCTAGGTGATTATAAACTAAGGTTCAACAAAGATTAATCAAGCATTATTAGCACAACGAATGACCTATCACAATACTAGATCAATCACAATTAAGATAAGAGACAACCAATCAATATTCAATAACTAAGTTTCATATTACCTAAGCAAACACACAAGTAAATTAGCCGGACATGGGAAACATGCAAGCATACACACAATCAATGGAAGACATAATTGAATTAATGAAGTAAAACACTTATCTTGATGTAAGATAGGGTATTGTCACGGAATTGTCTCTACAAGGTCTCCCGTGCGGCACTTAGTCTCGACTAAGCTCAGCCTTACTCGAATATTGAACGATGTATGCAACGAAAGAATGCTTCAACGAATGGAACAAGTGGAATGTAAAGGAACACTTAGTATTATTACTTAGAGCTTTACAAGAGAGCTTTACAAATGAAGTTCTATGGATGCCATCTACAAATGAGGCTACATCTATTTATACTACTCTATACAAGTTTCTACAAGGTTCTTTGGGAAGCTTCTAGCTTATGAGATTTCCATAAGCTTCTAGTAAGCTTCTAGAACTTCCTCTTATTCTAACATCTTCCAAAAGCTTCCAAGATTATCCACCATCTTCCATGGGCTTCTAAAATCTTCCAAGCTTATCCAAGACTTTTCATGAGAAGTGTAGAATAATCCGGAATCCTAAACATACTTGTAAAATGATCACCACAGGTAGGCGGGTCGTGACATCCTCCCCCACCTAATCTTGCGACATCCTTGCCGTGCCATCCTCGTGATATTTCTTGATCTTGTCCGCGAATTGCCATAACAAGTCTTTGGCTTCCCAACTTGCTTCACTATCGGGCAAATTATGCCACTTGATCAAGTACTCCTTATAGCTTGGCACCCCTCGTCTCCGTATCGTACGATCCGACAAGATCTCATCAACCTCTTGATCGTACGAGGTAACAACCGCTATTGGTGCCCGCTTGGACACCCCTCGTTCCGAGTCTTCCTCGTCCTGATGATAAGGCTTGAGAAGGCTAACGTGGAAGACTGGATGAATCTTCAACTTGTGCGGTAGTTGAAGTCGATAAGAAACTTTTCCAACACATCCTATCACCGGGAAAGGGCCTTCATACCTCCGTATTAAGCCTTTGTGCACTTTCCTTAATGATTTGAATTGTTGAGACAAGAGCTTCACCATCACTTGATCTCCGACCTCAAACACGACGTGTCTCCTTTTTCCGTCCGCCCACTTCTTCATCTTCTTAGCCGCTTTGTCTAACGAAGCCCGAGCCAAGTCCGCCTGTTCATGCCATTCCTTCATTGTTTTGTAGCGGGCTACTCCCCTCGTATGATGCGGCTAAGGCATTCGGATTCAATGGTTGGCATCCCGTGACCAACTCAAAAGGACTCTTCCCCGTGGCTTCACTCCGTTGCATGTTGACGAGAATTGAGCAACGTCAAGGAGTTTAGCCTAATCATGTTGGTTAGCACTTACATAGTGCCGAAGATAGAGCTCCAATAGTGCATTTACTCTCTCCGTTTGCCCGTCCGTTTGGGGATGGAAACTCGTAGAGAAGTTCAACTCCGTCCCCATGATCTTGAACAACTCCGTCCAAAAGCGCCCTGTGAATCTAGGATCTTTATCGCTATCGATCACATGTGGCACTCCCCAATACTTCACCACATTCTTAAAGAAAGCGTGGCGTATTGTCCATTTGTAACATCGTAAGCGTAATGAAAGAATCCCATACTTCGAGAATCGATCGACCACCACTATAATACTCCCACTTCCTTCCGACTTCGGCAAGCATGTGATAAAATCCATGGAAACGCTCTCCCATGGTCCTTTGTGCGTAGGTAGGGGCTCCAATAATCCTCCAGACTTCTTTTGCTCTATCTTGTCTTGTTGGCAAACAAGGCACGTCCGCACGAACGTCTCTACATCGTCCTCCATTCTTGGCCAATAATAAGTGCCTTCAACCAATGCCAACGTCCTCTTGATCCCCGGATGACCGGCCCACTTCGAATCATGACACTCCTTCAAGATTGTACGCCTAAGATCACCCCACTTAGGTACGTAAAGCCGATCTCTTTTTGTGAATAACATGTCTCCCTTAATCCAAAATCTTCGAGTCTTTCCTTCTCTTGCTAGGGCCACGAGCTTCTTGGAAAAAGGATCATGTTCCAATCCTTCCTTGATTCGGTCTTGGAGGAAGAATTGTGCTTGGGTGATTTCATCTAGCCGCTTGCGACTTAATGCATCGGCTACCACATTAGCCTTCCCCGGCTTGTACTCCAAGTGATAGTCAAACTCGGCTAGGAAGTCTTGCCACCGAGCTTGCTTGGGACTTAAATTCTTTTGGGTTTGAAAATAACTCGTAGCAATGTTATCTGTTTTGATCACGAATCTCGAACCCAACAAATAATGCCTCCAATTCGGCAAGCAATGCACAATTGCCGTCATCTCTTTCTCTTGCACGGTGTACTTCCTCTCCGTCTCGTTTAACTTCCGACTCTCGAATGCGATCGGGTGTCCTTCTTGCATTAGAACTCCCCCAATAGCAAAGTCCGACGCATCCGTGTGCAACTCGAAGGGCATAGTCACGTCCGGTTGTCTCAACACCGGTTCTTCCATAACCGCCTTCTTCAAATTCTCGAACGCCGCTTGGCACTTTTCGTCCCAACTTCAAGCTTTGTTCTTCTTCATTAGGTCCGTCAAGGGAGATGCTATTGCCGAGTACCCCTTGATAAACCTTCGATAATAGTTCACCAAGCCAAGAAAAGATCGTAACTCCATCACCTTGGTTGGCGGTTCCCATTCTTGGATAGCTTTTACCTTTGCACCGTCCATCATCAATCCACCGTCTTTGATCTTGTGTCCTAAGAACTCGACTTCGTCTTGGGTGAAAGAGCATTTCTCCAACTTCACATAAAGTTCGTTGTCTCGTAACACTTGGAACACCTGTTTCAAATGTAAGACATGCTCCTCCAAGGTATGACTATAAACGACGATATCATCCAAGTATACCACCACAAATTTATCAAGAAACGGGTGAAATAGCTTATTCATGAGGGTGCAAAATGTTGCGGGAGCATTTGTTAAGCCAAAGGGCATGACTAAGAACTCGTAAGCTCCATACCTGCGTGGCGCGTTGTCTTAAGCTTCGTCTCCCTCCGGTATCCGTACTTGGTAGTACCAGATCTCAAGTCTAACTTGGAGAAGTATCTCGCCTTTCCAAGTTAATCAAACAAATCTGCAATAAGGGGAATAGGGTACTTGTTCTTAATCGTTACCTTGTTAAGTGCCCGGTAGTCTATGCACATCCGCAAGGATCTGTCCTTCTTCCTTTGAAATAGCACCGGCGCACCATATGGGGCTTTCGAGGGTCGAACATAGCCCGCATCCAATAGCTCCTTGAGTTGTTTATGCAACTCCTCCAAGTCGGGTGGTGGCATTCGGTAAGGGGCTTTGGCGGGTGGCTTGGAACCCGGTTCCAACTCGATGGTATGATCCACCTCCCTCCTAGGTGGTAGTCTCTTGGGCAACTCCTTGGGCATCACGTCCTTGAACTCATCAAGAACCATCTCGATCTCCTTCGGTATCTCCACTTTGCAGACTTCGCCATCCGTCTCTAGCCTTGTTACCGCCAAATAGCAAGGCTCGCTCTTGTTGTACCCTTTCTTGAATTGCATGGCCGAAAGGGTCTTCACTCCACACTTAGAATCCCGTTCCATGCTAACCATGCAAGTCTTTCCACCATCTAGGATACATAAAGAATTAGCAAATGGCATAGGAAAGCTTCGTACCTTATCGAGAAATTCCAACCCAAGAACCACATCGAAATCATCCATCGGGACCACCGACAAGTCAACCGTCCCTTCCCATTCTCCAATCTTGGCTTGAACATCACGGCCACTCTCTTCCATCGGCTTGGCCAATTTACACTGCGAGCGTTCCACTCCCTTTCATTGTGGCGGCCGATCCTTAGCCGCTTGGCTTCATCAACCGACACGAAATTATGAGTGGCACTGGAATCTACTAAAGCACATACCTTGGTCCCATTGATGGTTGCTTCCACGAATTGCAATCCTTTCCCTACAACTTTCGGTACCTCCATCTTGGCCTTGATTGCATTCAAGATCCTCATCATCCGCCATCACTTGGGCCTTCGTCTTCATGAACCATCATTCCATCAAGGCTTGCTTTCTTAGGGCAATCTCGAGCTCTATGAGGTCCATCAAATATGAAGCATCCACCACTCTTGAAGGCCGTCTTTACGTCTTTATTCTTTTCGGTTGGTGGTTTATGTGTATTATCGTGCTTTGCTTGAGCGACTTTCTCACCCCCACCTTTCTCATGGTTCACCTTTCGATCCTTCGGCTTAGACGTCTCCCTCCTCGTACTAAAGTCGATCAAGGCCTTGGCATGGGCGATAGCCGTAGCAAGGTCTTGAACTCCACGTCTTTCTAACTCCGTCTTAGCCCATCCTTGCAAACCATCGAGGAAATAAAAGAGAGAGTCTTGGTCGGAAAGATCCGGAATCTCCAAGGTTAGTGTAGTAAATTCCTTAACATAATCCCGGATCGTTCCGGAATGCTTAAGTTTACAAAGCTGACTCTTTGCTTCGTTCTTAGCATTCTCCGGATAAAATTGCTTCTTAAGTTCAGCAACAAAATCAGCCCAAGTATCGATACTACACGTACCTCGTTCGATATCTCCATATCGACGTCTCCACCATAACGCCGCGGTATCCTTCAAGTATCGGGTCGCCATCTTGATCTTGGTGTCATCATCCATAATGTTGACGTCCTCCAAGTATTGTTGCATCTCCCATAAGAAATCATCAACCGCCCTAGCTTCCCGCTTTCCCACGAACGGTGATGGTTTTGGAACATCAATCTTCAGAGCATTATTACCAACGTTGCCACCTCCGTTAGCCATGGATCGCTTGCATAGCACTACATTGGCTTGCAAGTCTTCGATGGTCTTCTCAATGCCGGATATCTTACCCAAGAACAACTCTTTTAGACCCTCAATTTCACGTTTAAAGTCGCCACTAAGAGTATTGAGGACGACCCTAAAGTCATCCTTCATGGTCGAAAATTCAGAGTCTAAACCTTCCAAGCCCTCAACTTGGGTCTTCAACTCCGACACGGATGTCTCAACACCCGCCAATCTCTTATCAAAGCTCGACATGACGTCCTTATATGCCCCTCTCTTCTTCGGGTCTTGACGCTTGTCATCGCGACCTTGCCTCTGGTCAATGATCGCACTTCCACTAGCACCAATCTTTTCGGTCTCGTTTGCCATCGCCTTGAATCAACCTGGCTCTGATACCACTTGTCACGGACTTGTCTCTACAAGGTCTCCCGTGCGGCACTTAGTCTCGACTAAGCTCAGCCTTACTCGAATACTTAACGATGTTGATAAGGTTTTAAAATGTACCTTTTTGAGGGGTCATTTAAGCCCTTATTTGATCACTGTTGTATCCGTTATTACTTAATATCGTTCCTTTTCACTTTTTAGGTCTCTTGAAGGCAAATTGCTGTAATGGCACTTATTTGGACGAAAAGGCGCGAATATACGAAGAAAATGGCCAAAGTCAAGAATCGAGACACTCAAGGCTGCTGGAAACATAAGGTGACGGCGTCACTGCTTATCTGCGACGTCGTCCGAGGATTTTGTGACGGACGAACGCAAAAGTCTTATTTTCAAGTGACGGCGTCAAGTTGTAAAAGAGTAGGCCGTCCGCAACTTCGAGACGGCCTAGATTCTATCCAGACGGCGTCAGAAGCTGAAGAGGACGGCGTCACAAGCACAAGGTGAAGCCGTCGCAAGTCTAACGTGGCCAAGACGAAACCCTAATGACGGCGATCCGACGGCGTCACAAAACATAAGGTGACGCCGTCGCATATGTAATCTTATATATAGAATCCGAATTTTTCAGTATTTGTGTGTAGTCTTTTGGAGTAAAAACCTAGAACCGAACCAAGGCTTTCTTGTACAGTATTTTAGGGTTCCAAACCCTATCTTACATCAAGATAAGTTCTTTACTTCATTAATACAATTATGACTTTGATTATTTGTGTGTATGCTTGCATGTTCTCCATGTCCGGCTAATTTATTTGTGTGTTTGCTTAGGGAATATGAAACTTAATTATTGATTATTGATTGGTTGTCTCTTATCTTAGTTGATTAATGATCTAGTAATGCGATAGGTCATTCGTTGTGTACTTAGTTCTTGATTAAATCTTTGTGAACCTTAGAATATAACTCCTTGAGTAGTTGTAAGCTAAACCATCCAAAGAGTGCCTTAGAGTAAGAGTTTATTATCCTTAGTGGGTTTTGTAGACGAGACCCTTTGGTAAGTTCAAAGAGTTAGGGAACATACGCATACCCTACGACCTTAGACACACAACGCAACTAAGAATAAGGACGTGACAATTCAACCACCAATAGGAGATAATTAAGGAGTAGTAAAACCTAAGTAAACACATCTTTAAACTATCATACGAGCACAGAATAATTAGGCATAGACTACATACACCTTAGATTAGATAATTAGATTAGTAGAGTAATCGGTAGCAATACCAACCCCCCAAATCCAAACCCCGAGATTCGTACCTTTCCATTTCATAAAAACTAAAAAAGATAAAAAAATAAACTTCCTCAACCCCAACCTTAGCGTAGTAACTTCTTACTAGCATTCCTATTCCCCTAGAGAACGATATCAATACCCGTGGCTTACCCTAATTACTACACTACAACGATTAGGTTCCTTTGCCTAGGGTGTTATAAAACTTGCTCGAAGAAAAGGAAGTTTCCTTGACCCCGAACGACGGGTGTAGCGTTATCAAGTTTTGCGCGCCGAGAATAGAATAGCTAGTTAGTAGTCCACCTCGTTTAGGTTCCTTTACTTGATTCCTATCAAGTAAATTTTTTCTCATTTTTTAGCTTTCTCTTAGTCTATCCCCCTTCTTCGTGACTTTTGTTCGTAAACCCATCATTTTTCATTATGGAAGGTGATAATCCACTACCATTCATCAACCCACCACCAAATGACCCGCCAAGAGCCCGTACTCTTGGTGAATACTCGAGACCAAGCCACCTAGGCTATAGGAACACCATTGAGCTTCCCGACCAAGCCCAAACTACGGCCCTGCGATCCGACACCATCCGGTTGGTGCAAAACGGATGTGCATTCCATGGACTTCGCTCCGAAGATCCAAATCAGCATCTTAAGGATTTCCTTAAAATTATCGATTCCATCAACCTTGATGCTACTACTCGGGAGACCACGCGCCTGCGTCTCTTCCAATTTTCTCTACGGGACCAAGCTAGTAATTGGCTTGAGCGACTTTCCGCCGGCTCCATCTCAAGTTGGGATGATCTCACCTCTCGTTTCCTTGCTCAATTTTTCCCACCGGGGAGAACCACTAAACTTAGGCGAGACATCATGACGTTTCAACAACTCCAAGGTGAGTCTCTCTACAAAGCAAGGACTCGATTTAAGGACCTACTCCGTAGACTTCCCCATCATGGCATTGATCTTTGGCTTGAAATCCAAATCTTCTATGATCATACCGATTTCATCATTCGACGATCCATTGATCGAGCCGCCGGTGGAAGGCTCAACGACTTTAATGCAGAGAAATCTTGGGATATTATAGAGGAACTTGCTGATCAGAGCTACGAAGATTGGAATGAATCTCCTGAAACTCCGGTTAACGTAGTTAATGCCATATCAACTCCTTTTGAATCTTCCGACACCCTCGAGGAGCAAATGAGTGCCATTGAGAGAGGGGTTGATTATCTTATGGAAAGGCAAGGAAAAGTCCCCGTACAAATTCCTCGAGAAGCTGTCAAATCCGCCAATTCCACCAACAACCCCACACCTTTTTTGGAGTCCCCAAGTCGTGAGCAAAATCCAAATTCCGAAAGGCACATCCGTTCTACTTCCCCAATACCACTTTCACCAAGCTTCAAGGAACAAATAAGGGAGTACATGGCAGCTCATACGGAGAGATTAGCCAAATTTGAAGAGGAGGTTTATAGGCAGAGAGAGGAAATGCAAGCGAAAATGACGGAAATGATGAATTTGGTAATTGAATATACCAAAACAAAAGTTCCCGAAAAGGTACTTGTAAGAAGCAACGATTGTCCTCCCACTTCATTTTGTTAACGCCGTTTCTATTATACCCGAGGATGCAAGGGTTGAGATAAGGAAAACTGAGGAAAGCAAGAAGGAGGAATCTGTGCCTAATGATGAGCCTGAGACCATTGAGTACTACCTTAAGCACGAAATTAACAAAAAGACCATTGAAAACCAAGTAAACAACTTTAGGTACAATGAAGTTCTTAGGGAAGCCCTTGAAGGAAAAATGACAGAAGAAGAGTATAACATGCCTACCTATGGGACCCCATGAGTTGGTCATAAAAACCATTAACAAAAGCGAGACACCACAGAGAATTTAGTGTGATACCATGTAGCATAGGTGATATTGATAATATAAATGCCTTAGCCGATCGGGGGTGATGTGAACATAATGCCATTATCAATCTATAATAAGTTAGCTAAGGAGAAACCAGCCAAAACCGATCTTAGACTTTCCTTAGCTAATCACACCTATGTTTACCCGTAGGGATCGCTGGAGGATGTTCTGATAGAGGTGGCTAATATCGTTTATCCGGTGGATTTCGTAATCATTGATGTTGAGGAAGATAAAAATGTGCCACTCATTCTTGGAACACCATTTAAGCCCCCACTGCCAAGGCAACTATCAAATGCGGAGAGGGCATCATGGTACTTAAAAGCGGGAAAGGGTACGCTAGGATACCCATCATCCTAAGGTATCCTCTTAAGATCATGGAAATGATTACCGGTGGAAATCCACAAGCCCCTGGCGATAGTGTTAAGAAGAAAATGAATGATTGGGAAAAAGGGCTTAGGGACTTTATGGTTCAAGGATTGTATGCAACATTGTGGAAACCCGACAAGAAGTTAGGAAATAATCCCACTTCGATACCAAAGGCACAAAGGAACCCTAAGGAATTCCTAAAGGGAGAAAAAGTACTTTTATACAAATCACGGATAAGGGCATTACGAGGTAGAAACAAACCAAGATGGTTTGGGCCTTTCACTGTGAAGGAAACCAATCTAAAGGATAAAACCGTCACCATAATATACGACGTTGGCAAGGAATCTACAGTAAGCATACAACGTCTACACCCTTTTGACGACGGGAAATCGAAGGAAGGAGATGGCGGTAATGAAGTCCGCGTGAGGGCGACTACGAGTCTAGTTACAAGACTCATAAATAAAGAAAAGCGCTTCGTGGGAGGCAACCCATGCTTAATTGTTTGCTTGTTAGTGTCATATATATTTTATTAATTGTTTATTCTCATGTTTAAATTTGTAAAAATGTTTTATTTTGTTTTTGACCTCATCTTAATTGCATATAAAGGTATTTTACATAAAGGATAAGTGTAGGGAGGATTACACACGTTTTCAAAAGAAACGTAAACATGAGAATAACAATTCATTAAAAGATATATATGTGTGTTTGTTCGAGTCAAATGCTTGTATCGAGTCATAATGGATGTTTTGCAGAAATTTTTTCAGATTCTAAAGATGTAAATTTTCGAAAAATCGCAGACCGGTTTTGTCAGGATAACTGACGGCGTGAGAAGGAGTAAAACAACAGATTACTTTTTTCTCGTTTTCTGAGCTACTTATAAATTTTTGGAATTTTCAGGTCTTAATTTTCCAGAAATTCTGTAAACAACCATTCCACAAGCATTATATCCTAGTTTAAATCGAGTCTTATATATATTATTACCGCCGATTTTACGCGAATGTTTCGTTTGTTTTCTTCAAATGTGCAGGTTTAATTTATCAAGAAGAAGAAAAAAAAGATTGGAAGGAGCTTTTCACGCACACATTCTTCTTGGAAAGGATTTAACCACTACTTCACACGGATCCTACCGAGCTAATGTCGGGGTACTAGTTTCTTTCGTTTTTCATTACCTTCCATTATCATAACTTTGATACTTTCGGGAACATTGGGGACAATGTTCAGTTTAAGTGTAGGGAGGAAAACAAGCGGGAACTTTGAAACTATGTTTATCCTTGACTATTTGCTTTGTCCAAGTGTATTTGTGTAATAAACCATGAGAAAATGTCGGTTAGGGTAATTTTGGCACCAAATTTTTAATTTTTCATAACATATAGGAGTGGGCCATTAGTTTTAACAAAAGCATCTCACGGATAGGAAGTTGCATGACTAGCACAAAAACCTTTTACCACCTAAATTCCACCCAAAATGTGAGGATCGCCCTTAGATTAGTAGGAATTAAAAGCATTCATCTTCAATGCTTAGAGTGTGAACCGGTAGTATATTAGATTCTAGAACTTGTTTTGTGATGCATTCCGAGAACGCTAGTAAGACTACACTTGTGTAGTTAGGAATAACTAAATGATAAGAGGCATTAGGATAACCCTTGTTTGATACCCATAATATAATTACTTCTTCCATACCGGTTGAGTAATTCCCCCACACCCTTTGCGATGTACTCATCTTTAGTACACGATACCCCTAGTTAACCCCTCAGAGCCTATCCTTTTCGCGGTTCTCGTGATGTTTCGGTTTTTCCGGAATATCAATGAAGAGCATTGTTTACACCCCACCCCCAAATATACACCCAAATCGCCTTAGCCTACCCTGTATGCACTCACTTTTAGTGCATTATTGTTTTCACCCTAAACCCTTAGTTCAATTATCTGGTTGCTTGCATGAGTTGCTAAGTCGAGTCATATCCTTTGTATACAGTTTTGGGACGATTGGGATTCATGGGAAAAGTTAAAGTTTATGAAATGACAGGAAGGGAACGTTAAATTCAAATTCCCTTTGTTTGCGTAATAATGTACCCCAAGTGTTTTGATCTTTTCAATTCGGGTCAATTTAGTGTTAGAGTAATAAAAACTCAAGTGTAGGGATGTGCCTATAAATCCCTATCATTTTGATGTTCTTTGTAGAGGATGGTAGAGTAAAAGTGTATGAAAAAAAAAATCGAAAAAAAAAATAGAAAAAGAGAAAAGAAAGAAAAAATAGAGTGATGAAAAAAAAACAAAAAATAAAAAAAAAAAACATACGGGCTACCATCTTACATCTATCCTTTAAATTTATGTTTGTTTAATTCAGTTAGCTAGATTTTAGAGTGTCGAGTCTTTGCTTAGCAACGCCATTCTTCGTATACTTGCAACATAGAGATTTTTGACTTGCCACCACTAAATAGCCTATCCCACCAAACCCTTTGTTTCCCTACCGTAAGCCTAACGTTACAACCCTTTAAAGACCTCTTTGATAGTCTTTCCTAGGTGCTTACGCCAAAGCGATGGAGGTTTGATCTATTCTCAAGCCTATGGTAATTTATGTACTAGGACCGGTTAATGAGTGTTTATCTTCCATTTCGAATTTGTTATATTTCATATACACCCGAGAGAGATGTGAGTATCCAAAAACCCCATGTGAGGTGCTAGTATGTAATTTCCGTGCTTGTTATGACTTTTTGCGGGGCTTATATGTGTTGTGGACTGTTTTAAACCAATGCTTCATGACCCCTAACTTATAAATTAATTGGCTAAAAGCACATTTGCTTGAGGACAAGCAAATACCAAGTGTAGGTATATTTGATAAGGTTTTAAAATGTACCTTTTTGAGGGGTCATTTAAGCCCTTATTTGATCACTTTTGTATCCGTTATTACTTAATATCGTTCCTTTTAACTTTTTAGGTCTCTTGAAGGCAAATTGCTGTAATGGCACTTATTTGGACGAAAAGGCGCGAATATACGAAGAAAATGGCCAAAGTCAAGAATCGAGACACTCAAGGCTGCTGGAAACATAAGGTGACGGCGTCACTGCTTATCTGCGACGCCGTCTGAGGATTTTGTGACGGGACAGAACCCAAAAGTCTTATTTTCAAGTGACGACGTCAAGTTGTAAAAGAGTAGGCATGCGCCTTCGGGCGGCCTAGATTCAATCAGGGCGTCGAAGCTGAAGAGGACGGCGACACAAGCACAAGGTGACGCCGTCGCAAGTCTAACGTGGCCAAGACGAAACCCTAATGACGGCGATCCGACGCGTCACAAAACATAAGGTGACGCCGTCGCATATGTAATCTTATATATAGAATCCGAATTTTTCAGTATTTGTGTGTAGTCTTTTGGAGTAAAAACCTAGAACCGAACCAAGGCTGTCTTGTACAGTATTTTAGGGTTCCAAACCCTATCTTACATCAAGATAAGTTCTTTACTTCATTAATACAATTATGTCTTTGATTATTTGTGTGTATGCTTGCATGTTCTCCATGTCCGGCTAATTTATTTGTGTGTTTGATTAGGGAATATGAAACTTAATTATTGATTATTGATTGGTTGTCTCTTATCTTAGTTGATTAATGATCTAGTAATGCGATAGGTCATTCGTTGTGTACTTAGTGCTTGATTAAATCTTTGTGAACCTTAGAATATAACTCCTTGAGTAGTTGTAAGCTAAACCATCCAAAGAGTGCCTTAGAGTAAGAGTTTATTATCCCTAGTGGGTTTTGTAGACGAGACCCTTTGGTAAGTTCAAAGAGTTAGGGAACATACGCATACCCTACGACCTTAGACACACAACGCAACTAAGAATAAGGACGTGACAATTCAACCACCAATAGGAGATAATTAAGGAGTAGTAAAACCTAAGTAAACACATCTTTAAACTATCATACGAGCACACAATAATTAGACATAGACTACATACACCTTAGATTAGATAATTAGATTAGTAGAGTAATCAGTAGCAATACCAACCCCCCAAATCCAAACCCCGAGATTCGTACCTTTCCATTTCATAAAAACTAAAAAAGATAAAAAAATAATCTTCCTCAACCCCAACCTTAGCGTAGTAACTTCTTACTAGCATTCCTATTCCCCAAGAGAATGATATCAATACCCGTGGCTTACCCTAATTACTACACTACAACGATTAGGTTCACTGCCTAGGGTGTTATAAAACTTGCTCGAAGAAAAGGAAGTTTCCTTGACCCCGAACGACGCGTGTAGCGTTATCAGATGTATGCAACGAAATAAAGCTTCAACGAATGGAACAAGTGGAATGTAAAGGAACACTTAGTATTATTACTTAAAGCTTTACAAGAGAGCTTTACAAATGAAGTTCTATGGATGCCATCTACAAATGAGGCTACATCTATTTATACTACTCTATACAAGTTTCTACAAGGTTCTTTGGGAAGCTTCTAGCTTATGAGATTCCCATAAGCTTCTAGTAAGCTTCTAGAACTTCCACTTATTCTAACATCTTCCAAAAGCTTCCAAGATTATCCACCATCTTCCATGGGCTTCTAAACTCTTCCAAGCTTATCCAAGGCCTTTCATGAGAAGTGTAGAATAATCCGGAATCCCGAAGATACTTGTAAAATGATCACCACAAGTAGGCGGGTCGTGACAGTATGGAACCCTAAAATACTGTACAAGACAGCCTTTGTTCGGTTTAGGTTTTTACTCCAAAAGACTACACACCGAAAACTGAAAAATTCGGATTCTATATATAAGGTTACAAATGCGACGGCGTCACCCTTTAATTTGTGACATCATCGGGTCGCCGTTATTAGGGTTTCGTCTTGGCCACGTTAGCATTCACCTTATGCTTGTGACGCCGTCCTCTTCAGTCTCTGACGTCGTCTGGATCTAATCTAGGTCGTCTGAGTTGCGACGCCCTACTCTTTTAAAACCTGAAGCTGTCACTTGTAAATGAGCAATTTGGCTACTGAGTCGTCACAAAACTTGTCCAACGGCGTCTCTAGTAGAACCTGACGCCGTCCCAAGTAGAACCTGACGCCGTCCCCTTTAGTTCCAGCAGCCTGAGTGTTTCGATTCTTGACGTTGGCCATTTTCTTCGTATATTCGCGCATTTTCGTCCGAATAAGTGTCATTCCAGCAATTTGCCTTCGAGATACCTAAAAAGTGAAAAGGAACGATATTAAGTAATAACGGATACAAAAGTGATCAAATAAGGGCTTAAACGACCCCTCAAAAAGGTACATTTTAAAACTTTATCATGTTAGATGAGGTATGAATACGGTTGTTGGATTTGTTTGAAAATCTCCCGAAGGCACGAGCAATTAGTGCAAATCCTTGGTTCAACATATTGAAAGCATCTTTATCATCATTAGTGCTGAAAATATATTAGAGTGCATCTAAAAGATTAGCGATGCATCTAATTCAAGTCGATGCATCTCTAATGTGTAGTTATGGTTAATTCTTATACTTCTTATTTTAAGTTTTTTTTCCATCATTTGATCTTAAGTCTGCGAAATAGTAGTTGTCTTTTTGCTCGATACCATACCAAAAGATATTAGAGGGTATTTCTTACATAAGTTTGGGTTCAGAAACAAAATCGCTCCTAAATTAGAGTTGAGTTCAATATAGATCTCATATTATATAAAGACTCAATGGACAAATCATGATCACTCATTTTTTTTTTATCAAAATTAAAAGCCACTTTCCAAATTTTTTTTGAAATTAAAATATTTTGCAAACGGTAAATCATTAAGCGACAAAAAAAATACACTATCACGACAAGACTTTTTTTTTTTATCTTTTAGTAGACCAGCATTTCGATATACTTTCGCCAAACTTTCTTTCCGAGTTTTGTTAAATGTTATAATTTGCGTCTAAAAAAACCATATGTGATTTCTATGTTAGAAATTTTTCTATGTTAGAAATCACGTGTGATTTCATAAAATCACATTTGATTTCGTAAAATCATATGTGATTTTAAAATAACAAATCACATGTGATTTTTTCAGACGTAAATTTCAACACTCACAAAAAAATTTGAAAAAAGAGTTTGTCGAAAATATATAGAAGTGACCCTCTATAGAAAAAAGAGTTCGTCGCGATGGTGTGATTCTTTTCGCGTAAACGATTAATGGTTTGTGAGATATTTAATTTTAAAGAAAAGGATGAAAATGAGTACTTTTGTTTTGATAAAAAATGAATGGTCGTTTATGTTGGATTTCTAGATAAATTAAGGTGAACTTTTTCTCTTCTAAATTATGTACAAGTTTGGTATTGATATTGGAATAATATCAAAGAATGATGAGCCCAAAATACCTATATCCTTCCTCATAAAATGGTAAGTTTTGACTATAAATCGTTATTTTTGTATCACATTTAAGTATTTAACTTTCGTTTTTTGTTTTTCGTCAAATACCACTTCTATTCTAATAATTTATTTTTTATTTTTAATTTTTTTCACAAACACAAAGGTATGAATTGGTGTAACTTATAAGAATATTGTCTATACTTATATAGAAAACTTAAAAAAATAGTAATTTTGTTAGACTAATATATCTTTATTTATGAAAAGTAATGCAGTTTATTAAATATTTAAATACTTAATTATAATTTAAGAGTGAGGTTATTTTGCATACCAAATAATCCTTACATACCAAGGGACACATCCCAACCATTGATTCAAATTTAATCAATGGCTGAGATTAAAACACACTCTCCACTAAAATAAAAGCGGAGGGGTATAATCGTCAAATCATACCAAATATTAAAACGCGCCTAACTCTTCATTTACCACATTCACTGCACCTAACTAAACACACACTACTCACACATTTATATCGATCAAAAACACCGCAAAAATCATCAAAAACTTTCAAAATCACCGGAGAAGATGGATGTAAAACCCTAAAAACCGTAAACTTGTTAAAAGACTATTTTGCCCCTCAAATTAAAACTTATAAAATACGTCAACTGTCAAATACGTTCCTAACCTAACTCATAAAGGTGTAATATGTACAAGATAAATGAGATCGTTACAAATATGAATCACACGTTTGATATTTGTGCATGGGCCGAAATTCTACTAAATACACATTTACTTGCACATAATACTTAGAGCCCATTTAACTTGCCCATTTAACTTGTAAATTAGATTTGGACTTGGGCTTGGCCTTTGTTTTCCCTTGGCTCATCAAAAACCGGTATTCCCCATCCTTTTTTTTGTAATACGCTTCACATAAAAGAAAAGAAAACATATTCATGAAAACCCTAGCCACCAAAAATGACGGCAAGCAGTGGTTCCATCTTTTCCGTTCGATCAACCAACAAAAAGGGATTCGCAAAGTGATATCAAGGCTGCTGTGGACGTGGTGCATTGAAGGAGGATGCTGGTCGTGGCTTTCTAGGGCCAAAGGAGGCTTTGTTTGCCTTGTTTCGATCCTTATTTTTCTTCCTCGTTTACATGCTTCAAGGTATCTTATAACATCTACAATCTCGTCTCTTGTTTTCTGGTTTCATGAATTTTGGGTCGTGGCTTTGGTCCTCCTTGCGCATGAAATTATATGAATTAAAACGTTACACATAATTATATGTTATACTTGTCACATGAAATCATGGGACTAGGGTTCGTTTGATTAATTTATGGGGCGTATAAATGGTTATTGGTTTGTTAAATGGTGTATATAATTATTGTAAGACTGAAAATATGGAAGGGTAAACTTCATATGATGATATTAAATCAGGTTGTGTGGCTTACATGGGTCATGGGTGCGTTTGGGTAGGTTAAACATGTGCTTATATTGATTTTAATAAACCCTAAAACTGGACAGCATCATATGTCGAATTTGTGTGTGTTATAGATCCAATTTTATAAGTGCAATAATCTGGGTTTTTGTGGGAAAATTTTATTTTATGTCTTAGTTAAGTTTTCCAAGTGGTTTGGTCGAATTTGGAGTTGTCTAAGTCGTATTTTTGAATTTTACAAGATCAAGTGTCAAAGCTGAGAAAACGGGTCTGAAATTTAGTTGGATTGTTTGATTTTTCATTTTCAAACCATAAGTTAGTAGGAGCTCTCCTTTTACAGGAGTGACATTTAGGATATAAATGAATTTCTGGGAGTTTTGGGAATTTTTCCAAGGTGTCTAAACATGTCAAATAATTGTAAACTTTTAAGGTGTATTTTCGATCACTTTCGGGACAGGTCGGACTTGTGATTTTCCATAGTCCATTTGACCAGAAATAGAACCCCCACAATTTTTGGAGAGTCTTTTAACTCATATGGGAACCTCTGGGAATTTCCTTGATTTTATTTGAGCTAAGTAAGTATTTTATAAAAATCGCTAAATTATGGTCCAGATATGAAGTTAAGAAAATAAAAGATAAAAAGATTATATCAATAAGTAAAACACTTATACATGCATAAGAAGCTTATAAAAGGAGTATATAAATAATATATGATATCAATTTGTGTAGATTCGTTGACGAAGATACGACGTTGCTTTCCGGTGTTACTTTTCCGTTGTTTTCATTACGTTGCTAAGGTACAGATATTCTGACCTTTTCAATAAAGGTTTCTTATGACGTTTTCTTTTCGTCAGCTTTTCTATTTCGATTATTAGGGTTTCCTATGCCGTTGCTATGAACCCTTTCTGATTGTTTGATCTCTGCTTGTTTGAACCACATGTTTTGTTGAATCATGCAATATCTGATTTGAACGATATGTTAGAAAGACTTTGATATGCACATTTGTTGAACCTTGCTATATTTGAGTATGAACTTCTGAATTGTGAACATTTGGTTAAGAAAGTCTGATTATGAAAGTATGATATGTGACTACGACATTAACTTCTGACTTCTGAACTTTTGAACATGAACCTTATGATATAAATTATCTGATATGTTATCTGTTGAACTTTGTGTTTGATTATGATCTGTGTCATTTATGACAATCTGTTTAACCTAAGTTAGTTTGACACCCGAGCCAAATATTTCACTAGTCATGGGGGTTCCATGTCCGTGTCAGTGATGCACCTCTGACATGACTCTAGGGCGATGAGTGATGTTCTGCCACGCCCTTTCTGTTATCGATTATGAGCTCGCTATATATTGTATGGCCACTATCTGTCTGTGGGGCGTATGGATGCATCCTAGATCTGATATGTTATCTCGATATGTTTCGGTGAATGATGTCGTGTGTAATACGCGTCTTCACAAAATTCTGGGAGCTAGCTACTCCAATTAGTTTATGAGGTTACCTTCGGAATAAGAAAGATATTTCTGATATGATATGTTCTGGGCTCGTGGTAGTTAACTAAATCTTTATCTGTTATTTCGGTATTAAGTATTCTGATGTTGATTCGATATGTTCAAGTGTTTATAATTATGTGCTAGGCTTATTATATGTTATTATATGTGGTTATGCTTTTGTATGTTTAAGTGACTACCGTCTACTATGCTAGGATATGATTAATATGTTTCCAATATGATTCGCAGGCTGTCATCTGATATTATGTTAGTTTATCGTTATGTGAATTCATTGATCTGTGAGATGAATGTGCTAGTGTGAAAGTGAGTATCATGAAAGTTTATTAAGTATGATTGTTCAGTTAATCTGGTGAACTTTGCCTATCCGTTAGGGTATCTATCTGTTTATATTTGATCTGCTATGTTTAGACTTTGCTTATATTAAGTTTTGGTTTGGAAAAAGGTTTAATTATGATATCTGTTTTGATAATTTGCTAATTGCTATGCTATGTCTTCTGCTTATTTAGTTATAGTTTTCCTACCATGTTTCTATTTGCATGTGTGACTGCCATGATTTGACTGCTATTTCCGCTGCTGCAATATTGGATTAAGTGTGTTAAATGAAGATTAATTGACTTGTATGAATGCCATGTTTACTTTCTAGAAATTGTTTCCGTTAGCCTTTTGATATTTCGTTTGGCTCATATGTACTCAATTTCTGCTTTAGTTAATGTTTGGTTATCTTGATGCGTTTGCGTTGGTGCCATCAATATGATACGTGTTTGTTCTTAATTGCTATTTGTTCTTCCGAATTCCTGTATGATTGTGTGTTCGCAAAATCTTCAATGATTCATTGATCTTATTCCGTTGTGACTTCGTTATTCGTTTCTTTGTTTTATTTCGTATTTTCCATTTTGTTTAGTATTCGTTTATGTTATATCTGTTCACTGGGCTTTGTAAGCTCAACCGCATTTTCTTTTCCTGCGGCAGGTATTAAGCATTCAAGATGAGCTTATGGGATAGGCCGATCCGGGTTGAGAGTAGAGATGAGAGCAAGATTTGAAATAGGGATCTTAGATTTATTTTGATTATTAAGTTATTTATATTTTTCTTTTGTAAATTTTGTAAAGGCTTCCGCTTTTGTATAGTACTTAAGGTTCTGATATGAAACCGTATTTGTGATATCTTTACCCTTGTCGGGTTGGGGTGTTACAATTTATGGTATCGGAGCCAGGTTTTAGGACCCTTAGAGCTTAGGCTATGACCTGTGAGGATTGGGTAGACATTAGGTTTCCGTCGGTTCAGATATCTTTCGATTCCTTTTGATGGTCGTTTAGATTTGACTTGATATCCTTTTGCCTTTCTACCGAATTGGCCCTCCTCATTTCACATCGAATTTTGTTATTTTGTTTTCGCTCGTCCGTTTGTCGATCGTTAGAAGGAGACTACCCGCAGAGCCGAAGAAGATGGTACCGACCCTGCGTTGCTGCAATAGTTCCTGTCTTTGGAGAGACTCGTGAAGCAGAATCCACACCCGACTGCCGTGCTGCTAGAGACATCAGGATGCTGCTGGAGGGAGCTGGACGAATCAACCAAAGACGCAACGACGAAAACATGATTCAACGGGTGGCTGGGAAGGTTCATCTACTTCATATGATTTAGGCGCGACTTGTGTTACTCTGATTCGTTTGTCACGCGTTTTGAGGTGGTTTGATACCTTGCTACGTGATTTTGATCGGCATTATTTTTCTTTGATTCGTTCAGAACTCGGTTCGAGTCGTGAAGTTTTATCGTTTAGCATTCGGTATATCTCACTTTTCTTTCGGATCGTCGGTAATGAGTCATGAGGAGCCGTTTTATGCAAGTTGGTGGCCTCGTTTGTTTGGTAATATGGTAAGTTGTCCGATGTGTTATATGCTTTGCATGAATGTGTATCCAGTGGTCTTTTGGTATGTTACTGGTTACCTATATGTTATCCGTTTTGTTCTGATATTAGTTATGTGGTTTTGTCATGGCCTCGAGACGAATATGATGATAATAAGAATTTGTTATGTGATGCAAGTATTATGACGCCTGATCAACGTGATAATACCGAGATCATATAATTTGAACTTATTGAAATCATATGACGTCTGGGGAAATGCCTGTGGTTGATACGTGAAAAGAATATGACTTGTATCCGTTATTTGGCACTCATCATGTTCGTTTGAAATTCTGTACCTAATTGTGAGATTTTCGTCGATATCTCTTACGTATAAGTTTTGTACGCTTGGAATCCGAAATTGTTATGATTTGTATGAACTATGGATTGCTATGTTTGCTCTAAATGTATACGTCTCTGTGTACCCTTATTGTGGTCATAGGATATTTCAGGAAGTTTTGAGGAACATTAGATCCTTTTAGTTTGGTTATCTGCGACTAGTAAGACCGTTAGGATTCGTTCTGTCTATGCATATGGTTGTTCTCATCATTAGATATCTGAATGAGTTAGAGCGTGTTGTTTGACTTTCTGCATCTCATCTGTTTTCTGTCATTAACTTGATAAGTGCATGGTTATCCGTTATAAGTATTTGATTATTGATTTGATTTCTGAAAAGTATGAGTTTGAAGATTCTGATAAGAATCCGTTTGTTCTGAGATAAGATTCGCGTTTGCTTTATTTTCCCTTGAAATTCTGAAATCCGATTTGTTTTCTGTTCTGTTCCGTCTTGTTCAATTTCGAGGACGAAATTTTCTTTTTAGAAGGGAAGAGTTGTAAAACCCTAAAAACCGTAAACTTGTTAAAAGACTATTTTGCCCCTCAAATTAAAACTTATAAAATACGTCAACTGTCAAATACGTTCCTAACCTAACTCATAAAGGTGTAATACGTACAAGATAAATTAGATCGTTACAAATATGAATCACACGTTTGATATTTGTGCATGGGCCGAAATTCTACTAAATACACATTTACTTGCACATAATACTTAGAGCCCATTTAACTTGCCCATTTAACTTGTAAATTAGATTTGGACTTGGGCTTGGCCTTTGTTTTCCCTTGGCTCATCAAAAACCGGTATTCCCCATCCTTTTTTTTGTAATACGCTTCACATAAAAGAAAAGAAAACATATTCATGAAAACCCTAGCCACCAAAAATGACGGCAAGCAGTGGTTCCATCTTTTCCGTTTGATCAACCAACAAAAAGGGATTCGCAAAGTGATATCAAGGCTGCTGTGGACGTGGTGCATTGAAGGAGGATGCTGGTCGTGGCTTTCTAGGGCCAAAGGAGGCTTTGTTTGCCTTGTTTCGATCCTTATTTTTCTTCCTCGTTTACATGCTTCAAGGTATCTTATAACATCTACAATCTCGTCTCTTGTTTTCTGGTTTCATGAATTTTGGGTCGTGGCTTTGGTCCTCCTTGCGCATGAAATTATATGAATTAAAACGTTACACATAATTATATGTTATACTTGTCACATGAAATCATGGGACTAGGGTTCGTTTGATTAATTTATGGGGCGTGTAAATGGTTATTGGTTTGTTAAATGGTGTATATAATTATTGTAAGACTGAAAATATGGAAGGGTAAACTTCATATGATGATATTAAATCAGGTTGTGTGGCTTACATGGGTCATGGGTGCGTTTGGGTAGGTTAAACATGTGCTTATATTGATTTTAATAAACCCTAAAACTGGACAGCATCATATGTCGAATTTGTGTGTGTTATAGATCCAATTTTATAAGTGCAATAATCTGGGTTTTTGTGGGAAAAGTTTATTTTATGTCTTAGTTAAGTTTTCCAAGTGGTTTGGTCGAATTTGGAGTTGTCTAAGTCATATTTTTGAATTTTACAAGATCAAGTGTCAAAGTTGAGAAAACGGGTCTGAAATTTAGTTGGATTGTTTGATTTTTCATTTTCAAACCATAAGTTAGTAGGAGCTCTCCTTTTACAGGAGTGACATTTAGGATATAAATGAATTTCTGGGAGTTTTGGGAATTTTTCCAAGGTGTCTAAACATGTCAAATAATTGTAAACTTTTAAGGTGTATTTTCTGATCACTTTCTGGACAGGTCTGGACTTGTGATTTTCCATAGTCCATTTGACCAGGAAATAGAACCCCCCCCCCCAATTTTTGGAGAGTCTTTTAACTCATATGGGAACCTCTGGGAATTTCCTTGATTTTATTTGAGCTAAGTAAGTATTTTATAAAAATCGCTAAATTCTGGTCCAGATATGAAGTTAAGAAAATAAAAGATAAAAAGATTATATCAATAAGTAAAACACTTATACATGCATAAGAAGCTTATAAAAGGAGTATATAAGTAATATATGATATCAATTTGTGTAGATTCGTTGACGAAGATACGACGTTGCTTTCCGGTGTTACTTTTCCGTTGTTTTCATTACGTTGCTAAGTACGAGATATTCGACCTTTTCAGTAAAGGTTTCTTATGACGTTTTCTTTCGTTAGCTCTTCTATTTCAATTATTAGGGTTTCCTATGCCATTGCTATGAACCCTTTCTGATTGTTTGATCTGTTGCTTGTTTGAACCACCTGTTTTGTTGAATCATGCAATATCTTATTTGAATGTTATGTTAGAAAGACTTTGATATGCACATTTGTTGAACCTTGCTATATTTGAGTATGAACTTCTGAATTGTGAACATTTGGTTAAGAAAGTCTGATTATGAAAGTATGATATGTGACTACGACATTAACTTCTGACTTCTGAACTTTTGAACATGAACCTTATGATATAAATTATCTGATATGTTATCTGTTGAACTTTGTGTTTGATTATGATCTGTGTCATTTATGACAATCTGTTTAACCTAAGTTAGTTTGACACCCGAGCCAAATATTTCACTAGTCATGGGGGTTCCATGTCCGTGTCGGTGATGCACCTCTGACATGACTCTAGGGCGATAGAGTGATGTTCTGCCACGTCCCTTTCGTTATCGATTATGAGCTCGCTATATATTGTATGGCCACTATCTGCGTAGGCGTATGGATGCATCCTAGATCGATATGTTATCTGATATGTTTCTGGTGAATGATGTCGTGTACAATACGCGTCTTCACAAAATTCTGGGAGCTAGCTACTCCAATTAGTTTATGAGGTTACCTTTTGAATAAGAAAGATATTTCTGATATGATATGTTCTGGGCTCGTGGTAGTTAACTAAATCTTTATCTGTTATTTATGTATTAAGTATTCTGATGTTGATTCGGTATGTTCAAGTGTTTATAATTATGTGCTAGGCTTATTATATGTTATTATATGTGGTTATGCTTTTGTATGTTTAAGTGACTACCGTCTACTATGCTAGGATATGATTAATATGTTTCCAATATGATTCGCAGCTGTCATCGATATTATGTTAGTTTATCGTTATGTGAATTCATTGATCTGTGAGATGAATGTGCTAGTGTGAAAGTGAGTATCCTGAAAGTTTATTAAGTATGATTGTTCAGTTAATCTGGTGAACTTTGCCTATCCGTTAGGGTATCTATCTGTTTATATTTGATCTGCTATGTTTAGACTTTGCTTATATTAAGTTTTGGTTTGGAAAAAGGTTTAATTATGATATCTGTTTTGATAATTTGCTAATTGCTATGCTATGTCTTTTGCTTATTTAGTTATAGTTTTCCTACTATGTTTCTATTTGCATGTGTGATTGCCATGATTTGACTGCTATTTCCGCTGCTGCAATATTGGATTAAGTGTGTTAAATGAAGATTAATTGACTTGTATGAATGCCATGTTTACTTTCTAGAAATTGTTTCCGTTAGCCTTTTGATATTTCGTTTGGCTCATATGTACTCGAATTTCCTGCTTTAGTTAATGTTTGGTTATCTTGATGCGTTTGCGTTGGTGCCATCAATATGATATGTGTTTGTTCTTAATTGCTATTTGTTCTTCCGGATTCCTGTATGATTGTGTGTCCGAAAAATCTTCAATGATTCATTGATCTTATTCCGTTGTGACTTCGTTATTCGTTTCTTTGTTTTATTTCGTATTTTCCATTTTGTTTAGTATTCGTTTCTGTTATATCTGTTCACTGGGCTTTGTAAGCTCAGCCGCATTTTCTTTTCCTGCGGCAGGTATTAAGCATTCAAGATGAGCTTATGGGATAGCTGATCTGGGTTGAGAGTAGAGATGAGAGCAAGATTTGAAATAGGGATCTTAGATTTATTTTGATTATTAAGTTATTTATATTTTTCTTTTGTAAGTTTTGTAAAGGCTTCCGCTTTTGTATAGTACTTAAGGTTCTGATATGAAACCGTATTTGTGATATCTTTACCCTTGTCGGGTTGGGGTGTTACAATGGATGATACCGACGCTGAAACTATCACGCTAAAGGAACTGAGGAAAAAAGGAACTACCAGCAAACAACCGGCCAAAAAATCGGTAAAAAAACCGGCCAAAAAACCGGCTTCAGGTATAATCTTACACTCTAAAACATCTATTTCAATATCTACAAATGTTATTTATGATTATATGATGTTTTCAACTGTTTATAGCGATTATGATGAAGAAATGTGCAAATAGAAGTTAGGTTTTAACAGTTTAGAAGCTAGGTTTGCAAGATTAGAACTGTTTATAGATTTTTTGTTATGATTAGGAGTTAGGTTTTAATAGTTTAGAAGCTAGGTTTGCGAGATTAGAAGTGTTTTTCGAAGGCGTCTTATGCGGCTAAGCCGAAGGCTTAGCCGCATAAGACGCCTTCAACTTTGGCTAAGTAAAAGAATTCAACAAAGCATTCAATGCGCTAAGAAAAGGATTAGGCTGCAGAAGATGTCGCTAATCCTTTGGCTGAAATGTGGAAGCTTTGATGAATGCAAAAGGATTCAACAAAAGCATTATTGCGGCTGCTGAGCCAAAGGTTTAGCCGCAGAAGATGCCTTTGGCATCGCCAAAGGCATCTTATGCGGCTAAACCTTTGGCTCAGATGTGGAAGCTTTGACGAATGGAAAAGGCTTCAACAAAGCATATGCTGCAACTAAGTAAAAGGATTAGCCGCATAAGATGCCTTTGGCGAAGCCAAAGGCATCTTATGCGGCTAATCCTTTGGCTAAGCGAGAAGGTGCCTTTGGCCGCCAAAGGCATCTTATCAGACTAATCCTTTGGCTCACCGCGCGGAAGGTGCCTTTGTCAAAATGCTAAAGCATCTTATGAGGCTAAACCTAAGGCTTAGCTGAGAACATGCCTTTGGCTTCGTCAAAGGCATCTTATGTCGCTAAGCCTTTTGCTTAGCCGCATAAGATGTTTTAGCATTTAACAAACGAATTGGCTGTGACTGATGCACAAAATGCTTTCTGGGGATATAAGATAACTTAAAATAAGCTTTTAAATCTGTTTTTTTATTCTATATCAGATATGATATAACAAACATTTTCTTTTAAAATAGTCTTTTAAATATGTGATAACTTAAAAATTTCCTTTGAAACAAATGATTTGGCTTAGATACAGGCATAGCCTTTGGAAAAAACTTCAAATCATTAACATTTGCTTAGCCACAAGCATAGCATTCAACATTTCTGAACACAAATACATGTTTGTAACATATTTTGTATCTACCAAAAATTTTATGTTAAATATCACATATGATATAATAAAAGATGTATTCAACTTTGTGAATTGACTAGGGTGCAGATAAGCAAAGGCTTGAGCAAAGCTTAGCCACAGGCATAGCTGCGGCTTTCCGAAGGCTATGCATGTGGCTAAGAATTTGACAAAAATGAACAATTATTCAGTAGCTAAAAAAATTTATGCAAAGGCTTCAGCAAAGGCTTAGCCACAGGCATAGCCTGCGGCTTTGCCGAAGGCTATGCATGTGGCTAAGAATTTGACAAAAATGAACAATTATTCAGTAGCTAAAAAAATTTATGTTGAATATCATATATGATATTATAAAGAATTTTGGTAATATACACGGTAGCCTCTAAATTTGCAAAAATAGATATGCCCGCACCTAATCCTTTGAGTAAAACTGTCAGGATATTAATTAATTGTTCATTGTTGATGATGTAGGAGATAAAGAAAATGATGACGGAGAAGATGATGTTGGGCATCTAATCTCTAAATTGCCACTACTAAGAACAACTGCTGAAGAGAAAAGCCCTGCTAAAGGTACATATCATGTGTTCAATGGTGGAGATTTGCACAAAAGTCAAATTAAGTAGTGTTTGGTTCAGGTTGTCAAATTGAGTTTAAGGATTGTTTAGTGTTATAGCTAAGTTACTAGAGTCTCATCTAGGTTTATTAAAGTCATGTAGGTCAGTAAATTACACTGGCACTTGCTCTAAAGTCAAAATTCTCTTGAAACTGCTTTAATCTTATATCAGTTAAGTGTAGAAGTAAAATAACTTGCATATTAGGTGTAGAATCATATTGGTTAGTGTAATATGGTCTCATTTCATCTAGAATCATAGTTTAGAGTCTGTTTTGTAAGATCAAATTTAAATAAAGTCAAATCTCAATTCTGTCCAAAAAGTCAAAAACACCATTTTAAGCTCAAACTGCGTGTGTTTCTGGAATTTTAATTCATTCATTACTAAGTCAAATTGGTTGAAATTTTGGATTCTAAAACTACTGTTGGTGGAGTTTATCAAGGGTATTTTTAAATAATTTTGTGAATTTTGTAAAGCCACCTAACCAATGCTTCAATTTGGTCAAATGCTGCCTGTTCACACACTCGGCTTTAACGAGTGTGTAACGCTCTTGCAGAGTCTATAATAAGTTCATCATAGCTTATCTACGGTCCAAATTTGGTTTTCAAGTTCCTTGCCAGGTGTCTTTGAGGTTGTGACATCGGGTTTAAGTTCAGAGCTTATCTTGTAGCTTATTTTTAAGCTGCAATTGAGTAGATTAGGCCTGTTTAGTAGTAGTTCAGGCTTTTTTTGTTTAGCTATTTAGGAATCTGATTTGAGCTTATTCACTTGAAGTGGTGTTTACGTGGTTTTAATTAGTTGAATTTAGTTGATAATGGGTTAGTTTTAGTTTGTTATATGTTCCTGGTAGCTTTTGGTTCACTTAATTAGCTTTTAGCTTAAATCTTCATAGCCTTACTAAGTCAGTTTCATAGCAACTTGTATTTTCTGTGATCACAAGTAGGATTTAGTAATTTTCCTTGCATAATTTACTAAAAACAAGCACACTAATAAATTTGTTTTGCAGATAAAACAAAAACAGTAGCTCAAAGATTAAATGAAATCCAGATAAATGCTAAGAAGAGAAGCGAGCTAGAAAAGAAAAAGAATAATGAAGCAGATAAGAAAAAAACTAAAAATCAAGAAGAAAAAGACACTTCAGAAAAGAAACGTGCATTTTGAAAAAGAAAAGCATCGAGAAAAAGCAAAGTACTCGGAAAAGATTTACTAGAGGTGATGCTAGAAGAATTGAAGAGGAAAAAAATGCTGATAAAAGTGATGATGAGGATACTGAGACAAGAGAAGAGACTGAAGTGGAAGAGCCAAGAGGAAGTGGAAGAGACTGAAGAGGAAATAGAAGAAGAGAATGATCGACAATTGGTTGTAAAAGAAACAAAAAAGAGAAAGAAGGAAATAGTTGTTCAGAAGGAGGTTGAAGATAAGGAAGATAAAAAGAAGCTTAAGGTGAAAAAGGACAAAGCAAAAACAAAAAATTACCCAACATGTACAACAAGGTCATCACCAAAACCTCTCTATGAAGCAATGATCGGTTTATCAAATGACAGGAAGAAATGCTTGAAAGAGATGGGATTTGAGAGGTTCATAAACTTCCCTATTATTGAACTTCCAGCTGCATTGGTGTACCATGTAATTGATAAGTTCCATCCACCTAGCATGGAATTGAGATTACAAAAAGGTTCAATAAAGGTAACAAGGCAAAAAATTCATGATATGCTAGGTGTGCTGATGGGGACAAGAAAATTTGGAAGATCTGGAGGAAAGATTTGATGATGACGATTTCATTAGAGAATGGGAAGAAGCGACGCTCATATTGGACGAATTACACCACCTGCTGTAGCCTTCGAGATATCAAGCACAACTGAAGCAAATTTCATGTTCAAGATGAATTTCTTAACTTTGTTTGCAAGCACCATGGGCACTTTGGAGAGTGCAGGAAGAGTGCCCAAAAAAATCCTCAGGCACGTTAAAGAAGATGATGATATCTCTGATATCGATTGGTGCAGCTACATAATGGAATGCTTGGAAGTCGATAAGCTAAACGGGCCTTAAGTCAAGTCGGGTACCAAATTCTATTATGGTCCTATAACATTCTTATGTGTAAGTTACTTTCCATTAAACTTATCAACTATGATTCACTCATATAAAAAATTATCTAACAAAATTTTAATTGTATTTTTGTGTATAAAAAGCTGCTATACTTGGACTCAACAAACTACCCGAGCTTCCAAGTTATGCGTCACCGCCCAGCCATCAGAAGTTGGAACACTCCAACAATGAGGAAAAGAATAAACATGGAAATGAGAGACGGTTGCTTGGGGACATTAGAGCATCACGGAGAGTATGATCCTGATGAGGAGCAAACCGGACTGAATTTGTACAAGGGAGAAGACATATACTATGAACCGTTGCCTCCTAGAAAGCCAGTGGAAAGAGAGGTAATATTATTGAACTCATTTATAAAAATGTTGTTATAAAAAAGTATGTTATGATATATTTTACTTATTATTAAAAAAGCATGTTTAAAAGAGTTAACAGAAAACAAAACCTTAAGCTTAGGCGCAAGCATAGCCTTTGGCAAAAGCCGAAGGCTATGCCTGCGCCTAAGCCTTCAGGCACAGCCTTCGGCTTTAGCCGAAGGCTATGCCAACGACTAAGCCTTCAGCAGGCTAACATTCAGCTGTGCTTGCAACAATATCATATATTATAAAACAATAAGATGAATATCACATTTGATATTAGTGTTAAATCATATATGATATGTAATATCATATGTGATATTACACTAATATCACATGTGATATTACATATCATATATGATATTTTAAAAAATCATATATGATTTTGCATATACAATAAAAAACTAAACTGAAATACTTACTTTATAGGAGTTTTATGAAAAAATTGACGAGAAATTTGAGATAATCTCAAAAGAAAAAATAGAGTTGGTTGAAACAATGAGAGAGGGATTGAAGAAATTCAAGGGGGACAAGGTGATGTTGACCTTGTGCAAGAAGTACAAGAGAATGTTCAACAAGATTGATTTTGATATAGAAAGTGAGGCTGAGGATAGTGATAGTGATAGTGAGAACAATGAACGAAGTGAGCCTGAGAATCAAGAAAAAACAAATGAAGGAAAATTAATACTTGAAAAGGAGAATGAAAATGAGGGTGAGAGCAAGAATGAAAAGGAGAATCAAGAAAAAACAAATGAAGGAAAATTAATAGTTGAAAAGGAGAATGAAAAGGAGGGTGAGAGCAAAAATGAAAAGGAGAATGAAAGTGAGAGTGAAGGTGAGGATGAGGAAGAAGAAGAATATAATATATTTGGAAGTGAGAGCGAAAGTGAACAGGAGGATGAAAGCGAGAATTTAGGTGAAAAGGAGGTTAAGAGCAAAGATGAAATACCAGAACTACCAAAAATACCAGAAATAATACCAGTACTGAAGGAACACAAAGTTGCAAACAAAGAAACAACTCCAACTGAAACACAAAAAGAACATGAGAAAGAAACAGAAAGATCAGTAGTGAAGGTGAGTGTGATGGAAAAGCAAACTGAAGTTCCAGTAATGAAGGTGAGTGAGAGTGAGAAGGATAAACAAACTGTAGTTCAAGTAGCGGAGGAAAACCCGATTGAAGTTACAAAGGAAGTAGGAACACCAACTGTGGAGGTAGCACCGGGTTATAAGTTGAGAGTAGCAACACCAGATGATTTTTGGAATGAAGAAAACATTGATAATATCTTGACTCAAGCAGAAAAACAATATGAAAAGCTTCATGGGAAAACAGATAAGAGTGATCAAAAAGAGATTGCTGGGACAACATAAATGATAACTGACCCAAAAAGAGATTCTTTGGGACAACGGAGATGAGTAGTCCAAAAGAAATTCAAGGGTCAAAAGAAAAAAGACCGAGGAATAGTAAGAAAGACAATGTCGCCACAATCTGAGAAAATGACAAGAGGAAAGATCAGAAAATCATTCACGCCACCATCTTTCAGTCTTGGTATAAGCCCAATGGTAACAGAAGCTGTTGTTGAGACTGAAACGACATCAAAAGCTGGAAGAAAAGAAAGAAAAAAGGGTGAGAGACATGGAGGCTGAGACTGAAACAGAATCAAAACAAGGAGAACAACATCTAGCAAAGAGAGTCAAAAAACCGTCACGTTTTCTGGTATCACCATACATGAACAGAAAAACTATAATCCACACTCCACCACAACCAGATGAAGTGATGATAACGGATGCGTTATTTTCAATGGAAGGAAATCCAATGTAAGTCTGCTATTTTTTTTATTAAAAATCACACAAAAAATAATAAATGTTGTGATAATAATATGTATATAATTTAAATTTTGTGTAGTGACTTTGTGTTCGAACCAAGCATCAAGGGAGCCCCTACAATAAGAGAAAGCATGCAAACACTGGCACCTAACTTGAAGGTAGAAGCTAGTGTCATTGACAGCTTTGCTTCACTTTTAAACTATGAAGAAATGGTGACCAATGGTGGAAACAAGATGAAGCATTACTTCCACACTGGAATGTTGGTAAGTAGATAAACATTTAGAAACTAATTACTAATCTGTTTGTTAACAGTTATATGATATTGTTGATTTTCGACAACAAACAAGCCAAATGGTAGAGTTGCCGAAGAAAGATGAAGCAAAGCAATATAAAGCTTTCTTTGATTGCATGACAAGCGAGTTTGAACAAAACCCAAATGACATGTCATTGCAACATGTAGAAATGGTAACAACTTACTTTACTTATTATGAAGAAAGAGATTCGACTTTTATTTGAGCTAAAATGAATATAATTTTCTTTCAATTTCTGAGGCCTTCTTCCTGATTGCTCATGAACACGTCTATCTGGTTGTATTCAATCTAGCAAAAGGAACTTCAGCAATCATTGACAACTCCAACTTTGGACAGACATATGACACCAAATACAAGAAAGAATGCGATGTTTTGGTAAGTCACTCAAACTAGCCATGGAAAGAACATAAATTGCATCCAACATTAGAAACTATAATATGACAGTAAAATATCATATATGATATAATTGTCTTTAAATATTACAAACTAAAATATGGTAGTTAAATATCATATATGATAAAACACTAGCAAGTTAATTGAGTCTTTGTTTGAAATATCAAATATGATAAACCACTAGTAAGTAAACTGAATCTTTTGTTTGTGCAGAAAAAAGTATTTTCACATATTTGGAGTCATTTAACCATCAAAAAGCGAAGCACATAAAGAAAAACAAGACAGCAATCATAAAAGTCAAATGGGCAACAAAACAAAATGTGATTGATTGTGGGGTTTTTGTTATGATGCACATGGAGTTGTACAATGGTGAAGCAAAAGAAGCTGGGAGCTGAACTTCCCAACTGAAGAAGAAGGCCAAACAATGGCAATAATCAAGCTTAGAGTAAAGTATGCAACAAAAATGTTAATGCATGAAATTAACAGATAGAGAGAAGAAATCAACGAGGAAGCACATGCGTTTGCAAGGAAGCATACTGACAAAGCATTGAAACAAACCTACATAAAGGAGCAGATAGACAAGAAGAAGAAGGAACAGGAGGCAACCCATGTTGCAAGTGCGATTTGAAGGCAAAACTTGATAGATGATAGGAGACATTTGATAGATGATAGGAGCTGACGAGCGGATGGGAAGTCACTCTTTTTGGGGTAAAGGTGGAGTGACAATGGTGATGCACTTACAAACTTACTTCTGATTAGTTAAATTTGGGATAGCTTACGCCATTTAGAATGGTTAGAACAGTATGTTATGTCTTATGGTACAATGTCACAATCTTATCTCGTATGCTACAATATGTTATGTCTTATGGTACAATGTCACAATGTTGACGAATAGTGATCAGATCTGAAATGGTTATCTAATGAATTTGGCGGCACATCTGCGGATGTGATTTTGGATTATATGTCTTTGTTGTACAAGTTTTGCTACACAAAACTGATATATTCGATGAAAATGTGTTGCTAACCAACTCCGCGTTTTATAACACAATTTGAAAACATATGATATGAGATCTGATCAACAAATGTGCTATTGGTGGTATCACATATGATTTTGTATGTATATCAAATATGATATATAACAGTTAAAAATCAAATGTGATTTTGTATGTATATCAAATATGATATATAACAGGAAAAACAAACTAGATAAATCAAATGTGATAATTCACTTAACACAAAGAGAAGATAAATCACTTAACACCAAAAAAAATCAAAAATCCATTTCATAAAACAAAATCTGTAAACAATCAAAGAAGATTCAAAGTACTTCAATCACAAAATTCTTATTTGGACAAAAACAGTAAAAAGATTTATAATGTAGCTTCAGATTGAACCAAATCATCTTGTACTCTATACTTATTTGGACAGGTCCTTTTTTTGTGGCCATCTTTTGCTCCACATACTGAACATGCATTCCTATTAACTGAACTCTCATCAATAGCTTGCTTTTTTCCACCTTTTATACGCCACTTTTCACGTCCTTTGGGCTTACTGACGGATTCTTAACAGCAACTAGAGGAGGCTTTGGCACTCCGACAAGCTCTTCAAGATTATCAAGCTTGTCCTTTGATGGAGGATTTGGGCAATCAGCTTCAACATCTAACTTTAGCAACTTCAACTTCTCAATAAAAGCAGCTAACCTTGTCTCGTCTTTACTCAACATATGCACACAGTGATCAACAATAGAAGTAGCCTCGTTTGCATAATTCTCAACAATCTCATTCTTCTCACCGTACATGTTCCTTTTGTTCCTCAAACCAGCAGGTATCAAGTTCTTTGTCCAACGCCTCAAGATGTATTGATTTGGAATCATTTCAACATTTGCATTCTTAAAGACACAAAAATGTGTCTACACAATATTCCAACTCTAACAAAAAGGCGACAGGAACAAACAACTGATCCATCTTCTATGTTTCGCAAAACCTCCATCCAAAAAAAAAACAATATATAGTCAAATATCATATACGATAGATCATATGCGATACATCATTTGACATATCATATATGATATATCACATATGATATATCATATGATATATCACATATGATATATCACATATGATATATCAAAATTATAAAAGTATAAAAAATAACAATAAAAAAAGCTTTAATATAAAAAAAAATTGGTTAACAAACTAACAAACCTTATACAGTCCATCTTCTCTGTGAAACAAGTTGATCGGCTCCTCTTCTTCTTCATTTTATCAGATCATCACATTTTTCTTAAATTTCTCTTTTTTTTAGCTTTCTTCTTCTCCATTACTTCATCAACAAACTTTTTCTCTTTAATAACAGACACCTCAGATCCTTCAAACAAACTTTTGGTATCTATTTGGCAAAACCATGTCCCAAAAAATATTTCAGCTTGAACCAATTCGAAAAGGGGACGAGTATAAACATTTGACGCATGACGTTCAATCTTAAGATAGGTTCTAAGTGTAGGAACAGAATCAATCGACTTATGATCTAACCTCTCTTGTATATGCCTCTGTTTTTCCATTGCCGTCTCAAAACAATTCATAAAATTCATGAGAGTCGAACCAGAATTAGTAAAATGAGAGAAAAAGGAATTCTCACTCTCGGACCTAGAAGTTGTCCTCATCAAACCACACAAAGGAGAGTCTACAAAAAAGCAGAATCCAACAAGAGCGTATGCGAAACATCTTTGTTAACCACTTATGATTATGCAAATTAAACTCATCTAATAACTTCCCCCATTGATACTCAAACTCATCAGGACCAATATACATATTCCACACAATTTGATTGAATTTCCTTTTAAAGTCTGTGTGATCATAAATCTTTGAGCATATCTGCAAAAAAATATCACATATGATTTAACAAATGATTTACCAAAATGAAAAAAGTATGAAATATCACATATGATAAATCATTAGGAACTACAAAGAAAGCAAAATAAAATACAAGAAAGCACATAAAGTATCACATATGATATAACAAAAGAAAATACAAGAAAGCACACAACATACCTTTCCAGGAAGCTTTTGTGTAATATGCCACATACACAATCTGTGTTTCGATCCAAAAAATTCTTGTTCAATCGCCTTTTCTCATAGCCCCGTCCGTGACAATGATACTAGGAGCTTTACCAAAAGCTTTTATAAATGCTTTGAGCAACCAAATATAAGAGTTTGCAGTCTCATTCTTCACAAAGCCTGCAACAACCGTAACACACTTCCTATGATTATCAATTGCTGTAAAAGGAACAAACATCATTTTGTACCGAAAAACAAAACAAAAATAGTTAAAAAAAAAAGAACAAATACGAAGACAAAATACAAAGTAATAAAATAAAATATGATATATATCACTCAAACACTTACTTATTTGTCCTGTACGTAGCATCAAAAGAGACAACGTCACAAAACTCTTTGTAATTGTACTTGGAAACTTCATCACCCAGAAAATTGCGAAAGCTCAAAGGCATTCTCAACCAAGTAATCAAACGAAAAATATGGAACATGCTTCTGTCTATTTTCCATCTTAGCTATAAGCATCTGAGCATCACTATCGCCTATATAACAATTCACACTCCTAAAGAAGTTCTTAAAGTCAACAGTTGTACCATGAACAAGCAAATACGATCCCTTCAAACCAGTCAACAAGTGATGAGCTCTCGTTGCACCTATATTCACGCTCGCAGCTTTAACAATAAACAAAGCCAGGCATATGTTAACTGCCTTCCGGTCTTTGACAAATGCTTATATTCTTTACGTTCAAGCTCATGGTTATGTATACTATCAAAAACAATCAACCTATACTTTGTAGAACCAGAATCAACTCAAACATCACACGTGCTTTGCAACTGTGATATGCGAGTTCGAACTTCTACGCTTGTCACTATTCTCCAAATCTAGTGTGTCTACATGAATTCCCTTAGGACAGCCTTCCCTATTACACACTAGATACTTTTGCTTAACAATACCGCTCCTCAACCTTTTCTGACATGATTTCCTAACCACAAACCCTGCTTTTGAAGCATATTTCATATACGCACTAATGCACTCATCAACTGAATTAAAAACATTGCCCTTAGCTAGTAAAACATCGACAGGAACTTTAGGAATATAATAAACCATTCCACCAGGAGTATCAAAATTAGAGTGAGTAGAAAATGATTCAGGAGTTTTCAAAGCATTCATTATGAAAAACAAAAAGTACAAAATAAAAACATCGATCAAGTAAAAATGAAATAAACAAAAACAACTTCTTATGATCACATATGATATAACACATGTGCTGTATGTAACAGAAATATATCACATGTAATATCATATGTGATATCAAATGTGATATCACATGTGTTAGTGCAAATATTACGATATTTAATCTATACAGTCTTGTTTGTTTTGATTGATGACAAACATGTAACTTGTAATACATAACGTAAAATGTACAAGTTACTTGTAATTACATTTGTCTCAACATACATTCAACACCTCTCGATGTCTCAAGTCCTCGTATGTTACAACACAGGTTCGTACATGTTTGTTATGTGGCATTATGATCAAACCCATTAACAAATCATATAGAATGTTTAAAATACGTTTAGAGTCACTAAGTATTTTAATAGGTTAACCATTCTATTTAGAACCTCATTTTACATTTTGCATTCACAAGTATTTCAAAAGGTAACTAGACATTTTATTAACTAGTTACATAATACATTTTACAAGTTTACTTTGATAAACATTTTAATCTAAAAATGGAAATACATGTTACATCATGGCATGCATCATCTTTGAAATCCTTGGAAGATCTCTTGAATATATTGGTTAGATTGACACTCAATATATCAAATGTGATCTTGGTAAGATATGGTAAAATCTTGAAAAGATTTGAAGAAAGATTTTTAGATTTCTTGTCAGGCACCCACGGTACCAAAATGCATAAAGGGCGGAACCCTTTATTTGGTACCGTGGTCCGTGGACGCCTCTGTCCCCTTTTGCCTATAAATAGAAGCCCATTGTTTTCTCATTTCCTCATCACTTGAAAACACACCTTCTCCACCTTCTTGCATCATTTAGATCTGTAGATAACAATGTAGAAACATACATTAATCACCCTCACCATCACATGATCATAATGCTTCTAACATTCATCTTTGTTGTAAGCATACTCTACATCTTGATCAACCAAGGAAAGCTTGGAGATCTAGCCATTCCCACTCACCACAAGCTGAAGATCTATCACAACAAGTTTAGGGAACTTGTGATCTTCATCATGAAGGCTTCCTATCAATGGAAGATCATTTAGAAGTAGTTATTCATATCCATTAGACATTTGTGTCATGGATCATTAGTGTAGAACATTATTGCATCATCACAAAACTAGATTAGATGGTTTATGTGTTTATGCCATAAAACACAAGGTTTGTTATGTTGGGCCATAAAACATAATGGGAGTGGTTGTACCCTTGGAAAGAACTCGACATCTAGCTTAGTGTCGGAAATATTGTATAGGCGACGTTAGGTTGGTTCTACCTTGAACTAGAACCCGGTATTTAGCTTTGTACCGGAAAAAGTGTAAGCGACGATTGTAAGGTTTTCTCCGCCAAGAAGGGAGCTTGTTGATTTAGTGAAGTAACTCTCGAGTTGGGTACTCGGGGAGTGGAGTAGGGTAGAAAGGAGATCCGTGACCGAACCACTATAAATCATCGTGTTCGGTTTGCACTTTCCTTTCTTTATCTCTTTACTTTTATAGTTGCACTATACTATTGCTTGTGATGTGGTTTGATGTTCATGATTGTGTGACAACTTGGTTTACCATGTTTTATATTAGTCACAAACAACAATTGGTACTTTCATATTATAACAAGCTTCATAAGCGATTTGATACTAAAGATCTAAAGTTTTTAAACGGTAACGTATTCACCCCCCCTCTACGTTTCCACAATTGGTATCAGAGCCATGTAGCTCTTATTTTCAAAACAAATGGTTTTTAAAATAGAGTACGATCCATGTATCAAATTACCATTGAAGCGAAAAATAATATGAAAAATGTTTTGCTTGTTATACTTAGAAATTTGTTGTTAAATGTAACTTTGTATACAAGCTTGAAGGTTTTCTTGAAAAATAAAATAAAAAGTTTGTTGAAAGAACTAGTAAGTATTGTATTGTGTGCTTATAGAAAATTTACGAAGAAATATGATTTTAAAGGAGTGTTTGGGATAACTATAAATTTTGTTGAAAAATCACCTCCGTAAATGTTTAAGATAAGTTACACAAGTAGATATGTTGTTAAATATGTGTATTATATGTTTACTATGAAATCTAGTAAGTCACACACGTTTTCTCTATTTCAAATACTAGTTTTGGTGAATCTGTCTCAGAGGACCACGACACCAAATCTTATAAAGGGTGGATCCCTTTATTTGGTTCCGTGGAATCCGTGTGTACAGTATGCAGTTTTGTTTGGGCAACTTCAAAAAATCATAACTAATTAACCGTAAGTCCCGAGTCGAGCCACCTATCATTTTAAAGGGAATTGAGTCTACTTTCATTTAAAAATACTCTCATAGCCTGAGTCTAATTTTAAATAAGTGAAATATACCAAATACTACAGTATGTCTAAAATATTGAGTTTCGCTTTAACATAAAAACTCAAATTTTTGAATCAAGCAATTTAAGTTGGTATTCTTAGAACTTTGATACAACTTCCTTTGAAACTAAATAATTTGGTAATATGTTTAAAGGAAACTAATCAAGCTTGGTATACATCGTCATATTTAAACGCAAAATGACGAAAAGTGTCTTTCTTGTTATGCTATGCTAAATGACCACTTGTTTATGTTGTTTGCATATATGTTGCTTGCTTACTTTTCAAATTGTTGTTTACACTTGTTTGTTTGCATAATATAAGTGTCAATCTTGCCATGTTATTTATTCGTTTGTTTGACGATTTCTTGTTTATGCACAATAGGTTATTTGATAGATTTTGTGCACTAAGTTGGAAAATTGTTTTACCATCGCTTGTAGAATTAGATCACTTCATTTGCATAGGTTATACTAACATCTCGCATAACTTATGAAATGTCATAACTCACTTAGCAATAAGTACTAAGTAAATTAGTCAAGTACTTTGAAAAATGAAGATTTTAAGAGAGTGTTTGGTACAAGGACAAAAACAATGTTGTATGATGTAATTTATATGTTTTCACTTCGTAGGATGATAAACTAACTTAAAACATTGATGTATGCTAACCGGTTCATGCAGGGGATAACACACGGGTGTTATCAAATTTTACCCATTTTCACTTATATGTGAAAATCGTTAGCCCTTGGTCAAAGTCTATGCTCCACTATGTTTGTATATGTGTTATTGACTTTTCCTAACTAGAAATGATTAATGTCACATGTTTTAAGCAAAATTTCAGGTTTCGAAAAACTCCCCGACACCTAAAAAATGGGTCTGTGAAGTTTTCTGGTGTCTACGGATTAGACGGCACCAAAAATTTGGTACCGTCTGTTATGCATTTTGGTACCGCCGTTCTGTACAGGAAGCGGACCAAAGCACCAAATTAAGGGTTCCTTTGTAAAAAATTGGTGTCGTAGATTCTACAGGTAAGTTGTTTAATTTTACTAAATCTCGCAATCTAGATTACCAAATTTTGTTTCTAGGATAGTTGTTAATGCATATCTTTCATACCTCACTCAACACATCCTCAATGAATTAACTTAGGATGTTTGACATGATCTTAGACACTTCCATCTCATTAGAAACTACTATCTTTGTATGAATTAACATCAAGTGCATGAATCCTTAGTTCCATAAATCGACACATTCAGGATGGTCATTTTCACACCTTCACTGTTACTTTTCCTTAAGCTTAGCATTTCTCAAAGCAAAGTCAAAATGACTAAATCTTTAACCTCAAATAAGACACTTAAGAAAACCACTAGGATTAGCATTCGATCTTGTTGCTACATTAACTTGAACTCTTCATCCTTAGACTCATTACCTCTCAACATCTCATCACCCATTCAAGATGTGAACTTTCTAAACTTAAGTACTCCAACTCCACCACCAAAATCACCCACCATTATGACTACTTCACAACCATCCAAAACACCGTCACTACCAAAGTCTCCAAAGCTTGTCTCTATCAAACTTTGTGCAACACCACCAACATCTCCTCACCCGTTTGCGGATGACTTAGATGACTTACCGAGACTAACAAATCTGGACTCATTATTTGCAAAGGTATCATACACAAGTCTATCATATGACTATAGATATTGTTTTGTATCTACATGTATTGCCTCACTTGGTTAACATGAAAATAATGTGTCATCCTTCAAGACGATAAGTATTTACATAGAGTCATAACTCACACGTATGTTAAAGACATACTATCAAGTCTTGTTATACTTGAGTTCAATCTAAGCTTTATAATCTCAACAAATTAGGATTGACAACTTAAGTATTTCATCCAAAATATTCAAGTATATGCGACTTACGATTGTAGTCATTAAAAGTCATATCCGAAAAATCAACACCCAAGTATTTTAACAACACATGTTGAAACACTTATCCAAAACAAACAACCCATTGTGCCACTTATCCCTCTCTGACACCTACTATCCCTCTTCCATCTTTTGGCACCATTAAGAGTATTGCTCATGATCTTCCAAGAGCATCCTTTAAATCAAACGTCCCCTTTCAAGGTGAACCTATACCTCAACCCCTAAGCTTCATAGACATAACCAAAGCTTCAAGTACTTCACCCACTAGTTGTAGCAACCAATGAACCATAAGAATTAGTATCCGTACTTTTTATGTTCAACATCTATGGACAATCAACCTAAGTATTCACATAGCACAAAAAACCCCTACATCACCACATCCTTTTTTAGACACACTAGAAAACCTACCACCTAGATCAACCAATCCACCATCCTTACCATCATTTGAATTTGTTAAGTGTATTGCTCAAAAAGCCCTTGTGTCCAACACTTGTACTTGAATCAAATGCACGTTTGAACAAACTCAAACATTCCTTCCCACATATAAGGACTTAGATAATTCATTATGGCTAGAACCTCAACTATCAAATAAGCATGGTGCTCTTGGTAATTGTTGTCAATTTCCACTAGGTATAAGTAGTACTACCTTCACAAATTATCAAAGTATTAGTAATACTTTGTCATTAAACTTCTGCATAAATTTCGTTAAACCTCAAATCAACATTTTAACAACATATGTTAAAATGCAATCTCAAAGGCAACATCATACACCCCAAGCAACAATGACTCTTGAGGAGTATACATAAGAAACTCGAGTGAATTCCTCTTGTCATCATCTAGTGAATATAATCTTGAGACCAAGTTTATTTAGATAGGACTATCCAATTCAAACACTTTGGCTTCATATCTTCATTTAGGAAAACATGATGTTTTGAAAACATTATGCCTAAGAAATCATGCGTTAAGTATTCATCTTATTAAAAGGATATTGTATATCCTATGCATCATTCTCTCCTTGCGACATATATGGTTATGTTACAAGAGATTTCATTACACCTCATTGGCTAAATGATCTTGAAACGAACATCCAAAAGTTCTATGAACTAGCATATCCAATTCATCTTGTCATACTTATTTTCATAAGCATGATAACTTTATCCCATGCGATAATCTCATTTGTTGAAAGATACTATTTGTATTCATTTCCTTTCAAGCGTACATCATAACCTAACCTTGCTCAAACCTTGTGCACATCCAAGGTTGAAACTACACATCTCTAGAACATACACATGATCTATTGAAGTTAGTAACCTTATTTAGATTCTTGTCAAATAAAGTTCCAAAGAACTTTCTTGAGAACATTCTTAATTTAACATATTCCATTCCCTAGTCTTAGATAATCAATCACTTTTAAAGTATACACTTCAACATAAAAGATGTCATCCATTAGATCATACAATTAGCTTTGTAATTTGAACAAACCTTAGATTCTAAACACAAGATTAAAACACATTGTTTATCAAACACACCATTGTTAAAATTCATGTGTATAACATGACGTCTTCATCACTTTAGTTATATTGCATATTAGTTAAGTCACATTAAGCTAAGTATTGGTAAACTATCATCTTTTATGCACTTTAATATGCAAAAGTAGGAGTTCCCATCTTTCTAACATGAGAATGACTACTTGAGAACCTATTGCACTAGAAACTCAATTTGACCTAACGGTTGAATTGCTTCCGGGAGAGAAGTTGGGTATGTGGAATCACCCGTAAAAATGGTCGTGTTTAGCCTTAATTGAGCACCGCTAGTAATAGTCTCATATTCATTCTCCAACTTGAAAATCTGTTTTCCTATACTTGCCTAAGGTAAGTGTTAAAACATTGATAGTTTGCCTCGCCTTAGGAATACTAATCAAACAAGTAGTATATATGACTTTTCTTTTAAAACCACTTGCATTGCACTTACATGTGTTGATTACATGTTCTTGTTTGATACGATAAGTTGATTTGACATTATCTTAGTGTTTGATAACTAGTCAAATGTATAAACCTTAGTAAAACCACTTGCATTGCACTTAGATGTGTTGATTACATGTTCTTGTTTGATACGATAAGTTGATTTGACATTATCTTAGTGTTTGATAACTAGTCAAATGTGTAAACCTTAGTACCGTTTTTATAATGCTTGTATCCTTGTTTCATGCTACTAAACGTTTAAAACCTAAACTTTATTTGCATGATACTTACTTTTGAATTATCCTTAGCATGATTAACATGTTGCTTATGAACTCATAATATGTCATTTTGATATGTGATAATTTTTGATATGATATATTTGTGTTTGAAAGCTATTAGTTGGCATTCATTATATCTATGTGTAGTACGATCTAAATGATACATGCTCCAAATTGTTATGTCTTAAACATGGCTTGCATGACTCTTTCATCTTGTTTCTTTTGCTTCTTGTCACATAATTTGTTTGCTACGTGTGCACATATAATATGTCAAAGCTCTTTTGGTATGACAAACTTTTAGAAGCCTTTTTATCTTACAAATTAATCACATAGATTATTGTGTTAATTTATAAGCCAAGTATGCTTATACGTCTAAGTCTAACGACAAAACAATCTCAAAATGAAATGTCTTGAATAAAGTTGTATTCTTGCATAATATGATTGTCTTGATGCTATCTTGTATGGTGATCTCTTGTCTACTTAAGTGCAATGTGTTGTTCTTGCTTATATAACATGTTATCATTTGATTTCTATCATGTTAACATCTTTTGTCACTAACAAATTTGTTTTGTGGGTTGATAACAAATTATTTGTTATCTCAATTGGTTTTAACTTTTGTATGCTCATTTTGCATAATCCCCTTTATTGCTACGTAGATTAGTACTATGCTTTATGGGACCCCTACACTTGCATATAGTTTAAAAGCATATAGAATTAAGTTCTAGCGGTTGGCTTTGCATTTTTTGTCTTTCAACCGACGTCTTTCCAAATCTCAATTTAAGCTTCCGCTTTCCAAAAATCATCTCCATCATTATTTAGTTATAACAATACTCTAATCCTCTTCACTTCCTATTAGGAAACCACATGCCTCATCATACGATCATCTCGTATTAATCGAGAAGAAGTACGTGACTTTAAGGTTGAAGCTCATTGTATGCTAACCATCATCCAGAAAAACATTACTAAGCTCACCTCTTTCGTTAACCAGAATAACCTCCTAAACACTTTGTTGTCATTCCTTATTTGATACATTGCACATTATGTTAGATATCCACCAATTAAGGGGAAGAGAAATCCATTCACATAATTGTCTTTTGTCAAAATTTATGTCTCTTAGACTCTAAAATACCAACACATAGGTAAACACCACTTAGCTAAAACCGGTTCACGAAACTACAACTAGTTCAACCTTTTTAACCTTATATCACAAGTTTGCACCAATACCTCATCAAGTGAAAAACACATCATGTGTTTTACAAACTTCTTCATCTCCACAATCAACGAATCTAGGATTTTCCTTAAACTAGCACCTTACAACTTCACTATCTAGAACACCATCATAGGATCTTATCCTTTTCTCGCTTGACATATATCATGCATGTCATTGTTAGTGCAAACAATATATTAATCAAAACAACCATTTCCAACACGTTGGTCCATCCAACTCTCACTTATATGATGTCATTCTCATCCTCATATAGGTACTCATTATTATTATTATTAGTATTTTCCATATTGTCTTCACTTCTTTTCAAAGTGATAATCATCCATGTCGGTCAAAACCATGCTAATACTACCTTCCCCATTGTCACCTAGAATAGGTCATTTTTATAATTCGTGTCAATCAATGAACAAATTTATCTTCATGTTATCACTTTTATATATTCTTAGATAGAACACATTATTGATTACTCTTGGGTTGAAGCATATGAGAACTTGCTCAAAACAATAGGTTGTTAGCATCAATAAATCATTCAAATCATAACCCTTATGCATCATTGAAATGCAATGTCCATTCATATTTTTTTTCTTCTTAGCTTTGGTCACTTGACATGACGAAAGGATTGCATGAGTCCATATTTTTATATTTGCTATACATACGAGTTTCTAACTCCTTAATAGCTTCCTACCTAATCACCACCACCTTCCATCACCACTTTCACTAATCATCACCACCATGGATTAGCGAAAACTTACTTTTGTAAATCTCGAGTCATCTACCATCACCACATGAATCCTACTAGTAAACCGACACCAACACTAGCACCACTAGTGGCACACCCGGTGGGAGACTTCATATCTTCTTTCTAGGAACTATTTTGTAGGTTTTTATCATATTATATTCTCACTTTTCTTATGATTGTAATTAGGAGACTACACTTCATGAGATCTTTGATTATATCATTTATCACATATATACATCTTATTTTTCTTGTGAAAAAGATGAAATATATTGCACTAATGTTTTTCATTGTAGGTTCATCATCATATACACTCGATTGTATATAATTTACTCATCTAAGGATGAAGTTTGCATCAATTATTTTTCTTATCTTAGGTGCTTCTTGACATCCTAGAACAAGGAGGAATGTCCTTTAAGCACTCATATTGCATCGTCTATACACTTGGTTGTATATGACATATTTGTCTAAAGACAAAGCTTCTATTATACTAATATTTATTTTGAAGGTTCATCTTGACGCCCTAGAGCAAGGGGAGCTTCCGTCAAGAATTTAATGAATGCATCTTATACACACTTTGTTGTATATCACTTACTCGTCCAATGACGAATATAGTTTTGCACTAATATTTGTTTTGTAGGTTTTTAATCATACCCTGACGCCTCAAACAAGGGGAGCAACCGTCAAGGGGGGAGCATGCACGCATTTATCATCATTCTCACTTTTCAACAAGCATTTGTGCTTCAATAAAAAGTGGAGAAAATAGGCTAACATTGCAATGCATTTTTCTTTTTCATATATTTCTCATAATTTTTGTTGCATAAAACTCACCTTGATGTAGGGTAAGCCTCTTTATTTGATCCATGGATCCTCTACCAAACAAGGGACGGATTGAAGTAGACGATTTAACTTCACTAGGGATGATGCAAGCTCGCCTTTTTGGGGAGAAATGAAGTTAAACTCCAAGGACACGCCCTTTTTGTTTCGACAAAAGGGGGAGAAGAGTGTAAACGGAGAAGGTAATGTAAAGGTAGTAAGGATACAAGTAACCTTTTACATTTTACTTTCTATTACGTTTACATATATTTGTCATCATCAAAAAGGGGGAGATTGTTAGTGCAAATATTACGATATTTAATCTATACAGTCTTGTTTGTTTTGATTGATGACAAACATGTAACTTGTAATACATAACGTAAAATGTACAAGTTACTTGTAATTACATTTGTCTCAACATACATTCAACACCTCTCGATGTCTCAAGTCCTCGTATGTTACAACACGTTTGTTCATGTGGCATTATGATCTAACCCATTAACAAATCATATAGAATGTTTAAAATACGTTTAGAGTCACTAAGTATTTTAATAGGTTAACCATTCTATTTAGAACCTCATTTTACATTTTGCATTCACAAGTATTTCAAAAGGTAACTAGACATTTTATTAACTAGTTACATAATACATTTTACAAGTTTACTTTGATAAACATTTTAATCTAAAAATGGAAATACATGTTACGTCATGGCATGCATCATCTTTGAAATCCTTGGAAGATCTCTTGAATATATTGGTTAGATTGACACTCTATATATCAAATGTGATCTTGGTAAGATATGGTAAAATCTTGAAAAGATTTGAAGAAAGATTTTTTAGATTTCTTGTCAGGCACCCACGGTACCAAAATGCATAAAGGGCGGAACCCTTTATTTGGTACCGTGGTCCGTGGACGCTCCTGTCCCCTTTTGCCTATAAATAGAAGCCCATTGTTTTCTCATTTCCTCATCACTTGAAAACACACCTTCTCCACCTTCTTGCATCATTTAGATCTGTAGATAACAATGTAGAAACATACATTAATCACCCTCACCATCACATGATCATAATGCTTCTAACATTCATCTTTGTTGTAAGCATACTCTACATCTTGATCAACCAAGGAAAGCTTGGAGATCTAGCCATTCCCACTCACCACAAGCTGAAGATCTATCACAACAAGTTTAGGGAACTTGTGATCTTCATCATGAAGGCTTCCTATCAATGGAAGTTCATTTAGAAGTAGTTATTCATATCCATTGGACATTTGTGTCATGGATCATTAGTATAAACATTATTGCATCATCACAAAACTAGATTAGATGGTTTATGTGTTTATGCCATAAAACACAAGGTTTGTTATGTTGGGCCATAAAACATAATGGGAGTGGTTGTACCCTTGGAAAGAACTCGACATCTAGCTTAGTGTCGGAAATATTGTATAGGCGACGTTAGGTTGGTTCTACCTTGAACTAGAACCCGGTATTTAGCTTTGTACTGGAAAAAGTGTAAGCGACGATTGTAAGGTTTTCTCCGCCAAGAAGGGAGCTTGTTGATTTAGTGAAGTAACTCTCGAGTTGGGTACTCGGGGAGTGGAGTAGGGCGGAAAGGAGATCCGTGACCGAACCACTATAAATCATCGTGTTCGGTTTGCACTTTCCTTTCTTTATCTCTTTACTTTTATAGTTGCACTATACTATTGCTTGTGATGTGGTTTGATGTTCATGATTGTGTGACAACTTGGTTTACCATGTTTTATATTAGTCACAAACAACAATTGGTACTTTCATATTATAACAAGCTTCATAAGCGATTTGATACTAAAGATCTAAAGTTTTTAAACGGTAACGTATTCACCACCCTCTACGTTTCCACAACATGTGATATATCAAATGTGATATCACATGTGATATATCATATGTGATATCACATGTGATATATCATATGTGATATCAAATGTGATACAAAATAAAAAGTGCTTATCAAAACATAACTAATAGCTTATTCAAAAAGCTTAAACTACTTAATTCAATCAAAGCATAAACTAATAGCTTATTCAAAGCTTAATATACTTAATTCATCAAAAACTAATTAACAGCTTAATTTGAATCTAAACAAAACTAATCGCTTATTCACAGCATTAAAATGATTAACACCTTATCCATCTCCTACACGTAACACTAAACTAACAGTTTAGATCAATCTAAAGCTAAATAATAGCTTATTCACGAAATTTGAAACTAACTTAACATTGCTTAATTCAATCTAAAACTAGATTAAAACTGCTTAATTCAATATTAACCTAACTAAATAGCTTATTCATAGATTAAAACTGTTATTCAAACAAGAAAAACGCAATGAAAAACAAAAATTAAACGCGTCTTACTCTTAATAGCTGCGGATTCATCACCGTGTTCATAAGCTACAATCTCCTCCGTATACTTAGCAGAAACATCATCACTAACAACAATATCTTCGATGCGATTCATTCAAACAACGACGCTTTCAGTTATAGAAGAAGAAGGATCGAGAAGAGGAACGATCGCGATTCGCAGATTCAGTTATAGAAGAAGAAGGATCAAGAAATCGAAGAATTTGGAATCGAATCCATGAAAGAATCGTTTAATTGATAACGAACGAATTAGGATTAACCGATGAAGAAGATGAAAAAAACAAGAGAATAGAGAGAGACACACACTTTGTGTGTGTGAAAATTAAATAGCGTTTAACTGAAATAAAGATAAAAAATTCTTTTTATATTGACTAAAATACCCCTGCAGTGTAAAAATCAGATTTAATCTAAGCCATTAGATCAAAATGAATGAAAGGTGGGGATTGGTCCCTTGGTATGTAGATAAAGTTTTGTCCCTAAATGATCTTTTATCATAATTTAATTCACTAACTTTTTTCATCCTTAGTTACTCCACACCCATATATACATTAAAAAAAATGAAACACAAATTAATGTTACTTTACACCATCACTGATATGCGTAGTACGTCTACTTAAATAAATGTGAGTATGAAAATTTAAAAAAGTTTAGGGCAATATTTAAGTGGGTTTTGGCGGGAGAATAAAAAAGATTGAGAACGTCTGTCCGTTTCTGTGAATGAATTTAGGAGAGAATTATGCGTTTTCCTCATTTACAAATGTGTTTCCTAATTCAAAAAACTTTATAAAAACAGGCATCAATGTTTCACAAAATATATACTACTGCTACTAGTACTATTTATTCTTTGGTTTTTAGGTTGAAGTTTTTGCATTGATGAAGATAGATAAGAAGAAGAAAGATAGTGATGGTAACGGTGAGATGACGAGAGCAAGAAATGCTTACGATAAAGCAAGATCAAAACGAAATAAGGAGGAAGAGGCACGATTGGCGAACATGATCGGTAATATATTGGTTAGGAGAGGAGAATCCATTCCTGCTTTCGCATGGTTTTTACATGATCATTCTGTTTCTAAAAAGTACTTATCAAACAAACACTTGATTCCCTCTTGTCAATCCCTTGCACAAATTTATATTGCGCGCAATCATTTCGAGCATGCTTTGGATTTACAGGTTTTATTTTTATTTCTTCTAAGTTTCATTTGATTATGATTCTATATGGTACACTATTCAATTTTAAATATAATCAACCTTCGTAGATATTTTGCTAATTGCTATGTATGTTTTATAGCAAAATTTGTAGTAGTTATAAATACATAAATCTGTAAAAATGATGATTATTGTTTTTTATTGAGGACAGAACAAGCATTTGGTGATAGCTGAAGAGATAAATGACTTGGTTGAGCAGCAAAGAGCTTGCACACAGCTAGGTCACACATACATTCAAATTGCTTCAAGCCAATCTGGTAAAGATCGTAAAACTTCCCGTAGTATTGCCTGTCGATATTTCACAAGTGCAAGGAAGCTGTCCCAAATCATAGAGAAAAACCGACCAGCAGAGGATGATGTGGTTTCAGTTGTTTGTTCAAATGACTGACTATCCATCCGGGTCAAAACATGTTTAAGAGTCACTTGAAGTTTCATCTATAAGCCCCTCCAGTTGAAAACGGGGTCGCTTAGTCCTTCATGATGGTAAACATGAAGATATACATGCGCGAGGAAAAGCTCATCATTCTATAGAAGAATGTGAGTCTGACTATTTGTTTCCTCATCAATATTTATACGGTCTGATTGCATTAACTAAATGTTATTGGATGTTGGTTCCCTTTGGTATTTTGAGTAACCATCTAATTATAAAGGCGGAAAAACCATCAAAAGCTTAAATCAGTTTTACTAATGGTTTGTTACCTTAGATAAGATGTTTAACTACGATGATCTTTTTTTCTGGCAATTATTAGTTCAGCATCTAATAAACAAATCAGTAAAGCTGGTTACCTGTTTATGCTTATATCACTTGAAATTGGATTCCAATTTTTTTTTTATTTTATTGTTTTCAGTAAAGGATAGGGACAATCTAACACGTCATGGTGATAAACCTCAGGTTAGAGATCTTTTGGTTCATTAATTATGTGTTGTCATTTTCTTTTTAGTTTTGCTTGTTACTGCTCACTGGTATTGGTTAACATGTGACAGGATACGCCACCAATTACCTCTACATGTTCAAGGAAAAATGAAGCTGCCAACGCATCCCATTTTGGCGTGAATGGTCTCAAATGTGACGCTGGTGGTGGCCATCTTTTTTATTATTGTGATGATGAATGCTCTGTGAGTATAGTATATCTTCTCATGTGAATGTCCATGTTATTGGCTTTGGGGGAAAACAGGATAAATCAATATATATTCTTAAGTTCACTATATTTACTAAAATATTTGAAAGTAGTTTAGCTGTTTACAGCTGAAAATTAATACTCGTAATAAAAATAAAATAATAAATCATACGAAAGCTGGTTACCTCTTTGTAAAAATGGAATTTCCTCTTTTTCTGATGCTTTAATTTCTAAATTATTTACTTACACATTTAAATCATGATTTCTTTGGCTTATACGACGAATTACTTAATACCCTAGCTAGTTACCTAGTTGTAAATCTAGTGGAGGTTAAACTTATTTTGTTGATTTATTGGTTCACTCTAGGCTTGGTCTAGGCATGAACTTGCCGTAAAAATGATCACGGTAACCAATGCTCACCCATAATCAAATTGGTTTACTGGAGATTGAAGCAGTTACTTGTTTCTTGTAGAAACATATTATATTCAAAGTTGGGGATGACTATGTACACATAGAACCAGACTCTTGTGAACTCAGCGATAAGCTAAGCATGGAACATTTGAAGCTTGAAGTAGGATGCTTGTACTTCTTGAAACTAGTTAAGGAGAACAGGTTTCGAGGTATGCTCTTATTGGCTTTTAACTTTGCGTTCATTGTTTACTTTATATATCAATATTGTGCATATGTTTGAAAAGTTAAGTTTATTACGCTTCTTGGCGCACAAAAGGATACATGACAGTAAAATATGACATGATAATCGTAGACTTTTATACTTGCTAATATCACAAAAAGATGTTCCTTTCGCAGAAATCAAAACGTTAATAGGTACGCTTGTGTAGTTCAATTGCGGAGATTTGAAATTACTTTTTCCCAATATATAATGTTGTCAATTTTAGAATCCTTATATGCACATTTTAAAAAGTCAAAATTGGATAAAAAATGGTCTTTGATAACAGTTTGTGTACGTAGAAAACCGAAGTTAGATTATAATATCAAGTAAACAACACCATTTCAGCATTTACTCCTATCACCACAGCACACACAAAATCTGCCACCGTTGGAACCAATGAAGCAAATGATTGACCCACAATCAAATTTGGTGTAGTGAAGAAAGTGAACAACCACCCAATTTTTGGCCCTTTCACTAGTAGTGCTCAAGAGCCTCGTAGTAACATCACATGTCATTTTTGCCCCATTTACACGTCAATATAGTGCTACCATTATGGGTGGTCTAGTGAAGTACTTGAACTTGACGTAAAAGAGAAGTGCATCTTTTTGTTTACCTTCAGTCTTGGTAAACAGATATCTAATAGTCAAGCTCTGCATTTAGCCCACTCAACAGTGTTGTTACTTATCACTAAGTATATAGCACTTTACACGATCACGTGCTAAAACTACATAATTCCTCATTAACTTTAACTGGAATTCCTCATTTGATTTTAGGAGAGTTGGATTGTCTTTCGAAATCTTTAATATTATTACCCATCAAACGATATTAGTAATTGTTTTGTACTACTGATTGTAGGTTCCTTGCCAATCATTGGAAATCTCAAATATCTAGATCTAGTTCTAGAATGTTTGGACATCTTAAAGGATGATTTCCTTAGAAAAAGCTTAGTTGATGTCTCCATTGATGGTATGTGTTATTCTGTTCTACCATACTACATCTTTTCGCCCTATGATTTTTTCATGTGTATTATAGAGCTGGTCTAAACGTGTTTGGGTTGAACCAAGTCATTTTATAGAGCTGGTATAAACGTGCCATGCTTTTTCACAAACACTTTTTCACCATGACTTTATTTTTACTATAGATAATTTTTGGGATAATAGCCTATAAATGTATCTTATTTGTCACCCTATCCTTTTATATGTATCGAGTAATTTTTTTTGCAAATTGAGGTAACAAACTTGCATTTCTCGTCACTTTGGTGTATTTTGTGACCATTTTTGCCCTTCAATTTATTAACACTCCTATTACCCGGGAGGGGAAAAAAAGTCAAAAAAATGCACCAAAAGTGACGAGAAATGCAAGTTTGTTACCTGAAATAACCAAAAATTTTATTCGATACATATAAAAGGATAGGGTGACAAGTAAGATACATTTATAGGCCATGATAATTTTTCTCCAATTATGAGCACAACATTATTATTTTTTAAAAATAAACCGGAAGTTAATTAGCTGTTATATGGACTATTGTTGGATTTTGGTAGACTTCTAGCGCCACCTCTAAGTTTGACCAAATGTAATTTTTTTTTGAACATGGCTAAATGTAATTGAATTCGTGCGGTTATGGTCTTTTGGTCATTAGTTGTATTGATTATCTTTTTAAACCACAATGAATCATCTTGAAATAAATTTTTTTGTAGGTTGGGTATGCAAGCGATTGATTAAACGATATGTCGATTGTTGTAACAAACTCTCGGACCCGCTGAACCCAAAGTTACTTATGAAGCTCTATAAGTTACAGGTAAACCCGTGAGAGAAGATATTGTTTTTGTAATCATTCAACAAATTATTTATCAAAAGATATTCTTAATGATAAAAAGCATAGTTTTTGGTGGACCAATTGGCCCTCTACATCTAGCTGTTTGTATGTTTCCCCAAGAGAGAATGTGTACAGTTGGCGAATGCCCTATTTTTTGTTCCCATGCTGCTTCTCGTATGCTTTATCTTCTACCTACAGTTAATAATTGTATACGATCTTTTTAACACACGTGTTTTTATCAGGTGTCAGAAGATGACATTGTTCTTTCTGAGTGCGAGTTGGATGAAATTTCAGCAGCACCATTGTATGCGGCTTTAAGTTTGCACACGGAAATCGCTTCACTTAACCTTTCCCACAATCTGTTAGGTGAAAGTAGCTGGATCATGTAATCAAATTTTTATTAATAAATGGACTCACAATGTTCTCATAATTAGTAGCTCTCTATTTGTTTTTACCAGGAAATGAAACAATGATAAAACTAAAAGAGTTATTCAGGTCATCAAGTTCAAATTTGAATCCTTTAGCTTTGGATTTGCACTGCAATAGCTTTGGTCCAACTTCCCTATACCAGGTTTTTTTCCTTCTTTTATTTTGCCTTCATATTCTTCATTATCTTTACCTTGCAGTAGCACATTATTGTGGAAATTTCGATCAATTTGCTTATAATCCTTTGATTTTAGTTGTATTTTAATTTATTATATCTCCGATGGGTCAAATGTATACATATTTTAATCTTAAAATGGAATATTCAGATGGTCGAAATATTTGAGATGATATACAAATGGGTTATTATACAAATAAGTTACTATACTTTACAAAAAAGTTCGCCTAAGTTACTCAACTTTCAAATTGTTCATCCAAGTTACTAAACTTTGCGAATTGTTCATCCAAGTTATTGAACATTTGAAAATCGTTCATTCGAGTTATTCCGAAAACTAGCTAGCGGGTGTTAACCGGTTGACCAATGCCACATCATTAGATAAAAACGAAAATGTTCACCTAAGTTACTAAAGTTTGCGTTTTCTTCATCTACGTTACCAAACATTGATAAACTGTTCACCTAAGTTACTAAAGTTTGCGTTTTCTACATACAGAAGGTTAACCGTTCACTCTAGTTGTTGTCGGAATGATGTTAAAGTAGGCGAACAAGTTTTTCTTATGCTTTCGTCCGTTTTTATATACTTTCATCCATTTATCGTAAGTTTTCATACGGTTTTATCTATTTTTATCCGTTTTCATCCGTTTTTATACGTTTTCGTCTGTTTTTATATGTTCTCATACGTTTTTTGTTTTCATCCGTTCTTATTTTCATCCGTATAAAAACGGACAAAAAGTGTGAAAACTGACGAAAATGTAAAAATGAGACGAATATGTATAAAAACGGACCTTACTAACGTATTATTAGTTAAATAAAGTAAAACAAATTATGGACTAAATTTGTCATGCCTCAGAAACCACATGGACTAAATTCGTAATAAATATAAGCCATTTACCGGTCATATTTGGTTACCAAAAACATAGTAACGTACATAACCGGTTAAGCAAAGATAAGTAACTTGGACGAACAATTTGAAAGTTGAATCAGGCGAACTTTTTTGTAAAGTGTAGTAACTTGTTTGTATAATAACCCTATATAAATTATATGGCCTCCTAAATCACTTACTCATAGGGTAGTTATCCTTTAAAAAATTATTTTGGAGAGTTTTTATTAAATGTGTTATTATTTAGAAGTCTAAGAAAGGCTCTGTAGGGATGATATCGCATACTAAAGAATGACCAATTTACTTGGCTGGCCTGTTGTAACGTGACATAACAAAGCTGTCATTGTTTCAGTCTGATTGATTGCTGTAACTCGTTGGTCATTTGCTTTTAAAACCACCAGTGCGTTCACGTACTTTATTTGTTTCCCAATTTAGTTTCACATTTTGTAGATTACTTCAGCAGTACTTTCATTATGAACTACTGTAGGTATATACAGAATAACGAACTAAATATTGCATGGACTATAGGAGGTTCAAATTATGCTTATGAGAGTGTTTACATAAAAACTCAAATTTATTGCTCTCACTTTATTATTTGGAATCATTTACAAATGTTAATTGATTTCTTTATAAAACACAGATATGTGAAAGTCCCGGGCTTTTGTCCCGTTTGGAAATACTTGATATCTCGGGGAATCCTTTGACAGATGGATGTGCTCCTTACCTTTCGATAATCTTGCAAAAGTGCAAAGGTGATTCATTTATTTCATGAGTTTACAACATGGACCAATAACATAGTAATAAAGATAAATTTGAAAATGAGACATGGTATAGGCTTGTTAGTACTAATAAATAAATTATCTTTATACTACTAATAATGATAAATTTGATCATGAGACCTAATACAAAATTTTAGAGCTTTCAATCTTTTTATAGTCCTTTAAATAAAATAGTTCAATAACATTGTAAAATAGATCAATAACATCTTATTACAACTAAAAATCAACAAACTAAGGAGATTTCAGATGAAGTTAGATTGGTGCTGATTTTTGGAAGTAGGGAAGGTAAGCAGCCAATAGGTTTACGTGTTATCTAAGGATGTAATAATAAAATCTAACATCTTTAGATGCCACCTTCCATATGTCTTTGTTTTTGTGATATTTTTTTCTTTTTTGAGTTTTACCTGTTTATATGCGACAAAGAAAGTTTAAATACTATTTATTGCAGGTCTTTACAGATTAAATATAGAGCGTTGTTCTATCTCGTCTCTAACGATCCAAAATATTACCGAGTCTCTGGATTCTGAATCGGAACTTTCAGAACTTTTTATAGGTAAATTTATGATGAATATATTTGATGGCGATTTTGGTTGAGTTTTTATCTCAAACAGTTTTAACATAACTATCTAAATCGAAACATATGAAACTCATCAAAATGCTATTACACTCAAAAAAAATTTATCTTCACATATTTCTATTATTATCATAGTGTCATGCCTAACATTTATTGACAAAAATAATAATCAAATGATACCAAAGTTGACCCGTCAAAATCTGAACCTTTAATTTCTACATAGGGATGAGCATTTCGAACCGAATCCCGGAACCGAACCGGAACCGTACCGAAACGGTACCGATTCTTGAAATACGGTACGGTACCGGGACTACAAAATAAGGTGAAAAAAAAATCGGGACCACTAATTCGGTACGGGACCGGTACCAAATCGGAAATTCCAGAAAAAGCGGGAAAACCCGATTTCCCGGTACCGGTACCGGTACCGGTATCCGAATCCCGTTCGGTACCGCCTGCGGTACCACTAATTTATGCTCGGGAAAAAATCGGTACCACTAATTCGGTACGGGACCTGTACCGTGCTCATCCCTAATTTCTACATGTTGATCTTGCAATTACTCTAGAGTGGATAGTAGAATGTTCGGTGCTGTGTTTAATTGTCAATTAAGCATGCTTAAGTTTCTACCGATTGAACAGGATACAATCGCTCAATAAAAGGATTGGCCATTGTTCATCTGCTGGACAAACTCCAAATGCTTAAGAGGTGTACATTTTTTATATACGTAATCTATCATAAAATCTTTCCATTCAAAGATTCAGTTTGTAATTGGTTTTTGTTGGTTGCAGCTTTTCAAAGCTGCTATTGAACAGCATAAGGCTACACAAGAACGCTGTTGATAGCCTTTGTAAGCTCGTAAGAGTACCATGTTTCTCCGGATTGATGATTGGAGATACACAAATTGGAACAGTGAGAAAGCAATCCATTTCATCTTCTATTTTTCCATTATTTTTGATAATCTGAAAAGATTTATATAACACTTTTATGCAGGAGGCGGCTATGCAGTTGACTGATTCGTGGAAAAATAAGAGAGGTGGTCTAGATCAACTGGATATGTCCTCATGTTTGCTGACATCAAACTATATCTTAAAACTCAGTGCAGATATATCTTTGATCCACGGTATTCGTGAGTTGAATCTTGGAGATAATCCGCTCATGCAAGAGGTTGGAATTTTTATATCTTCAAATTGTTGATAGCCTATTTTTCTTTTAATTGTAGTAGTAACACGTATTAGGAGGTTGTAGGCATCTGCATAAACATTGGCTGACTTTTGGTATGTTTACTTTTGTGCAACTTTATAGTTTACCCATTAAACCCTCAGAGATAAAAGTATAAACCAAAAACCACTCATGTTAAGGGAAATGGAGTCGAAATTGCTAGCACTAACGTGGAAGTATGCACCTGGTTACTTGTAACCAATAAATTATATGATCTTATTAGGTTATGTTTTTAACCTACACTTGAATTATGAAATGTTTTCAAAGATTCTAAAGAGAAAGTGTGATCGTGAATGAATGCAGGGTGGCATTGCTTTGGCATCAATAAGAGTAAATTACACCGTTCGTCCTTGTGGTTTGCGTTGACCGCAGGGTTTCGTCCTTTGACCAAAAAAGTTGCACCGTCCGTCCTTAAGTGGCAAACGTTATGCACCGTTCGTCCCTCCATCCAACTGGGCCCACCAATTCCCAATAACGGTAGTTAACTCACTTAACCCATGAGGGCATATCCGTCATTTCTAAAACCCCCTTTTTCCCGCCTATATTAAAACCCTATATACTTATCTACCCCACCCACCCACATAATCCTAAATCCAATCGGTTCCACCACCATTTTCAAAACAAAGGTTTTTCTCAAATCAAATCAAAATCATGGTTAGATGTCCTCGTTGCCAATCACTTGCAGTTATGAAAACATCATGGACAAATAGAACCCCAGGTCGAAGGTTTTATGCTTGTTCCCAAATTGTATGTGTTAATGGTTTAACTTTGTAATTGAACAATATCAGTATTTGTTGTTTAATTTTGTTTTATATGATTTGTTGTTTAATTTTGTTTTACAGGATTGTAACAGATTTGTTGATTGGGTGGACCCAGAAATGTGCCATCGTTCAATGGTAGTTATACCTGGTTTATTAAGGTCTTTGAACAACCATCAAGCAATCCTACAAAATATAGAGCAAGAAAGATCAACATTGAAGAAGTATGTTATGGTTTCATGTATTTTGTTGTTTGTGTCTGTTATGTATAACATATTGACCTAGCAGTGTAGTATTTGGGTGTTAAGAGATAGATGTATTTTGGGTGTTTAATGTTAGATGTATTTTGTGTCTGTTATGTAGCACCATTGTAATGAAAACAAGCTTTGTAGCATTATTGCAATTTACTGTTCTACATATTGCAGTCACTTTTATGAATTTTACTATTGCATTTTCTCACTTTTATGCATATGCAGTCACTTTTATCAATGCAAAACTATTTCTACATTGCTGCAGTCAATGAATCAATGCCACTTTGCTGCATTCTTGCAATTTACTGTTATACAGTTTACTGTTCTACATTACCACACCTCTATATAAGGGCACATATGGATAATACAAAACCATATCAAACATCTTCCTAATCTATTCATACTTGCTGCAAACATGAGTTCAGGAAACAAGGGTTCCAACAAGAGAAAAGGTTATAAACATCTTCATGTGCCTTTTCCATCTCTTATATGTTAAACATACTTATGTTTTTTTTTTTCAGAAGTAATCTGCATTTCCAGTGATACATCTCAAAGTACAGATGACACAAGTTCAGGTAACACATGGACAAGGTATTTTCCATTGCAGTATGTAGTACCACCTGATGAGATAGAGTTTTATGAACCAAAGGTGGGCTCAAGCTCTTTTCCTGTTGAACCAAGAAAAAATGCAAAGGATGATGATAAGCCACTAACCCAAAAACATATTCAAAAGCTTCTATTTGATGCAAGGCCTAAAGTTCTAGGATTGCCTGCAAAGGCCACTCTTGAAGAATTTGGTGTCAAACCTTATGTTGCACCAACTGAAATTGCAGCACCAAAAGGGAAGGGGAAAGGAATCAAAAGGATGGGTTAGAAGCACCTAGTACCTAGCACTGGTCTTTCATTGTTTATGGTCTTATCAGCACTTGGTATTTCATGGTTTCAGTTTAGTTTATGTATGCCTTTTATGGCCCTAAAATAATGTGTACTTGAACCTATTTTAAATAAGTTAGTGCAGTGCTTGGTCTTACCTATCATAGTGCAGTGCAGTTACCAAATTACCAACATAACATACCAAAAGAATCTGTACATTTGGGTCAAACAAAATAACATACCAAATTAAAGTCAAACAAAATAAAGTCTAAAGCAACCATACCATTAATCAATCAAGTTTCAAGGCATATAATGCCATAAACATCTAAAACAACTTAATTGACATTGTGCATAAGACATACTAGAAACACAGACATAACAGACATAATCATAACATACACTATCAAACACAGACATGACAGATAATTCAACCTAACACAACCACCTTCCTCCTTGGTGCTCTCTTCTTTTTTGCACCATCTTCTGTTGCTGGTGCCTTCCCCTTATCTTGACTACCTGCTCTTGTCTTTGATTGTAAACCTGTAGGAGTATCAGAATCCAAATCCACCCCTTTGCTTGCATTTTTTCTCTTTTTTGACTTTGGCATTCTTGGTCCAAGATGTTCTTTGGTTGTGACCTCTTGACCCACATTTGTCACAAGTTACAGCCTTGTGCCCTCTTGAAAGCTTACCATCCTTAACTATCTTAAAATCCTTTTCAGTGCTTGACCTTTTTCTTTCTTTCCTTGGTCTTCCAACCTGTGGATTATGTTTTGGTGGCAACAGACTAGTTGGAACAGTGCACTTGGGCCAATGGACAGGACCTCTGATTGGTTTTATGTGAAAAGAATATACTTTCTTCCAAGTCTCTAACCTATATCATGGATGTACCCATTCCTCTGGTAATACAACCTCTTGGTAGCTTGATCTGCATTTTCTTTCAAAATCCTTGTAGCAGTTGGTGTGAGTGGTCCATCACACCTTGCAATAACTTTGTTAACATTCACAATCCTGGCAAGTTCTATTATTAGGTATTGCAATCTAAGTACTTACATGGAATGACAATTGAATAGCACATGGAATGTATAATACCTTCTCATGAGATACTCCCTGGCAAACTCCAATGTGGAAATAATAGGCTTGCCTCTTCCCCCTACTAGCTTCCCATTCAAGACTTCACACATGTTGTTCAATAAAACATCTGACTTGGCTATCTCTGTTTAAGAAGTTTGTTGTTTAGATAATATTAAATCAACAGATACTATGAAATCAGTTAAATTAAGAATACTATATACTTGAGAAATGTGATCTTGCCCAGTGTTGTGGAGGAATGAGATTGAACCAGTCATAAGCCTCTTTCTTGAAAGCTTTCAACTCTTCCATTGCAACTTGAAACTCTGGGACTGTTGTTGCAGTTGCTGCTTTCCATAGCATATCCTTGTATGCAGTACCATTCCACTTCAACTTCATATTCTCATTAATATGTTTCACACAATATCTGTGCTCTGCACATTGAAACAATTTTGCAATTGCTGGTATAATACCCCTGCAGTTGGAAACAATTAATTAGTTAAGTAAGTTAAGGAATTAATTAATTAGATTGAAATAAAATTAACTAGTTAAGTTAGTACCTTTTGCCTGTCACTTATGAAAGTGAAGTTGGAATTCCTGTACAGATCTAGGTCATCTCCAAGTTGATTGAGAAACCATGTCCATGACTCTGTGTTTTCTGTCTCAACAAGTCCATATGCCAATGGATAGATCCCATTGTTTGGATCAATACTCACAGCTGTCAAAAGTTGTCATGGGTATGGACCCTTCATGAATGCTCCATCTAATCCAAGGATTTCCCTCATCCCAGCTCTGAATCCAGCTTTCAAAGGCCCCAAACATATATAGATTCTCTTAAAAACTCTTGTTGGGACTTGATGATCTGCTTCAGCCTGAACATGGATTTTGACAGTTGTGTTTGGATTAGCTTGTTGCAATTCCAACACATAATCTCTTAGCATCTTATACTGATGTGTGTAATCACCCCTTAATTTCCTTTCAGCTTCTTGCTTAGCTCTAAATGCCTTACTTTCTAAAACAGTTAGTTCATGTTTTTTTGTTAGTTGCTCTTGAACAGCTCTAACAGGTATGTTAGGGTTTGTTTTCAACTGCTCAACTAATTCCTTTGAGAACCAATTGTAGGTGGCATAAAGGTTATCTCTTTTCTGTAGACATTTATGGACTGACCTGTATGTTTTTACCTCCCAAGATTCAGTCTTTTTGACTTTGGAAACTAACACAACCCATGGACATTTATTATCATCCAACAGTTTCTGTCTATTAGGTTTACCCCCATTAATAAGTCTCTCCTTAGTTACTTTTCTTTTTGTTGGGCTAGGGTTTCTTTTTTCACCCTCAGTTGGGCCTTTTTCTTGACTTGGCCCAATAGCCTGAGTTGGCCCACAATCATTGACTTCACCAGTTGGTAGAGAAAGGATAACACCTTTGCATACAGCCCTCACTCTCTCATTGTCATTCTTTTCCATTCTTATTTTTCTCCTAGTCTCAATTGAATGCTCTTTAATGTACTCCTTCACCTTTTCTCTGTTTGCAAATTTTTGACCCACATAGAAATATGTCTTGTAAATTTTTTGACTAGCATGTGCTTGTTTTCTTAACTGCTTCAACTTCTTTTTCCTTAACCTACTACCTTCACTATCACTACCTGATCCACTCTCAAAATAGTCATTTTCTAATTCATGCACATCATCTGCATCTGCTTCATCTTCAATCTCAGCTGCTTCCCTTTCTCTACACCCAACAAACTCCACAGTCTCATCAATAGTGTAGTTAAAGTCCCTCATGTCAACATCCACCTCATCTGCATTAGTATTCTCATCTACTATGAAATCACTGTCTTGGCTATCATCATCTCCTTGGCTATCATTGATTCGCGTCCAAACAGTCAAGTTTAATCACACAAGCTGACCACTTGTGAATGGTCAACCGTAATAAACTTAAAACAGCTCAGAAAGCAAATGCAATTAAGATCAGAGGAATATAGTGGATTCCTAGGTCGTTAAGTCCCACGGAGACTCAATGATGTATAAACACGTTCAGATGTCGAATAATCACTAAGGATAGTGATCAGAAAGGATTTTGATGGATAATTACACCTAAAGAAAAAGTTTTGTAAATTACAGGGGCTTAAATGCAAATTAAAGAAAATTAAAAAGCTAAAATATATTAAATAAACGCTATCACTATTTTTACAATGATGTTTTTCTTATTTATAAAACAAAATAACTTAAATAAACTATTTTAATTAAAATGTAAACTTAAATTATCTAAAAATATTACTTAAAATGGAAACGAGCGTTATTTATAAAAATTACGCGAGTGCGCAAGTAAAAACGTAAAATTTGTAAAATAAAAGTCCTAAGAGTGTAAAAACAATTTTCTTACTTACTATATAACAAAAGAAAATTTTAGAAAAAATATTTATATTTTTTTTACTTTTATATTTTTTATTATGAATTAAATACTATTTTAGATTAATTAAATGATTAAAAATACTAAAACTATTTAGAAAAATCTGAAACTTTTTTGTAAAATACTTTATACTAATACAAAGCTAAGAAAAATATAAAAAGTGTGGCAACTTATTTTAATAAGCTAGAAATAAGCTAATTTATGCGTATAAGCTAAAATGGACAAGAAGGGTTATGTATTAAACTTTGCAAAGTATAACCAGTCAAAGTCCCAAGGGCAGTTGGTGAGTGTGTTGTGTGGTGAGCTGGGTGGCCAGGGTTCGAATCCCAGCAACTCCTTTTTTGATTTTTATTTTATTTTTTTGATTTTTCTTCACAAACTTATTAAGCTAACTGAGATAAGCAATTTTTATAACTGTAACTTTTTATGAAATCTACTAATAAGCTCAGTTTGAGCTTATTTAACTCAACAGTTGACAAAAATGGAAATAAGACCAAAGTTAAAGCCAAATGGCTTATAAGCTACTTAATAAGCAAAATGAAAAATGAAAATAAGCTAAATACTATTACAACTGAACAAGCACAAAAACTTATAAATAAGCACTGAGCAAGTTCCAAATAAGCACAAGTTAGACTTATTACACAGGACACTATATGGTTTTACTAGGTACCTTTAAGCTAAATTTTAAGCACTGAGATAAGCTAGGAATTGAAAATAAACACTTGGACTAACAAGTTGACCAACTGAGCTTCTTAAAAAGCTAAAATTCTAACTGTAGTATCCACTAGAGAGCTTGATATGAGCTTATGAAAAAGCTGGTAAACACTGATTGGTTTTTGTACTTAGTTAAAATGGACAAAACAATAAGCCACTAGCAGGCTTAGTAAATAAGCTACAAATTAGAAAATTAAGCTTGGACCCTTGAGACAGCTAGGTAAGCTTCTCAAAAAGCTAAGTTACACAAGATAAGGTTCACTAATAAGCTCTGTAAGAGCTTGTGAAATGGGCTAACAAATCTGTGCACAGGGCACTTTTCAGAAAAGGTGTTCAAAACAAGCTGAAAATTAAGCACTTTATAAGCTAAGTAGAGATGAACTACTATTTTTCTAATTTAGTTAAGCAGCTAAACTTTAATATCCCAAAAGCTTAAATTCTAAATCTTAATAGAAAGATCATAAGAAAATCACCAAGTTTATTCAAAAACTGCAATTTGGAAAATTTGACTTTTTGAATTAAACTGAAAGTTGACTTAAGTGAATTTTGATCACCTCTTATTGACTGAATATGTTGTATTAGACTATAATAAGATGATATTAGGCTATGTTAACAAGTTTTAAGCTAATATTATGAATTTCATGATCTAATTCCTAACAGTAAACTGTTTAAGTGAATTTAAAGGAGATTTTGACTTTTTATCAAACAATGACTATATTTTATGGCTTGACTTAGCTATTAGGAACTAAAGTGACTTAAAACAACAATAAACAACAGCACAAATGGTCTCTAGCACAATTAACTCAGCAAATCCAAACACCATTTATGTGGACTAAATTGAAGCTTTTCAAAGTATTTCAAAGATTAAGACTATGACACTGATTAAAAACCTTATACTATTATTTAATTAGACTAAAGAAACATTAAAAAATAATAATAATAACCTATAACTCAAGAATGGGAATTATGCTATTAAAACTGTCAAATTAAAATTTTTATAAACTACAAATTAAAAAGAACAAGCCTACTGTGTTATTGTTTAATTTTACTTAAATACAACTTAAAAACATAAACATACAAAGATTTAAACTAGTAATTGACTTCAATAGTGAAATGCTAAAATGGAGTAACAAACTTACAAGATGGATTTCAAATGAAAGCTGAGAATCAAAGCACAAGACCAATCCTAATGCTTCCCAAGAAGCTCTATACCAAAAAGCAATCCAAAATCAGCTCTGCTTCAGTTTCTTGATCATTTCTCTATAGATTTTTGATTTTTTACTAATTTTTTCTTGATTTTTATGAATTTTTGCTTTTTGCTTCTAAACTGAATTTTAAGGGTTTCTAATAGCTTAAATAAGCTATCTAGGAGCTTATGTGATCTTATAAGTCCTTATTAACAGATACAAACAACATTAGGACACATTGAAAATTTGAACTTGAAAATTTCACAAACATGAAATAAGACTGAACTTTGAAATTAAGGATTGGAAAAGATTCAAATATACTTTAATAACTTAAACAAAGTACTGGAAAGACTTAAAATACACTGGAAGACTTAAAATATTAAAAACGACATTACCTAAACTAAAATTACACTACTTACTTTCCCACACTGCTTCTTTCCTCTTCTTTATAGATCTTTTGAACTCTGTGGGTCCCACTTGATCTTTCCCATCAATAAACTCAGCCTTTGGATGAGTCAAATTCATCTTGGCCATCAAATAGTATTTTGGCGCCAAAAGTCCTAAAGCAGGTTTTTAAGCATTTAATGCTTCTTGGTGTTTGTGGAGGTGGAGGGGGGTTGGTATACAGCTGGGGGGATAAGATAGCAAGGTGGAAAGTGGTGGTGAGGTGGTTAAACCACCTGGTTTCTGGTTTGCAGTGGAGAGTGAGAGGAGATGTACAGTAACGGCGGTATTATTTCTATTTAAAAAGTGGGTCGGGTTGGATATTTGGGCCAGCTGGGTTTAGGTTGGATTTGGATTGGGTTTTAATAATTAAAAGGGATCCGTTTGGTTTGTTAGCTAGTAACCCAAGGACTAATGTTGTAATTCTGCCAAACATGAAGGACCAAACCTGTCACTTTTCCAAAATTATAATAAGGACCATTCCTGCCATTCTTTAATAGTACAAGGATAATATTTGAATATTTTCCATTTTTATAAATCCAAGGACCATTTTTGTCATTTATGAATAGTACAAGGACTAATTTTGATTATTTTCCATTTTTGAATATCCAAGGACTATTTATGACACTTTTCAAACTTGAGGGACTAAAGTTGTAATTTTGCAATTTTTTAAACCTTGAAGGGTTTGTTTTGACAACTTTTGAATCCCATGGACCTTAAATGATTTTTTACTTTATTTTGATTTACCAGGGACTGTTTTTGACAACTTTTGAAACTTGGGGGACTAAAACTGCCAATTATGCAAACTTGATACGTTTTTCATCTGATTTTTATGTTTTTGCATTTAAAACACATAAAACACTTGTTTGTGATATTTTCATCATTTTGATGCATTTATGAGTGTTTTCAGATGTTTTTGCAGTCTAGATGGTACAAAAATGATGAGTATTTAGACACTCATCAATCATCCTTAGTTTCACCCTCTATTTCACTCTCAGTTTGACCCTCAACTTCACTTTCAACATTGTCACTAGGATTACCCATTCCAACCTCAGGATTTGTTTCAAAATTCTCACTAGGATTTGTTTGAACATTAATTGGTGGTGATATAATGTCCAAGTCAGCAAATGGGTCAAAGTTAGGATCTTGTGACTCTACATATGGGTCATAAGAAGAGTAAAAATCATTTACAAACTGACTAGGGACTTGAGAAGACTCATCATTAGTAACTACAATACTTTGCCCTTGATCTTTACCATTGCTTTGACCTATATCTTTACCTACACGCCCTTCATTGACATCCAAAACTACTTTCTTAGCCACTGGGGTAATCCTTTCCTTTGATGTTATTGGTTCATTTAACTCTTCTATTACAAGTTTTTTATGCTTTGGTTGTATGTAAATGTCAGGATTGGTCTTTTCATGCTCAACATATACATCAACTAGCTTAAGACCTTCCATCACATACTTGCCTAATAACTGAACATCTTTGTCACATGCTAAAGGCTCTAGTCCATTGTCTAAATCATAATCATGTTTCAAGAAATGGTAAAACATCAACCTATGACCATCATGACCTAAGTCTTCTAGCATGGAATCAATTTCATGGATTGAAAACTGATCACTGTCTATCAAATCCACAAAAGTAATCTTACCATTCTTGTAAATCCTGTTGGGTGCATTCGTGAAAAAACCACCATGATTGAGCTTGATGGAAAACAGAGTAGAGTTTTTATCTGCAAATAATTAAAGGAATCAATCAGAAAAGGGTTTTAGACATTAAAACACCAAACAAAGTATTGCAAACCCAAAAATGCATAAACTAATGATTAAAAACATACGTCACTTAACAACATTGTCAAAAAAAACTAAAAACTGTCACTTACGATACATGCAATAGGGGTCTCGATCAAGAATATCATTTGCTCTAATTTCATACAATGGGGCCACCATCTGATTCTTTGCGAAGTATCAACACAAATGTTAGTGCGTTTTTCACACTTGACTTGGGGAAGAAGAAGATTAAATCGTGGGTTACTGGTGAAAAAGATTTTAGTTTTGGGGATCACTGACATGGTAGATGGGATTAATAAATGGTATGTACTTTGGAAATGACGGAAATACCCCTTTAAAAAAGTAAGTTAACTGCCGTTAGTGGGAATTGGTGGGCCTAGTTGGATGGAGGGACGAACGGTGCATAACGTTTGCCACTTATGGACGGACGGTGCAACTTTTTTGGTCAAAGGACAAAACCCTGCGGTCAACGCAAACCACAAGGACGAACGGTGTAATTTACTCCATCAATAATAATAAACACGCGCTGTTTCTTAAAAGTTGTTGATTTGAGCAAATGCCGACTAGGGCTTGTTGGTATAGTCAGTATTCTTGAGGCTTTACGAGTGAATGTGTTTATAGAGAAGCTCAACTTGTCAGAAAACGCTCTTCACGATTACAATGCTTCATTGGACTTTGTTGATGAGATAGGAGCTGAAAAGCATTGTGTAAACAATCCCAAAGGGAACTGCATTTTACAACTGTCATCTGCTATTGCTAAGGCGATACACCTTCGGCAACTTGATGTCAGCAATAACGGTTTCTCTGAGGAAGTAGGAGAAACGTTGTTTGATGCGTGGTCAACGCGCTCAAGATGTGGTGTGACACAAAGCCATATTGAGGGAAACATTGTTCATTTATCAGTTGAGCCTAAACAATGTTGCAAAATTAAACCTTTATGTTGCACAAGGTTTACAGTTTTGTAACCCTTAGAACCTCTCCAATTGTTTGTTGATCGCTTTTCTTCCAACCGTTTGGTGAATAGTTTATGAAGACTTTTTTTTATTTTTATGTTGATTTTTCAAATGAATCTTTTTACATAATAAAAGAATCATGTTATTTCCAATCAAATTGAGAGATTATGAGAAACCCTAGCTTCCTTCCTAGTTTTATACTTCAACTCATAGTTGTCAGGATCCCGATCCTGATCTTAGGATCTTACGATTTTACGATACTGTAAAGCAAAAACAATCCGGATCCCACATAGGATCTTTGCAGGCTTAAGATCTTATAGGATCCAGATCTTTACCATACGATCTTACGATCTAATCCGATCCGATCTTACTTTTCTCAGATTACAAACTAAAAAACTACAAATTTATGGGTTGTTTGTTTGTAGAATTCAAAAAATAACATGTTAATCTTTTTAAACATTTTATAATTATAATTTAGGATAACATTTATATGAAACATTCATAGTATTTTATTGTTATAATGTATTAGAATTTGTAAATTTGTATAAAATTACATAAACTATTAAGAATTAACATTCGAGTAGGATCTTACGATCCCGATCCGATCTTACGATCACGATCTTGCAAAGACGAAAACGATCCTGGGTAAGATCCCGATCTTGACAACCTTGCTTCAACTTAATCATTTTTGAAGCTTTGACAATATCTGTCCTTGAGCTTTCTAACTTCTCACAGATAAAGCTCAAACTTCCAAAGCTATATGACTGAAAATATAAAATAGACAAAATTAGTCCCTCTACTTTATTTTCCAGGTTGAGAGTTATACTTTCAACATCCCCCTTAACTCCAACCTGGAAAAAGTTTATCATGTTGAAGCTTATTTAACCCTTTTGTCAAAATATCTACAAAACTGATTTTCTTTGTTTCAATAACCCCAACAACAACTTTATCTCTTACAAAATGTAAATCAATTTCGAAATGTGTAACAATTCACATTTATGAGGTCATTATTTAATTATTTACTTTACTTAATCTTTTATTTTTAAGTAAACTTACTTTTACGAGTAACCAGATTAGTTCAATCGCATACGTTGTTAAACGTACATTTAACTCAAACCGACTATGCCCAGTCTACATATTTTATGCATTTTGGTTCCCTTAAAGATATTTTTTTATAAGTCACATTTCAAGTTTTCCATTTTTATGTAAACTTTTCACATTTTACGTTTTATGCGTTTTTGACCTACGTTTTTAAGTTTATCAACGTTTAAATACCCCAATAAACTTGTGTCTCATCTAAAATACTAAAATTAGTTATTTTGACATCTTATAACATTTTTATAAGTTTTGGGATTTTATATTACCCGATTTTATGTTTCGTGTCTTAAAAACTTTACGTTTGTAATTATGGGGATCAAACAATACCCTCTAATCACTAAATCTATCAATGAAACACAAGATAAGTTACAAATCTACCTCTTCTCATCTGTGCGTCACAACTACTTACACACATTAACACATGTCTCACCCCATTTACTTATGTCTTCCACTAACTAGTTTTATAACATTAACTACTCATTTCTACATGCCAAATAAGATCAAAATATCCAACTCTTACTCCTCCTCTCTATGTGAACGACCAAAAACAGCCCACAACACCATCCCATCTCAAATTTTACCAAGTTTCTTGATCATAAGTCCTTTTAGCCAATACATGGTTTGTTTTACTCAAAATCAATCATCACTCATCATTTATATGTTTTCTTTGGAAGATTTTCAAGGGTGCTGCATGTGTTCTTATATTTATTCGAATCTTGGTTTTAAAGGGTTTATAAGATTGGGTTAAAGATTTGAAGACTAGATTTAGATTGTTAGTGATTTTTAAAACGTTTGATTTTGGTGTATTTGTTGTTTTCATCTTTTCCTTGTAAGACCATGTTTATTTTTCTTGTTCCTATTCATTTATTTTATTTGTAACTACTAATTTCTCATGTATTTTTATGTTGTAAGTTTGGTTTTGTAATATTTGGATATTGTACTACACATTTAAATCATAAAAACTACCTTAAAAAAGCCCTAAATACTAGTTACAAAACTTGAATTTTGATCAGCCCCAAAGATAGAATTAACTTATCAACTCTGTAGACTTTTGAGCTTCGGTAAAAAGATAGAGTTTTAGAGCTATGTCGGATCTTCTATTTTCCGGGTGGCTCATTCTGTAACTCATCCTGATGATTAAATTAGAGCCAAAACGGTAAAACATGTCAAAATCTGCACTTCGAACTTTATTGGCTGCATAGAAAACTCTGTTGCACAAAGAATAAAAGTTGTATTTAATACTTTAACTTGAACGTGACCGCAAAAACTAGATTAAACGGACTTGTAGAACTCAAGGTGACGGGACTGCATTGAGCAGCCCAAAAATATGTTGTGACACTTAAGAGAATATTAGTAACTTTAAATATGTTATGAAATTTTAAGACCCTAAGACCTATAGATTTTATAAAAACATTTAAAAACTTTTCCGAGAACATAAAAACCAAATCATAACACTTTATGGTTTAAGAATAACAAAATTATTAAGTTAGGAAAACTAGTTAAATAAAAACTAAAAACTTGACAGATAGTATTATTTTGACCACTTTTATTTAAAAACCAAAGTGGTAAGACCCACTATTAGCAAAATAGACTTATTTACCTTTCTATAGATTAAATTAGACTTAGACATACCATTTACGATATAGATGAATTTATAAAAATAACATAAAACCCAACCTTTGATAACTTATAAAATAGGGCTTGTAAACATTTTTAAACTGGAAAAAACGAAAATTTTACATTTTTATAAACTTGTAAAATGTGTACAATGTCTAAAGTATATAATTACTTTTATAAAACTTATTCGTACTTTCTCATTATATTTATAAACCTAGGACGCACTTATTATATCTTCAGATCGTCACTAAACTCGCGACTTCCCGATACATTTTATCTCGTCGTATCCTATTGCTTATCGTTACGGTGAGTTCATAGCCCCACTTTCACTCTATAGACTGTTTTTACAAACTCCTTGGGAGAGATACATGCTATTTTACGATTGACACAAGTACTTTAAAAATGTATGCTTATCTGAATGTTTTATTCACACTAAGTACCACTATTGTCAAACTCAAGTCCTTATATTATGAACCATTAATCAATTGTGTGTGAGCATAAATATTGTGAATAGGCCTATTGGGATTGAAGAATCCCGTTTGTGTTGATTGGATAGACAATCAAACGCACTATATTTGAGATACCAGGTATACAACAAATGCACTATATTTGATTTTTTTTTACTGATTTATGACTATTGTGGGTTACACAATTGTCTCTTAAACTTAAAATCTTGTGATCCACTATATATTTATAAACCTATGAATTTCACTCAACCTTTGTGTTGACCTTTTTAGTAGTATCTCGGGTTCTTATAGTACTAGTTGGCATGGAGACGCAAAGACATTTTGAAGGATTGCATTTTATTATCATTTGACAAAGACTTAAAAACTTTTATGTTCGATGTAATATGCTCTGTTGTAAGCCCAGGCGGCCGATTAATTCCCACATAATTACTGATCAGTCACTAAGCGCCCGGATTTATCATAATCGGCCTATTTAATCGGTTTGGTCAAAGATCGCTTAAAAATCAATCAACAAACCAATTAATCGGATAAAATCGGTATAATCGGATTAGTCGGAAAAAATCGCTTAAAAATCGGTCAAAAAATTGATTAATCGGACAAAATCGGTTAAAGATCGCTTAAAAATGGTCAACAAACCAAGTAATATCTATGTTTGACTTTGAACTTTGAAGAATTATGTATTATGTTTATATTTAAATACTTCAATATTTGAACTTTGATGAACTATGCTTATCTCATACATATAATATAATATAATATAATATAATATCTAGAATTATAATTTTGTGCATAAAAATTTCAACCCAATTAATCCTCGCCTAACCGATTAATCGCTAGGCCCTACCCGACCGCCTCACTAGCGCCTAGCGATTTTTACAACCTTGGTAATATGTATTACAAAACTATTTAGGACCTCTTTGTAAACTATGATGTTTAATTTAATCGAATGATAATCTTTTCAAAACATCTCATTTATTGTCGTTTTCTATATCTTGAACTTTGTGCTATGTAGTGACACCCAGTGACATTATCTTTCGCTGTGATATTTGGGCAGTGTTACAGATTGGTATAAGAGCTTTAGTTATAGAGAACCATGTTGCATTTTATACCTAGACTATAACTACTATTTACATTTAACCCCGCCTCAGTGATTATCGTCTTACACTTTCCGTGCGCCATGCTTGTTCTTTAAAACATCATTGTTTTACTTATAAAAAAAGGATATTTATATATACTTGATTTGCTTTCGACTACTTATATCTGTTTAACAGCGTGTTACTTCTTATTTATATAAAGGTTATTTTTATAAATATTTTACCGATTCTTACCCTTTATACTCAGTCTCCATCGTATCGTGTCAAACCCTACTTATCCCAATTTTATGTATCTGTTTCATCAGATTACTAAACTGTTATACATACTTATTCATTTTAATGATCCCCTAAAACTTTCTCAGACATTGTGAGTGACACGGTGGTCTCATTTATTTTCCAAATACATTGTAATTGATTACAATGATCGTTAAACTTTTCATAACTTTACATAATACCATTTCATAAAATAACGAATCCCGTTACAGTTTATAGATTTTCCTTGATTGTCTTACCCCCGTCTCCGAATATAAATTTCAACATTTTTCGTAAACTTTTTAAACACTTACATCGCCTCGTAATCCATCGCCTAAACACATACCGGTTGATTAAAACAAGACTTTAGTCCCCCACTTCGTAATGTGCCGCCTTAGAACACCTACTTTCTGAACACGGCTTTATAACGACCCATTCTTCTACACTTGTGGTTTTGAAGAGTTACACCGCCTGTGTAAGCAACCGTAAAATTTTCTCAATTCATTTACTATTATGAACTTGATTTTAATTTCTATGAAAGCTTATTAAGCCATTTTTATGCCGTATATTTTTTTACGAACTACAATTCGACAACCAATGCGAGACGTAATTTTTTTTTGAACTTATGCGAGACGTAATTCACAAACACATTTAACGAGCCTTATATTATTCTTTTTCTTTGTTTTCTTTCTTGGACTGAAACACCACACAAGCCCAACACACTCCTCTTTCTTCTTTCTTTGGGCTATGGAACACTACCAGCCCATCCAATGTTATATTTTTCTTTGGCCTGGTATACAATCGAGTACAAGCACTCTCTTTGAATTCCCTTTTGATTTGTAATGTGCCATGAAATAGAAAGTCTAGACCCAACACAAACACTACACATCCTTTTTTTTTTCTTTTTTCTTTTCTTTTTCCCATGCATTGAAAACCAAACAAGACCAATATACAAACCTAACTATTAAAATAATACCTAATTACACACCTTGACCTTTTTTGACTTTGTTAACCAATGAATATTGTGTTCCCTTCCAACATTTTCGACATGACTACTCCATGCACGCCCCTAATACTTACCGATCGTGTATGAATGTGTGACATATTGGATTTCATAAACACATCATATCATAACAAAAAGGGACGTATGGTTTAGGTTCTAGAGAGAGAAAGTAGAAGAGTTTTGGGAACTTAGTGAGACAAAGAAAAAATGATATTGTGAAGCTCCAACCCTCTACTTTGGGAGGTAGAGGGTATTTATAGTTTCTTACAAGACACGCCTCCTACGAGCTGTGGATCAGGCATACAGTGGGTAAAGACCCGTCCGTCCTCCACGGTGTTACTTAACAAACTACTTACTAACATTAAAATGACTACGACTACGAGCTTTCTAATGAATACATATACTTGAGGTGACCGACTCTTTAACTACCGGATTTACTAAATCTTATCAATCTCCCCCTATGGGAGGTCACCTCAATTTACATTGAATACAAACAAATATTACATTTTGATTGTTCTTGGATTCTTGATTAAGTTCTTTGCTCTGTAGCCCGTAGTATTTGATTCTTTATGTTCCGCATGTTTTGTTAATTCAAGTGGAGGTCTTTAAATGATCCACGTGATGATGAGTTTTGAGCCAGCTTTGAGGTCATCAACCACCATAAATCTCTGACTCATCCATTGTTGTGTCGCCATCATGTGAAGTTGTGACTTTTGGACCGACATGCTCACATTATGGATCATGATATCTTCTCATCAGAGTAGCAGAAGCTTTTGTTAATCATAATATTTCCAGCAGCGTAGCAGAAGCATGGAGTGAAAATATCAGAGCCAGTTGATGACGATATGTACTTATCATGATTTCTTTAGAAATGAATGTGTTGTGTGAGCATGCGGCTATGGATTGACTTCTCAATTCTGATCAGCTGCAAATTTTGGCTGTACCTGCATACAATAATTAGCAATGAAGCGCACGAAAGTGTCTTTGATCACTTTTGTTGAATTGAGGTACACGGCCCACAGTTCCCCGTTGATCAGTACAAGTATTGCCTGTGATCAGGTATTATTCCGAAGAATCTCCTTGACAGGGTTTCGCAGCTGCTTTAGCCGTTCTCAATCCGGAACGTCTCAAAGAAGACAACAAGGAGTGAGTGAACCAGCGAATTGAGATTCACTGATTGATGAAAAAGATTTGGAAACAATTGTGGTATTGCTTAATATAAAGGGTTTTTCAATACAACGAAGGTTTTATGAAAATCAGTTATCAATCATAAATACCCTTTTAATTTTTGAAAACATAATACACAGTTGACGTGCTAAAGAAAAGAATTTTTGAGCACAACGACCGGTTTTTCAAAGGTATCCGTCAACCCATTTCCTGGACCAAGGTTGATTCAAGATTGAATCGCCCCATCGTTTCTATCCAGTTGTCACATGTGTTGGGAATTCTGTGAAACAGTGATTCTGCTGATCGAGAAACAATGGATTCTGCTGAAGAAGTGGTTTCTGCTGAAGTAAAATAAACATACAAAGTAGGAACTATGTTGAAGTTATTCTACTGAAGTAGTGAAGCGATTGAAATCTTGAAGCCGTGGAATCTACTGAAGTAGTGAAGCAGTTGAAATCTTGAAGCCGTGGAATCTATTGAAGTAGTGAAGCCGTGGTTTCTGCTGAAGCACAAGTGGATTCTGCTGAAGTTACATTTCTACTGAAGTAGTAAAGCAGAAATCGTGATTATGCTAATAGAGTGAATCCACGTAGGATAGGGAGGCGCAGTATTATTTAATGCTAGCCCATCATTATTATTGTACTGCCCGAGGATAGCTTTAGTGTACTGCCCAAGGTTAGCATGGGCATGCGTATGGGCTTTACATTTATTATTTAGTTGCATGCTTGTACTTTAGTTGCATGCTTGTTCTTTTCCCAAGAAAGGGAATAGTGTTCCTTGTCTATAAAAGGAACATAGGTCTTATGTATTAAGAAGTGAGAAAACTTTTTCAGAAAAACATTGAAGAAAAACCTCTTTAGAGAGGGTGTAAAGATCCATAGAGGATCATTAGTTTTATAAGAAAAACCTTGTTGGTAACATTGATTGTGTTCTTATTATTCCGCTGTGCATGTTCAATCATTGTTATTATACACTCTAGTTGAGTCCGGATCTAGGTTTATACAATTGGTATCAGAGCGGGTGGCTCTTGATCTTGAGTTTACAAGGTTTTTCGAAGAAAAGATTCAAAACTCGAAGTTGTTAGTAATTTTCGTAGTCTTACTGTTGGGCTGTTTTAAAACAGCGATAACTTTGTCTTGAACCGTTGGATCGAGCTACAATTTATTCTGGTGCATCTCGGTATAGTAATCTAAAGCTTCACTGGAGGGATTGTCAATCAGAGCTTCCAATCAAAAGTTATCATGTAGAAGTCTGTGAAAAGATCCGTAAGGATACTTCAGACCTTGTTTTGAAACAGTCATAACTTGGTCGTTAACCGTTGGATCGGCATAAAATTTGGACTGGAAGCTCTTGGTATATCAAGGAAGGTTTCCACCGAAGGGATTGTTGATCTGAGGTCTCAGTCAAAAGATACACGTGCCAGAAAACTGCTGCAGACACCATCATGTAAGTTAAATTTTTCAAGTTTTTAGTAACACCAAAAAGTGTCACTAAAGACCAAAAAGTGTCGTCTTTATACTTGTCGTGGTATGATATAAACACTTTGACTGTGTTCGTAACCCACGAGGGTTTTGATTGGTTGACGTGGGGAAAAGGGTTACTGATTGGTGACAAATTTTCATTCATTTGTGAAATTCAATGTGGGGTGATGTATGATTGTTATGGTGTGGATCATTAATTTGATTGGTCTATTGGGTTATCACTTGGGTTACAAAGTGTAGAGGTCTATCACATGAGATCACGTGTAGTCAAATTTTTTCTCTCCGCGTTCTTTCTTTGAAGGTTTACGTAAGGTTAAACAAAATTTTGGTCCCCACCATTTTATTGTTTCTTTGAAGTTCATAAGGTTGTTCTTTGGAATTTTCTTTGCTACATTGACTCTGTGCAATCTTTTCTCCTCAACATGGCTATATCTGATAATCAATGGGATGATGGTACGTTTCCTTATTTAATGGATGATGAGTACGAAGTCTGGGCTAAAAAGATGGAACACTGGATCAAGAATAATGATATGAATATCTGGAAGGTGATCCAAAATGGCAACAGTTTAAAAAGGGTTGGAAATGATCGTGATGGTAACTTCATTATTAGATCCTCCAACATTGCGGATGAACACATTCTTTGTACAAAGAGAGTCAAAGGCCGCAACTATCTTGCTCAAATCTATTCCTGTGATCATGTAGCATTTTCGCCATATGGATGATGGAAATCTTATATGGAATGCTATCAAAGCAAGGTTTGGTGAAAAGGCTGATTTCAAGAAGATGAGCAAGGAAGTTGATCTTGAAGGTTATCTTTGAAGGATTTGCTAGTCCGCCATTTGCTTTCATGGGTATCTCTCAGGTACATACTTGTGATTATAGTTGTAAAGAGAGATATAATGAACTTAAAGAAGAGTATGATGCTATGAAACCTAAGTTTGATGAATGCTATGTTGATAATGAAGCTCATAAACTAACATTAAAAACTCTAGAAAGACAAAAGGTATGGTTTCAAAAGAATCAAATAGCATATGAAGAAAAGATAAAGGTGTTACAGTTTGATCTAGAAATTGCAAATAATTACTTAAAACTGTCTGAGAAAGCAAAGGCTGATGCTTTGTCTGAGAACCTAGAGCTTAAAGAAAAACTAGCTGAGGAAATAGCTAGGCATAAACAATGGTTAATCTCGGTGACAATCGGCTAGAGAAATCTATAACAATCAATCTGTAACCTCTGGCCTAGGTTTAGGTTTTCAAAAGTATGTAGGATTGGAAGCTAGGAATGATGGTCGTAAATCAACACCAGGAGGCTTAGCTAATTTTAAAAAGGAAGGTGATTTACATCTTTGTCCACTGGACCTATTAGAGGTGAATTCATGCCAACTGACCTGACCATTTCTGTTGACTTTGATGGATCACACCATTTATATGGCAAAAGTCAAGTGACTTACGGACCTTAGTAGCAAAACTACTTGACGTGTCTCTTGCTCTACAAGTGACGAGTCATCGAATCTAAAGTCCCTGACTATACCTCATGTGATTCAAGTGAAAAGTCTGACTCACCTAGTAGCACATCCATGACCACACCCAAGTCCATAGTAGCTGATGATGAGCTCAAAACAAAGCCAGTTGCTTATGCTATTAAACACAATTTTGCTTCTAGATCTGTTTTTGATAAGTTTAAATGTAATAAACAAAGTTGTGTTAAGAATAAGTCATTTAAGAAGAAGTCTTGTTTTGTGTGTGGTAGTAAACTCCATCTTATTATAGACTGTGATTATCATGAGAAAAAGATGAGTGTTTCCTCTGGCCATAAGACTTCTAGACCCACATGGACTAATGTTGCTAGTATTCCTCCATTTGTTCCCAAATCTGCACATGTGAGAGCAGGGAAAACCGGTTCCTCTTGGTAAACCAAAGGTGTATGCATCTGTTTTACGCTAACAGGCTTCATAAGCCTTTTCCAGTTCCCTACGGTGGAGGATATTCTTCACCGATGACTCTTGGTTGGTGGAGCATAAGGCTAGGCTTATGCCTTATAGACCTAAAAGTTCTTATTTTCAATCATATACACCTTATGTATCTCATATGACCAAGGCACATGGTGGAGTTAGTGTGGCAAATGTTGTTAAGCCCTCAACATGTTATTCTTGGAAAACTCAAAGGAAGCGTTCATTCGGGTACCCAAGAACAAAAGTCGTGTCAGTGCATTGATTGAGGGGAGGCATAAGCCTAAGGGGAGGCTTATTGTTGTAATTTTTAGTCTAACCATTTTTGCATTTGTTTGGATCCTCATACGCCTAAGGGGAGGCTTAGTGTTTCTGCTGACACTACAAATGTCTTTGGTTTCGCTCTTGCTTGATGGTATCTTGTACATGTTTTGGTTATTTTTATTCTTTCTTAGTTAAAAAATCCGTGTTATGTTTTGTGTTTAGTGATTAAAAACCTCTAACCTGCATGTGTTCAGTTTCTACTCATTCTTGATTGCAGGTTTTGGTGTTGGTTCATTACCCCACCACTCATGGTTTTCATCTCACCATGTCTTTCTGACACAAGAGTTGGCTAGCCCACAAGATTATGGCTTGTGGTAAAGGCTGAGGAAATCCATAAATGGTAATCAACTCACCATGATGATGACGGCATTCCATCAAAGAGTTGGCTAGTCTGAGCAAGCGGCTACGGTAAAGACACATCAAATCCGTTTATATGGTTCTTTGGTTTGCCTATAAATCGATGGTTATCGGTGTACCATAGTTTTCGAACTTAAACATTTGGCTACTCAGTAGTGATGGCTATTGGTAAAGAGACATCAAATCCATTATTTTCAATGATTCACCTCTCACGAGGAGTTAACACACACGGATGTGATGAGAATAGTTTGAAACCGATATGTATTGATGTACCATATGTCATTTGTTCTGCAAAGACACGGCGTTTCAAAGTTTGGTCATCATAGAGATGTAATTGTTTTGGTTATTTGCTACTGCTGCTCGAGTACAATCCTCTAGTTCGAAGTGTTAGCGATTGTTGGGAAGGATTGTTGGGAAATTTTGTTAAATGATTCAATCCTCTAGTTCGAAATTATTAAAGATCAGGCTGGAACTTAAATGATCCAATTCTCTTGGCTTCTACAATCGTATCATTTAAATTCGTTTAGGGAGGATTGTTGGGAATTCGTGAAGCAGTGATTCTGCGATCGAGAAACAATGGATTCTGCTGAAGAAGTGGTTTCTGCTGAAGTAAAATAAACATACAAAGTAGGAACTATGCTGAAGTTATTCTACTGAAGTAGTGAAACAATTGTATAAGAAGTGGTTTATAAGAACAATCATTGTTATTATACACTCTAGTGAGAACATAGGTCTCATTAATTGTATAAACCTAGATCCGGACTCAACTAGAGTGTATAATAACAATGATTGAACATGCACAGCGGAATAATAAGAACACAATCAATGTTACCAACAAGGTTTTTCTTATAAAACTAATGATCCTCTATGGATCTTTACACCCTCTCTAAAGAGGTTTTTCTTCAATGTTTTTCTGAAAAAGTTTTCTCACTTCTTAATACATAAGACCTATGTTCCTTTTATAGACAAGGAACACTATTCCCTTTCTTGGGAAAAGAACAAGCATGCAACTAAAGTACAAGCATGCAACTAATGAGACCTATGAGTCAGAATCATTGTTATTATACACTCTAGTTGGTAACCTTGTTGGCATCATTATAAGAAAACTTTTTCTCACTTCTTAATACATAAGACCTATGTTCCTTTTATAGACAAGGAACACTATTCCTTTTCTTGGGAAAAGAACAAGCATGCAACTAAAGTACAAGCATGCAACTAAATAATAAATGTAAAGCCCATACGCATGCCCATGCTAACCTTGGGCAGTACACTAAAGCTATCCTCGGGCGATTACAATAATAATGATGGGCTAGCATTAAATAATCTTTAGCCTCCCTATCCTACGTGGATTCACTCTATTAGCATAATCACGATTTACGCTTTACTACTTCATAGAAATGTAACTTGCAGAATCCACTTGTGCTTCGAGAAACCACGGCTTCACTACTTCATAGATTCCACGGCTTCAAGATACTTCAACTGTTTCACTACTTGATAGATTCCACGGCCAGATTACTTCAATTTGTTTCACTACTTGATAGAATAACTTCAGCATAGTTCCTACTTTGTATGTTTATTTTACTTCAGCAGAAACCACTTCTTCAGCAGAATCCATTGTTTCTCGATCAGCAGAATCACTGTTTCACAGAATTCCCAACAACATGGTTGATCTATTAGATAGATCTCACATGCCACCACCAAGATATTGTTTGATGTTGGCTCTAGAAGGCTTTCCATCTTCATTGTGAATATTATACATGTCACTCGGATGTTCTGGCAATACCACAAGGATAATGCGTAGGACTCTTAATTATATTCTTACTTTCCACATTGTGTGAAACAACAAGTCTTCAAGAATAATGTGTCCTAATGAGATATATTGATGATCTAATGGCTCTAGACTCAATCGTGGATATTTGGTTTCCTATGCCGGAGACTAGGGAGAGGGTCTTCTTCTTCAATATCAACAATCTCTAAGAGAAAGTTGATAGATTATGTAGGTTCCCCATGAGAATGAAACAAGCCCTTTTAAGAGGAACTTGAGTAGCTTGGGAAGTTTAGTGCAGTGCGTCACTGGGTCCATGACGTCTTGTCTTCAATACCAGTGTTACCTTAGTAACCACTAGTAGCATGTGTATTGAACCCGGTTTCTGCCTAAGGTTGAATTAATGGAGGGCTATTTCTTTTCACCCTTTTACGTTCAATTCTTTTTCATTCTTCAACCCCTTCAGTGCTTACCAAGATTTCTTTACTAGAACCTTGTTGGGTTTATTCCAGTTCTAGCTCTATTTCAGTCCGCACACTTCTCATTTCTCACTTTTCTCCTTTTTTCATCATACCTAAGGACTCTACACTATCTAGTAGATTGTCCTTAGGTAGATCCCTTCGGCTCTGGCGGGATCGTGGGAACGAATACCTAACCTAACCATCCTTATATCTCCATGCATAAAGTAAAAATTGGTCGGTCTTTTGGTATTGTTCTTCCGCCTCGAAACCAATTGAAAATCAATCAAGGTACTTGTGATATAAAATCAAAGTATTTTGTACCTTAATTGTTTTTGATATTTTAGAAATGCTCCCCCTCAACATGTGCTTCAAGTATTAGAAATTATTTTAGCACATTGAGGCAAGAGGACTTGTGAGATCTTAGATTGAGAATGAAAGATCCAATTTTTTGATTAACATTTTCTAAAAATGATCATCATCACTTCCCGATTAAATCAAGTATTTAAATACTTTGAATAAAATACTTTGGGAAGGATGAGGTTTTCTTATGATTGCTCCCCTCAATATGTGCATCGAGATTCGGAAGTGTTTTGCACATATTAGAGAGAACCTGTACTTAGAGACAAATCAATCACGTTTCAACAAATCAATCACGTTTCAATCTTTTTTGTTTTGAGATAGATGCTCCCCCTTAACATGTGCATGGAAAATTTGAAATCGTTTGGCACATGTAGGAGGAGTGCTTGTTTTTATCTTTATAAGACCACTTATTGAATTATCAGTTTATATCTAATTTAAATCACAAATTCTCCCCCCGATCACAATTTTCAAATCCTTTGAGATTTGTGATCTCTATTGATTTAAATTGTTTTTTAAAGCTTTTGAGGGGAATTTGTGACATGCTTTTAAAACATTTAACTGATAAGGATCAAAATCTGAGACTTTAAACTCCAATGATTAAACATGCTTAAGTATCTTATGAAAACACCACATTAGACTTGGTCTGGATCCAATCGTACAAAAACATTGTTCTTTTTGATTATCCAAAATTAGACCTTGCTCGATTACATGCCAATTGTTTGAAAAATAATTTTTTGATTTGATTGAAATCATTTTCCCCCTCAATCAAAGACATAAGTTTTTGATTGAGTGTTAGAAATTTTGACAAATGATAAGTCCAGATGATTTTCAAAAATATAGTCTGAGTTATTTTCAAAGCAATTTTTTTTCATTAGATTACAAATATTTTTCAGAATAATATTTAGAAGGAAAAATGTTTGTGATGGAAACATTTGTCCTTTTGGCGACAAACATTTATTTTTAGAATCAGAGCATGAGGTTTCAAAAATTAATATAAGCATGGCTATGTTCTTTCTTTTACAACTGGTTACTGCCTGAAATGACAGTAAACTATTATTTTTCTCCATCCTTTGTTTATATAAGGTTTATGTACATTCGAACTGCATCTAAAGACCCGTGCCATTCCTTGAGTGACAAATCAAAGTCCGTAGATGTTATCGAAGAATAGAAATAGATGGGAAAAAATAATAATACTTTTGGGCTTTTTCAAAGATTTTCAGATTTTTTATGGATTTTTGAAATTTTATATTTTTTTGTTTTCTTTTTGTGGGTTTTATAATTTTGTATTTTGCTTTTTGAATAAATATGTACAAGAGTTAGTTGAAGAAAAGCCTTTACTCCTCGTCTTCCTCTTGAAGACGTTTGAGTTTTTCCGGTTGTAGACTCTTAAGTCCAAGTCGTGGAAAACGTTCTCTAGGAAGAGCTTTAGTAAAGATGTCTGCCAGCTGATATTCAGTTCTCACAAAATATAGTTCCACTACACCTTTCTCCACTTGCTCCCTGATGAAGTGATGTCGAATGTCAATATGCTTTGCTCTTGAATGTTGAACGTTGTTGCATGAGAGAGCAATGGCACTTTTGTTATCACATTCTGAGAGGGATTTTATTGAATTCAAAGCCATAGTCAGGTAATTGGGATCTCATCCATAGGATTTGAGCACAACAAGATGACATGGCTATGTATTCTGCTTCTGTATAGGATATTGAGGTACTCATTTGTTTCTTTGAAGAACAACTCACAATCTTATCACCCAAAAATCGAGCACCTCGACGTGCTTCGACGTGTATCTTGACACCCTACATGGTCAGCATCTGCATAGGCTTTTAGTGACATACCGGTGGCCTTCGGGGTACCAAAGTCCCATGTTGATGGTTCCTTGGAGATACCGAAAGACCCATTTAACCGCTTCAAGGTGCTTTTTGGTAGGCTTAGCCTGGTATCTAGCACACATGCATACAAGATTGAACAGAATGTCCGGTCTACTGGCGGTAAGGTACATCAGGGATCCAATCATATTGCGATATTTAGTTTAGTCAACCATGATCCCTGAGTGGTCCTCATCCAGTTTAGTACGCTCCACCATGGGAGTTTCAACAGGGTCACAAGAATCAAATCCAAATTTCTTTAAGATCTCATTTGCATATTCAGATTGATTGATAAAAATGCCCCCGGGAATTTGTGAAATTTGTAATCCCAAGAAAAATGACATTTGTCCCATCATTGACATTTGAAATTTGGAGCCCATCTCCTTAGAAAATCGGTCGCATTCATTGGCATCAGTCGAGGCAAAAATAATATCATCAACATAGATTTGAACATGAATTAAGTGTTTGCCTGACTTTCTGGTGAACAATGTCGGATCAACTGCTCCTTTACTGAATCCATTAGATAGAAGAAACTTTGATAGCGCGTCGTACCATGCCCTTGGAGCTTGCTTTAAACCATAAAGGGCCTTCTTCAAGCGATAAACATGAGTAGAATGCTCTGGATTTACAAAACTTTCAGGCTGGCTGACGTATACAACCTATTTCAGATCTCAATTAAGAAAAGTAGTCTTTACATCCATCTGATAGACTACCATGTTCTTACTAGCAGCTTTAGCCAAGAAGATTATGATTGCCTCGATACGTGCAACTGCAGCAAATGATTCTTCAAAGTCAATACCCTCCTCTTGACGATATCTGATGTGCTACGTGTGTACAAGTTTTAAATTTATAAAAGGTGAATTACCAATATTACAAATAACACATACGAGCAAGTATACTCGTCCGTTATAGCAAGATTATGAAGGTAAGTCGGGATCGTTTGCAGGGATTTGAGTGAATCTAAACACAAGTTTGAATCAACAGAGTCTATCCAAAACATATAACAAAGCAAATAGATATAATGAAATTCAGATGATTAAAAACTACACTTGCTTAAACTAGTTTCATATCATAGATTAATGTGATTGTGTTAACCTCTTAACATGTTGGTTATGATAATTAGTTGGAGGACTAATCTATTGTTCTTACAAGTTAAACTTTCGTCAAGATTTTAGTTCATAAAAACAAGCATTACGTTTGACCAATCAATTCAAGTTTCATAAGTCTACATACATAAACTTAAACACAAAAACATCCACTTGTTTCATCAAATTGCTTAAGAAATGGTCAATACAAAAGGAAACCGATCATAGACAAAAGACTACAATTGATTCTCAACAACTAATCTTACGACCTTTTAGATGTTTCCAACCAATCCAATTTGATAGTCAAAAAGTGTTTCTATTACAACCACACCTTAGTTCCTTTGTATAATCAAGAATAATGGGTAAAAACAATCATCCATAGACAAAATGATTATAACTAGTTGAATAACAATAAGTTCTTTCGACCTCTACGATTACTATCAACTAGTCAAATTTGATTAACAAATGTCACTACGAAGCTTTAGCACAATTAGATCTTAGAATCAACTTGAAATTGAATTAAAACATCTTAACACAATCACCAACTAATCATATGATAATCAACATCATTTAAGCAAGTGTATTAAGAAACTAGCCACTCATAGCAAACATGGACATAAACTCAGAACTTTGAACATTAGAAAACATGATTAAAAATCTTACAATGCTTGGAATAAGATTACAAATGGTGAAGTAATGATTCCCAAAGTATTAGGGTAGACTTCTTGGTGATTTGGCCTCCAAATGTGGAACTTCTGGAACTTCAAACTTCTTGGACATCTAAGGACGAATTTGAGAGCTTAAAGCTTTGTTTGATGAGCAGAAAGATTTGTATTTGAAGTGTGTGTCTCATATGCTCACAAATGGCCTCTATTTATACTAATTCCAAAGCCTAGGGTATTAATTGCTGAACTTGGCCTCCAAGGAGTAAGGAAGGGACTAGAATACACCAAGAGAAGGACCTAGAATCATTTGGATGCAAAGGGGAAACTTAGTGATGAAGATTTGGCAGATGCAGCTTCTCCAACCGGATCGATTATATCACCAACCGATCCGGTTGGTCTTCTACAAAAGGGCCAACTGTTCCGGTTGCGGGTGGCGACTGAACGGTTGGTGATGGCATTTTGGCATTTTTGGTCATATTCCAACCGATCCGGTTGGATTTCCTGAGTTACGGAAACTTGATCTTTTCTTTCTTTATCTTGTAGAACTTGGTTCTTCAATCACTATGATCTTCAAAGGTCTTTGAGATACTGATTTAGGCTTTACTGAAACGGGAATCTTCCATTTCTTTGAACATTTCTTTACTTTCCTTCCGTTTCCCTGCACTTTGTTATAAACACTAGACAAACATCTTTTGATGCGTTTAAGCACTATAATTACGCAAATATAACCAAAAAACATATACAAAAGCACACATAACGCTACTAGAAACATGCACAATCTGAGCGTTATCAAATTCCCCCACACTTAAACTTTGCTTGGCCTCAAGAAAATCTTGGAAAAACATCCACTGGTACAAGATCGTGATTATGAAAAATGTGATGCAAATCAACCAAGTTAAAATACGAGAGAAGATTCATCAATTATGCTTTATAAAGGTGAAACATCAAGATGTTTGACAATATCCAATGACTTTCTTGCATGATTAACATTTCAAAACACCTCACGAAAAAGGAACGAAATATAATTCACTCAATCACTCATTTTTAGTGGAGTAACAAGATAAATCACACTCATTGCTCAGTCATGATTAGATTATTACCATAAGCTTGTACAAGAAACAAAACTCTACCGACGTGGCGTGAGCACCAAGTAAAAACATCTAAAGAGGACTTTTATTCGGGTTATAATGATATGGCTTAGGGTTAAGGGTATGGATAAGGCATGGAAATGTTTATGAAATTGGTGTTAAAATAAAAATAAAATCAAGTCTAATACCCGTGTTGCTAGCTACCAAACATTCCACGAACCAATAGATGATTATAGCTTCAATTTATTCTTTCCCGCTTTCCACAGCTTTTTGCTTTGCTATGACAATTGTTCTTCGAACATAGCACATTCACTATTATTTTCATACTTTCAACACACATTTTTTTTGAACATAACATAATGCATGGCTCAATCAATCTCACAGGATGTGGTACTCATAATCATTTGAACAATCTTCACTTTCCAGGCGACTAGCAACCAACCGTTTAGACATTGATACGGGTTAGGCTAAGGTTTAAAGTGTAAAATCTTTTTGTATTTTCTGGTGAAGCAAAAATGAAAAGGATGGCTCAGAGGGTGTAACTAGGGTATCTAGTGCTAAAAATGAGCACTACAAATGGGTCCACGTGGGTGGTTAACTAACCAATGCGGTTAGCTAATATATCATTAGATGTAAAATGGAAGGCCATTTGGGTTAAATCCTAAGGTGCCTCTTTATCACACGAATTCACTTATATCGCACGAATGCGATCTTAGTGTGGTCTGGTAATGATTTACAAGTACAAGTTCTAGAATAAATAAAATCACCGGCACACTCATAGCAAAAGATCCAAGCATAAAAGATGTATGCTATTTATGAAATAGGCTCAAATCCTCACAATTTGGTGAAAAAGGGTATAATATGTGCTAGCAAATGTTTATCGATCCCATAATGGATTGCAATAGTAATCGGAACACATCTCGAAGTTTCAAATATTACCAGTTTTTACCAGTGGTTTGATCCAGTTATTCTAATAGATAATCCTAAAAGTGTGAAAACAACTAGATCACAAGGCAAACAAAATTTTAAAATTTAAGCATGAAAACTCTAATTTTTCCTATTCACCCCCCCCCACACTTAAGTTAGACATTGTCCTCAATGTGAAAAATGAACTTCAAAGCATAGAAATAGGGAAAATAGAGATGAAACCAGATATGTCAACGAGTTTATCAGCTTAAAATTCTTTTCTTCATGCCTAGCGTCCATTGGAGAAATCATCACCTGCACAAAATCTTATAAACAAAAAAAAGGTTTTATTAAAAGGTGGCACCCCCCCCCCCACACTTAAGTTCAACCAAAGGTTTAAACTTTCTTGGAGTGACCACGAAAATCAAATCGAAACACACGGGTTGCCTCCCGAGAAGCGCTTGTTTTATTACCGAGTCATCGGCGACTTCGAATCTTCCCGAATTCACTTGGCCACAAGAGCAACTTTGAACATTTTGAAAAGTTCGGGGATGTACATGAATTCTTCACCAGTAGCTTCAATATCGTCCCAGACGAATTCAGCAGATGGTTTCCAAGGAACAATTTGTGGGATTCTTCATGGAAATGGTGCTACAAAGGTGATAGTTTCAATTCATTTTCGGGAAACTATTGCAACTGAAACTTCATTCGTTTGCTCCTTGTCGTAATATAACTTGATTCGATGCCCATTAACAATGAAACTTCCACCCTGTTTGTCATAGAGTTCGACATACCCGGATGGATATGCATGTTTAACGATATATGGTCCAAACCATTTTGGTTGTAATTTAGGAGCTTTGAATTTGAATTTCATGTTAAAAAGCAGAATTTTATCTCTGGATTTGAATTCTTTTCGAACTCGTAGCTTTTTGTCGTGATAAGCTTTTGTTCTAGCTTTATACAGTTTGGAATTTTCATAAGCTCGTAGTCTTAATTCATCGAGTTCGTGCAATTGCAGGAATCTCTTTTCTCCAGCTATTTTGAGATCGGTGTTACAGGTTTCGAGAGCCCAAGTAAGCACGATGTTCAACTTCGAACGGAAAATGATAAGTCTTTCCATACAAGAGTCTGTAAGGAGTTGTGCCAATTGGAGTTTTATAAGCCGTACGAAATGCCCACAGAGGATCGTCAAGTTTCTTTGCCCACACTGAAGGATTGTCCTTCACTGTTTTCTCAAGTATTCTTTTGAGAGCTCTGTTGGTATTTTCAACTTGACCACTGGTTTGTGGATGATAGGCCGTCACGAATCGGTGATGAACTCCATATCTTTTCATGGTTTTCTCCATTTGTTGGTTATAGAAATGAGTTCCTCGATCGCTTATCAAGGCCTTGGGAATTCCATAACGAGCGAAAAGATTTTTGAGAAAATTAACGACGACACGAGCATCGTTCGTTGGAAAAGCTTCAGCTTCTGCCCATTTGGACACATAATCTATAGCAACGAGAATGTATTCGAATTTGTGGGATTTAGGGAAAGGTCCCATGAAATCTATTCCCCAAATATTGAATATTTCACACACTTGAATGCTTGTTAATGGCATTTCATCTCTTCGAGAAAGATTGGTGGTTCTTTGGCAAGCGTCACAATTTTGAACAAGTGTGTATGCTTCTTTGAATATTGTTGGCCAATAGAATCCAGCATCAAAAACTTTTTTAGCTGTGGTGGAAGGACCATAATGTCCCCCAGTTGGGCCATGATGAAATTCGTCAAGAATCTTGCGGGTTTCGGAACCAGAAACACATCTTCGGATCATTCCGTCAGGACACATTTTGAAAAGATATGGCTCTTCCCAAAAATAGTATTTAAGTTCCGAAAAGAATTTGCTTCTTTGAGCATGAGTTAGACCTATTCTGAGAATTCCTCCTGCGAGATAGTTCGCAAAGTCAGCAAACCAAGGATCTTCAGTTCCATCGATGGTCATGAGAGTTTCATTGGGAAAATAATCATCGATTTCCTCTTCTTTTAACTCCTCAAGATCGAGGTTTTCAAGACGAGATAAGTGATCAGCAGCAAGATTTTCTGCTCCTTTCTTGTCTTTGATTTCGATGTCAAATTCTTGGAGTAGCAAAATCCATCGAATAAGACGTGGTTTAGCATCTTGCTTGGTGAACATATACTTGAGCGCTGAATGATCGGTAAAAACGACTTTTTTTGAGAGCACGAGGTAGGATCGAAATTTGTCGAATCGAAAACGACGGCCGATAATTCCTTTTCGGTGACGGTATAATTTTCTTGAGCACTATTCGATGTCTTGCTAGCAAAATATATAGGCGAAAGTATTTTCCTTCACGTGGCCTAAGACGGCTCCAACAAAGAAAACCGCGTCGCACATAAGTTTGAAGGGTAGTGACCAATTAGGTGAAACCATGATTGGAGCACTAGTTAGTTGAGATTTCAATGTTTCGAAAGCTTTTATGCAATCAACATTGAAGTCAAAGATAGATTCTTTCTCAAGAAGTTTTGTCATCGGACGAGATATTTTTGAAAAATCTTTGATAAATCGGCGGTAAAAACCAGCATGTCCTGAAAACCTTCTAACGGCTTTGATGTTAGTTGGTGGTGGAAGTTTTGAGATGACATCGACCTTTGCTTTGTCTACTTCCATTCCTGCACTGGAGATTTTGTGGCCAAGCACAATTCCTTCGGTTACCATAAAGTGACATTTTTCCCAGTTAAGGACAAGATGCGCAGCTTCGCATCTTTCGAGCATTTTATCGAGATTAGAAAGACAAACTTCAAACGAGTCTCCGAAGACTGAAAAGTCATCCATGAAAACTTCCATGGAGGTTTCTAGCATGTCTTGGAATATGGCGATCATACACCTTTGAAAAGTCGCAGGTGCATTGCAAATACCAAAAGGCATACGCCGATATGCGTAGGTTCCAAAAGGACAAGTGAAAGTGGTCTTTTCTTGATCGTTAGGATCAATAGGAATTTGGAAATATCTTGAAAATTCGTTGAGGAAACAAAAGAATTTATTTCCTGCCAGTCTTTCAAGCATTTGATCCATGAACGGGAGTGGAAAGTGATCTTTTCTGGTGGCTTTGTTTAACTTACTATAGTCAATACAAACGCCCGGATGATTCTAGTAGGAACTAGTTCATTTCGTTCATTAGTCACAACCGTCATTCCTCCTTTCTTGGGAACACAGTGAACATGACTTACCGAAGGGCTATCCTCAATTGGGTAAATGATTCCAGCATCGAGAAGTTTTATGATTTCCTTTTTAACAACTTCTTTCATGTTGGGATTGAGTCGACGTTGACGTTCTACCACATGTTTAAACCCTTCTTCAAAATTGATTTTGTGTTTGCAGAAATTGGGACTAATTCCTGGGATGTTGGATGTTTTCCAAGCGAAAGCTTGTTTGTGATTTTCGGACGAAACTAAACTTTCTTTCTCACTGTCTTCGAGCAATGAAGATATGACTACTGGAAGAAGTGAGTTTTCCTCCAAGTAAGCATATTCAAGATGATCTGGGAGAGGTTTGAGTTCAAGATCTGTGGGTGGTTATTCGATAGAGGATTTAATTAGCATCTTGTTATTGAAAGTTATTTCTTCAAAATTTTCTTCCTCTTCCTCCATTTCTTCTTCTTCTGAGTTATCTCCTTCGAATTCTACTTTCATGAAATCATCATACTCTTTATCAAAATCTGTTTCATTGATTTTTTCAGAAGTAGTCATGAATGGATCCAATTCGTTAAGTAATGCGTCCAATTCTTCGTCAGTGACTTCATCAATAATATCGATGTTAAAACAAGTGTCATCACTGGAATGTAGGTAGCGCATTGCTTTATCGATTAGAAAACTGATTCGATCTTTCCCAACTCCAAGGTTGAGTTCTTTTCCTTTCACTTTGATGATTGCATCAGCGGTATTTAGGAAAGGTCTTCCTAAGATGAGTGGAACTTTACTATCTTCTTCCATTTCCAAGATTACAAAGTCCACCGGAAAAATGAATTTACCAACTTAAACAAGCATATTCTTGGCGATTCCCACAGGATATTGATAGGAATGATTTGCTAATCGAATGCTCATCTTTGTTGGTTTCAGGCTGTTGTTGCACAACTTGGAATACAGCGAATAAGGCATCAAATTGATACTTGCGCCAAGATCGGACAAAGCATCACATTTAACATTATTCCCAAAAGTACATGGAATAAGAAAGCTCCCAGGGTCTCCGAGCTTTGGTGGGATCTTGTTTTGGACAATAGCTGAGCATTCTTCGTTAAGGAAAGTAGCTGATATTTGCTCTAGCTTGCTTTTGTTATTAAGAAGTTCTTTCAAAAATTTCCCGTAATTGGGCATTCCGGCTAAGACATCAACGAGAGGAACATTGAGTCTAACCTCTATAATTATTTCAATGAACTTCTTATAACGCTCTTCCATCTTTTCTTTCTTTAGGCGTTGAGGATAAGGAATTTTTGGTGTATACGCCTTGACGGATGGAATGTTTTTCTTATTGGGGGTTTGAGTTGTGTTTGGTTCCTCAGTTTCATCCTCACTATCATTGGTGATAGGAGTATTTTCATTAGGATTTGGTGGTGGATCCTACGAGAGACCACTTCTTGTGAAGACAACATTGATATGCTCATTTCTTGTTTGTGGTGGACGGTACGTCTTATCATTTGATGGTTTTGGGTTGGATTGGGTATTACTTGGCAATGAACCAGACGGTCTAGAGGAATGTTGGTCGAAAGTCGCCAAACTTGTTTTCATGATCTTGGATAGATGCTTGATGATTTTTCTGTCCTTGCTCAACTTTGGCTTTGAGATTGAAAAATTGATTTTTGATAAAATCCTTTGCGATTTTTGGCGACCACGAATTCTCTCATGGTTTTCTCGAATTCGGTTTCTTCCATCTTTTGTCGGGTTTTGTGGTGGTGGATCGTCGGTTCGTGGTTGAGAATCACGGTTGTCATCCCTTGGTCGGCGATCTTGCCAATTTCCAGAATTTCGACCGTAATAATTACTACGGTATCCTCCTTGAGCGTAACTCGCTTCTCTTTCCTTCGGTCCACCCATAGGCTTATCGTCGCACTCGGACGATGGATGATTTCCTCCACAATTGTTGCATCCGTCTCGCATTTCCTTCATTTCATCTTTGATATCTTTGTATTGCGAGTCGATTTTTGAGGTTAACGCTTCCATCTTCTCCATGAGTTTTGAGGTGTCGGTGTTTTCGACAAAAGCAACAGTTTTTCGGAGAGGTTTAGTTTTGGAATCTTTGGACCAATCAAGTTTAAGAAGTACTCGATCTTCGAGCAATTTATGTGCATCGTTGGGAGTCTTATAGAGAAAATTCCTCCAGCATCAAGGATGCCTTGAGAGATTTCATCTAGTCCATGGTAAAAGATTTGGATAATGGTTCCTTTGGATAGTCCATGTCCATGACAACTACGAAGCAAATCTTTCATTCGAAGCCAAGCTTTGACAAGTGATTCGTTTGGGTTTTGGGTGAAAGCACGAATTTCTCCCATTAATCGATCAAACATGGCAGGTGGAAAGAATCGGCTTACAAAAGCTTGCCTCATCTCCTCCCAAGTATTGATGATTCCTGGGGTTAATTCATTGTACCATACTTTAGCATCTCCGGCGAGTGATGATGGGAAAAGTTTGAGTTTGATGGCATTGAAATCGGTGTCGCCATAATTTCGATGAATTCGGCTATGTGCTTGTGTGGATCGGCCCGCGCACGGCCATCGAATTGATGGTCTTTGATCATAGAAAGGTGATGTTCCTTCACGGTGAAGTTGTCACCAAGATTGACAGCAACAATAGCACTTTCGGGGGTTGGTGCTACGGCTCGGTTGGTTCCCCACATGGGTTGATCGTCCGCCATGGGGAAAGGTAGATTGGTGAAAGGGTTGTAAACAACTTTGGCTTCTACGAGGTTATCAAATGGTGGGTTTGGTACTCTTGGTACACGATTTTCCAATGGTATGAAAAGTGTTCATATTCTTCTTCGAATCAAACGTTCGGGGTTGGTAAGAGGTGTAATTAGTTCTATTCCCGCTGCTCGAGTGTTCATACAATGTTCTAGAGAATCCAGTCAATATCTAAACACACGGACAAACAACGAAAATAGTTTTTCTGGGACAGATTGGGTAACCGGATCGGTTACGGGTTGCGACCGATCGGTTAGACCAGTTGGGTTATGGGTAAAAAATCGTAACCGATTCGGTTGAATGACAACCGGATCCGGTTGAAGTTTATGAGAGAAAAATTTTTGGTTGAATCGACTGAAAGAAATTCAAAACTTCTTTGAAACACAATCAGAATCCCCGGCAACGGCGCCAAAAACTTAATGTGCTACGTGTGTACAAGTTTTAAATTTATAAAAGGTGAATTACCAATATTACCAATAACACATACGAGCAATTATACTCGTCCGTTATAGCAAGATTATGAAGGTAAGTCGGGATCGTTCGTAGGGATTTGAGTGAATCTAAACACAAGTTTGAATCAACAGAGTCTATCCAAAACATATAACAAAGCAAATAGATATAATGAAATTCAGATGATTAAAAACTACACTTGCTTAAACTAGTTTCATATCATAGATTAGTGTGATTGTGTTAACCTCTTAACATGTTGGTTGTGATAATTAGTTGGAGGACTAATCTATTGTTCTTACAAGTTAAACCTTCGTCAAGATTTTAGTTCATAAAAACAAGCATTACGTTTAACCAATCAATTCAAGATCAATTCAAGTTTCATAAGTCTACATACATAAACTTAAACACAAAAACATCCACTTGTTTCATCAAATTGCTTAAGAAATGGTCAATACAAAAGGTAACCGATCATAGACAAAAGGCTACAATTGATTCTCAACAACTAATCTTACGACCTTTTAGATGTTTGCAACCAATCCAATTTGATAATCAAAAAGTGTTTCTATTACAACCACACCTTAGTTCCTTTGTATAATCAAGAATAATGGGTAAAACAATCATCCATAGACAAAATGATTATGACTAGTTGAATAACAATAAGTTCTTTCGACCTCTACGATTACTATCAACTAGTCAAACTTGATTAACAAATGTCACTACGAAACTTTAGCACAATTGGATCTTAGAATCAACTTGAAATTGAATTAAAACATGTTAACACAATCACCAACTAATCATATGATAATCAACATCATTTAAGCAAGTGTATTAAGAAACTAGCCACTCATAGCAAACATGAACATAAACTTAGAACTTTGAACATTAGAAAACATGATTAAAAGTCTTACAATGCTTGGAATAAGATTACAAATGGTGAAGTAATGATTCCCAAAGTATTGGGGTAGACTTCTTGGTGATTTGGCCTACAAATGTGGAACTTCTGGAACTCCAAACTTCCTGGACTTCTAAGGATGAATTTGAAAGCTTAAAGCTCTGTTTGATGAGCAGAAAGATTTGTATTTGAAGTGTGTGTCTCATATGCTCACAAATGGCCTCTATTTATACTAATTCCAAAGCCTAGGGTATTAATTGCTAAACTTGGCCTCCAAGGAGTAAGGAAGGGACTAGAATACACCAAGAGAAGGACCTAGAATCATTTGGATGCAAAGGGGAAACTTAGTGATGAAGATTTGGCAGATGCAGCTTCTCCAACCGGATCGATTATATGACCAACCGATCCGGTTGGTCTTCTACAAAAGGGCCAACCGTTTCGGTTGCGGGTGGCGACCGAACGGTTGGTGATGGCATTTTGGCATTTCTGGTCATATTCCAACCGATCCGGTTGCACTTGCAACTGATCCGGTTGGATTTCCTGAGTCTGGAAACTTGATCTTTTCTTTCTTTATCTTGTAGAACTTGGTTCTTCAATCACTATGATCTTCAAAGGTCTTTGAGATACTGATTAAGGCTTTACTGAAACGGGAATCTTCCATTTCTTTGAACATTTCTTTACTTTCCTTCCATTTCCCTGCACTTGGTTATAAACACTAGACAAACATCTTTTGATGCGTTTAAGCACTATAATTATGCAAATATAACCAAATAACATATACAAAAGCACACATAACGCTACTAGAAACATGCACAATCTGAGCATTATCAGTATTCTTTTGCAACCAGTCGAGCCTTGTTCTTTAGCACATCACCATGCTCATCAAGTTTTACTTTAAAGATCCATTTAGAGCAATGATCATAGCACAGTCAGGAGCAGGTACTAATTCCCATACATCTAGTCGATCGAACTCATGAATTTCTTCTTGCATGGCATTGAACCAGCTATCCTCAGTCATGGCTGTTTTAACATCTTTTGGCTCGACCTTAGATAGTACGAAATTGCAGAAGCACCACAAGGCATCAGTTGCAAGTTGTTTACGAGTGGATACTAGACGAGAAGGGTTCCCAATGATGTTATCCAATGGATGGTCATGTGTCCATTTTCTAAGGTGCTCGTGTGGTTGTTGTTGAGGAACTGAAGTAGCAGAGTTTGGATCTCCTGATGAAGAAGGTTATGAAGTTGGTTCAGGAGAAAATATGTTCTCAAATTGAGCATCTTCGGGAGTAGAAAAAGGGTTATCTTCATCATAATTTGCTGCTTCATTTCCATGATGTACATCTAAAGATTGAGAATTTGAGGATGACGATGAGTGATCTGCAGCTGGCGCTTCTTGAGACAGAGTCATTGAAACAGATGGATTATCTGTGTTGATTGGATTAGAAGCCGCCACTGTTGATGGTGTAGAATAATCATTAACAATAGGTTCATAATATTCATCAAACATTGGATCAAACAGTTTCTTCAAATCTTCTTTAGAAGGAGGTACATATGGAACTGCAGGTGAGGGATTATGTACAAGAGAGGAACTGATAGGACTACAAGATAAATGTTGAGATGCGGGTCCAGAACTTGATTGTCCTGGAGCCATTTTCCCAGACAGCTCATAGAACGTAACGTGAATAGTTTCCACGATATCTCGGGTTCTTTTGTTGTAGATTCGGTAACCCTTCCGGTTTGGTGCATAACCCACAAATACTCCAATGTCCACCTTAGCTCTTAATTTACCTAAATCTTGACCATCATTAATTGGATAGCATAAAGCACCGAACACACAAAGGAAGGAGAGACCAGGTTTTCGATTGTGGACAAGTTCGTATGGAGTTTTTCCATGAGTGGTGTGGATAAGGGAACGGTTTTGGGTATAGCAAGCAGTGGCAATGGCTTCAGCCCAGAGAAACATTGGAACCTTTGAGTAAATTAGCATAGTTCTTGCAGCTTCCACAATAGTCCGATTTCGTCTTTCAACTACACCATTCTGTTGAGGAGTATGTGGAACACTTCTTTGATGGTTGATTCCAATGCTTTCATAAAACTGACTTAGTTCTTTGTTAACAAACTCAGTTCCATTGTCCGTTCGAATAATTCTAACAGTCTTGTTAAGTCAAACCTACAGCTGTTTGATAAGTTTGATGATGACATCTGGTGTTTCATCCTTTGTCCTCAAAAACTTAACCCAGGTAAATCGAGAGTAGTCATCAACAACGACTAACACATATTTCTTCCCATTTATCGTTTGCACTCTCATGGGTCCGCATAGGTCCATATGAAGAGTATGTAGAACTAACCGAGTTTTCAAGTTTGGGTTTATGGGCATATTTCTTGCTTTTTCCCAATTGGTAAGCTAAATAAAGATGATCTTTTTCATACTTCAATCTGGGTAAACCTCTTACGAGGTCCTTTCTAGACAAATCATTTATGGTTTCGAAGTTCAAGTGATTGAGACGACGATGCCATAACCATGACTTTGTTTTAGATGCCTTTGATAACAAGCAGATTGGAGAAGACTTCATCATATCTTCGATAGAAATGGTGTACAAGTTTGTTCCACGTGTCCCTCTTAAAAGTTCCACAGCATCAAGTTCTCTAACGAAATAAGTATGTTTTCTAGAGGCCACTTCTAGATCAGAATCATAAAATTGACCGACAGAAAACAAATTATGACCAAGACCTTCAACATAATATACCCGGGAAATTACACTATCACCAACCACTAATCTCCATAACCTATAATTGCCCCAAAATTGTCGTTCCCGAATCTAACAGTCCCGATGAATTTACTCACGAAGTTCATGAGCATGGCGATCTCCAGTCATATGCTTGGAACGGCTGAGTTGGTACCACGAACGATTTGAACGAACTGCAGTTGAACACAGACAAGAATGGATGACTGGACAATTGGGATCCCCATTCGAGAATGGGTTCCACTTGGTTAGTAAATGAGATTGGAACACCCACATCAGAAGCAGAAACAATGATATCATTAGAGGTAGATGCCGGGATAGTAGTAACGGTAGATCTATTCAAAGTATGTTCACTTCTTAAAGGTATAGTTCTACCAGTAGGCATCCATTTCCTAATGGGCATTGATCTAGATAATTTAGGGCACAATTCATTAAGATTGAATTTACGGCCAGCAGATATCCATTGATAACCTACATTACTAAATTTTCTTCCTGTTGGTTTCCAATGTTTTCTAGCCCTCTTCCACCATGGTTTTCTGACCTTCTTATCCTGTTTTCTAGTGTTAACATTTTTTACCGAGATTTGACACATTACTTAAATCATTCACAACACATTCATGATTAATACCAGAAATCAAGTATTCATTACATGTTTTGCAAGTCGTAGCAGAATTCGAATTAATTACAGTACGCTTATAGCTAATACTAGAATCAACACGATTCATCTTATTTAACACAAACTTATTGTTCCTAGGGTGGTTTTCTACTTTCTTCCATTGATCACTCTTAGTTTGCGAGGTCCTATCTTGCTTTGTATTGCCTGGAGGCTTTGACCCGCTTGCCTTAATGTCACTGATTACTCTTGTAGAGGGAATGATGGGAACATTAGTTGGTTTTGCTACTTCTTGCGTTCCTGATCTAGAAGAACTAGGATCAGAAGTACTAGCAAGCACATCAAAGTTCACATGTTTAACTTTAGGCATAGAACAAGGCATATCAAGAGTCGCATGCTTAATACTAGGCATAGAGCATGGCATAATGACTTTATCTTTTGTACAAAAGGATTTAGGGCATGTTGCTCTTAAATATTCTAAAAGCTCCTGAGATCATTTGGCATATAAGCATGCATACCTAACTTCTCTATCAAGTGGTTTATTTATGTTATCCTCTTGGACAATCTCACGGAGGCATTCTAGACTATCCTTAATATACGAAAAATATTCTTGACACACACGTTCATTATTTCTAAGATGAGGGGGAATATACTTTACAGTCACAACATACTTAGAATCTGCAGATGCCTTTGATACAAAATTCTCATCACAGAAAAGTGGTATTTTCCCTTTTTCCTGACTTTTTAGATTCTCAATTTCCTTTTGTAAAGATGTTATTTTTTCATTGTTCTTGTCACGAGTAACTTTCATTGAATCATATAACTCTTTGAAATGTTGTTTAACTTTTTCATTTTCTTCAAGAAAACTCTCATTTTCTTGTTGTAAAACATTAATGGTGTTTTGAAGATGAAAGTTTTGAGAATTCTGAGAATCTAAAAGAGGAGGCATTTGAGAGCCATTCACATAATTCTTTTCACCCTTCAATTGTGAAATTTGGGTTTTCAATCTTTTGATCGTGTTACAATGAGCTCGAATCTGTTCATCACGTTTGCTTATTTCAAAAACTGCATCAAACTCAGGAGCATCCGAGGATGTCTTGACATTTGAGGTTTTAACATTTTCTTTGAGATGTTGATATTTTAATTGCAAAGCAAAATGTTCAACTTCCAGCTTAGAAATTTTTTTTACCAAATTATCATGATCATCCTGTTCTATTTTCTCATTCAGTTTTGAATTTTTGTTTTCAAGCTCAACGACACAATCATGGGATACTTTCAAAGCAACATATAATTCATGAAATTGAGACGCAGTAATATAGTAATTTGTAACAGTGTAGAACACATCTTGAGCAACACATTGAGAGATCAAATTATCATTAATGATGTGCAGATTCTTTATCTCAATCTCATTACTCTTAAGCTCACGTTCATTCAGACCTCAAATTCCATATCATTAAACATCTTTTTCATTTCTTTAATCTCTGTGTCCATTCCCTTTTGAAGACTCTCAAATTGTTCTTTAAGTTGTTTAAAGAAAGGCATGACCTCAGTTAAATAGCATTCTTTAGTTTGTTCAAAACCCCTTTCCCCTTCAGTTATCCCAGTGGGTGTGATTATCTTCTTACACGTTTTCTCAAAATCAAAAAATAGTTGGTAAACTACATAAAGGCTGGTTAAGGTCTTGCTATTAGTGGGAAGAGTTCTAGGCACTAAATGCATTGGTATATTTGGAGGATACACAGTGGCTGGAGGCAATTTCCAACAAGGGGGATTCTTTGTAACAAGATTATCTGCCTTTTGCTTATCTATATCTTTCTTCCAGAAAACTTGTTCAAGGGTTAGTTGAGTTTGAGGTTTAAACATGTTCAAGGAAATCCAGTTTTCTTTTGTGTAATCATGGGGTTTAAATGTTATATTATACTTTGTACACTTAGGGTCATTCAACTTCTTTGCCATTTTCACCCTAGAGGCTTCTTCAAATTTTCTATCCTCATCAGTGCTTCCTATACATGATGGTGTTTGCCTAGGTTTAAGTATCTCATTACCATCATAGACTACCTTTTGTGCATCTCTAGCAACTTTTCCATCCTCGGGATTGGGTACCTCTACAAGGGGAATACTATGCTTAACGCTTAAGACTCTATGCTTAGTGATCATGTGAGCAGTCTGAATGGTGTTCCCTTGTATGTACAGTTTGTTTTCAAGTTTGTTTTTCAAAGTTTTTAGGTTGGAAAAATCATTCAAAAGTTTTTATTCCTTAGCATTAAATTCCTGTTTAAGCACTTTTATATTTTCTTGAAGTTCTCGCTTTTGCTTAACAGTTTTAGTAAGCTTTTCTTGTAAGGAGTTTAACTCTTGTTTTAACATTTGTTCCGTAAAGTTACTTTTTCTAATGACTGTACGTATTTGGTTATCCATCTCCTGCTCACGGGTGGTCAATTCAAACTTAGCACGCTGTTCATAAATGGCAACTTGTTCCTTATAGGCATTAAGTTCAGAGGTTATGTAATCATCAGGGGCACATGCAGTGTATTAATAAAAAAAATAGTCATCATTGACTGCAGAAGATGCATTACTTGGTACATATTCACTTCCATCTTGCTTCACATATTGATCATATGGGACACCATTACTATTACCCATATTTTCAATATCTGATTCAATAATTTTAGTTGATTGTACTTTGTCATGTATCTTTTGCACATCAACCTCATCATATAGTTTTAATACCTCTGAGATGATAGATTCCCTGGAAGGATTGGCCTGTTTTGGTGAAGGAGCCCTTGGAGAGACCATTGGTGAGATGCTAGCCATGAAGATGGTCTGGGTAGTTGGTTCATCATCAACATCTGAATCGAATGCATCACAGTCTGCAACTTGAAACGCATTAGGATTGTTCTAACCCATACCCTGCACTGGCTGTTCATCTACATCAGCATCATAAGTTATGGCATTTCCCTCAGCAATGAATAGCAATTCTTCCTCATTCAACACAACTCTATTGCCTTGAGCTTACACCAGCAACATCTTGTCCATGAAGTACTCTGCATTTTATGGACGTTTTGGAAGAGTGCAATTCCTTACGATGTGACTTTCTCCACCATAGTTGTAACACTTGATTGGCTTTACTTGACCCTGAGCCATGTTCCTTCCACGATTCTGATTAACCACATATCCACCACCACCACCAGCATTCCCATATCCAGCACCAACATTCCCATATCCAGCACCAACATTCCCTTGCTCATTATGTGGAAGGTATTCATTCTGTCTTCCTTGCACATTTTGCACCACTACCTTTCCGTCTTTAACCGTAGCATGATTGTGAAGATTGGATGCAGTTCTGAGGTGATTGTTGGTGTGTGGGGTAAAGTTCAAGTTCTGCTCGACCATTAAAGCCAGTTGATTGACAAGCTGTTCCATGAATGTGTCTGATTCTGGAGGCTTATACCCTGGATCCAAAATGAGTTTGTGATTACCATTTCCAGTAGGTATGACTTGAGATGCTTTGGTAGTATTCCCACATTAGTGTAGAACGCATTTGAATCATTTGATGAGCTTGCATTTCCAGCATTCTTGTTAAAATTTTCAATGATCATCCGTTCAAACACAACATGCTTCTCATTTTGGAGCAAATAAGCATACAATTGCTCATAATTGGTGTTCCTCAAACCTTTGTTTAGCTTGACTGCAGTGAAAAATTTGTGCCATTTGGGATTCATGTTGTTCACAAACTTTGAATTGAGCTGAATATTTGGCATTGCTATTTTGATATTCCTCATATCATTCACAAGCTTGTGGAATCTTACATGATATTCAGTAACACTTTCCCCTTGATTCATCTTAAAATTCTCAAAGTCATCATACAGCTGAGATTCCCTGTCTTCTTTAGTCAATTCTGAACCAGAGAGAAGCATCTTAATATTGTCCCATACTACTTTAGCTTCAGTGTTGTGATTGATCAACTTGTAAATGTCCTTAGGTAAACCCTGAAGTATAATGTTAGAAGCCCTGATGTCTGCGTCGTATCTCTTCTTCTCCTTATCATCAAGCTCATCATATATCTTTGGTCTATCTAACCCCAACACAACTGACAAATCGCACACTTGACAAATCGCACACTTGACAAGTCGCACCCTTGACAATCGCTCTGTCAGAAAAATCTCACCTTTAGACAAATCGCTCTTTTGACAAATCGCACCTTAATTCCCAAATCGCTTAAACAGACAAATCGCTAAACAGGCAAATTGCTTAAACAGAAAAATCGCTTAATCAGACAAATCTCTTAGCTAACAAATAGCATAATCCTCAAATCGCATAATCAGAAAAATCGCATAGTACACAAGTACATCCACTACTTTGTCCTTTTTTTCGTTTTGCCTCAATATACAAATCGCTTTTCCAAAAAAGTGACAAATCGCTACCAAACTAAGACAAATCGCTTCAACAAGCAACAACAGAAGGAACAAATCGCTTCAAGAATAGGACAAATCGCTTCAACAAACGATCCAAACAGGGACAAATCGCATAGATGAAACTTATACCATGGCACAAATCGCTTCCTAGAAAAATTCAAAAACACAACTTTTCAATCCAAAAATAACCCAACCACGATGATTCAAGTCTTCCAAATCAAAACCTAAACACTTATAATGATTCTAAACACAAAAGTACTATCAAAATCCACTTTAACACTAGAAATGATCCAAATGATACAAACTACTCTAAATTCATACAAACCCAAAAATACTCTAAATTCATACAAACCCAAAAACCTTATGAAAACCACTAGAAATCCAAGAACATGAGAGATGAGTGATCAAACCATGGCTCTTGATACCATTTGTGAAATATTGGATTTCATAAACACATCATATCATAACAAAAAGGGGCGTATGGTTTAGGTTCTAGAGAGAGAAAGCGGAAGAGTTTTGGGAACTTAGTGAGACAAAGAAAAAATGATATTGTGAAGCTCCAACCCTCTACCTTGGGAGGTAGAGGGTATTTATAGTTTCTTACAAGACACGCCTCCTACGGGCTATGGATCAGGCATACAGTGGGTAAAGACCCGTCCTTCCTCCACAGTGTTACTTAACAAACTACTTACTAACATTAAAATGACTACGACTACGAGCTTTCTAACAAATACATATACTTGAGGTGACCGACTCTTTAACTACCAGATTTACTAAATCCTAACAGAATGCCAAAACCAAACAAAATCTTTTTTCTCCTTTACTAGTATCCCATGCAAAGTATTATTAGAATTTTAAAAGTACCATACTTAACTTTGGCTATTTAAACAACATATTCCATCACCAATTCTCACTCTCACAACCCAAACACAAACCACTTGCATTTCTTTTTTGTCGAGCCACAAGAAGAGAGAAAGGTTTTGGGAAGAAGTATAAGGGTACTAGGAACTCTCTTGGGTTAGTTTCGATACAGATTTGATCATGGGGGTGAAGCCATGTACCAAGCCACATTTATCTTCCATTGCCTCGTTCATTTGACTCTCTTTACCACCTAATATGTGTCTTAAGTCTCCTTAACTCCTTTCCATACATAGAATAACCTTATCTTTTGTATCTAGTTTCTTTTTTTTTATGCATTTGATATGTTCAAATCCCTTACACTCATTTTCATCTAATCATATCACGTATGCAAAGTATGCTTGTGCCTCGTTAAAGCTTGTGTGGTGAAAAACAAACCTTGTCAACACTTAGAAATAAACTGAGAACTCATAAGTTGCACCCGATACACATACATGTTGCGTTAAAATTTTACAAAACCAAACGTCCTCTTAATACCCGTGTGGCCCAACGATAGCGTATAGGCTAAGCCCAAAGTCTAGCGGGCTCTAAGGCCCAACAAATATATTCGAAACAACACAAGTAATAACGATACAAGTGTAACACCCCAACCCGACAAGGGCAAAAATGTCACAAATACAGCTTCATATCAGAACCTTAAAATACTATACAATAGCGGAAGCCTTTACAAAACTTACAAAAGAAAATATAAATAACTTAATAATAAAAATAAATCTAAGATCCCTATCTTCCAATCTTGCTCTCACTCTACTCTCAACCCGATCGGCTATCCCATAAGCTCATCTTGAATGCTTAATACCTGCCGCAAGAAAAGAAAATGCGGCTGAGCTTACAAAGCCCAATGAACAGATATAACAGAAACGAAAACTAAACAAAATAGAAATACGAAATAAAACAAAGAAACGAATAACGAAGTCACAACGGAATGAGATCAATGAATCATTGAGGATTTTTCGGAAACACAATCATACATGAATCCGGAAGAACAAATAGAAATTAAGAACAAACACATATCATATTGATGGCACCAACGCAAATGCATCAAGATAACCAAAGATTAATATAAGCAGGAAATTCGAGTACATATGAGCCAAACGAAATATCAAAAGGCTAACGGAAACAATTTCTAGAAAGTAAACATGGCATTCATACAAGTCAATTAATCTACATTTAACACACTTAATCCAATATTGTAGCAAATGAATAGCAATCAAATCATGGCACACATGCAAATAGAAAACATAGTAGGAAAACTATAACTAAATAAGCAAAAGACATAGCATAGCAATTAGCAAATTATCAAAACAGATATCATAATTAAACCATTTTCCAAACCAAAACTTAATATAAACAGAGTCTAAACATGGCAGATCAAACATAAACAGATAGATACCCTAACGGATAGGCAAAGTTCACCAGATTAACTGAACAATCATACTTAATAAACTTTCAGGATACTCACTTTCACACTAGCACATTCATCTCACGGATCAACTAATTCACATAACGATAAACTAACATAATATCGGATGACACTGCGAATCATATTGAACACATATTAATCATATCCTAGCATAGTAGACGGTAGTCACTTAAACATACAAAAGCATAACCACATATAATAACATATAATAAGCCTAGCACATAATTATAAACACTTGAACATACCGAATCAACATCGAATACTTAATACGAAATAACAGATAAAGATTTAGTTAACTACCACGAGCCCGAACATATCATATCAGAAATATCTTTCTTATTCAAAAGGTAACCTCATAAACTAATTGGAGTAGCTAGCTCCCAGAATTTTGTGAAGACGCGTATTGCACACGACATCATTCACCGAAACATATCGGATAACAGATCAGATCTAGGATGCATCCATACGCCCCAGCAGACGGATAGTGGCCATACTATCAATAAACAGATAACGGAAAGGGACGTGGCGAACATCACTCTCTTGTCCTAGAGTCATGTCGAGGTGCATCATCGACACGGACATGGAACCCTCATGACTAGTGAGAATATTGGCTCGGGTGTCAAACTAACTTAGGTCAAACAGATTGTCATAATTGACACAGATCATAATCAAACACAAAGTTCAACAGATAACATATCAGATAATTCATATCATGCATGTTCAAAGGTTCGAAGTCGAAGTTAATGTCGTAGTTATATATCATACTTTCATAACCAAATGTTCACAATTCAGAAATTCATAGTCAAATATAGCAAGGTTCAACAAATGTGCGTATCAAAGTCTTTCTAACATAACGTTCAAGTCAGATATTGGATGATTCAATAAAACAGGTATTTCAAACAAGCAACAGATTAAAAAATCAGAAAGGGTTCATAGCAATGGCATAGGAAACCCTAATAATTGAAATAGAAAAGCTAACGAAAGAAAACGTCATAAGAAACCTTTCGAAAAGGTCGAATATCTGTACCTTAAAGCAAATGAGAGAAGAGCAAACAAATGAGTGAATCACGAAGACATAACGTCGCGTCTCCTTCAACGAATCTACACGGATTATGATTTATTTAATACTTGTTAGCATCATTACGTTATAACGGATTTATCGCATTCACACTCTTAGAGTTGTAAGTATATTCTTATTCTTAGTGACGGACGGAATTACGACATTTTAGAGTCTTAATCATTTAATTAGCCAAACTTTTGTGTTACAAATAATAAATGGTAAACTTAAGGGTTTAATATGATAAATATCTTATTTGAGGCTTATATGATCACCTTTCAAGTACAGGGCTTATAAATATCAAGAACGGTTTTAGGACTTTCTTTCAAAATAGTTTACACAAGCCTTCATAACTTACATGATTAACCAAGACTCACATGTAACATTGTTCGAACACCACCTTAATGAGACCATGCATACAATACTTTTAATTCATGACACTTAGTTTCTTACATAAAATCACAGCTCACGCATGCTTACCACACACTTATTACTAGTTCGTTATACACTTAATCAATGGTTATTAATGACCTCCAAACTTATTATTTTCACACGAAATAACGAATCAATACACACAGCTGAAAACCCTAATCGACTACTATTTATGCCCTAGGGTTTTTTTCCCCTACTCTTAATACTATATTAATACGCATTTAATTGACATGTTACAGATTTTAATGACACTTGACCTAGAACGTGTAGAAAAACCAAACAGAAAAAGAGTCATACTTATACACGCATTTACCCAATTAATTCACACCACATTGACTTATTTAAATCGTTTGACAAGACTAAAACTTTACCCGTTTCCCTTGCTTCAATATATACGCTACACACATGCAACTCCCAACTTGCTATACGTTATTTTCCAAACTCACAAACCATTCGACACACACACAAACACTTACACATTTTACTCACACGACATGTTAACTTATATTTTAACCATGCATGCATCGGCTTCTAAAACTGTTTTTAACAAGGCTTTCCACAATGCAAACCATGCAGGCATCGGCACAAACAAAATTACAACATAAAATTAACGTGATTCGTTGACCTATAATCTTCTTAACGAAATCAAGATGTCGTGTTCCATGTTTGTTTACGTTTAACTTATAACGACACAATCCATAACCTAACCATTCACGCATCGACTTACACATATCCTGCATCTAATATATGATTTCATGTGACGACGTATATGTTTCTTATTATGCGACTCATGTTACATGTCGACAACTACATATAAGCTTTTTAAATCGGTGCACAAGTCAAATGCATGATACCTATATATATGCATGGTTTGATTACAGATTTACACAAGGGTCGAATACGTGTTATTCCATCCAATAATTTACGTGACTTTAGGCTTATGATTTCATGCACAAGATTATGATTTTATGTGATGGTTGGTCGACTACATGCATGCGTTCCGGTGGGAATTTGATTCACGACAGCAGCTTAAGTAACACAAGAAGGAATCAAAAGAGTTTAGACGAAAGGGAAAAGGATTCGATTACCTGTGTAAACTCTCGGAACAAATCACACCGAACCAACACCAAAGAGTAGCAGTCGATCGGTTAAGAAAAAGGGAAGGAAAACAAAACCCTTGTGCCGAGACTTTGAGCTAGGGTTTAAATTTTATGTTTTGTGTTTGTATTTATACCATGCATGTACACCGATCGGGCCATGTGGGCTTGTGTGGTTCTCGGTTCAAAAGCCCAACCGGACGAGACCATAGCTATAGCTAGTCGGATCACAAAACAATCGAGGCCCAAACATTTACACGCGTGGCTTATAGTTTTCGTCGTAAGATGTCGATCATTTAAATATACTCGTTAGGTTTTTCAAACAAATATAAGTTAGGTTTTAAATTTTAAATTGATGAGCGTTAATTATATTTTACGTATTTTATAATCTTGACTATTTTAAGGGTAAAATAGTCTTGTAGCACTCTTCGTATTTTTAGGGTTTTACAACAAGTGCCTTACAAATGTTGTTTTCCAAACATTAATGAAGTCGTAAATTGAAATCATCGAAACCTAAGACTTGCCATATTAATCTAGGTTACGTGTTGGAGCCGTTTCCTTTACACACTTGATATTGCTTTATCTTGGTTGCTATACCACTGAGGTGAGTTCATAGCCCTACCTTTACTTGTTTTATAATCCCCGTAGGGGAGCTACATGTTATAAACCAGAACACAAGAATTTTTGAAAATGCATGCTATATCAGATATTATTACTGCCTAAGTACCTTGCCATAAAGTCCCTCTCATCATGAACCATTAGTCACCGCAAATGAACGCGAATATTGTGGATAGATCTATTTGGGGTTGAAGAACTCGTCTATGTTATTGGAATAACAAGCACACTATATGTAAATTACTATAGGTAACTGGCAATTCCTCCTTGGTGGAAAAACCCCTTACATCATTATGTTGATGTAACAGTTAACGTCTTGGTATCATGAGCTTAGGGCAATAATAAGCTTTCACTGATTAATTGTCTTCGAAGCAATTGTCACTATATATCATATGTTCAACTGATTAACCTTAAACATATGGATTCACTCAACAATTTTGTTTACTTTTTAGCATTTTTATCTCAGGTAACTAAGGAAGAATACCATGGGCACGGAGTGGACACTAAGACCTTACCAATTGATGTAAAATAATGTCGTCATTTTCTACAAACTCAAACTTTCTTTTGTGTAATTTAAACCATATGGTATCTCTTTTGTAACCATAACTGTTGGGAATAATCCGTTACCACGGATAGATGTGGTTTACACTGCTTGGATTAACACTAGCAGTGCAAACGTATTCCCACTGCCAGTATATTGTTACCACTGCTATCAGTTTATGATAAGGTTAACGCGTCTAGATAAGTATAGAATAGATCTTGTGTATATTCTATTATGATAGCTTTATACTTATCTTGTAAAGGACTCCTTGTTGTATAAAAGGAGGTCCTAGGTCATTGTCTTAGGTACTTGTTAATTTACCTACGTATTACTCACAAAGGCTTCAAGGTGTAACCCTAGTGATAAGCTAAGATCACTCGTATTATTCATCAATAATATTGGAGCTTAAGTTTTGTGTTTAATCTGTGTTTACTTACAATACATCATATAAACCATCTTCTAAGTATTACTAAGTAAATTCCGCGTGCTTAATAATATCATACAAAATATCATTGACACAAGGAGTGTGTCCAGATCCATCAAGTGGTATCAGAGCGAAGGTTCTGATATTTTGTTTTAGAAGATCCAAGGAATTAGCTTAACTCACTCACTTCATTCAATGGAGATGGAAAACAACCAGTCCAATGCTTCTACACCAAGGCTACCTAAGCTCAAACTTAATGAGTTTGAGATGTGAAGGATACTGATTGAGCAATACTTTCTTATTCAGGATTATGCTCTATGGGAGAGTATCCAAATTGGTGATTCTTTCAAGCCTGTGATTAGTACTGTAAAGGTTGGTGACACAGATGTTGTGAAAGTTTCTACGCCTGAATCTATTGTTGAAAAAGCACTTAGGAAGAATGATCTTAAGGCTAGAAGTTTGTTGCTGATGACTCTTCCTAGAGACCAGATCATTGCATTCAGCAAGTTCAAGACAGCTAAAGAACTGTTTGAAGAGATTTGCTCAGTATTTGGTGGTAATGATGCTACAAAGAAGACACAGAAGACTTTGTTGAAGCAAAGTTATGAAAACTTCTCTGCTTCAAGCAATGATTCACTTGATAGCATCTTCACCAAACTACAAAAGATTGTTACTCAACTGACAGTGTTTGGCATTGAGGTAGAAAAGGAAGACCTAAATTTGAAGTTTCTAAGAAGTTTGCCTTCAGAGTTTCAAACTAATGTCACTGTTTAGGAAAACAAGTCAGACATTGAAACAATGAAGCTCAATGATCTTTACAACAACTTTAAACTCATTGAGCAAAGGTTGAAGAAGGCTGGAAAACTTGGTACAAGCTCTAGTAGCTTGGCATTGTTGTCAACCTCTGTTGACAGTGATGATTCTGAAGATGACAGTGATGATGAAGTTGCCACTGCTGGTTCTAAAGTTTCCACAGGTAATGTAAATGTTACCACTGCAGGTTCAAAGAAGAAGGTTGCTAGTATTGGAGATCCTACCTTTTATGCTTTCATATCTACACAAGTTGATGGCTCTGTCTTAACTTATGAAGACATAGAGCAAATTGATGAAGATGACTTGGAGGAGATGGATATTAAATGGCAGATAGCTCTTCTTAGCATGAGGGCTAGGAAGTTCTACAAGAAGACTGGCAAGCCTATTCACATCAATGGTGATGAAACTGCAGGCTTTGATAAGAAGAAAGTGGAGTGCTTTAACTACCACAAGTTTGGACACTTTGCTAGAGAGTGCAGAAGACCAAAGACCAAGGACAATAGGTCTACTTGGTACAAGCAAAAGAAGGGACCAACTGTGGAAGAACCAAAGGCAATGCTGGCTATTGATGGTGTGAGCTATGATTGGAGTTTCATGGCTGATGAACAAGAAGAAGAACATTCTGATGCTGCTCTTGTTGCTACTGAATTTGCTCTTATGGCTTTCTCTGATTCTGAGGTACAAAACTTTGATAGTTTTTCTAAAACATGTAGGGCTGCTAAAGAAGTCGAAAGGCTTAATGATTTATACTCTAATGAAATGCAAGATTTATATACTGCTAATTATACTGTGTCTAATCTTAGGAGAGCCATGGCAGTGTTAGAAAAGAAAATAGAGCACTATCAGGTAAATGAGTCAAAATATAATGATGATATGATTCTTCTTAGGAGAGAGGTAGAACATACAACTGCTGTGAATGAAGCATACCAAAAAGAGCTTGAAAAACTTCAAAAGAAAAATGAAAATGTCAATTTAACTTTAGACACATGTTATCATCAGTCTAAGTCAATTGATAAAGTTTGGAATGCTCAAATATATAATAAAGCTAAGTCTGGTATGGGCTATAATACAGTGCCTCCACCACTAAGAGGTGTTCCATCACCTCCAGGTATAGATTTGGCCCATACAGGTTTAGAAGACTTTAAGGATCTTGAAAGAGAATATGGTCCTTTAAAGGACACAATGGTGAAAAGTGAGGAAGAGCTTAAGCTTGATAATGATGTTTTTGAGAGTGCTAGTGACTCATCTGTTGTTGATGAGAATGTTACAAAGAATGTAGAGGCTTCTATCCCAAAAGTTGTTAATACTGTTACAGAGGAACCTAGGAAACCAGTTAACAAACCTAGACCAACTGTAAGGTATGCTGAGATGTATAGGAACAAGCCTACAGCTTCTAGGGGTAACCAGAAGAGCTTTTGGCAAATCTTTAGCCATGGAATAGGTTTCATCATTCGCCTCATCATCATCTGATGAGCTGGAGTAGAACTCAAGAGATTTTGCAGGTTTAGCTACAGGCACACGTTTAGCAGTTTCTTTGGTATACTTTGTGGAAGAAGTGCCCGCCCCTGGTGGAAAGTATCCACACCATCCTGATGTCTCTGAGGATGTCTCTGACTCGATTACATACTCTTCTTCTGAATCAGAAGAGATGTCGATGGTGTTGGAAGGGTTGCTCATGATTATGGTTTTGGGGATATTGTGTTTATGAATTGGTAAAGTTTACCTAAAGCCAAGTCTCCTTATATAGCCAAAGTCGGTTGAAAGGGTTAATTAATGAGTATATTTACTTTTTCTTATTTTGGTAGGTTAAGGAGTAAATATAGATATTATTGGTTTGACTTTGGAAGATATTTTACTTGGATAATGGTTTGGTTAAAGGTAACTTTGGTTAATAACAAGTTGGTTATTTTTATCTCTTACAGATACATAACCAAGTCTTGATGGGAGTTAAGTTTAAAAGGTGTATATCTGAGATACACAACAAAAGGTTATTGATTCACCATGTCTTACACACATAAGAATCAACTAGTCCAGAGCAAACGGATACTGGTAAAGACTTGCCAAATCCATTTATGGTTGATAGTTTACCAAAAACTATATGGTTATCAACTCACCATATTCTTTATGATTAAGAGTTGGCTAGTCCATAGCAAACGGCTCATGGTAAAGACATATCAAATCCGTTGATAGCTGGTAGTTTGCTAAAAACTATGATAAGAGCAGTCTAGTTTTCACATGATTTTATTTACCACTGCTCTTTGAAATTTTTGTGAAAAATTACCACGACTAGTTCACAGTTTCCACTGACAGTGTTATTTTACCACTGTTGTTCTAGCCGTTACAACTGATTGTGTCAGTAACTAATTTTAACTAGCCGTTGAAAGTAACCACTGTTTGCCATATATATAGGGTTAAAATTTTAAGGGAATTATCTTCTTTCCATATTTTAATACTTTCTAAAGATAATTTTACTTGCGCAATAATTCTAAACCCTAACCCTATAGATCTTTCTCTCTCAATTGGCTAGTTATTCTTTCATTCTTACTGACATAATATCATTTTTCATCAAAAGTTTCTATGGCATCTTTGAAGTTTGTAGATGAGCACAACCTCGTGGCCTACCTACAAAAGTCTAATGAGAAGAGCGGCCCTGTTTTTCATCAGATTGTGGACTTTCTCAATACCACTCATATAAGGTATGCTTTGCTTTTAAAACCCACTATCTATATCTCTCAAATCAAACAGTTTTGGACTTCTGCTAAGTCCATAACACTTGAGATTGGAGATACACATAAAACAGTGGATGCTCTACGAGCCACTGTGGATGGGGTAACTATTGATGTTACTGAGGCATCCTTGAGGAGAGTACTCCACTTGGGTGATCTCAATGGTCTCATCACATTACTTATGCCTGACATTCATGATACTTTAGCATCCATGGGGTATGATACCACTGACAAAAAGGCTACTTTCAAAAAGAGTGGTTTTTGTCCCCAATGGAGATTTTTGATTCATACTCTGTTGCATTGTCTTAGTCCCAAGAAAACATCTTATGAGCAATTTAGTTCAACCATGGCTTCTCCTTTGGTTTGTCTAGTCACTGATAAGATTTTCAACTGGTCAAATTATATTTTTACAAGTATGAAAGGCAATGTACAAAGTAAAACAAAATTTTTAATGTATCCAAGGTTTTTGCAAGCAATGCTAAATGAGTTTCAACTGCAACCCCACACTAATGTTTATCAAATCAGTTGCCTAAAGCCTAAAGTTTTTCAAAATTTGAACAAAGATGGCAATATGATTTTTACACCTCTCCTACCACAAATGATTGCTAAAATTTCAACTGAACAAAACACACCTATAATCAATGTTCCAAACATTGATTACACCCCACCAGTTTCAAGAACCTACGAGAGAAGGCCTAAACAGTCAACTTTTCTCATGACAACACAGCAAATTTCTGAACCTTATGGTCTAGGAACAAGCAGTGGTGGTTCTAGACTTCAACCTAGTCCAACTAGGGAGGAATCTGAACCTTTGCCCCATGATTCATCTCTCCCAACAGGTAACACAGTTGGAAGTGATGAGGGCAGTGGGAACCAATTGGAATTGATGGTTTTGTGTACCAAGTTAGCAAAGCAGGTTGAATCTCTACAGAAGGCTTTGGCACAAGTCAAGAAGCAGCATGTTAAAGATGTTAAACATTTAAAGGAAGAGATTCAGACTGTAAAGGAAGAGATACAAGGGTTGAAAAAGCACAAGAGGACTGCAAAGGTGGTGATTTCATCTTCATCCTCACCTACTGATGGTGATTCAGCTGATCATGATTTGGGAAATTCTTCCAAACAGGGGAGGAAAACGGGTGCTGACACTGAGGGGAGGACAATTGATTTTGAAGATGAAGGAGATACAAGTAAAGGAACAAAGGAAGCTGATACTCATGGAGAGCAACTTGAAGATCAAGACATTTTCCAAACTGCAACTGATTTTACCAATGATTTTATTTCCATTGCAGAGCCAACTTTTGCCACTACAAGTGAAGAAGTTGATAAATTGAAGAAAGACAAGGGTAAAGCAGTTATGGAGGATGTAGAGCAAACTGGAAGTAAGATTTCAAAGAAAAGACAAACTCAGATTGCTCTTGATAGAGAACTTGCTAAGAAGATAGCAGAAGAACAAGTTGCTGAGAAGAAAAGATTGAAAGAAATGGAAGTTGCAAGCTTTTTGGAAACTAAAAGATTGAATAGAATAGAAGATTTTGTTGAAGATCCACTTTCCACTGTTCAACCTACAGTTCTTAGAGAAAAGACTCCAGAGTTTAGTTATATTCCTACTGAAGATGATATTGAATTCTTGATTGCTAATAATCCAGAAATCAAGAAAAAGGCAATTGACTTGGTAGCTGATGCATCCTTAACTGAGGAACAAAGAACAGCTCAGTTGAAGGATTTCATTCAAATGAAGAACAATCAAGCACTTGAAGATGTGATTAGTACAGTCAAAAAGGGTCAAAAGAAATCAAGACAACCTACCAAGAGACAAATTCTTTCATATATGAAGACTTATTGTTGTCATGTTGGTGGTTGGAAGATGCATCAATTCAAAGGAATGTCTGATGATCAAGTTGAAAAGGCTTACTACAGAGCTCAAAAACAAGATAAAGCTTTTATTCCAATGGGTTCTGAAGAAGAAGCAAGAAGGATTCCTAGATTGAAGAGAAAGGCCAAAGTAAGTGATTCTCAAACTGTTAAGAAGACTAAGGTTGGTGAAGATCAAGCAATGTCTACTGAGAAGGAAATTCCTACTGAGAAATTCACTGAAGATCAATTGACTGGAATGATTGTGATTGAAGAAAGAGATTTTTATCCAGAACCACTGCAAGTTTGACATCCTATTATTGATTGGGAAGTTTACACTGCTAGCAATTATGATCCAACATGGAAGATCACAAGGCTAGGTGGTGCAACTTCATCATTCATTTAATTTGAAGATCTTATAAAAGCTTTTGATAGAGATGACCTTGATACACTATGGAGGTTAGTTCAAGAAAGGTTTAATACTCAAGATCTCAAAGATACTAAGGAGATGCAGTTATGGGTGAATCTTAGAAGGCTCTATGAACCAAATGTTGATGATGACTTCTGGAAAACCTTATTCACATGTTTTGGTACTAAATGGTTTTACTATGATTCATGTGAAGTTCATCATGTCTCTACAGCTAATGGAGAAGACTTTTTCATGCTTGCTGAGAAAGAATATCCACTCAGAGCTGGAGCTCTTACAGTGATGTTAAGCTTACCAATAAGAGTTAATGAAGACAATGAGAAGGTCAGAGCATTGTTACAAAGGCTTCAAGATCAATGTTCAAGAGCTATACAGAAGTTAAGGAAGAAGTGAAGTGTTTGGTTGAATTCCCCAAATCCTTGAAGATAATGCATATTGAAGAAACTTATTGATTTGCAGAGAAATCATAAGTTTAGGGGAGGATTGTTGGGAATAATCCGTTACCACGGATAGTTGTGGTTTACACTGCTTGGATTAACACTAGCAAAGGGAAACGTATTCCCACTGCCAGTATATTGTTACCACTGCTATCAGTTTATGATAAGGTTAACGCATCTAGATAAGTATAGAATAGATCTTTTGTATATTCTATTATGTTAGCTTTATACTTATCTTGTAAAGGACTCATTGTTGTATAAAAGGAGGTCCTAGGTCATTGTCTTAGGTACTTGTTAATTTACCTACGTATTACTCACAAAGGCTTCAAGGTGTAACCCTAGTGATAAGCTAAGATCACTCGTATTATTCATCAATAGTATTGGAGCTTAAGTTTTGTTTTTAATCTGTGTTTACTTACAATACATCATATAAACCATCTTCTAAGTATTACTAAGTAAATTCCGCGTGCTTAATAATATCATACAAAATATCATTGACACAAGGAGTGTGTCCAGATCCATCAATAACTATTGAGTTTTCGCTGAATGACAACAACTTTTATAAAAACATCTCCTTTAGAGTAGTTTTCTATTATTTATGTCTATTATCTATGAAGTAATACCCCTATTAGCCTTCTGCTGCTACGTTGAAATTTTGGGGTGTTACAGACTAGAATCAGAGCCATGGTTATAGAGAACCAAATTGTATTTTAAACACTGGACTATAACTACATTTTCAAAATGGACCATTTTTACACCTACTACTTAAGCCTTTCATGCCTACACTTCACCAACATTATGTATGGAGATTTGATTAGCAGATAATACATAACCGACTAAACACTACTTAATATGTTTTAATGACTTACACTTACCATTTAGTTAGGTATAGAGATTCGCTTGGCAGATGATGCATGACTAACTAAAACTTTATTTATCACATGATAGTGACTTATACTTACGTTATTATTTCTGGATTATTACAGTACCATGTCTTCAGCTTCTCATCCTATCATCTTATCGTCTTTTGTAACTTAAACCATATGGTATCTCTTTTATAACCATAACTATTGAGTTTTCACTGAATGACAACAACTTTTATAAAAACGTCTCCTTTAGAATCAGTTTCTATGATTTGTGTCTATGATCTATGAAGTAATACCCCGATTAGCCTTCCGTTACTATGTTGAAATTTTGGGGTGTTACAGATTGGAATCAGAGCCATGGTTATAGAGAACCAAATTGTATTTTAAACACTGGACTATACCTACGTTTTCAAAAGGATCATTTTTACACCCACTACCTTACGCCCTCCGTGCCTATATTTTACCAACATTATGTATGGAGATTTGCTTAGCAGATAATACATAACCGATTAAACATTACTTGATATATTTTAATGACTTACACTTACCATTTAGTTAGGTATAGAGATTCGCTTGGCAGATGATGCATGACTAACTAAAACTTTATTTATCACATGATAGTGACTTATACTTACGTTATTATTTCTGGATTATTACAGTACCATTTATTTAGCTTCTCATCCTATCATCTTATCGTCTGAGTCAGAAATCGGGGATGCTATGTCCTCCACTACTGTACCAGTACCACCCATGGTCCTAGCTCCTATCCCACCAAAGGCTGCATTTGGGGAAACTGAGCCCTTCGAGGAGGGTGAAGTCGCACTCACACCACCTGTGATTCCTGTTACACCAGTCTCACCTGAAGATTCCTCAACCTGTTCTCCTCTGTCTGATGACACATATATGCTGGTCAGACAAGCTTACTATACTTCAAGATCAAAGGCAGATGATGAGCTGTCCGATAGTGAGACCTCTGAGACCACTGATTCATCTTCATCCCCACCTACACCGGTTTACCCGGGTAGGAAAGTTCGATTACTCTAGCTATATGAGCCTGCCTCATTTATGAGGCCATACATATATCACCCTAACGAGTTCACTTTCATCAACACTGCCCGTAAAAGGGTACATGCACCTCCAGCACCTATTGTGCCACCGCCAACACCAACATTACCACCTCTATCCCTTACTTCACCATTGTTTTTGGTACTATCATCACACCCGTCATCACCTGAGCATTCATTACCACTATCTCTAGCTCCACCACTATCACCATCTTTTGTACCACCACCACCACCGCCTTATCTACCGTCACCTATCCCAACACCCCCAAAATAAACAAATATGATACTAAAGTCACAAACAAATATTCAGCAACTCATAATCAAGTAAATTGTGTGATATCATGCACTACCCAACCCCCCTCAAAGCCTTGACAAAAAACTAGTGGTTCGATCTGGTTAGGACCTAATTAGTGATCACATATAACGTCCCTAAGTTTCACTAGCTATTAAGCAATATATATTAGCACTTAACAACATGAGATAAATAAACAGTAGTATAAAATTAGTAATGAAAAGCAGTAATAACCTAGATTTTATAACTCGTCTCCTTTTTTGTTCTCCTAATAGATCGTGAATAAAAAAAAACCCGACTGGAGGGTTTAAAAGCCTAATATTTATAGTTAATCTCTTTACTAATTAGCCATTGTAATTAGCATTTTATTAAAACTGCTACTACTTAGGGGGAAACACCCTTATCGTCAAATAATTAATAGCGGTTAGTAGTCATTATTTATCAAAAATATATTAGGTAAAACTAGAAGGGTACCCACGCAATGCGGCAGCGGGTACCTGATGACTATTTTTGTGGCGAGCAAAAGTTTAGGCGAAATGCCTTCCGTAACTCTTCAAAACCATCAATGCTTCTGCGTGGAAGCTTACTGAACCAGTTTCGTGCGTTTCCCACTAGTGTGGAATTGAACATGTGGCACCACATAGGTTGTGGCCAGTTTTCGATAGTAGCGGCTGATTCAAAAATTTTTAGGTGATCGTCAAGGTCACCTGTTCCATCATAGGTTTTCACATTGGCGGGCATGCGCCTCCTTTTATTTTCTGAGAAATCACTGATGCGCCGAGTGAACGATCTACTTTTGGCGGCGCCACGGAAGGGATAGGTCTTCATCCTCCCGGTCGCGATATTTCCTTCGGACTTCCAGGTCCAGTTTCGCTATCCTCGTTGTCCGAGGAGTTACCAGAGGACGAATTTCCCTTTTTCGACGTTTGCCAACCGCCTCGACCGCGACTTGAAGGGCTTTCACTGGGGAGTACCGCGCCAAGTCTGTCCCTGGACCTCGGCTACCAAGCCTAGCATGGATATTGGTACGCCGTTCATCCTCTTCGCTTTCTTCTAGATGCTGTGAGTTAGCTATCTCCTCATTCTCAACTTTCCTCCCAATTCTGTTAAACACTGGGGGTCGGCGGCTATCCCTCCCGCGCTTTTCTTTCTGATGGCGCGGAGGAGATGTCTCGTATTCTGTATCGAAATTAATTCGGGCTTGTAGGCTTCGACTCGACCTCTTTTTTGCTACCTCTTGCATGAGAGCGGCCAAAGTTTCGTAATTTTGGGATACGAAATCTCCCGGCGCTAGTTCCGGTGTGACCCCTTCTAGAGCAAGGGTACCTGTTTCTACCACTGGGCCTTTGTTTCTATCAAGTGCATCTGGTGCCTTCGAGAGGTCAGTTTCTAGCACTGATTGGAGGGGAGTGGCAAAAAGGGTGCGCAGCGGATCTCCTACGTTGGTGGTGGTTGTAGTGGCCTGGGTTGTCCCCGAGCGTTGTTCCACCGTAGGGAAGACCAAGTCTGGGCCTGATCCTTGATTTTTAGCGACACTGGTTGTTCAAGAAGTCTGTTTAGAAGCTGATCCACTTTGCAGCTTCTTTCCTGTAGGGTCTGTTTGCGATCGCTGATTTTCATGCTTCGTCATTCTAGTTCTTAGTTCTTAGTGATGGTCCCACGGATGGCGCCACTTGTTGATACAAAAGTTAGGCGTTCCTTGTTTGAACTCTGGTTCTCGTACCAATTGAATATTGCTGCTTGAGACCTGCGCACTAAGCAAACAGAAAACACCGTTAGGCTTATCGTGGGATTGTCTCCCACGATTATCCTCCGGCGTGAGAGTAAGTAATCAGTTTTAGGGTTAATAGGAGAGTTAGGGTTTTAGATCGTACCTTTAATGAGGGGTGGAATCCCCTTTTATACACACGAAATCCTTGTTGGTTTCGTGTTCCCCAACCTTTGGCGTATCCCGCCTAAGTCGGTTGGTAAACGATTATCTTCAAAGTTAGGAGGTATCCGATATCTTATTCCATAAATAACTTCGGGCTTGGGCTTTCGTGAGCCCAAACCGTTATTGGATTAGCCCATTCTTAATGGGCTTGTTAGTGGCGTTCATTGGTCGAGTTCGTGACCCGAATACGGACTATACGTCATCATTAAGTATGTTTGTAATTTTGTATGTGTTTCAATTGAATATACTACTACATTTTACATTACGACTTTTATGTTTTATTTGCGAATTGAATTTTCGATATTAGATTAACCTATTATGATAGGTTCTACTGTTGCAATTGCAATCTAGTCTTTCCATACCAATTTTCTTCATTATATGAAGAATTTAAAATGTTGAAATTTTGACTAATTTTGCCACGGGTTTCATACGAACTTGTTCGGTTGGAAACCGTTATCGCAAATTTGTGGGAAAATAGTCGGTGGGAAACTTAATCAAAAAATTAGTGGGAAATTCGTAGGGACTTCATGGGTAATTAACTGACACCACAATATTTGTGGGAAAATAGTCAACGCTCGTGGGAAATTCGGTGTGAAAATATTTACCCACGAGGTTTTTACAAACGGAATAATTCCGTGTGAAATCCGTAAAAAAAGGCCTTTTTCCACGGGGTTTCTCACGGATTTTACCGTGGGAACAACCTGTTTGTGTAGTAGTGTAATAAAAGCTAATAACAAGGCAGTAACTTCTTGCTATAACAGTCGCTAGAAATTATTGGGAAAATTAATTAGCAAACACATTGTGCTGACTCACAAGGCTAGAATAACATTCCAACATGTTATTCTTTGGGGAATTACTCCTTTAGAAATGGATAATCAGTATAACCTACAACAGGATCTTGCGTGTAAAAAGTGTCTCTATTATACTTATTAAGTTCTGCACCAAGTTCAAAACGCCTAGGCAAATCCGGGTTCGCCAAGAATGTCCGCCCGAATGCAATCAAATCTGAATTTCCATCGGCTATGGCTTTGTTCCCATCGTCTTTTTCATAACCACCAACGCTTATGAATGTACCGTTGAAAGCCTTCCTCATTGAAACAGAACTATGTGATGTTTCGTGTATTTCACCAAATATCACCATTCTTGGCTCCATTACATGGAGATAAATGATCTTAAGTGTTGATACAAAATCTGGGCGTTCCTTGTTTGGGCTCCGGTTCTTGTAACAATTGTTGATTGTTACTTGAGACCTGCGCACTAAGAGACAGAAAACACCGTTAGACTTACCGTGGGATTGTCTCCCACGATTATCCTCCGGCGTGAGAGTAAGTAATCGGTTTAGGGTTTAAGGAGTGTTAGGGTTCTGAGATCATACCTTAAACGAGGGATGTGATTCCTTTATATACGCATACGGAATCCTTGTTGGTTCCGTGTTCCTCAACCTTCGGCGTATCTCGCCTTAGTCGGTTGGGAATGATTATCTTCCTATTTAGAAGATATCGGATATCTATTCCATCTATAGATTCGGGTTTGGGCCTTCATGAGCCCAAACGTCTAATCGGCTTAGCCCGTGCCTGCACCGGGCCAAGTTAGTATTTGGACTTTAGTCGGGTCCATGACCCGGATATAGACTATACGTCATCATGTCCCCCCAGTCTAGTATGCGCAGTGCGTAACTACGGATGCTAGACTAATTATCGTAGTCCATGAAAAATAGACAAAGCGTATCAAAGAAGCTAAAGAAATATCCTCTTGATACATTGTATCCAGCCGTAATAAAGAAAACGGGCACCTCGTAAATCGGGGGAAAGGTTACTGCACCCGTGTCCCATCAAACAATCCCAACCACATATTTAGAGTTGGTGGGATCCACGTGTCGATCATCGCGTGGAGGAGGGAGGTTATATAATCCCTTCACTTCATTTTCACCGTTTCTACACACAGTAAAAAAAAACGCTATCCGCCATTATCATACCTTCAAACACTTCCAAGCCGTCCTACCGAAATATCCTCGAGGTAACTACGCCTGCGCCTTTGTTTTTTATTATCAATAATACCATGGTTAAGGAATTATCGGATTTTACGTCAGACATAACGGAGGAGGAGCTTCAACAGCTTTTATGCGTCGATTATTATATTCCCAAGCAGTACATCCGAAGTTCCGCTAATGCATCGATAGCGGATTTCCCGATGGGAAGATTGGGGTATACACGCGATTCTTTGAATTCGCAAATCAGCGCATACCCCTATCGTTATTCTTAAGTGATGTATTGAATTATTACCGAATACACTTGTTCCAGCTGCACTGTATAGGTGCGGCAAAATTAATTAATTTCGAGGTGAACTACCACTTATTGGCCATTAACCCCACAATTCACCTGTTCCGTGCGTTTTACCACACCACGTGGTCAAACGGGTGGGTTTCCTTCGCGAAGCGCCCTGGGTCACTCCAATGTTATACGAAAAAGTTAGACGCGCTCAGAAATTGAAGAGAAACCTTTTTCTGGGTTGACGACGCATGCTTTTCGTCTCATTTTGATTTTACTCTAAGGGACACGCCAAAGGATGAGCGCCCCCTCCCTGGATCATATAATGCGGAGGATGCGAAAACAATAAATGCGAACCGTGTCCCTATTAGCTCCTACCCCGAAGAGTTCTTGGTGCATATTGGCCTGAGTCGCAACTATTTTGGCAGTTCAGAAGAAGTTCCTATCTTTTTAGGCGCCGATGATCAGGGTGGGTGCTCATGCTTTCGTACCCTGTTGAGTTACATTACTGTAAGTTTTTAACTGTTTGTTCTTCGTACTTGTCGTGAACTGTTTGTATTGCTTTGTTGTTGCGCAGAGATGGACCTGTTCAGTGTTGTACAACTGACGAAGCATATCGAAGTAAAGGTGGGAACACGGCCACTGAAAGAGGGAGAAGAGCCCGTGCTTGTTGCGCGAAGGGCGTACCTTAATGTTAGACCTAGGCGAGGCGGGGGAAAGTTCATCCGTTGCGCTACAAGCAACACCTTTACAGAGTGTTCCCAGTTCTACAGTCCCTTCATCTCCAGTGCAACCTGCGCCCGTAGCGGCGGAGCATGTGGAGGAAGTGGAAGAGGAAGAAGAAAATCAAGTATTGGAGGGCAAAAGGAAGCGCAGTGGCGATGGCGCTACCACATCTCGAAGAAGCGCCGGTTGTGTTTAGTGTGGAGTCATCCTCTAGTGATGTTGCGTCCGCTACCACCATCACCGACACCTCTATTCCTGCGTAAGTATCCTTACAAGGTTATGTGCCGAAATGCCTCATGATATTACTGAATAACTGTGAATTTCTCGTAATGTTTGTAGGTTTGAACAATCCGCAGAGTCGCCCCAATCAAGTCCATTCGTGCTGAATCATCCGGGCTGAAGAGCCAAAGCGCCAGCCAGGACCTCTGGGATGCGCCCATGGGTTACTTGCTTCGCGGCTAAAGGCAAAGTATGCGGGAGAGACTAGCCAAGGTGCTGAAAAAAACCAACAAATTGCGCTGCTGGAGGCGCAATTGGCTAGTGCTAGGGGTGAAGCAGAGACTATGTCGTCATACGCCAAAAATCTCGTCGAAGAGAAAATGGCGCTGATGTGCCAAATAAATCAAGAGCGTGCAGAGGCCGCGGCATATAAGTCTTCCTGTCATTGGGCCATGAAATACTTGGAGAATGGTAAAGACGCGATGACCTCCCAGCTTGAAGAGTTTGGCGCTACTGTGAAGAGCGCCCTTGAAAGTCAGGAGATGAAGTTGCGCAAGTTAAGTTTGGAGTATGACGAGGAGTTATATCCTCAACTTCTGTTGACCATTGCTGAGCGCAGATGGCTCATAAGCCATGGGCTTCGTCTTGCTGCATTAAGTACCCTAGAGTCGCAAGAGGTCGTTGACTCCTTCGGGGATGTAGTTAAGGCGCGCTACTGGAGCGTGGGAAAGCGAAGCCATTGAGAAGCTGCATGAGGTGAGCTTCTAAAGGTACCCGTTGAGCGTGTACCTAATTATGACGCGAAGGCTTATGATAATCTGGTTGCTGCCATGAAGAAGATGAGGGACTTGGAACTCCCCATGATTGCTAAACTGGAGCGTGATCAGGACTATCCGATAGATGTTATTTTTGCAGGTCTGACTCTAGCACGTCATCGCTGTGGAGAAGCCCTTGCCCAGCCAGACTATTATCTTAAACCTGATGCATCCCAACTAGACGTTCCTATATTCGCGCGCCCCAGGGATATCTTGAATCCTTTTGTCCTGGAGAGGGAGGTTCCCTTGAAGCAAGTTCTGGAAGCGCATACGACGAGGCTTGCTCAGAAGAAAGGTATTAAGGGCAAGGCTGTTATGTGTGGTGTTGGCGCGGCGCACCTCCCACGATCTGACGGGGTGCCCGTGAGTGTTGCCACTGTGGCTCGTCGAGATGCGGAGTTGTTGCAGGAGCTGAATAGGGTTGAGAATGCTACGAGCCGCGTGGGTAGTTCATCCTTGAAGCGTAGTCATAGTTTTTAGATTATCTCTTGTGCTGTAACTATCTTTGAGAAATAACTCGTAGTTATGAAATAAATCTCCTTTTGTTAAGTGTTTGTGAATATATTTTGCAATTCGTGATGTGCGTACTTATCTGTTTGTCCTTGCGTAAAAGACATATTCGCTGTTACATGTATGTGCAAGTGCGAGAATACAGGAAATCCATAATCATGTATGAAGATCCTAAGATACTTTAAAAAATAACTTCCAAGTATTATCATAATCGTGTATGTTTAATGAGATGCTACGTACTATACATACCGAATTAAGGAATCAAGTATTTTGGTTCCACAGTTGTTAAACGTGCACGTGTGCGTTGTTGCGCATCCGTCGTAGGATGTGTACAAAACTTATTCCAACGTCTTGAGAATAAGGTGTTTAACAAGGATACGTGATCCGGTGTTGATGGGTTTGCAACCCTCTTATTCAACAAGTTGTTTAGTAGGTTAACTTATCCTTTTACCATCATGGGTTTATTATGGTGCATGCACGCCATCGTGGGCAAGAAATAAAAAGTTATTAAGACATAGGGTATATGGAAATAACAAATATGGCGCGGAGTTAGCTAGAAACCGCGGCGTTTTATTGATACTTGTAAGTTTGTATAATAAGTAAATAAGACAATTATTCTAAGTAAAAGAAAGAGTAAATGCATAGATGTTTATTGGGCACTGAAAGTGCGAGAGCGTATGTGCGCTAGGCCGTAGCCATTCCTATAGATAGCACCTCTTGAGGTTGCAGATGTTCCATGTGCGTGGTAGTTCACGACCATCCAAGCCTCTAAGCTTGTACGCGCCTGTTCCTATTGCTTCGGTAACCTCATAGGGTCCCTCCCACTTTGGTCCAAGCTTACCTGTGTCTGCTGCGTGGCTCGCATCATTAGCGCGGTAGACAAAATCACCTGGTCTGAATGAAACATTGCGCACTTTAGCATCATAGTATCCTTTCATCCTTGACTTTGATTTTGCTTCCCGTATAGCTGCGTGTTCACGCCTTTCTTCTAGCAGATCTAAGTCGATACGTCTCTCGTCATCATTGGTTACTACATTGATTTCAGCAGTGCGGATAGTTGGCATGCCGATCTCAGCTGGTATGACGGCTTCTGTCCCATAGACTAAAGAGAAGGGAGTGTCACCTGTGCTGGTCTTGATGGAGGTGCAGTGCGCCCACAGGACATGTGATAGCTCTTCTACCCATCGTCCTTTGTGCTTTTCTAGGCGTGCCTTAATTCCTTCGCCTAAGCTTCGATTCGCTCTTTCCACTAAACCATTGGTTTGTGGATGTTTAACTGACGCGAAGTGTTGTGTAATGTTAAGCTTCTCGCACCAGTCCCTGAAAGGGTTATCACAAAATTGTTTCCCGTTGTCCGAGATGATTTCCGGGAGACCGCGGCATACAATGTTTTCCCATAAAGCGTTTCACCGGTTGCCAGTGATTGTTACCACCGCTTCGCTTCGATCCATTTGGTGAAGTAGTCTATGGCGACTATGAGAAATTTTAGTCCACCCGCTGCGACAGGAAAAGGGCATGCGATGTCAATACCCCACTTGTAGAATGGCCATGGTGATGTTATTGGTGTTAGCTCGCGGCTGTGGTTGGCGCGGGACGGTTCTATGAACTTGGCAATCGTTGCACTTCCTTATCAAGTCCCGCTACGCCACGGTGCATAGTCGGCCAGTAGTATCCTGATCTCATGGCGCGTGCCACAACGGACCGTGGTCCTGAGTGCATACTGCATGAACCTTCATGGATTTATCGCAGTACGTAATTTGCTTGTAAGGGGCCAACACAACGGAGCCATGGTTGCAGGAAGGAGCGTCGGTACAATATGTTGTCGCGCAGCTCGAATCTTTGCGCTGTGCGCCTTATCCTGCGAGCTTCCTTCTGCTCTTGGAGTAACCTTCCCTTGCTTAGGAAATCTGTTATCGGTGTCATCCATGTAGGACCTTCCTCCTCTACTATCGTGGAGATTTCCATCTCCAAAATTGACTTGCATTTTAGTGTTTCCACCAGCACTTGCTTTGATAGGTGTGCAAAGCTTGTCGAGGCAATCTTGCTTAGTGCATCCGCCTTGCGGTTTTCCCCTCTAGGAACTTGCTTGATAGTGAACCTGTCAAAGCTTTTTATCAGTGTCTTGGTTTTGTCGAGGTACTGGATCATATTATCTTCTTTGGCCACATATTCACCCAACACGTGGTTGGCCACTAGTCGGGAATCCACATTTGCCTCTAGGTTCCGTACACCCATTCGAGCTGCAATGCGTAGTCCAGCGAGTAGGGCTTCGTACTCTGCTTCATTGTTTGTCGCCGTGAATTCAAAGCGCAGTGCATAAGTGAATTCCATTCCCTCTGGATTTGTGAGAATGAGGCCTGCTCCGGAGCCATCAATGCATGAGGATCCGTCCGTAAACAAGATCCATGGATCTTGTAGTTCGGGCTTACTTGGTGTGGGTACCTCGTCGGTGTCTGGCTTTTCAATGATGAAGTCCGCAGAATCTGTCCTTTGATTGCGGTACGCGGGTTCAGCGAGATGTTGTGCTCACCTAGCAATACACTCCACTTCTGCAGTCACTGATGTGTCGGTTTGGAGATGATCTGCTTGATCGGTTGGTCCGTGATTACTGCTATTGGGTGTGCTTGGAAGTACCTGCGCAGACGTTTAGCAGAAATACCAATGCAGAACTAATTTTTCCTTGGCGCTATAGTTCATCTCCGTCTTCTTGAGTGCCTTGCTTACGAAGTAGATAGGGGTTTGTACTGAGTCCCTATCTGTTAGTAGCACTGCACCGACAGCGCCTTCAGTTGCACAAATACATGATCAGCTCTTCCCCTTGTCGGGTGCGACAAGTGTTGGGAGCGTTGCCGATGTTGTTTAAGCCGAGTGAAGGCCTCTTCTGCCTCCGTAGTCCATCTGAAATCACCCTTCTTTATACACTTCTTGAGTGTTTTGAAAAGAGGTAGTGATTTTTCTGCTGATTTGGATAAGAACCTATTTAAGCCGGCCAACTTTCCGTTGAGAGATTGGACTTCCTTCAACGTGCGCGGTGAAGGAAGTTCGATGACCGCTTTTGTCTTTTCTGGACACGGTTTTATACCGTCGGGTTCTATCAGGTATCCAAGGAACATACCTTCAGTAGCGCCGAAGGTACACTTCTTGGGATTTAGCTTCATATTAATCTCTCGCAGAATTTTGAATGTTTCCTCAATGTCACGCACTAGCTCATCTTCAGTATGACTTTTTATGACCAAGTCATCAACATAAACCTCTAGGTTGCGGCCCACCTGTTTTTCGAAAGCATTATCTACTAACCTCTGATAGGTGGCGCCTGCATTTTTCAAGCCAAAGGGCATTTTTGTGTAGCAGTAGACGCCTTGGCTTGTGTGAAAGGCCGTTTTTTCCTCATCCTCTCTAGCCATTTGGATTTGATGATATCCCTTGTACGCGTCGAGGAAGCATTTTAATGGATATCCGCACAGAGACTCTATTTTCCAGTCTATCTCTGGTAAAGGATAGCAGTCTTGTGGGCACGCTTTGTTAAGGTCGGTGAAGTCTACGCACATTCGCCAGCTGCCGTCACTCTTCTTTACCATGACTGGGTTGGAAAGCCAGTCATGGTAGTAGACTTCCCGCATGATTCCTGCCTCTACCAGTTTGTGTACCTCTGCCAAGATTGCCTGCGTCCCGAGCTTGGCCGCGCTTCTTCGGCGTATGGGTGAGTATCCTTGTCGGATTCTCGTTTATGCTCCGTGACAGAGCCGGTACTCTGTTATGTGTTTAGGCTCCCATGCAAAAATATCCAAATTCTTTTGCAGGAGTGCACATACAGTTGCTTTGCCGTTGTCCGACAATGAACCTCCGATGGATATTTCTGTTCCGGTATTCGGGGTGAATTGCTACTTTCAGATTTGGAATCTGGTTGTCTGGCTGGGGGGTTGGTGCCATTTCGCATGCAATCGTGTTGCATTCTCTATGTGGGGCAGTGGCGTTGTAAAGAGTAACAATACCACCTTCCACTGGGAATTTAAGCATCCCATGCGCTGTTGATGGCAATGCCGCATAGTGATATTCCGTGTCTCCCAATAATGCCATTATATGGCGAGGGAGATTTAATCACCATGAATTCCATCCAGGCCGTTGCGGAGTGTTCTTCGTTTCCAATGCTGACAGGTAATCGTATTTGCCCCATAGGCCATATCTTCTCACCTGTAAAACCAGTCAACGCTGTTCTAACCGGGCTTAACTGACTGCGTATTTCAGGGCGCAGTCGTTTGAAACAATGCTCATACATGATGTCCGCAGAGGCTCCACCATCAACGTACATGCGGTGGATGTCGTGACCCCCCGCGCTTATTTCTATAGTGAGTGGTTCCACCACTGCGTTGTCCGCCGTTAAGGTGGGGAAAGAGATCTCCTTTCCACGGGAGAAATCCTGGCTGACCTTCTGCCTTGTGATCCGCTGCCATGATTGTATCATGTAAATGGTGTCAGCCTTGTCCTTAGGTGTCTCTTTCTTATTGCCACTCTTCTGTTTGTCCTTTCCTTCTTTGATATTCTTGACCAAATGGTCCAATCTGCCTTCTTTGACCATTTTGTCAATGAGTTGGCGTAGTTGGACACATTCGTTAGTGGTGTGGCCCTTCTGTGCGTGGTAGTCACAATATCCATTCCCAGTCGCCATCCTCTGGGGTGCGCATTTGTGGTGGTCTTGGGAAGTTCGCCCCTTCATATGCAGTATTTCCTTTGGGGTTTTGTCACGGGTGTATCTGCGTTATCCCTCCCGCTCCCCTGACTGCGATAGCTTCTATTACGGTTGCTACTCCGTTCATTGGGTTGTCTCCCAGGTTGTTCCTACGACCGATAGTTTGAGGAGTTTCTTTTGCTATCCGCGCGTTCTCCAGGACAAAGGACCTAGAGCGTTTCATGAGTTCATCAAAAGTTTCAGGAATTTTGTCATTCAACCTCTTGATGAGTTCTGGGTTATCAATTCCATTCATAAAACCGAGATTTTAGCACTTCCGCATGCTTTAACTTGCATGCATTCATCTTTAAAGCGCCCATGAATGCGCCGTAGTTTCTCCTTGGCGCTGCTTTACCCGGCAAGTTCGACAGGGTTCTTAGCGACTTTTTCCTGAGTAAAATTTAGGCGGAACGCCTTTCTTAATTCTTCAAAACCATTTATACTCCGTCGTGGGAGCTTGTTGAACCAGTTCCCGCCGCTTCCCACTAGTGTGGAATTAAACATGTGGCACCACACTGGTTGTGGCCAATTCTCAATAGTTGCGGCTGATTCAAAGATTTTTAGGTGATCGTCTGGATCACCTGTTCCGTCATAGGTCTTGACATTAGCGGGCATGCGCCTCTTCTTGTTTTCTGAGAAATCGCTAATGCGTCTAGTGAATGCGTCCACTTTCTGACGGCGCCATGGGAGAGACATGTCCTCCTCTTGGTCATTATGTCTGCTTCTGGACTTCCAATGTCCTGTATCACTATCCTCGTTGTCCGAGGAGTTATCGGAGGACGAGTTTTCCTTCCTTCGGCGCTTGCGCCGGCTATCCCCAGAGTCTGGACTGGAAGGGCTTTCACTTGGGGAGTATCTCCGCCCAAGTCTGTCATGCACTTTGCGGCTACCCAGTCTATCATAGACACTGGTCCGCCGTTCATTTTCATCACTATCGCTCAAGTGATGAGAGTGAGATGTCTCCTCGTCCTCGATTCTCCTTCCGATCCTGTTGAATACCAAGGGTTGGCGTCCGTTTCTTCCGCGCTTCTCTTTCTGATGGCGCAGTGGTGGAGTATCGTGTTCAGAATCAAAATTTAGTCGGGTTTGCAAGTTCCGACCCGATCTCTTCTTTTCTTCCTCTTGCATGAGGGTAGCTAAGGCTTCGTAATTTTGGGATACGAAATCTTTCGGCCCAGCGGCGCAACTCCTTCTAGAGCGAGTGTGTTTGTTTCTACCTCTTATTCCGATTTAGTGCCTCTGGTGCCTTTGTCAAGTCAGTTTCTAGCACTGATTGAAAGGGAGTGGTAAGGACAGTGCGCAGTGGATCTACTGCACTGGCGGTGGTTGCAGTGGCTTGGGTTGTCCCCGAGCGCGGTTCCACCAATGGAAAGACCGAGTCTTGGCCTGATCCCTTGTTTTTAGCAGCGCTGGTTGTCCCAGCAGTTTGTTTAGGGGTCGATCCACTTTGCAGCTTTTTTCCCATAAGGTCTGATCGCATCGCTGATTTCCATGCTTCGTCATTCCAGTATTGGTTCTTAGTGAATGGTCCCACGGATGGCGCCACTTGTTGATACAAAAGTCGGGCGTTCCTTGTTTGGGCTCCGGTTCTTGTACCAATTGCTGATTGTTACTTGAGACCTGCGCACTAAGAGACAGAAAACACCGTTAGACTTACCGTGGGATTGTCTCCCACGATTATCCTCCGGCGTGAGAGTAAGTAATCGGTTTAGGGTTTAAGGAGTGTTAGGGTTCTGAGATCATACCTTAAACGAGGGATGTGATTCCCTTTATATACGCACGGAATCCTTGTTGGTTCCGTGTTCCTCAACCTTCGGCGTATCCCGCCTTAGTCGGTTGGGAATGATTATCTTCCTATTTAGAAGATATCGGATATCTATTCCATCAATAGATTCGGGTTTGGGCCTTCATGAGCCCAAACGTTTAATCGGCTTAGCCCAGTTCGTACCGGGCCAAGTTAGTATTGGACTTTAGTCGGGTCCATGACCCGGATATAGACTATACGTCATCATTAAGCTTGCTAAGTTCACTGGCTAGGTAAACTCCTAAGGCTTCAAGGTTAGAGTCGGCACACTCCAAATAATCGGAGTAAGGGGATATCTTTATACCAACCTTCTCAGGTCCTATCTCATTGGCTACCGCTTCTACAACTTCTAAGGCGAAGCGACACCTGTTTTCTAGGCTTCCACCATACTGATCCGCTCTATCATTTACTCCATCTTTTAGAAATTGATCAATCAAGAATCCACCTGCTGCATGAATCTCTACACCGTCGAATCCTGTAATATTAAATTACGAGGGGGAGACCAATCTTCACCATATGGGTTTGGTGTCATTATGGCTTTGTCCGTTGGAGATATGGGAGCTTGACCATTGGGTTGTAATCCTGACATAGTTATTATACATAAATCAAACAGTGATGTTGAAAATAACATTAATCTGTATAATGAGATGTCAACTTGAATTGAATCACAGTCATCTACAACCATTTGTGTCGCTATCACATTATTTGATCTTTTGCTATCATTAATTATTACCCTTTGAATATACATATGAATTATTACATGTACATGAACAAACATACGTCTTTACTTATTCGCACTAAAATAATTGTTAGTATATGATCCCTAACAACCTGGTTACTAGAAAGCGGATTACCCGATCTCGAAGACGTGGTCGACAGAAAAGAAAGAATATGCACAAGTAAGTACCCTAATAGATTGTTTAGATTAGTATTGAAAGAATGCGTACAAAACCCCTCCCCCCTCACCTCCTTTTATAGAGATGAGGGGGGAAGAACAACCGACTCTAACATGGTCTCCTAAGTCGGTGGTAAAACAGAAAAAGGAAAACGGGTTGGGCTTGGAACACAAGCCAACCCAACGACCCTTAACTCTATTCGACTAGACTCTTGCTAATATAAGGACTAAAACATAACAATTTCCACCTTAGGCTTTATATTAGCCTACTCCGACACTCAGCAACTCCAAACAGTGCTGAAGCTTCAGTCCAGGTACCACCTTCGTCAAGGCATCTGCAGCATTGTGTTCAGACCCACCTTCGAATTTCAACCGTCTTCGCTTCCAAGACCTCTCTGATAAAGTGATAACGCACATTGATGTGCTTAGTCCTTTCATGAAAAACATGATTCCGCGATAAGTGAATCGCTACCGATTATCACAATTAATCGCCACATTGTTAAGCTCCACACCCAACTCTTCCAAGAGTCCCCTTAGCCAAATAGCTTCCTTCACGGCTCGTAAGGGCCATATACTCCGCTTCTGTAGTTGAAAGAGCCACCACGTGTTGTAGCGTTGCCTTCCAGCTTACAACACATCCTTGTACTAAAAACGCGTAACCAGTGATAGACCTACCTTTATCCGGATCCTTAGCGTAGTCTGAATCAACAAAACCTGTTACGTCCACATGGTTGCCACGATTTGTCCCATACACCAAACCCACGTTTGCAGTGCCCCGCAAATATTTCAAAATCCACTTCACTGCTTCCCAATGCTTTTACCTGGATTCGCCAAATATCTGCTAACTACACTTACCGCATACGCTATGTCTGGCCTCGTGCACACCATCAAGTACATTAAGCTTCCAACCGCATTTGCATACGGCACCTTACTCATCCTTTCAACATCACAATCCCTAACCGGACAATCCTTCAACGACAGCTTGAAGTGCCCACCCAATGGCATCTTAACCGATTTCCCATTGTCTATTCTAAAATTATTTAAAATCTTAGAAACATACCCGGATTGTGACACCCTCAGAATCTTGCGACTCCGATCCTTGATGATCTCCATACCAAGAATCTTCTTTGCTTCCCCGAGCTCTTTCATGTCAAACTCCTTTTTAAGAAAAGACTTGATAGACCCAATCTCATCCTTGCTTTTACAAGCAATCAGCATATCGTCTACATATAACAAGAGAGATATACTCACCGTGCATAACTCCTGTAATACACGCACTGTCGTGAATCGCTACGCTTAAACCCGTTGCTCAAAGATATACTCATCAAACCTCATATACCATTGCCTAGGTGACTGCTTCAATCCATAAAGGGATTTCTTTAACAAACATACCTTGTTACCTTGTTCATAACCCGGTGGTTGCCTCATGTAGATCACTTCTTCAAGATTTCCATGTAAAATGCCGTCTTTACATCAAGTCGCTCCAGCTCATAATCTCTACACGCAGTCAATGCAAGCATAACCCGAATAGATGTGTGTCGAACTACCGGCGAAAATACTTCATTATAGTCAATACCTGCCCTCTGTGTGAATCCACGAGCCACCAACCTCGCCTTGTACCTAGGCTTTTGAACACCTTCAATCCCTTCCTTTATCTTGAACAGCCATTTGCGCTCACCGCCTTTTGCCCATGGATGATCTACTAACTCATAGGTCTTATTCTTCCTCGTGAGAATCCATCTCTTCATCCATAGCAGCTTTCCACTTAGAACTGTCTTCACAAGCAACTCCCCGATATGTTAATGGTTCATGAGTATCTTCTTCCTCTGCTGCAGAAACGCGTAAGACCATATTACTTTCATCCCATAACCTCAAAGGTTTCGTTCTTGTCCTTGGCTCTCTATCCCGAACCAACTGATAATCTGTGAGATCCGGTGTTTGATCATGATCCGATCCCTGCATCTTCATCATCGCCATCTTCCTGATCATCTGTCTGATCTTCTTGATCATTTGTCTGATCTTCCTCAAGCGTATGATTATTTAACCTTTGCAGTTCCACCTCAACCTGTAATTCCTCAACAGACTTATCAGCACTGCACGAATTCTTCAACGTGTCTTTGTACATGACACTTTCATTGAAGACCACGTTCCTGCTAGTGACTATTTTAGGTGATTCATTATCAAGCCTATATAGCCTGTACCCCTTCACACCTTCAGGATACCCCAAAAGAACGCATTTTACTGCTCTCGGCTCGAGCTTACCTTGTTTAACGTGTGAATATGCGACACAGCCGAAAATCCTCAACATCCCATAATCACTTGGATGTCCCAACCACATCTCCATAGGAGTCTTTTTCTCAATCGCTATCGATGGTGACCTATTTATGAGACATGCGGCCGTACATGTCGCTTCACCGAAGGTCTTGGGCAATCCAGACTGAATTAATAAACAGCGTACCTTATCCATGAGAGTTCTATTCATCCGTTCTGCTAATCCATTCTCACTGCGGCGGCCCCAAGAACTGTCAAATGTCTAGCAATCCCACTCAGTAACAACTGTTCAAACTCCCAGTTACAGAACTCAAGACCATTATCCGTCCTAAGCTTCTTAACCGTCCTCCCAGTCTGATTCTCTACGAACTGCTTCCATTATTTGAACTTTCCAAATGCTTCGTGTTTGAACCTGAGAATATAAACCCATACCCTCCTGGAATAATCATCAACAATAGATAAGAAATACCTCTTACCTCCCAATGATTCCACCTGAGACGGACCCCATAAGTCTGAATGAACATAGTCTATCACTCCCTGAGTAGTGTGCCTTCCTACACCAAAACTGACTCGATGTGACTTTCCCAGAACACAATTCTCACAAAAATCGAGCTTACCTAGACTCTTCTTGCCAAACAACTCCCGCTTCCAGCACATGTAGTCCCGCCTCATCGATATGTCCCAGTCTTTTCTGCCAAACCTGCGCAAGACTGTCTTTTTCTTCAACACTAGCATTAAGCTCACCCGCCACTGCATGGCCATCCAAAGAGTATACGCAATTTTCCTTCGGTTCCAGATAAAACAACACTGGAACCATTAATCACCTTGATTTTGCCTGACTGCAATTTTACGGTATATCCCTCTTTTTCAAGAGTTCCCAGCGATATCAAGTTTCTTTTCAATTCAGGAATATACCAGACATTGTGTAATACAAAACTTGACCCATCTTTCAGTTGTACCCTTACCTTGCCAATACCTCTCATCTTGCACTCCCTGTTGTCACCCAACAGTACCTCGCCCCATCGCATTCCGAAAATCAAAAATAAATCTAACCTTGGTGTCATATGGTATGAACCTCCTGAATCCATGATCCAATCTAGCAGAGCCTCTGCACTCATAACCATCATCACCTCAGAACCGTCATAAATCGAACCACTAGAGCTTGGTTGATCATCTTTCTTGACGAAACCATTTGACTTCTTGCGATTATTCTTCGGACAGTTTCTCTTCAAGTGCTCCTCAGATTGGCAAATATAGCACTTGAGTCTTCCACCTCGAGACTTCGATCTTGACTTTCCCCTAGACTGATGCGAATTCCTGCGATCGATCTTCCCTCACGTATAACCCTTCACCATCATCCCCCTTCGCTTTAGATCTTTCTTTGATTTCCTTTGAATTCAGTGTGGCCATCACATCCTCCAAAGTCAAAGCTTCCCGTCCATAAAGCAAGGTATCCACAAAGTGTTCGTATGATGTTGGTAAAGAAGTGAGTAATAATAAAGCAAGATCTTCATCCTCGAATTTTACCTCAATATTTGCTAAATCAACAACGATTTTGTTGAACTCATCTATATGCTCGGAAATCGTCGTCCAAAGCCGGCATGTAGAATGTATACAACTTCTTCTTCAAGTACAACTTGTTGGCCAAGGACTTTGTCATGTACAAAGTCTCGAGCTTGGTCCAAACCCCGCTGCAGTGTCTCCCGGTAACCTCTCTCAGTACCTTGTTACCTAAACACAAAATCATGGCACTGTGAGCTTTCTTGTTTAGCTCGGCCTTTGCTGTAGCATCCATAGTCGCGGGTAAAACCTCCAGAGCTGCTTCACATCCATGTTGGATTAATAAAGCACGCATCTTAACTCTCCATAACCCGAAATCACCAGTTCCATCGAATTTCTCGATCTCAAACTTAGCTCCCGTCATTCTTTAAAACCCTTTATTGATTTGCTAAACCTTGTGATAAAATCCCCACAATCACAAAACAATAAAGTCCCTTGTGCAATACCCTCTAATTTAATACCCTTTATTATATATTACCAACAACTAATATAATAATAAAAGTATTAGTCTTACTTTATAAAAAGCAAGACAACTCTTTGAGATATTCTTCTTTGTTGCACCTTTCTTCACGTGGGTATGTCCTCCAAAAAAAAACAAAGATATCTTATCTTGTTTACTTGATTGTATCACCTGTTCACTCTTTCTACTTTAACATAAAAGCAGAGAACATAATACACCAAAACAAGATCTAAAACCCTTCTTCTTTGTTAATACTTCCACAAGAAAAAATCACACCGGAAAAAATTCCGATCAAAACGAAACACCTGCCGCAACCTTCTTGTTGTCGTTAAACCCGGTAGCCCAAACAGAAAAACGACCTTTCTGCTCCTACCAGGAACCGAACAGCAAAAACCCTTCAAGATCGATCCTAGATAACCAGAAAACTTCGAGAACCAAAGCTCTGATACCACTTGTTAGTATATGATCCCTAACAACCTGGTTACTAGAAAGCGGATTACCCGATCTCGAAGACGTGGTCGACAGAAAAGAAAGAATATGCACAAGTAAGTACCCTAATCGATTGTTTAGATTAGTATTGAAAGAATGCGTACAAAACCCCTCCCCCCTCACCTCCTTTTATAGAGATGAGGGGGGAAGAACAACCGACTCTAACATGGTCTCCTAAGTCGGTGGTAAAAACAGGAAAAAGGAAAAACGGGTTGGGCTTGGGACACAAGCCAACCCAACGACCCTTAACTCTATTCGACTAGACTCTTGCTAATATAAGGACTAAAACATAACAATAATCACTCTTACAGAAATGGAAAATATCCAACGAGCAATCATGTCAACCAAATAAATAACTCTTGAAGTTTATCATACATAGGAAGATCAAAACTTAATTTACCGTAGTATGAGACACGGCCAACATGCCAAATTTGACAAAAGAATATACCACCTTTCTCATGGACAGCTTTCACGATCGGTTTGAATGCCTCCACTTGTTCTTTCGACCAAATTCCAGGTATATCTTTGAACCTCATGTATCAATAAAACCAAAAACACTATAGTTTTAAGCACATTTTGACAGTTCATAATCATGCATATTAGTCTTTAAACACTTACGCATGAGCAGTGTTAGAAACACTTACCCGGTAGCCTCGTATATGAGGAGGCCACCTTCGGTAGTTCTTTGAGAATAATACAAAATGCTATGCGGTTGTGGAATACCGAATATCATCGTATGCTCTCATTCTTGTCAATGGTGAATGCACCACCCTGCAATTTAATACTATTATACTTTATATTATACAATTTAACACCCTAATTAATTTTTCTGGATCCTTATAATTTTAAAGATCGTTTATGGTTTTGTACGTCGTTTTTGTTGGGTTTTACTAATCATAACAATTATATAAAACAAATAAACATCATCAAAGCATGCAGCGGAAGTAATAGGAATAATACTTGTAAATTAATTAACCGAATTAAAAGAACATGCGTACCTTTTAGCGAATCAAGAACACACGATATCAAGAACCATGAACAAACCCTAAACCCTAAAGTTAGGGTTTATAATTTTCGACCCTTTAGTCGAATACCAAGATTACCCACAAACACAATTTCATTTGTTCTTCGTTCTTGTACACACGTATTAGTAGCGAATCAATGAGAAAAGCTAGGTTCTTGATCACAATAGATTAACCAAACACCTTTGTTATGCTCAAGGTCACTCGCAAATCCCTTATATGGGGTTTTACTTGTCAACCTAAGAACAAGAGGGAAGAAAGAAGAAATTTGGCCTTCTATTGAAATCTAGTGCACCAAAAGATGAATACATGATGATGTATTTATAGCCTTATGGTAGATGTCAAGATTACTATAGTTTCCGATGTGGGATTCTATAGTTTCGGCCAAAAACAAGCCCAAAAGAGGGTTCCTAAAACCTTCCCTTGACTTGCTAACTTTTCTTCATATCCCGTTGACATTTAACGACCGATAATCAAAACTCGTTAAATATTAACTATCTTTAAGTGTTTATTTCGTGACTAAATAATTAATAATAACATTTATATATTAATTATTCTAAGAGGAGAGTTATTTTACATACCAAACTTTTCTCACATACCAAAGGACTCATCTCCACCATCCATCTAAAAAGAAATCAATTGCTGAGATTAAAAACATTTTATTATTTCACCTATTTTTTATAATTTAAATATCTCTTAAACCGTTAATCGTTAAGTGAAAATATTTACATCATCGCGACGAGCATTTAATTATCTTTCTATAGACGGGCACTTTGATATACTTTCGAAAAAAAAAAAAAACTCGTTTTTTTCACGTTTTTTCGTTATTTTTTTCGTTTTTTTACGTTATTAAAATTTACATAAAAAAATCATATATGATAAAACACTAAATTGAATATCACATGTGGTATTAGTGTTAAATCATATATGATATGTAATATCACATGTGATATTATATGTTATATCATATGTGATATTACACTAATATTACATGTGATATTACATATCATATATGATATTACACTAATATCAGATGTGATATTCAAATTAGTGTTTTATCATATATGATTTTTCAATGCAAATTTCAATAACGTAAAAAAACGAAAAAACTTAAAAAAAAACGTGAAAAATACGAAAATAAAAATTTTGTCGAAAGTATATCAAAGTGCCTATCTATAGAAAGATAATTAAATGCTCGTCGCAATGGTATATTTTTTTTCGTTTAACGATTAACGGTTTGAAAGATATTAATATTTGAAAAAAAAATGATGAAAGTGGGTTTTTAAATTGTTGGGATTAATCTCATCCATTAGATCAAATAAAAATGGAGGGTGGAGATTGATCCATTGGTATGTAAATAATCTTTTGTCCTCAAATGATCTTAAATCTTATTCTAAACATTAATTCTCATACGTAATGTGTGCAATCCCGAAGTCTCGAGTTCGAATATGGTCATACATATATTAATAATTATCCATAAACATTTCAGTTTTACTTCTTAGTGACTTGCTAGCTTATTTATTTATGTAATATAATTGCATTTCAATCAAAGAGAAATTACATGTGGGATAGATTAAAGTTGCCCATCTTGTATGGAGTAAGAAGAGGCATCCTGGGGTTTTTAGTTGGTTGCATTGTTTTTTTCATTTTAGAAATATTGTATGCGAATCTTGCTCTAGGAGTGTTGAGCCGTCATCACCAGCCAAGATGGTCCCGGAAAACGCCACACTGAGTAATGAGATAATTCTTGTAGTGAGAATGAGGATAAGGATACGATATGTGCCACGTGGCAAGCTTTTGTGCTGAGGTTATCTTCTTACATTGCATGGTTGGATTTTATGTATTTTTTGGTAATATAATACAATATTGTTATAAGAATGATAGTAATAAGAGCAAACCAAAACCACATCCCCACACCATCATATTTCAGCTTTTTTCTCTCGAGACCAAACACTCGTAGTAAGAGGATCGTACTCACAACCAAAAACATACCTCACAAAATTAAAACAAAAAAAAAAAAAAAAAAAAAAAAAAAAAAAAAAAAAAAAACACAAACCAAACATTTCATTTGGTCCGGTAGCAGACCAAATGAATTGGGTGTGGGTTGGGGGGACGCGTCCAGCTAGTCCCCAAGTAGGGGCACACATTTTGTAGTGTTTGGTTTAGGGTAGACCGAATGGGGGTAACACCTTTATTACGTTCAGTCTAATGGTTCAATATTTTTTTAATCCTTAATTTATAAATTTATAATAAATGAAAAATAATTATAAAAAAATTGAAGTATTTGACGGCATTAGAAATGTGATGTTATAGAGGGAAGGGTGTTTTTGGTGTTATGGGTATTCTGATGTTATGGGAAAAAATGATAATGTGACAGTGCTTTTTCATAACACCAACTTGATGGCTTGGTGGGTACCTGGTGCTCTTATACCTCACTTCCCAGGAGTTTTTTATTTATAAAATAAATTTAACAAAACAAATACATTTGAAAATATTTAATTTATAATGTTTATGTTATAAAATAACTAGTTTTAGATCCTCATGCATTTAGGGGGCTTTTGATTTAATTTCTGTTAGATTAAACTTTGGCTTAAAGTTTGTTGGATAAATAGTTCTTGAAAGTAAATTTAATTTAAATATGACCATTGAGAACTCAATCTCATTCGGTAAATTTTATAACTAAAAAGTACATGGAATTCTCTTTATATTATAACTTGATAAGAACATTTTGAACATTGTTTTCGATAATATTCTTACGTTAATAAGTTAATCACCCTAAACTACGAAAAGGTAAAATAACTCGCTACTGAAACTTACATGTTGTAACAACCGAGGCTATTCATATCTGGCACTTCTATTTAATAAAAGTTGAAGAAAATTGTCATTATATTACAGTAGTATTTCTTTCAAAAAAATCTATTGAATACAATGATTCAAGGAATAAAATGAACATAAATATCAACTCCTTTTCGAATGGTTTTTTAGTCACTCATGGTTTTTAGAATTGCTGATGGCCTTAAGAGCACTCTCAATGATAACGTGGGTATGCATGTTATTGTTTAACATTTGGTGTTATTTGGGTGTTAACCATTGTGAGTGTGGTGTTATTTGGGTGTTAAAGTTGCACGTTACTAATATAACGTGTGTTACTTGCATTTTTTTTTTTTTGCCCCTAAATGAGGGGTTCTTTTTGTAAATTGTTGGTGAGTTAAAGTTTAACTTGAGAATGTTATGATTGTGGGTGTTTTTTTTTTTGTGAGTTAAGATGAAATGTTAAAGCAGATGTAGCGCTGACGTGGTACGGTGTTAAAGTTTAACTTGCGTTATGAATGAGAGTGCTCTAAGAGTTTCTTTTCTAATGGCTTTAAGAGTAATTGTTGATGGATTTCAAAGAGTTTTTGCTAGAGTTGTTGATGGCTTTTATAATATCTTTTTTCTTCAAATTCAAACATACCAACAATACCACAAGAGACAGATGAATAGTATGAAAATCGAAGAGAAGATAAGGCAAGTAGATTAAGTTAACATGCATGTTGAAAATCAAATAGAATATAAGGCATGCAAATTAAGTTAGCATGCATGTTCTAGTATTTTTAGTTTACGTATTGTTCTTAATGGTTGAATAAAAATACATAAGTGGTTATTTAGTAGTACTAAAGTGTAAAGGTAGACTCATACAGAACAAAGCTAGACTCGTATAGAACATTAGAAGAATAACTTAACAATTAAGTTTACTAACCTTTCATCACAATTAGCGTCAATAGTCTACAAATTAGCTGTAAAAAATAAAGCATAGAATCATCATTAAGTGTGAATGTGATCTTAGTTCATGCTTATGACAAAAAAAAAGCATGTATCAAATTCTTAATATTCACATCTAGACATGCCAGTGCTATAAGCATATATGGTCATTGAACCACTTGCATTGCTTAAAACTTTTTAGAATAAAAGTACAAATACAGAAACCAAATCTTTGTATCATGTATGGAGATGATAAGCATATAGAATAAGTGGTACCAATTTCGGTTCATTCATTCATGAATGGGTCTATTCGGCTCATGTTCTATCTTTAAGGAATTCAACCCAAAACTTTGTTTCTGAAGAAACACGATAAACAGGGCATAAGTTGTTCATGTTGTTGTTGGTTTGTGGGAGTTAAAACAGACGTAAACGACTAGAAGTGTGTGAGTCTATGGGGGCACACACGTTAAACACGAGAATACGTGGTGAACGTTTAATACTTGAATATATTGAACCCGTTTTATGCATGCATGAAAACCCGGTTTTATTTACGACTCGTGGACTTGTTCTATTGAATGTGGGTCGGTTTGGAAACCTTGGGCTTGGCCATTTAACTGATCGGGGTGTTTGGGTTTTTGCTTGAAGCTCAAGCATTGAGCCCATATTATGGGTCGGTTTGTTAAGCTTATAAAACAAACACACCATGCAATTTTATGGTACGACATATGCATATCCCAAAACTCTATACCTAACTAATCGATCCATCCAACTTGTTCCCATACCCAATCGGTTTTCATAAAAACCGATTAGGGTTTTGCTTTGGTCTTGATCAATCCTTAAAACTTGCAGCGGCTTGATGATCCAAGTGTTTCTAGGTAAGTAGTTCTTGTTCTCGTTTCCTAGTCAAAACTGGTGAAGCAACAAAGAACTTGTGGGTTTTCTGTCTTGGTAGATCTCGGGCAAAACAAAGGCAGGAAGACATCGGACAAGTCTTGTCCGATATCGGGTGTTATGTAAAGCTACTTCTCGGACAATAGTGATCTCGGGCAGGAAGTAAAGAAGTGTTCTTGGGGTTTTTCTTGTTCGTGGTATTCAAGTAATTCAAGGGTTGATTGTTTTAAACGTTCTCGACTAGCGTTTATCGAACGTACTTGGTTTAAGTATTTGTATGTGATACTCGTAGAGGTATCTATTTTAGATACTTAAGTTTCTTTGGTTCTCTTGTTTGTTAATAGCGTGCAGTTTACGTCAAAGGTTAGTTTTCTATTTACCTTTTATTTATTATTGTTAATTGGTTACGTGTTTACCTAATTGCATAAACTAGATCCAATTCTGTTGTGTACTCGTTTGCGTTACTTGGCTAACTAGATTATAAAATCCCAACAGTGGCATCATGAGCCATCTCGTTTTTGCGATTATGGGTTACACGCTTTAATAAACATGTTTAAGAGGATGCATGAAATCTAATTAGTTATTCATTTTATTTTTTTTTTTGACAACTATATGCAATACTTGTCAATTATTAATAAAAAAATAACAAGACACACACAAATTAAATTAAATTGTTAATTAGAATTAATTTGTTAATTGAAATTAAATTTGTTAATTAGAATTAAAGGCAATGTTGCAAAAATCGTGAATCGGTAGTCGGGTGGTCGACCACCCTGCAGCGAGTAATCGGTCAAGTCGGGATTAATCGGTGATTAATCGGATTGGCATTTCCTGCAAGTTTTTGGTATTTCTGGAGACCAAACTAAAAATCTTAACCGATTCAAAGCCTGCTATGTTTCCAAACCTCAATAAAAGGCTCCAATTCTGATTATGATGCCCATTGTGCATTATAAGTGAAATATACGATCCCCAAATTAAGTAGAATGCCTAAATTATTATTATTTTTAAAAAGACCGATTTGCCCGATTCAGCCGATTTTTTACCGATTCGGCCGATTTTTTACCGATTTAACCGATTCGGACAATTTTTTGACTCCTTAGTGTCGATTTTTTTCCTAGGCCGATTTTTTGACCGAATTTCAAAAATCGGCAAGGTGCTCGGCCGATTAACGATTAATCGGCCGAGTTGACCGATTTTTGCAACATTAATTAAAGGTTAATTAGAATTTTGATAATTAGAATTACATATTATTTATTAAATACATAAAATATCGTAATTAATTGTTAATTGAGTTTGTCATGCTTTTTATGTGTTTTTCGGGCTACAAGACCCACTCAATTGTTTTTTGTGATGTATGGGGCGATCTAGGTTTCGTACCTAGTGATGGTGATAAGGTTTTAAAATGTACCTTTTTGAGGGTCATTTAAGCCCTTATTTGATCACTTTTGTATCCGTTATTACTTAATATCGTTCCTTTTCACTTTTTAGGTCTCTTGAAGGCAAATTGCTGTAATGGCACTTATTTGGACGAAAAGGCGCGAATATACGAAGAAAATGGCCAAAGTCAAGAATCGAGACACTCAAGGCTGCTGGAAACATAAGGTGACGGCGTCATTGCTTATCTGCGACGCCGTCCGAGGATTTTGTGACGGGACAGAAGCCAAAACTCTTATTTTCAAGGGACGACGTCAAGTTGTAAAAGAGTAGGCCATCGCAACTCAGACGGCCTAGATTTGATCCAGACGGCGTCAGAAGCTAAGGAGGACGGCGTCACATGCATAAGGTGATGCCGTCACAAGCTGATCAAGTCACAACATGCGCGCGAAGTAGTTGATATTGTTTTGGCCATAACTTTTGCATACGAACTCGGATTTAGGTGATTCAAAAGCCCACGCGACCGGAACGAGAAAATCTACATTTTGGTGAAAAAATGGTCGTGACGCCGTCACTCTATAAGTGTGACGCCGTCACTCTTTTCCGACAGAAAATCTGCCTATAAATAGAACATTATAACTTCACTTTTTGTAAGCCCTAAACCCTAAGTCCGATTCCAGGGTTTAGGTAGGTGTTTTTCCAGCAACTTAAAGGGTTTCAAACACTCCATAAACATCGTGTAATGATTTGTTTGTTAATCCAATCCTATGGTATGTCTTCAATTATCATAATTGTTGCTTGCACTTCATTAATTATGCTTGGCTAATTCACCTAGTATTTGCTTATGATTGTTTGAAACTTGTATATAATTAATTAGATCTTATTGATTTCTTAGTGATGCTTGTGTCTATCTTCATCATTAGGGTGTGACAATTTCAATGAGTCTAATTGGTTTAGTTTATAATTCTTGCATCCTACTGTCTCTTGTTTGATTGGTTGTCTCTTATCTTAATTGTTTAATGATCTAGTAATGCGATAGGTCATTCGTTGTGTAATTAATGCTTGATTAATCTTTGTGAACCTTAGACTACAGCACTTAGAGCGGTTGTGGGCTAAACCATCCAAAGAGGGCCTTAGAGTTAGAGTTTACAATCCATAGTGGGTTTTGTAGACGAGACCCTTTGGTAAGTTCAAAGAGTTAGGGATAAACGCATACCCTACGACTTTAGACACACAACGCGTTAAGAATAAGGACGTGACAATTCAACCATCAATAGGACGTGACAATTCAGTAGATAGAATTGGATAGCTAGCAAGGAGTAATACATCATAAGTAGATATGCTTCACGTTACTGGTAGACCCCTAATTTAGTTAGTATCTTTAGGGATAGTTGACTAGCAACTAATTCCAACCTCCCCTCCAAAACCGAGATTCATAAAATATAAAAATACAAAAAATAATCATCCCTCACCTTTAGACTTAAATCGACATACACTTCAGCCTAACGACACTATTCCCCTAGAGAACGATATCAATACCCGTGGCTTACCCTAATACTACACTACAACGGTTAGGTTCACTGCCTAGGGTGTTATAAAACTTGCTCGAAGAAAAGGAAGTTCATTTGACCCCGAACGACGCGTGTAGCGTTATCAAGTTTTTATGCGGGGAATAGTTATTTTTTAGGCTTGATTTCTATCTCGTTTAGGTCTACTCACAAGATTCCTATCAAGTGAGATTTTTTCTTTTTATTAGCTTCCTTGTAGTCTATCCCCCTTCCTTGTGCCTTTGTTCGTAAAACTTTTCCATTGACTCTTCCGTTCACCATTATGGAGAACGCGAATCCACTATATCCGCGATTAGGTTTTTTCATAAAAAATTATGATATTCCTAAAGCGGATTATTCAAGATGGTGGGAAGAAAGTAACCAAGTCCATAAACCTTTTGAGGGTTTCACCATTCCAAGCCCACAAAATACCTCATCTAGTGAAACCTATGCTTCGTATGAGCCTTCACCTATGATAGACTTTCGTGAACAACCTCCATGTTTAGAAACTATTTTTAGTGAGGCCCTTAGGAGAACTGACCAAATTTGTGAAAATATTATGGTAAGCAACCAAGCATTAAACCATAAGTTGGATCAATTACTAAGTTTGGTTTCATCACGACCTGAGGAAATAGCACATGATGAGCATATAGATGATGTAGATGTGATTGAGGATGTAGGATCGATATATTTATTGTGTTGATGATTCGGGTGGTCTTGGATGATCAAAATACATGTTTACCATTTTAGAGAGAGAAAGTAGAGAGAGAGGGTGTTCTTGCTAGAGGTTTACACAAAGGAAAGGTTAGATTGAATGAGAAGCACCACCCCTTCCATGGATGGAAGGGGTATTTATAGTTACATGAAATACGACCTCCTATCGGCCTGTGGATCAGGTATACAGTGGGTAAAGACCCGTCCTTCCTCCAAGGTGTTACACTAAACTAAACTACGCTACAATCTAACTAATAAACTGCTAAACAACGTAACAAACGACAAATCTACGAGCTAACTTATGCTAGATAATACTTGGGGTGACCGACTCTTCACTATGGAATTTTCTAATTCCTAACAATCTCCCCCTAAGGGAGGTCACCCCATGTTTTACATTTCGAATCCTAGCATTCTATTCTTGTCTTTGTTCTTGAGCTCGTAGACTTCAATTCTTCATTTCAACAATCTTTGTGCAATAGCAGTGATTCTTCAAAGTCCGCACTGATTTGTAATTTTAGTGGAGGCCTTTAACTGATCCACATCTTTGATGATCTTCGAGCATTCATTGAGATCATCACCACAGAAATCTCGGATCACCCTTTATTGTGTTGCCATCATGTGAAGTTGTGATTTTCGGACCGGCATGCTCACACTTTTGAATCATGACATCTTTCCATCAGAGTAGCGGAAGCCTTATCGTTCATGATATTTGCAAAGTGAAGGAAGCATAGTATGAAATATCGAGCCAAGTTATGTAGATATGCACCCGTCATGATTACTTCAAATTAAGTGTGGATGCTGTGAGCATGCGGCTTTGGATTGACTCCTCAATTCGGATCAGCTGCAACCGTCCAAATGTACCTGCACACAACAGTTAGCAATAAAGCGCACGAAAGTGTCTTTGATCACTTTCGTTGAATTGAGGTACACGGCCCACGGTTCCCCGTTGATCAGTACAAGTATGTCACACCCCCAATTTACCTGTTTTGCAGCGGAATGGAATTCCTGGGGGCATTGACTGTCATAGCACCACATCACAGTTATATTGAACGACCTAAAGTGTCGTTTTAAAAACACATCGTTGGATATTTCATAAAAACATACAGAGTTTACAACATCGGTCCCAAAAGTTACAAAGTTGCGGAAATACAATATGTTACAAGTCCAAACGATGTTTTTGAAATAGGTGCCATAATGTACATAATGTAAGTCGACGCCGCGACTCAAAATGTAGGTCCCTAAACCATGTCATGATGCGAATGCCTCAGTTACCGAAAATACATTGCTAAAAACGGTCAACAATAATGTTGGTGAGAAATCATAGGTTTATGTAAATGTTTTATACGACTACACAAGTATAGATCAGGCATGACAATCGAGTCACGTAAAAATGTTACAATTGCAATAAGTCCATGACACCGAAACTAGACAAATCATAATGTATGCCCCTGCAGAGTGTTTGCCAGACAACTCCGTAATGTTATAAAATGAAATGCATCCGTATGACTAGTTGGGATTCACCAACCCGGATGGAGGAGTCACCCTCGATAGATCTATCCACTCACCCTCGCTTCAAAGATTAACGGTTCATGTTCAGGTAATGGGAATGGGGACTTTCAATTGGCAAATACGGTAACTTAAGCAATGTAATGAATTTAATGTACTTGGTATCGTAATAAAATGTTGTGCAATGTATTCTCCCCCGTAGGTTTGAAAATAATTAAATGTGTACAGCGGGGCTATGAAAACTCACTTGGATAAACTGGAATAACGGCAAAAGTGAGTACACTGAGGTTTATAATGATGCTTCAACCGGGACCTATTACGAATGATATGATATGTCATGAGTTGCAATGTAATGTTATGCATGCACTACGTATGTTATTTATACCATTTACGGGTTTAGAAAATATTACTCGTCGTCGAAAAATACTCTTTTGACGTCTCGACCCTTCAAAAATGACTTTACATGTTTTACGTCAAAATGTCATCCTACAATGGTTTTATAATGATTTTTGGTGAAATTAACACTTTTCGTCGCAAAACAATGTCGTCGTAAAAATCATGAAATCAACAAAAATGGCTTCGGAAAACTAGCCGTAAAACGGTGTACGTCGATCGTTAGAGAACGAACTCGACGGTTTTGGAAAGTTTGTATCCATATCTAAAAGTTTCAGTTCAGGAGTTTTCGTCCAAAAGGTCTCGATCATAAAGATAATAAGGGTTAAAGATGGTGGTTTTTGGCTAATAGTGTGCAGAAAATTAGTTACGGCAAGTTTATGAAAAAGTGTATATCTTTGTCGTTTCAAATCCGTTTTCTACGTTTAATATGTCCTTAGCTTCGTATCGAAGTAAACTAATATATTTTTGAGAAGTCGAAATAATTTGTGAAGCTTAAGGCTCGTTTTTGACCCAAAATATGTACAAACAGCAAGCTGTTTTTCAGAAAATAAATACTTTTCGTCGTCAAACTTTAAAAATTCACCACGGCTTCGTTATAACTCCGTTTTTATCCGTTCAAAAGGCCACGGATTCGTTTTAAAGTATATTTTCTAAATATCAAGGCCAAAATGTCGTACTAACTGTTGGTTTTTCCAGAAATTCGTTTTAAGGACAGAACGTAAAATATAGTTTACGAAAATAGTTTTTCTCGGACAAAACCTATTCTAATCCCTTCAAATCAACTCCAAAACTAATCTAATCCTACCATACACCTTCTTAGGGTGCCATGGGTTCCTAATCACCATCAAGACCAAAGAATAACTTGGGAATAATTATAGGATGACTATAAGTATATAATAACTCTAAAAATCAAGAAAAAATGGTATAAACAACATAACATGCATACTACCTCCAAAAATAACAAGATGAATATGAAATGATAAAGAAAACATGAAAATGAAAGAAAAAGCTTACTAGTGAAAAATGAAGAGGTGCTAGTAACAAGGTTATACCTAAATACTCTAGATTTTTATTTCAAAATCTAAGAAAGAGTATACACTAGATTGTTAAACACTTGCTTGAAGAAAAATTTTGGATCCCTTGGTGTTCTTGAAGTTGTGACCGGTTGGGAGAAGAGAGAAACAAAGGAGAAAGATCTTTTTACTTAACACTTGTGAAATAATTTGAGAATGAATGAGATAAACTTTGTTTAGTAGCCTTATAAGTTAAAAACACAACTAAACCTCATTAATGCAAACCCTCCCCCCCCTAGGTCGGTCAAGGGGGAGGAATGCATAGATATTTGTTGTTTTTTTTTTTAAAACTTGTATAAACTTTGTGTAATTATAAGATAAAGTGTAAATAATGTGTAGTTGAATATAACTTATAAAGTAAATGGTAGATTTTGGTACAAGTAAATTTTTAATAGGTCAAAATAGAATGTAATGAGTTAATAAAAATTGTAAAAATACATTCCTTGTGAAATTTGAGTGATAAAAATAATTATCGTATAATTTTTAAGAAAACGTCATAATAATTTAACTTTAACGATTTATGTACCAAATAAATTTGAAACACTAGGAAAACTAAAAATATAGTTTTTATAAACTAAATGTGAATATAAAAATACCTCGGGATCATTTTTGAAAATAATGGATTAAATATTCAAAATAAAACTCACGCGATAACGATTATTAAATATAAAAATTACGCGTTGGATGTGAAGTGAAATGTTATGAATGAACTAATGAGATGTAAATGATGTCAATGAAATGTAGACTAATCTTAGTCCATATGAAATGTACGTGATGTTATGATCATGAATTCGCCGCTAAACCTTTAAGGTTACGCGAATTTGAAACAAGTAAACCAAGTTTACTATAAATGTTGAAATTGTTAGGCATGAATTGTGTCGAGAAATGACCTGAAATTACGGGTTATCACATTCGCCCATCCAAAAAGGAATTCAGTCCCTGAATTCAATCGTTGTTAGGTCTAACGGTGTCGGCGAAAAGATGAGGATACTTGCGCGATCGGTCTTCCCGTTCCCAAGGAAACTCAGGACCTCGTCGAGAATTCCAACGAACTTTCACAATCGGAATACGACTCTGTTTCAACTGCTTGACCTCGCGGTCCATAATTTCTACAGGTTCCTCCACAAAGTTGAGTTTGTCGTCAAGCTGAACTTCGTCCAATGGGATAACGAGCGATTCGTCTGAAAGACACTTCTTCAGGTTTGAAACGTGAAACGTGTTGTGCACATGACTAAGTTCTGGCGGAAGATCAAGTCGATAAGCTACCGGACCAACTCGGCTCAAAATCTTGAATGGTCCAATGTATCTCGGGTTCAACTTTCCACGTTTTCCAAAACGTACCACGCCCTTCCAAGGCGATACTTTCAACATTACCTTGTCACCCACTTGAAATTCCAAATCCTTGCGTCTAACATCCGCATAACTTTTCTGTCGACTCCTGGCAGTTCTGAGTCTATCACGAATTTGAACGATCTTTTCCGTGGTTTCCCGTACCATTTCCGGACCAGTAAGTTGTGCGTCTCCTACTTCGGCCCAACAAACAGGTGATCGGCACTTTCGACCATAGAGTGCCTCGAATGGTGCCATCTTTATACTGGTGTGATAACTGTTGTTGTACGAGAATTCAATCAATGGCAAATGGTTAGCCCAACCATTTCCAAAATCAAGCACACATGCCCTCAGCATGTCTTCTAATGTTTGAATAGTCCTTTCACTTTGACCGTCGGTTTGTGGGTGATATGCTGTGCTCATCTCTAATCTGGTTCCGAATGAATCTTGCAATGAATTCCAAAAGTTTGAAGTGAATCGACTATCTCTGTCGGAAATGATAGAAATTGGTGCTCCGTGCCTCGAGACTATTTCCTTGACATAAAGTCTAGTGAGTTGCTCCATGGAATAAGTCTCTCTAATCGGTATGAAATGGGCTGACTTGGTAAGGCGATCAACAATTACCCAAATAGCGTCGTAACCTCCCGATGTCTTAGGAAGTTTCGTAACAAAGTCCATCGTAATGCGTTCCCATTTCCATTGAGGAATTTCTGGTTGTTGAAGTAAACCTGAAGGCTTCTGGTATTCGACTTTTACCTTAGAGCAGGTAAGACATTTGCTAACGTAAGTGGCAATCTCCGCTTTCATGTTCGGCCACCAATAAAGCTTCTTAAGATCTTGATACATCTTATCCGATCCGGGATGAATAGAATACTTTGACTTATGCGACTCATGCATAATCAATTCTCGTATTCCGCCATACAATGGAACCCACATTCTATCCTTGAAACATAATACTCCATCTGCTCTTTTCACAAAACCATTTGCGCTTTCGGGCATACCATAAAGCTTTTCACTTGGTCGATTTTCCTCCTTAAGTGCCTCGACTTGTGCTTCGTGGATTTTCGATGGTAAAGGAGAAATAATCGTCATTCCCAATGATCGAACTCTTAAAGGTTTAGGTCTCTCTTTCCGACTAAGAGCATCAGCCACAACATTGGCTTTTCCCGGGTGATACTTGATTTCACAATCATAGTCGCTGAGTAATTCCAACCAACGACGTTGCCTCATATTAAGTTCCTTCTGATCAAGAACATATTGCAAACTCTTGTGGTCCGTAAACACTGTGCACTTTGTACCGTAGAGGTAGTGTCTCCAAATCTTGAGCGCAAAAACTACGGCTCCTAACTCGAGATCATGAGTTGTGTAATTCTTCTCATGAGTCTTAAGTTGTCGAGAAGCATACGCTATCACCTTCTCGTTTTGCATTAAAACAGCCCCAAGTCCTTTATGCGAAGCGTCGCAATATACAACAAAGTTCTCAATTCCCTCGGGTAGTGCCAAAATTGGCGCGCTACAAAGCTTTTGTTTCAACAACTGAAAAGCAGTTTCTTGTTTCTTTCCCCACTCGTACTTCTGGTTTTTCTGTGTCAACTTGGTCAAAGGTCTCGCTATCTTTGAAAAACCTTCGATGAACCTTCGGTAATACCCGGCTAGTCCTAGAAATTGTCGAATTTCCGTAGGATTTGTTGGAGTAGCCCAATCTTTCACGGCTTCAATCTTTGCGGGATCAACTTGTAGTCCTTGTTTATCAATGACGTGACCAAGAAATTGCACTTTGTGGTTCCAAAAATCACACTTCGAAAACTTGGCATACAACTTCTCATTCTTGAGTAGCCTTAAAATCGTCCTTAAATGCTCTTCGTGCTCCTCTTTGCTCTTTGAGTAGATCAAGATGTCGTCGATGAACACTATCACAAACTTGTCCAAATACGGTTTACAAACTCTATTCATGAGATCCATGAATACCGCCGGTGCATTAGTCAATCCAAACGGCATCACTTGAAACTCGTAATGACCGTAACGTGTTCTAAACGCTGTTTTCGGAATATCCTCCTCCCGAACTCGAAGCTGATGATAACCTGACCGAAGATCAATCTTGGAATAGATACTAGAACCTTGCAACTGATCGAACAAGTCATCAATTCTGGGGAGTGGATAACGATTCTTCACCGTTAACTTGTTCAATTCTCGATAATCTATGCACATTCGGAAGGATCCATCCTTCTTCTTCACAAACAAGACCGGTGCTCCCCAAGGCGAGGAACTCGGCCTAATGAATCCTTTATCTAGAAGTTCTTGCAATTGATTAGACAACTCTTGCATTTCGGATGGTGCTAAACGGTACGGTGCTCGTGCAATCGGTGCAGCTCCGGGCACTAAGTCAATATGAAATTCTACTTGACGTGCCGGTGGAAGTCCCGGTAAATCCTCGGGAAAAACTTCAGAAAATTCACGGACAATAGGTACATCTTCAAGTCGCTTCTCCTCCGACTTTTTCTCGGTTACATGGGCTAAGAAAACAAGACAACCTTTCTTAATGTACTTTTCCGTTTTGATACTCGATATGATACTAATTCTAGTTCCACTTCGTTCCCCACGAATAATCAAAGTTTCGCCGTTGTAGGGAAGATGAACAACTTTCTCATCACAAATGATCTTTGCGCGATGCTTAGATAACCAGTCCATGCCTATGACGACGTCAAAACTACCAAGCTCTACGGGCATGAGGTCTATGTTGAAGGGATGATTAAGAAAATTGAATGTGCAACCGCGAACAATGGTGTTGGTGCTAACTAAATTACCATTAGCTAATTCGACAATGTATGATGTATCTAAGGTGGTTGGTTTAATGTTGAGTAAAGGTGCAAATGCATTGGACACAAAACTTTTATCGGCACCCGAATCAAATAAAACAGTAGCATAACGATTATTGAGAAGGAACGTACTCGTAATGACATTCGGGTCCTCCCTATCCTCTCTGCCTCCAATGACGTAAACCCTTCCTTGTGCGTTACCTCCTTGATTCGGATTTGCTTGATTCTTTCCCTTCTTACAATCAGATTTGTAATGTCCACGTTCCCCGCAACCAAAACATGTAACTTGTGGCGACTTGCAATCACTAGTTCGGTGGCCAACTTTCTTGCAATTTTCACATGGATCAGGACATCTACCTGGATTGTGATGACTCAAACACCTATTACACTTTGGCAAAACTCCCGTATACCTTTTTCCTTCCTTTTGACCCGCGGCATAAACCTTAGCAACCTCCTGCCTCTTGGGCGGTTGTTGAGTAACATTTCTACCCCTGGTGTTGTCCCATTTGCGTTTGTTGTTGTTGCTATTGTTGTTGTAGTAGTTGGCTCGGTTATTGTTGTTATTGAAGCGGTTGTTGGGGTTGTTGTTATTTCGGTTGGTGGTGGTGTATTTACCTCTCTTTACCACTTGCGCCATCAACCTCTGAGTTACTCGAATAGCTTCCTCCATTGTTTGTGGATCAAATGAAGTCACATCTCCTTGAATCACTTCGGGAAGTCCCCCGATAAAAGCCTCTAGCAACTTTTCATTATCAGAAACCATTGACGGGCATAACACAGCCAATTCTTGGAATCTCCGAATGTAAGTGTCAATATCGTACCCAATGGTTAATAATTCATAGAACTCCGTCTCCAACTTTTTGATTTCCGTTCGAGGACAAAACTTCTTAGTCACCAAAACCTTGAATTCCTCCCAAGTAAGCTTGAAGGCATTCTCCATTCCAATCGGTTGAGCGTACGAATTCCACCATGACAACGCTCCATCGAGCAAAGTGCTCGTAGCATACTTAACCTTACAGTCATCCGGACAGTTACAAAGCAAAAATAATCGATTCCATCTTTTCAAACCATCTAACCATTGCTGTTGCTCCCTCGGTACCTCGAAACTTAGTGGGTTCACCACTCTTGAAATCTTTGTACGAACATATCTTAACTCCGGACCCTCCGGCATTACCAGTAGCAGCAGCTAGCCTAGCGGCTTCAGCAGCAGCCGCGGCCTCAGCAGCAGCAGCCACTGTTTCTCGTTCAACTCTTAAAGCATTAGCAATGCTATCATTCACCAATTTTTGAATTGCTGCTTGGGTCATTTCAGTTGTTGCTTTCTTCGGTGCCATAACTCTTCAAAATCACAAGATGAAACAATCATGAGAACTCGTAAGTAGAAACAACCATCATACAATTATATCCACAACCACAACATGCATAAAGATAAATGGAATCACAACGGAACAATAACGAAATATCACAAATATAATCACAACACACGTGGATAATATACATGAAAATTTCGGCCTACATGGACCGATATCATACATAATAAAACCATTCCTACATAGTAGAGTCACTACTTGATATATTTGTTTGTACAACAATCAAAAGACAACAAGTTCTTTAAACTACGTCACACACCTTGTGACTAGGATAATAATGGTCAAAACTATACATGACAAAAGTCTACATAAGGCACCTCATGGTGCTCCGCCGCCCTATCCCGGAGATCACGAACCTGAATAACCAAACTATCAATCAAACTTCTCATCTCATCCATCGACCTGCAATGTGACAATACGCTCACGGGCTAAAGCTAACTCCTGTGAATGACTCTGTGACTCATCACGTGCCATATCAGCCCTGTCAAACAACTCAGGCATTTCCTGCCTCAACTCCGTAATGTGCTCTCTATCCTCAATCTGTCGGTCTTGAAGACTCGATAAGCTAAGTCTATACTAACCCTGCCTAATATCAAACCCTCGACCTCCTCGGCGATGGGCTCAATCCTGTCAACCGACAACTCCTCCAACTGTCGAGTCAAACTATCAATCTGGCTGTGCATCAATGCGGGCTCCTAGTGCCGCTGTAGAAGGCTGTCGTGCAGCAGCTGCCCTAGAACTCTCGCCTATCTCAAATCTAACGGGCAGTTCGGGCTCAGTCGACGGTGGTGTAGGGATATCGAAACGTGCACGCTTTTTGGGCGGCAAGTTCGATACGGGTGCAGGATCTCTAAGAGAATGTGGTGATGATAATGGTGCTGATGGTGGTGATGGTGGGTGCATCTGGTAAGGAGCAGGACTAATGTGAGGTGTAGGTGCAACCTCGCCCTCCTCAAAGGGTTCGGTCTCCCGTGATCGCCATGATCAGTGGAAAGGCTGCAGTGGATCCGATAGAAGATACAATCTCGGTGGAATGTGATGGATCATCATCCGATGATATGGTAATAGGGTGAGAATCTGAAGACATGTCTGTGACAACCGATGTGAAATAAAAGTAAATAATCTCGAACAAAGTGTAAGTGAATCCTCATGAAAAATGAATATGTACAATGATGAAATGATGAGATGCTATGATAATGTAGCTATAGTCTAGGGTCAATGATGCAACCTAGTTCTCTATAACTGTAGCTCGGATACCAATCTGTCACACCCCCAATTTACCTGTTTTGCAGCGGAATGGAATTCCTGGGGCATTGACTGTCATAGCACCACATCACAGTTATATTGAACGACCTAAAGTGTCGTTTTAAAAACACATCGTTGGATATTTCATAAAACATACAGAGTTTACAACATCGGTCCCAAAAGTTACAAAGTTGCGGAAATACAATATGTTACAAGTCCAAACGATGTTTTTGAAATAGGTGCCATAATGTACATAATGTAAGTCGACGCCGCGACTCAAAATGTAGGTCCCTAAACCATGTCATGATGCGAATGCCTCAGTTACCTGAAAATACATTGCTAAAAAGGTCAACAATAATGTTGGTGAGAAATCATAGGTTTATGTAAATGTTTTATACGACTACACAAGTATAGATCGGCATGACAATCGAGTCACGTAAAAATGTTACAATTGCAATAAGTCCATGACACCGAAACTAGACAAATCATAATGTATGCCCCTGCAGAGTGTTTGCAGGACAACTCCGTAATGTTATAAAATGAAATGCATCCGTATGACTAGTTGGGATTCACCAACCCGGATGGAGGAGTCACCCTCGATAGATCTATCCACTCACCCTCGCTTCAAAGATTAACGGTTCATGTTCAGGTAATGGGAATGGGGACTTTCAATTGGCAAATACGGTAACTTAAGCAATGTAATGAATTTAATGTACTTGGTATCGTAATAAAAATGTTGTGCAATGTATTCTCCCCCGTAGGTTTGAAAATAATTAAATGTGTACAGCGGGGCTATGAAAACTCACTTGGATAAACTGGAATAACGGCAAAAGTGAGTACACCGAGGTTTATAATGATGCTTCAACCGGGACCTATTACGAATGATATGATATGTCATGAGTTGCAATGTAATGTTATGCATGCACTACGTATGTTATTTATACCATTTACGGGTTTAGAAAATATTACTCGTCGTCGAAAAATACTCTTTTGACGTCTCGACCCTTCAAAAATGACTTTACATGTTTTTACGTCAAAATGTCATCCTACAATGGTTTTATAATGATTTTGGTGAAATTAACACTTTTCGTCGCAAAACAATGTCGTCGTAAAAATCATGAAATCAACAAAAATGGCTTCGGAAAACTAGCCGTAAAACGGTGTACGTCGATCGTTAGAGAACGAACTCGACGGTTTTGGAAAGTTTGTATCCATATCTAAAAGTTTCAGTTCAGGAGTTTTCGTCCAAAAGGTCTCGATCATAAAGATAATAAGGGTTAAAGATGGTGGTTTTGGCTAATAGTGTGCAGAAAATTAGTTACGGCAAGTTTATGAAAAAGTGTATATCTTTGTCGTTTCAAATCCGTTTTCTACGTTTAATATGTCCTTAGCTTCGTATCGAAGTAAACTAATATATTTTTGAGAAGTCGAAATAATTTGTGAAGCTTAAGGCTCGTTTTTGACCCAAAATATGTACAAACAGCAAGCTGTTTTTCAGAAAATAAATACTTTTCGTCGTCAAACTTTAAAAATTCACCACGGCTTCGTTATAACTCCGTTTTTATCCGTTCAAAAGGCCACGGATTCGTTTTAAAGTATATTTTCTAAATATCAAGGCCAAAATGTCGTACTAACTGTTGGTTTTTCCAGAAATTCGTTTTAAGGACAGAACGTAAAATATAGTTTACGAAAATAGTTTTTCTCGGACAAAACCTATTCTAATCCCTTCAAATCAACTCCAAAACTAATCTAATCCTACCATACACCTTCTTAGGGTGCCATGGGTTCCTAATCACCATCAAGACCAAAGAATAACTTGGGAATAATTATAGGATGACTATAAGTATATAATAACTCTAAAAATCAAGAAAAAATGGTATAAACAACATAACATGCATACTACCTCCAAAAATAACAAGATGAATATGAAATGATAAAGAAAACATGAAAATGAAAGAAAAAGCTTACTAGTGAAAAATGAAGAGGTGCTAGTAACAAGGTTATACCTAAATACTCTAGATTTTTATTTCAAAATCTAAGAAAGAGTATACACTAGATTGTTAAACACTTGCTTGAAGAAAAATTTTTGATCCCTTGGTGTTCTTGAAGTTGTGACCGGTTGGGAGAAGAGAGAAACAAAGGAGAAAGATCTTTTTACTTAACACTTGTGAAATAATTTGAGAATGAATGAGATAAACTTTGTTTAGTAGCCTTATAAGTTAAAAACACAACTAAACCTCATTAATGCAAACCCTCCCCCCCTAGGTCGGTCAAGGGGGAGGAATGCATAGATATTTGTTGTTTTTTTTTTTAAAACTTGTATAAACTTTGTGTAATTATAAGATAAAGTGTAAATAATGTGTAGTTGAATATAACTTATAAAGTAAATGGTAGATTTTGGTACAAGTAAATTTTTAATAGGTCAAAATAGAATGTAATGAGTTAATAAAAATTGTAAAAATACATTCCTTGTGAAATTTGAGTGATAAAAATAATTATCGTATAATTTTTAAGAAAACGTCATAATAATTTAACTTTAACGATTTATGTACCAAATAAATTTGAAACACTAGGAAAACTAAAAATATAGTTTTATAAACTAAATGTGAATATAAAAATACCTCGGGATCATTTTTGAAAATAATGGATTAAATATTCAAAATAAAACTCACGCGATAACGATTATTAAATATAAAAATTACGCGTTGGATGTGAAGTGAAATGTTATGAATGAACTAATGAGATGTAAATGATGTCAATGAAATGTAGACTAATCTTAGTCCATATGAAATGTACGTGATGTTATGATCATGAATTCGCCGCTAAACCTTTAAGGTTACGCGAATTTGAAACAAGTAAACCAAGTTTACTATAAATGTTGAAATTGTTAGGCATGAATTGTCGAGAAATGACCTGAAATTACGGGTTATCACAAAGTACTGCCTGTGATCAGGTATAATTCCGAAGAATCTCCTTGACAGGGTTTCGCAGCTGTTCTAGCCGTTCTCAAACCGGAACGTCTCAAAGAAGACAACACGGAGTGAGTGAACCAGCGAATTGAGACTCACTGATTGATGAAAAATGATTTGAAAAACAATCGCGTATTGCTTGAAGAAAGAGTTTTTCAATACGACGAATGTTTTGTGAGAAAGATCAATTTTCAATCAAAATACTTTTTGTATTAGAGAATGAGTACACATTCGACGTGCGAGAGAAAAGAAGATTTGCACATCGAACGGTTTTTCCAAAAGTATTTTTTCAATCAGAGATACTTTTTGTGTTTGAAAACATAAGTACACATTCGACGTGCTAGAGAAAAGAAGGTTTGCACATCGAACGGTTTTTCCAAAAGTATTCGTCAATTCCAATCCTGGACCAAGGTTGATTCAAGATTGAATCTCCCCATCGTTTCTATCCAGTTGTCACAAGCTTGATCTTTAGAAAAGATCTCACATGTCACCCACCAAGAGCTTGTTTGATGTTGGCTCTAGAAGGATTTCCATCTTCATTGTGAATATTTTTACATATCACTCGGATGTTCTGGCAATACCACAAGGATAAAGCGTAGGACTCTTAATATATTCTTACTTTCCACATTATGTGAAACAGCAAGTCTTCATTAATTTAGTGTCCTAATGAGATATTGTGGATGATCTCTTGGCTCTAGACTCAATCGTGCACATTTGGTTCCTATGCCGGAGACTAGGGAGAGGGTCTCCTTCTTCAATATCAACAATCTCTAAGAGAAAGTCGATAGATTATGTAGGTTCCCCGTGAGAATGAAACAAGTCCTTTTAAGAGGAACTTGAGTAGTTTAGGAAGTTGTAGTGCAGTGCATCACTGGGTCCATGATGTCTTGTCTTCAATACCAGTGTTACCTTAGTAAACACCAGTAGCATATGTATTGAACCCGGTTTCTGCCCTAAGGTTGAATTATTGGAGGGCTATTTCTTTTCACCCTTTTCTCATTCAATTCTTTTTCATTCTTCAACCCCTTCAGTGCTTACCGAGACTTCATTACTAGAACCTTGTTGGGTTTATTCCAGTACTAGCTCTGTCTCAGTCCGCACTCTTCCCATTTCTCATTTTTCTCCTTTTTTCAATATACCTAAGGACTCTACACTATCTAGTGGTTTTGTCCTTGGGTAGATCCCTCCGGTTCTGGTGGATCGTGGGAACAAATACCTAACCTAACCATCCTTATAACACCATGCATAAAGTAAATTGGTCGGTCTTTTGGTATTGTTCTTTCCTTCATGAAACCAATTGAAAAATCATTTGGAAAAACCAATCAAGGTACTTGTGATATAAAATCAAAACATTTTGTACCTTAATTGTTTTTGATCATTTAGAAATGCTCCCCCTCAACATGTGCATATGATTTTGAAATTGTTTAGCACATGGAGGCAAGAGTTCTTTGAAACAATTTCTTTGAAATAATTTCTTGATCACAATTTCCATGGAGAAAGCCATTGGATTTTCTTTGGTAAATTCTCCCCCTCAATATGTGCATAGATTTTTGAAATCATTTTTATCACATAGAGGAAAGAGTTCTTTTGAAGCACATCCACGATCACAAAATCCATTACAAAAACCATTTGAAAACACAATCAAGGTACTTTATAAATCTATTTTTAAAAAAACTTTTGTACCTCGATAGTTATGCTCCCCCTCAATATGTGCTTCGAGATTCGAAAGCGTTTAGCACATATGAGAGAGCAGGCTGCACAATTAAATCAAAACGATCACCTTTTATCAAATTTCATTATTAAATCACAAATTCTCCCCCGATCAAAAATATCAAACCCTTTGAGATTTTGGATCCCAAGTGATTTAATACGGTTTAGAAAACATGGGAGAATATGTGGCCTGGTTTAAATACTCATCATATTTTTGGATAAATCCTCCTCCTCAACATGTGCATTGTGTATTTGAAATCGTTTGGCACATGGAGGCAGAAGTGCCTTTGAAGGGCTAAAACCAATTCCATAAAAACAGATTTGAGATTTAAATCACGATCTCTCCCTTGATCAAAAAATATCAAACCATTTGAGATTTGTGATCCCATGTGATTTAAATTATTTAGAAAAGTTTTAGGGAAAGACGTGGCAAAATTTAACTTTGAAAAAATGACAGATAAGGACCATTTTAAGACATTAAAGATTGTTAGTGTCAGATATGATTGTTTTAAGAGATCTTTTAGGTAAAATAAAACAATTTCACAATCAAACAAGAACAGAAAAAATTTCATTTTAAAAGATCTTGATTCTAAAGAAAATCATACCATGACATAACATTAAATCTTTAGATCACCACTTAATTATTGTACAAAACGGAACTTTTGTGAAGAAATATCGTTTGAAAATATTTCATTTTAAATCACTCTCCCCCTCAATCCATGACAAGTCAATAATTGAGTGACTTAGGTTTTGATAAAAAGAAGTCCGGTGATTTTCAAATTTTAGTTCAATTTATTTTCAAAACAATATTTTTTCATTTTCAAAACAATTTAATCAAATTATTCAAAATTGTTTAAAAATGGTATCCTGCACAAAGATACGTTAGGTGGTTGAGAAGCTTCTGTTGTTGTTGCTGTAGGGTTTGGAAGAAAATCCGTCTGCTGATGCAGTGAGACTTCTTCTTACGTTGCATTTTGAATGCCAACTGAGGTCAAATTAAGCTCTGTTTCTTCAATCACTTAGAAGAAAACCATCTGCTGATGCAGTGAGACCTCTTACGTTGCATTTATGCCAACTCTCCATAGAAGTCCAATTAAGCTCCGTTTCTTCATTTGTCAACCCAAGATATAGTTACCCTTTCCTTTCGGCATCCAATCATCTTCAATTGTGGGATCCGGATAGGGAACATTCTTATAGCCAATATACCTGCATACGTTAGTGAACACACATACAGATATATGGTGGTCGACATCACCCAAACAGCAATCGACTAATGAGAGTCAATGCAACATATCAATCAGATCATTTAAATGTATGGGAATAATGTGTTCATCAAACTCTAATCATCTAATCCTAGCAATCATATCCTAGGCACCTAGTCCTTCAACATAGGTTAACATCATTTTTAATTAAGCATATTAGGATAATTAAGAAAGCTCGTTAGAAGATATAGATTTGAAAACATTCTCCCCCTCAACCAATAACTCATTTTATAAAAGATTTTAAAAGTGCGGAAGTCATTGATTGAGTTTCCAAATTTTATAAAACTCACGAATGATTGATTTTAAGCAACTTATTTACCACCATTTTTGAAAACAACAAATATTTTTCTGAAGAATTTTAGACGGAAAAACATTTGTGTAGGAACAGCAGTCCTTCGACATACTTTCCTCATTTTTGTTTTTAGGATAAGTGCACGAAATGTTTGAAAATTGGTTTAGTGCAGCACTTTCCTTTCATGAAGAGCGGGTTGCTATCTGAAATAATAGCAAACCATAGTTTTAAGCACGGGTTACAGTCTGAAGTAACTGCAAGCCATCATTTGAAGCACGGGTTACAGTCTGAAATAACTGTAAGCCATAGTTTTAGACATGTGATGAAAAAGAATTTTTACACCTCCTGCTCGAACTTCATCTATGGTCCCGTGCCATTATTGAATGACATTTCTAAGACCGCAGATGTTATCGATACCAGAAGACATGTCTTGAGAAAACATATTTTTGGTATTTTTTGATTTTCTAATTTTATGGGTTTTGAAGATTTTATAATTTTCTATTTTGTTTTGCTGGTTTTATATTTTTGTATTTGATTTTTTTATAAATATTTACAAAGATAGATTAGATGATATAGTTTAAGAAGATGATGATATGAGTACCGAGATAAGGATATCGAGCGACCGTTGTAGAAGATAGAAGTCATCATCCCTAAAACATTCACCACCAAAGCTTAGAGGCTCTTGCATTGAAGAGAAATTGAACCATCGAAAGTGAGACTCTGGCAGCTTCCCCAAACCGAAAATCCTTTAGGCGATTCGAAGCTCTATTTCAAGCTTGTTTTAGCCAGGTGCACAAAGAAGCACACCATTATCATAAATCCCGCTGCTCCTTTCAAGAATAATCACCGTGATTCTTAGTTCGAGGTTATATCATCAACAAGAAGAACAGCACCGTATCATCCCACACATAAGACAATCTTCTCAAATTTCTTTTCTACTGACGTCTGAAGCAATCTATTCCAAAAGGTGTCAAGAGAACAATTCCCCCAAGTAGTTGAGTTGATGCAGTCAGTCTCTTAGTATAATGCTCAAGAACTCTCCGAATACACTTCATGAGGGGAATGAAGAACACCTTCCCATGTTCACATTTTTCTTCCCTGATGAACATGTATGAAGCTCAAGAACCCGAAGTACACCAATACCCAAGAGCTCTCCCGAATACACATCATGAGGGAATGAAAACACCTCCCCATGTTCACATTTTTCTTCCCTGATGATAGTGTATGAAGCTCAAGTATCCAAAGTATACCAATACCCAAGGAAGGGATAGCTGATAACATTGAAGAAGCAGGCCAAGTCACGATTATCTCTGCGGATGACAATCTCTGCTGTCAACTCCGAATAAGTGATTATATCTCTGAATCACTGATTAAGCACTCAAGTGAAATAGCTGAGCATCCCCAATGTACACACTCTATCTCCCCTGATCATTGCGATACCATCGAAATCACCACACACTAGTGTACCTCTTTTATCTTCAGAAACTAACTCTTCCATCTCTTCCCCCACATAGTTGGAATAAGAATACTAAACGCCTTGATGAGTAAAACCTTGAGTTTCTCTGCGGTCATGACATTTGTTTTCCCGAGATTTCTTCAATCACTTAGAAGAATTAAGTTCATCAAGTTTACTCGCCATGAGTCAAACCTTGAGTTTCTCTGCGGTAATAACATTTGTCTTCCCGGGATATCTTCAATTTCTTAGAAGTATTAATTACATCAAGTTTTACTCGCGTTTAGATGCTTGTCTCCTTCCCCCTTTCTGGTTTTGATACTTCAGAATCAACAACTCTTTGAATGCCCAAATACTTGAAATTTGTTGAGAAGATCGCTTGAAGTCTTTGTGAGAATCAACTTGCTGAAGACTCTCTCTGACTATTTTAATCAACCCTTATGTAGACAATTTGAAGTGACCACTGAAGAAGAAAACCCGATATACCATACTTGAAACTGAAGTCAACTTCCCCACATTTGTCTCTTAAGCTTGCACCTAATGATGGAAGAACGGTGTAGAGAATTTATGCTTCAAGTAAATCTCTAAGTACTCACTACCCAAACAAAGTATGAGACATTAACACCTCTTGCGATTATCCACACCGTCATATGCGTGTGACACTGAGTAAAACGAAGTAACTCCTAATAGTGATAGTTAACCAGGTCTTCAACCATCCACCTCGACTGCTGGTAACTAGATAAACCAAGTCTTCAACTCAAATTCTTAAGCCCGAGCAAGTTATCAAATAAGAACACGCCTTTGTGAAAGTCAACTTCAATCTCAAATAAGTGATAAATGATTAACTCCGAAGTAATCAACTTGTGTCAAATGTCTAACACGTGAATAAATGTACAACCGGATGTACATTGACTCACTTAATGAACAGGAACAAATGATTCCTCAACATCAATTCCATCTTCCTAAAGATATACATATAGAGACTGATCTGGAAGATTCACCAATAATGTCTTCAAGCGGATGAGGAAGTCATTTTCCTTAATGTTCATGTGGTTGATTTACAGAGTGCACAATAATCCGTGAAGATTTGGTAAAGGAATACCAAAGCGCGGATCATTTTTCATGAACAATAATCCGTGAAGATTTGGTAAAGGAATACCAAAGAGCGGATTATTATTCAATAGTGCAACTGCAATATAACAATAGTCAATAACAACACCTCCCATAAACCGACAATCTGTATGATAAATGCCCAGATTAAGAAGAAGTCTTTAGATAATCAAATGCAACTCGTCTTTAGTCTTCTAACATGTAGCAGAGAATGTAGAACAGACTGTAGACTCTACCTTCTTCAAGATTGTCCGAATGGGGAATAGATTGTTAACATCTTCAACTCACACCAAAAAGCATCCCACCAAAAAACATCTCAATTAACTTACATCTTGCAAATCCCCTTAACTAAAATCCCTCCCAATCAAACAAGAACAGAAAGATGTTCATCAAGGAAATCAGCAATCAGGCCGCAACGAACACACAAGATGGTAACACCAAACTACCAATCCCATCAAACAAGAACAGAGAGATTGTTCGGAATCATCATGTTGATATATACGTGAAGCATTGACCGGAAGCACTTTGTCGATAAACTCATCAATCCGAGTGAAGATGTCAACCAACGGCTCTTAGAAGAGAAAAACTCCATGAGAAGATGACCCGATAAGAAGAAGCCCGGTTCTTACATGAGTTTAGAGCCGTATGACCATTTATATTCTCAAATATCAATCAACAATGCAAAAAATTAACACTTCTTCTCCCCCTCAAGAATTGCATACGGAGTTGCCATTCTTGATTAAGTAAGTGAAAATCATCCGAATGTTCTATTCACACTTCTCTCCCGCAAAATCAGCACATGATGTCGCCATCTTCATTATAATCGAGCAAGTGGAATGAGAAAACAATCAGTGGTAGCCCGGTTCACTTTATGACTGAAGCACATGGAAAAAGCATGAAGCAAGTTGATGAGAATGGTCATAATAAGAAGATTTCTCTTCTTCAGAAGATAAAGCGCACTGACACGTACACTTTTCTTTTCTTTGAGGAACGAGGCATGAACTGTAGTGTTCATACGTCATAAGAAGATTTCTCTTCTTTTGAAGATAAAGCGCACTGAGACGTACACTTTTCTTTTCTTTAGAGAACGAGGCTTAAACTGTAGTATTCAAACGTCATAATCTCTCTCTCTTTTCAGCTCTCTTAGCAAAACATGTAATTAACCCCATTATCATTCAGTAGGCTCTTTGTCGTGACAACTGATGGAGAAAACCCAATATGATAAATTTGACCCTGAAGTAAACTACCCCGAACTCGTAACTTAAACTTGCACATATGTAACAAAGAGCGGTGCCGATTTCCATTAGCATCTCTAAGTACTCTCTATGTACTCTATACTCTTCAACCAACCAACCATCAAGTATAAGACGTACATTACCTCTTGAAAATCCACAATTGAATGTGACACTGAGCACTACAACGTAACTCCTTAAAGTGATAGTTATTTTGTAGTGGTATGAGCCCAATTCCCCCAAGTGGTAAAAGAAAAGGTAAAAGACACCCAACAATAACTAGATTTCCAAGTCTTCATCTTTGATAATAAGCTCGAACAAGGATCTTGAAGAATCTTCATCCAACCATCCCCGATACCTTCAGATACTAAGTACACTCGCCCGTGATAATTCACTTCAACCTCAAATAAATAATAGTGAATTAACTCCGTTGTCACATCTTCTGAATAAAAGCTCAATTCTAGCCTCCTTTGACGTTTTTAAATGAACTTTGATAATGGTTTCATCCCGACCATGGTAAAGAGCACATTACCCCGTAAAACCATGTAATAACCAAACTGCCATGATGAATATCCAAACACACATCCAATTTATGAAGTACACCCTTTTATCCCTTCTTCGAAACAGAACCAGTAACACCAGCATCAGAAGACCCCGAGATACGCTTTCCTTTCTCCAAGATGGTTCCATCATCACTGGATTTTACAATTCTATAGTTTAAACCGAGAAATAGTTTCTTTCGCGGGATTTTACAAAACCAAGACTAAACCGTATGATAGTTCCGGAAATGCACTTTACAATTACCAGGATGTTTCCATTGTCACGGGATTTTACAGGTCTATGATTTAAACCGAGAAATAGGTTCTTTCGCGGGATTTTCCAAAATCAAGACAAAACCGTAAACAATGTCAGCTTGAATGTGCTATGACAACTTTGGTTTCAGTGAATATCTATTTTAGGGGAACATGCAGCGGTTCATCAACGGTTCATTATCCAACACCAACATTATCATCAACCATCCAATCAACACTTTGGTAAGCACATCATTCACGCATTCTGTCGGCTATTGTAGTGACCACATGGAGAAGTAAACCCGATATATCAAACTCGAACATGACGTAAAATTCCCCAGATTTGTTACTTAAACTTGTACTAATCCTTGTGAACAAGAAACGGTGTACCCAATGTACAAAACCTCTTGACATTCTCAACTGAGTGAGACACCGAAGTGATAGCTACGTTGTGGGTTAAGTGAGAAAGAATCACAAACGAAACTAAATAGCCAAGTCTTTATCACCCTCTATAAACGCCCAAACAAGTCATCTTCGCGGAAGGGTAGAAAGAAAGAAGACGAACATAAGTAAACGCGCCCGGAAAACTTCACTTAAAATCCAAATAAGATATACCATATAAACAACCCCATAGTCAACTTAGTTCAAATGACAATCCAAGCCGTGACATATTACCTTTCGTGAAAATGCATAAACCAAAGTATTGCCCGCACAACACACCAAATCTCAATAACAACACAAAACATCAAATCTCATGTTTCAAATCTCATTATCAAAAATAAGCATTTGATCCAATAATCCATTAAGCCCATTCCAATCCAATCCAAATCAACTCCGGCACATCATTAAAATTTCGGATTTATAAAGAAGGTTCAACATTTTCGATAATAATCAAATTCAATTGAACATGTGCCCCCGAGAAAATGTAATCCAACCATCCGTGAAATTTAGCTCAGGCCGTGAATTGATATATCCCTCGTGAAACTAATATACCAAGATACCACTCATTGAATCTATAAAATATGTATCCAAAGTTTTGAAAAATTCGGATGACATATTTTACATTCCATGCATCAGTTTCATCATATCATACGAATGAATAATTTGATATCCAAGGCCCATTTAAATTACAACCACGCCTGATCCATAGGAAATACACGGCCAACTAAAACCGAAGCCCATTCAGATAAATGACTGACCCAATCCAAATCCCTCCTTACCCTAATCTTTATGGGTATAAAAGAGTCACTTAATCACCCTCATGCCCTAATATTTCTCATACATCCAAACCCTAAAACACATTCTCAGAAATAACGCCCCCATCATATCAGTTAACCAAGTCGCCTCCCTTTTTCATTTTCCCACATCCGAATAACATACATCATCCAAATTCATCTCTCCACCCAATGATTCGACTTTCTCATAACAACAAACACGCATCCAACAGATCAATCACTTTCAGTACACATGGATGAACAATCTTTGTTAAGACCTCGCCACAGGGATGGCCTTGAGGGTCTTGAAACTGCCACAGAGATGGCATATACCATTGATTCGGATTTAAGGTAGGTTTAACTTTCATTGATTTTTCGTTATATTTTTCTTTTCAGATTTGACAAACAACGAACAAAAGGAATAAAACTAGCATCCTTGCTATGTTTTTATTACTATGATGATTCAGATATTCAACGGGATAATATTCCAACATGATCTATGATGCATTAGTTCCTTGTGAATAGATAGAGTAATATCTATGTGTTGAAGAACCAATCACAGGGAACAGGGCTGAGATTCTAACACACCGAATGAGACTTGATCTATGATGAGAGTTGAATTTCGTTTGCTTGACCATTTAATATTGTAATCACATAAAAGATATTAACGAAAGCTTTTCTGAGATCTTACTTTGATATGAGTCGAGTCTTGGTCACTTCTAATCTTCACGTTTTCTTTGACCGAAACAACAAAAAGGAACATAACACTCTTGTTATATTTCTTATCTTTGTAGTCGGACATATATTTATGAAGTAAATCTTCACAATGATCAATGATGGTTTATGAGTCGTGTGTAGTTACTTTATGAGTCTTGATGTGTTATGAGACTACACGACATGAACTGAGATTCAAAAAATTCGAAATGAACTTTATTTCCATTCGTAAGAGACTTGATCTGTGAAGCAAAATGTCGAGGGGTTTTAATTAAGCTTGAGTTGAGGTCTTGACTGCCTTAACCAATCCTTGACATATGCTGAGATTGTGCTTGTGTTATGATAGAGTAGATTGTAGATGATTGAAGTACTTCATAAGATTAAGTGATATGAATGGTTGCTTGTAGTATGTTGATGTTACAGCTTCGATTCTTTACTTTATCAATTTAAGACCTTCGTGGACTGATGATGGTATGATAGCCTGAGGTTGTGATAATTAAGATTGGTATTTGGTTTATAAGATATTGTGGTTGTGGTCATGTGGTCGATTCTTCTTCATCATGTTTTCTGTCTAATTCGCCAAGTCAAGTCAAGTCGCTAGCATAGTCTTTAGCCCAAGTCGCTAGCACAAGTTGCTACGAATTGTAAAGACAAGTCGCTATACCTCTTAAACCTTATAAGTCGCTAACTTTTTTCCATTATAAATCGCTAACATTTCAGTTTGACTCAAAAGTCAAACCGCCACCAATTCGCTTCATTATATACCACAACTCGCTAACTTGTAAAGACAAGTTGCTAGCAGATTAAGACCAACTCGCCATTGACTTGTTGACCAAACTCAGAATCTGGACAAAAGGAACAAGTCGCTACTGTTGCACAACTCGCTACTGTAAAACACTGAATCTAGACAACTTGTTCATCCAACTCGCTAGCATGAATATCAAACTGTTATTTTTCGTTCATACACAAAGTTACCCAGAAAATAACAAGAAGATACACCTATTAATCCGTTTTGACCCAGAAAATGACAAGTTGACTGTTTTGACAGTTTGATTGTTTATCCAAAAAAATATGCATAATACCAAAACAGATACTTGGACAATATTTTGAGACAAGACAGAAAGACCGGACCATATGAACATTTTTTGACCAAAAACCAACTACACAATATTTCTACACAATATTAGATAAACACTGTTTGCCCAAAAACACTTTTCCGACCAAAAGTAATACCAAAACAGTAATAACACGGTACAATAGACCACAATAAATCAGCACAACACAATAACCATGGCTCTTGATACCAATTGTAGGATCGATATATTTATTGTGTTGATGATTCGGGTGGTCTTGGATGATCAAAATACATGTTTACCATTTTAGAGAGAGAAAGTAGAGAGAGAGGGTGTTCTTGCTAGAGGTTTACACAAAGGAAAGGTTAGATTGAATGAGAAGCACCACCCCTTTCATGGATGGAAGGGGTATTTATAGTTACATGAAATACGACCTCCTATCGGCCTGTGGATCAGGTATACAGTGGGTAAAGACCCGTCCTTCCTCCACGGTGTTACACTAAACTAAACTACGCTACAATCTAACTAATAAACTGCTAAACAACGTAACAAACGACAAATCTACGAGCTAACTTATGCTAGATAATACTTGGGGTGACCGACTCTTCACTATGGAATTTTCTAATTCCTAACAGAGGATAAGGTGAAAAGTCTAAACCCACAAGGTATCCCACAAGTCCCACCATTATTTAAGGCATACACACCGCACGTGATTTACCCGGAAGTAGTAGAAGAGACTTTAGGAATCCCGATGGAGGTAGAACATTTGAACCAAACGCAACTAGAGAATATAGGTTTGAATACTTGTAGTCTCAGTCTTACTCTTAGTTCTAGGGAATTTCCTAGTGTTGATGAACCGGAACCTCAACCTTTATTTCCATCCTTAGATAAAAGAGGAACCGACCCACCCATCAACCGATTTAGTCCGGGTAGTTTTAGGATGAAGGAAGCCATTCACACCCCCCCTTCACCTCACGTGGAAAATCGCCACCCTAAGGGTGTGTATCGCTACTATCACCCGCACTTAAACTTAAGTGTAGGGAAAACCTCCCCTTTATCCGTTAAATAAGGGTAGAGTCAGGCTCGTGACTCGAACAAAAACAAGCGCTTCTTGGGAGGCAACACATGTGTATTTGTTTTTCATTTTTATTTGTGTGTCGTATATCTTTTATTAATTGTTTATTCTCATGTTTAAATTTGTAAAAATGTTTTATTTTGTTTTTAACCTCGTCTTAATTGCATATAAAGGTATTTTACATAAAGGATAAGTGTAGGGAGGATTACACACGTTTTCAAAAGAAACGTAAACATGAGAATAACAATTCATTAAAAGATATATATGTGTGTTTGTTCGAGTCAAATGCTTGTATCGAGTCATAATGGATGTTTTGCAGAAATTTTTCCGGATTCTAAAGATGTAAATTTTCCAGAAAATCGCAGACCAGTTTTTGTCAGGATAACCTGACGGCGTCAGGATTGCAACCTGACGGCGTCAGGAAGGAGTAAAAACAACAGATTACTTTTTTCTCGTTTTCTGAGCTACTTATAAATTTTTGGAATTTTCCAGGTCTTAATTTTCCAGAAATTCTGTAAACATCCATTCCACAAGCATTATATCCTAGTTTAATCAAGTCTTATATATATTATTACCGCCGATTTTACGCGAAGGTTTCGTTGTTTTCTTCAAATGTGCAGGTTTCATTTATCAAGAAGAAGAAACAAAAGATTGGAAGGAGCTTTTCACGCACACATTCTTCTTGGAAAGGATTTAACCACTACTTCACAACGGATCCTACCGAGCTAATCAGGGGAGTACTAGTTTCTTTCATTTTTAATTACCTTCCATTATCATAACTTTGATACTTTCGGGGAACATTGGGGACAATGTTCAGTTTAAGTGTAGGGAGGGAAAACAAAACGGGAACTTTGAAACTATGCTTATCCTTGACTATTTGCTTTGTCCAAGTGTATTTGTGTAATAAACCATGAGAAAATGTCGGTTAGGGTAATTTTGGCACCAAATTTTTAATTTTTCATGACATATAGGAGTGGGCCATTAGTTTTAACAAAAGCGTCTCACGGATAGGAAGTTGCATGACTAGCACAAAAACCCTTTACCACCTAAATTCCACCCAAAATGTGAGGATCGCCCTTAGATTAATAGGAATTAAAAGCATTCATCTTCAATGCTTAGAGTGTGAACCGGTAGTATATTAAATTCTAGAACTTGTTTTGTGATGCATTCCGAGATCGCTAGTAAGACTACACTTGTGTAGTTAGGAATAACTAAATGATAAGAGGCATTAGGATAACCCTTGTTTGATACCCGTAATATAATTACTTCATCCACATCGGTTGAGTAATTCCCCCACACCCTTTGCGTTGTACTCATTTTTAGTACACGATACCCCTAGTTAACCCCTCAGAGCCTATCCTTTTCGCGGTTCTCGTGATGTTTCGGTTTTTCCGGAATAACAATGAAGAGCATTGTTTACACCTCACCCCCAAATATACACTCAAATCGCCTTAGCCTACCCTGTATGCACTCACTTTTAGTGCATTATTGTTATCACCCTAAACCCTTAGTTCAATTATCTGGTTGCTTGCATGAGTTGCTAAGTCGAGTCATATCCTTTGTACACAGTTTTGGGACGATTGGGATTCATGGGAAAAGTTAAAGTTTATGAAATGACGGGAAGGGAACGTTAAATTCAAATTCCCTTTGTTTGCGTAATAATGTACTCCAAGTGTTTTGATCTTTTCAATTCGGGTCAATTTAGTGTTAGAGTAATAAAAACTCAAGTGTAGGGATGTGCCTATAAATCCCTATCATTTTGATGTTACCATAGAGGATGGTAGAGTAAAAGTGTAAGAAAAAAAAAAAAAAAAAAAAAAAAAAAAAAACGAAAAAAATAGAAAAAGAGAAAGAAAAAAAATAGAGTGTTGAAAAAAAAAATACGGGCTACCATCCTACATCTATCCTTTAAATTTATGTTTGTTTGTTTCAGTTAGCTAGAGTTTAGAGTGTCGAGTCTTGGCTTAGCAACACCATTCTTCATATACTTGCAACATAGAGATTTTTGACTTGCCACCACTAAATAGCCTATCCCACCAAACCCTTTATTTCCCTACCGTAAGCCTAACAATACAACCCTTTAAAGACCTCTTTGATAGTCTTTCCTAGGTGCTTACGCCAAAGCGATGGAGGTTTGATCTATTCTCAAGCCTATGGTAATTTATGTACTAGGACCCGTTAATGAGTGTTTATCTTCCATTTCCAACTTGTTATATTTCATATACACCCGAGAGAGATGTGAGTATCTGTCACAATTCTCAATTTCCGGTCATTTCTCAAACTCAATATTCATCATATTAGTTCATGCATGGTTTTGCATTTCACATTAAACGCATAATTTCTTATTAAATAAACGCTAGCGCGTAATTAATTATTTTGAACATTTGATCCGACACTTCCAAAAATTATCCCGATATATTTTTATACTCATATTAAGATTATAAAAATAATATTATGAGTTTACCCATTGTTTTAAATTTATTTTGTATCTAAATTGTTATATTTATATAATTACGACGTTTTTCTTAAATACTACACGATAATAGTTATTTCACTCAACTCATGTAAGAAATGTATTTTTATAATTTTTATGACCTCAATATATTTTATCTTGACCCGTTAAAATTTATTTTTAGCTAACGCTACCCTAAATGCTTAAATAAATACACAAGTTATTAATCATCCTTAATTAACTACACTTTTCTACTACACATATGTACTTAGCTATTAAAATTTCATCTATCTTTTTCTTCTTTTATGAATGTCGACCAACCCAAATGGATGACTCACATTCCTAATTTGCAAAATATCTAACTATGTATATCTTATTTTACTTCACATTAACACATACACATAAAGATCAAAGGTGAAAAAAACCATTATCTCCTTCCTCTCTTCCTCCCATAACCGGCCATACCAAGGGATCAAGAAGAATTCATCCAACAATTTTCTAGACAAGGTTTTAACACTCTAGTCTCACTCTTTATTAAGGTTTTGCAATAAAAACCTTGGGTGATTAGGAAAAATCCATTGTCCATAAACTTCATCAACTTACTAGTAAGCATCCATAATCATCATCATATCTTATATTTATTATTATGTTCATTTCATTTTATTTGAGAAAACATGCAAGTCATATGAGGTTTATACCATTTTTTTATTGATTTTAAGAGTTATATATATTTATGTCATCCTATAATTACTCCTTGTTATTAATCACTCTTGGTAATGTCTAGGAACCCATGACACCCTAAGAAGGTGTATGGTAGGATTAGAATAGCTTCGGAGTTGTTTTGAATTGGTTGGAATAGGTTTGGCGCGTGAAAAACTCATTTCGACAAGTCTAATTAAGGGTCTGTCCTTATTTTAAAAATCTGGAAAATCCGACAGTAAGCAAAATATTTTGGGCTATATATTTGGAAAATATACTTAAAACGAAAACGTGGCCGCTTGAACGGGTTAAAACGGAGCTATAACGAAAAAGTTATGCTATTTTGAAGTTTGACGACGAAAACTATTAATTCCAGAAAATTCAGCAAGCTGTCTCGACTTTTTACGAGTCAGAAATGAGTCTTAAGCGTTGTTAAATGTGTCGACTTATCAAAAATATATTAGTATATGTTATCACGATTCCGTGGATATAAAGAACGTAGAAAACGGACTTATAACGACTAAGTTATTCACATTTTAAACAAGTGCCGTAATTTTTAGTACAAGTATAACATATATATTTTCTATTAGACAAACTTTACGTCAACCAAGGACCATGTTGAGGGTCGTTTTTAACAATGACGAAGTACTTTTTATAAAGTGATGTCTTCTAGTAAAAGTAAGTTCGCCTAGCATATTTTTCAAAATGTCAAACCATTTGTCAAGCGGAGTTGTAACGAATAAGATACGGTCACTTAAATTTTGCCGAAAACCATCCTTAAACAAATATTTTGGAGAACATATTTTGGAGAACAAATAATTTGGAGAACATATTTTGGACACAAGTACCATATTTAACCTATATTTATCTCCATGATCGAGACCTCTAGGATTAAAACTTAAATGCTAAAACTTTGAAATAATGATACAAGCTTCCCAAAACCGTTGAGTTCGTTTCTTAACACTGGACGTACACCATTTTACGACTAGCTTTTCGAGGCCGTTTAGTCACTTTCATGAAAAATTTCCACGACATTATTTTACGACGAAAAGTTATAATTTCATAATAAATCACTAAATGATTATCGTAGGATATCGTTTCAACGTAAATATACTTGTAAAGTAATTTATAAATTGTCAAGACTTTATAAGATTATTTTTCGACGATAAACTTTATTTTCAAAAGTGTACAAGTGGTATGGATATCATATGAGTTTGCATGCACGACATTGTTTCATGACTTATATTAGAGCATATCATTCCTAATAGGTCGCGGTTAGAGTGTTGCGTCTCATTTCTGTGCATCCACTCTGTCATCATAACTGTTGCAACAGGTGAGTAATCACATCCCCTTTTTTTTTTACCGTTTTTACTATATTTTGGGGCGAAATGCATGAACCATTCTTGTGCTAAATTGATTACTACTTTTATTAACTTGTTTGACTAGAGCTTGTGAACTCGAATTAAATCCTTAAACATAACTACGAACCTATGACTTGTTTGAACTTATTGGACCGTATTGGTTATGACCCTAAAAGTCTCGCCTTATTGGTGGAGCGTACAAAGTCTCCCTTGTTCGGAGCAACCTTAAGCCTCCCCGGTCCGGAGCAGAATGTCTCCCTATGGGAACGGAGCATTTTCAATTTAAATTCTCCCATGTTCGGAGTGTTCTTAATTGTATATTAATAGTTGTATGATGTACTGTTCGTACATTCGCATTGTTAGTCTCCTATTAGTAGGTAGTATGGATAGCGCTATTAGAGGTCGGCCAACCTCTCGTCCACTATGTTACGGGACGCATATTATTTATTCTAGGGGCTTTGCCTGGCATACATTATTATATACGTGATACTATATTGTGAACTATCATGACCATTTATACTTGACTACTTGATACACTATATTTTGTGCAATGGGTTGTGAACACACAGGTTGCAAGTTTTGTATGGGCGGAACTTGGAACTGAGTGGATTTACAATGCCTTTGCTTTGTGGATTATTTCCGATGACCGAAACCTTTGACTCTCTCTCTCTTACGAGTTTTCTTATTTTACGAAACGTGTATACTCACCAACTATTTTCATAGTTGACCCGTTTTTCTCTCATGCATTTCAGGTGATCGTTAGTAAGCTTTTCTACCAGGTCTTGCATAATGAAGTTTTCACTTGTCACTACAAATCGTTATGTAATAAAACGCAATATTTTGGGATCTAAACTTTGTAATATATTTGCCGATGTCGGCTAAATGGGTATTGTAATGGTGTACAATTTCTATTTTAATCTTAAAGTTGGTATGTTCTATTATATTGCGCTTATGTTCCTTTCCGTTACACCTCATGTTTCCGCCTCCGGCGAGGGTGTGACAGTATCCAAACACCCAATGTGAGGTGCTAGTATGTAATTTCCGTGCTTGTTATGACTTTTACGGGGCTTATATGTGTTGTGGACTGTTTTAAACCAATGCTTCATGACCCCTAACTTATAAATTAATTGGCTAAAAGCACATTTGCTTGAGGACAAGCAAATACCAAGTGTAGGGATATTTGATAAGGTTTTAAAATGTACCTTTTTGAGGGGTCATTTAAGCCCTTATTTGATCACTTTTGTATCCGTTATTCCTTAATATCGTTCATTTTCACTTTTTAGGTCTCTTGAAGGCAAATTGCTGTAATGGCACTTATTTGGACGAAAAGGCGCGAATATACGAAGAAAATGGCCAAAGTCAAGTATCGAGACACTCAAGGCTGCTGGAAACATAAGGTGACGGCGTCACTGCTTATCTGCGACGCCGTCCGAGGATTTTGTGACGGGACAGAAGCCAAAACTCTTATTTTCAAGTGACGACGTCAAGTTGTAAAAAAGTAGGCCATCGCAACTCAGACGGCCTAGATTTGATCTAGACGGCGTCAGAAGCTAAGGAGGATGGCGTCACATGCACAAGCTGATCAAGTCACAACATGCGCGCGAAGTAGTTGATATTGTTTTGGCCATAACGTTTGCATAGGAACTCGGATTTAGGTGATTCAAAAGCCCACGCGACCGGAACGAGAAAATCTACATTTTGGTGAAAAAATGGTCATGACGCCGTCACTCTATAAGTGTGACGCCGTCACTCTTTTCCGATAGAAAATCTGCCTGTAAATAGAACATTATAACTTCACTTTTTGTAAGCCCTAAACCCTAAGTCCGATTCCAGGGTTTAGGTAGGTGTTTTTCCAGCAACTTAAAGGGTTTCAAACACTCCATAAACATCGTGTAATTATTTGTTTGTTAATCCAATCCTATGGTATGTCTTCAATTATCATAATTGTTGCTTGCACTTCATTAATTATGCTTGGCTAATTCACCTAGTATTTGCTTATGATTGTTTGAAACTTGTATATAATTAATTAGATCTTATTGATTTCTTAGCGATGCTTGTGTCTATCTTCATCATTAGGGTGTGACAATTTCAATGAGTCTAATTGGTTTAGTTTATAATTCTTGCATCCTACTGTCTCTTGTTTGATTGGTTGTCTCTTATCTTAATTGTTTAATGATCTAGTAATGCGATAGGTCATTCGTTGTGTAATTAATGCTTGATTAATCTTTGTGAACCTTAGGCTACAGCACTTAGAGCGGTTGTGGGCTAAACCATCCAAAGAGGGCCTTAGAGTTAGATTTTACAATCCCTAGTGGGTTTTGTAGACGAGACCCTTTGGTAAGTTCAAAGAGTTAGGGATAAACGCATACCCTACGACTTTAGACACACAACGCGTTAAGAATAAGGACGTGACAATTCAACCATCAATAGGACGTGACAATTCAGTAGGTAGAATTGGATAGCTAGCAAGGAGTAATACATCATAAGTAGATACGCTTCACGTTACTGGTAGACCCCTAATTTAGTTAGTATCTTTTGGGATAGTTGACTAGCAACTAATTCCAACCTCCCCTCCAAAACCGAGATTCATAAAATATAAAAATACAAAAAATAATCATCCCTCACCTTTAGACTTAAATCGACATACACTTCAGCCTAACGACACTATTCCCCTAGAGAACGATATCAATACCCGTGGCTTACCCTAATACTACACTACAATGGTTAGGTTCACTGCCTAGGGTGTTATAAAACTTGCTCGAAGAAAAGGAAGTTCCCTTGACCCCGAACGACGCGTGTAGCGTTATCAGATGGTCTTATGGGTCTCCTTTTAGGAAGACTCGCGAGAGAACTCGAAACAATATGTGTTTATATATTGATGTTTATGTTTATATGTTTGTGATTCCTTATGTGCATTATTGTTACTTGTTTTGACACCTAATTGTATGCAATATGGAATAATACATATCGTAACCATAACATCAATATTGGTCTTTATTTACACGCCTAAATATCATGCTCATTGTGACCAGCTATTTGTTTCGTGAAAAATTGTTTTTGTTAAATAAAGTGACCTAAACTATTGAAACAAGTTTTTCATGAATTTAAAAACTAGACACTATGGACAATTGGAATGTACGACTCACCCACTAGAACAAACTATAAAGGAGGCGTAAGCAGGTGCGCGCAGTCACACCTAAAGGATTTCCGGTTATTGCCTAGCGCTGACCTGGTCCTCCGCCTCCCTGCGAGTTCGATTGGAGCTACCGTGAACTATGATGATCACTACAGTGTCATTACCAAAAGTTTTTTAAAAAATAAGTGTTACAAAGCTGTTTTTCATGCTTCTTTGTACACGAATTTTACCACATTTATGTGCATACCTATTTGTTAATTTTAAGTCTATGCCATCCAACTATGAACATGTGCATTTGGATTGACTTCTCTGGTCAGACCTCAGGGCCTTTCCAACCGATGGTGATTATTTCTCTTAGGTCAGACCTTTGGTTATTTTTGCAACTTCATACTTGGTCGACTTATTTCGAGTTGGCTTGGTCAGACCTTGAACCCGAGGCATAAGATGAGAACTAAACATGCTTTTGACATTATTACTTGATACTAATGCCTTAAACAGTCTCATAAATCTAAGAGTTGCATTATGCAATTAGCGCTCGTCGCTTACCTCTTGTCCTACTTAGTTACTCACTGGTCAGACCTCTGGTAAATAAGTGGGAGTGCAAGATGGATCTTAGTCTTAATTAGTAATTAATTAGGTAGTTAATTCTTTTAAGAATGTAATTATCGAAAATACTATAATTGGACTTTCTATGTTCTGATTAACTATGTTATTGCAACATAATTCGTAAACAAAGTTGTTTTTTTCTCTAAAGACAAACTTAGTCTCTTTTCCTAGTAAAAAGAGTGAGACTTATACCTATCTTTTCTCCTTAGTTGACAAACCAAGATAGGATTACAAAATTATTAAACTTATTGATGATCTTTCATTACCCTTTTAAGGTCTAGAAATAATTGAAAGATAAAATATTTTGTGTAACTTAAAAACATTTTGTTTATAGCTACCAAAATAAATGACATCCTGCACTTGTCACAATGTATGAGTTTAAACCACAAAGAGTAAATAAATTACTAGAATATTCGCTAGGTAATTTTCTTGGACTCTTATTATTCCTAAAGTGCTAAATACCCTTGGGGCTATGTAGATGCTAAAAGAGGAATTGCATGCTAAAGATTCAAGTTAAATGAATGTAAGAATGGCTAGTCCATTATATACATAAGTAGGACTTCATATACTCTATTCAATACCTAAATACATTGTTACTCGTAGGCATTCGAAGAGAATAGGAAAGTGTATATATTCTTTCTACTGGCAATGTAACACTTATAATGTTGACAAATCCAGTGGGAGCATTGCATTTTATAACTGAAATAACATTCCTGTAATGTTGTCAATTTCAGTGGGAGCTACGGGATTTATTTCCTTGTTAGTCACCCATATCATTTCAAACTTGCTTTAAAATAATTCATTACTTTCCGAATATGAACGACCATTGCTTAAAGGAAAATTGCATTTTATTTTATAAGATAACACGTTGCCTTTCTGCTGTTGCTCTCTGGAGCGTTATCTATAGAATAATAATCCACAATTTCTTATTAAAGGTTATGGTTCTAAAACTACTTATAATATTTGACATCATCATATTGTTTACACAAAATAATCACATGTTGTTTGTTTTCATAATATGATGTTGTGCCTTACACAAGTGGGATAAATCTCAAAGTATGTGCAACGAACAACAATATTATTGGTATCTCTTGACCGCAAGGTAAAGAAAACTAATAATTCTACTAGGACTTAAACACTTGAGATGTTTATTGCCCTACTACATGTTAATTAGAATTCTACTAGGACTTAAACATGCGAGATGTTTGTTGCCCTACTACGTTCTAATAATGATTTTACTAGGACTTGAACACGCAAGATGTTTGTTGCCCTACTACATTCAAATGTCATGATATAGTGTAAAGATACTTAAACATTTGACTACATGTTTTAGTCAACATAATTATGGTTATATGATAATGATCATAATTCTAAAGTATAAAATTAACTTGAAATTACTATAGAACTCAAGAGTTTGCATTCATGATTACTTTTGTTAGTATAATTATGCTTACATGTTAAGACATAATTATAAAGTTTTTGAATTAATCAATGATTTATAACATAAAGTATATATAGTAAAATTGTTATGTCTTCTAGTTAACACATAAACATGAGACCTTTGAATTATTCAAAGACTTATAATGTATTATTGACTTGTCTTGTTTTCTTGTAAACACATGAACATACAATTCTTGACATGTTCTGTTTTCTTGTAAACACATGAACATATAATTCTTGAACAGTTCTGTCTTATAGTGAACACGTGAACATAAGGTTCTTGTATTATTCAATGAATATACATTACAACATGCACTTGCTTCGTAAATACTTAATATGCAATTTGGGTTGACCCAATTGACAAGTATTTGGTCCAAAGAGAATAAAGTTATATATGGAATTCTGATATAGTTTCACAATTCTAATACTTATAGAATACCACTTTAATTATGGTATGTCTTATGTGATGAAACAAACCTTATTCATATTGTTTAATTCATGATAGCTTTAATTGCTCTACCTCCAAAACATATCAAGGTTAGAAAATTGTGTGTGTCATGGATACACTCAATATAGTTCAAACCAAGAAGGTATTCAAGACAACCCATAACAGAAAACCCTAATCCTTTAGGGATTTTAGGTTTTTCCACCCAAACCAATTGAATCCTAAATCCTTTTGGATTTTTGAGTTTTCTACACTTCCTAGCTTGAAGATTGTAGTTTTGGTGTTCTTCCTAGCTCGACGAAACACAAAACTGTTGCGTAGATTTTTGGTTAAAGAGTGATACAAAATTAAAGTTTTTCTACAAACCCTAATTATAGTAATTGGAAGGAATTTCATTATGTCTTGATTTAAGTTCTGAATTTTTTAAAATCTTATGAAGCATTTTATTAATTAATCTAGTGATAAAAACTTAAAATGTATTTTGTGGTTCCCAATAAATATCAATTTATTGTTGCTTAAATACTTAGTATTTAGAGAATTGTCTCTACTTACAAAAGTAAGTGGGAGCATATACAAATCTCAAAGTTTTTTAGAACAAAATACTTAACCTTCTAAAATCCACTTATTAATGTTATACTAAGGTTAAACATGTAAATGTCGACCAAAGTATAATGATTACTCTCATTCATAAATCCGAAAGGATGCCTCATCACTTGAGTGATATTTTATATCAATGTTGAGGGATATAAGTTAGAAGATTATTGTAAATCAGCTAACTACTAAAAAATTATTATCACATATTGAATCTGATAATTTTTCATGAACTATGAATGATAAGATGCAATCTAAGTTTGGAGATTGGATCATGCGTCCAGGAGCTTAGATCTTGAATTTAATTACAATATGATTCTGGTTGAATTAAGCTAAACTCTTGAGTACGTCTGACATTAAGTAGGAGCATTGTGTTTATCCTTAAAGGAATGAGAATACTTTAACTAGTTATGCTCAATATAGAGCATTGTTGCATTACACATTAAGGAATGAGAATACTTTACACTTTGAGAAACTGTAAAGATGACTTTCAGTATGTCGTTGATTTTTAATACCTCATGCAAGGTAGGGCGACATCTCCATACTATAACTCTTGCAATAGTATGAGCAAAGAGATAAGACACTCATCTTATATTTCAAATCTCTCAGTATATGTGAAATTTGAAACAAGTATTCGGAAAGTTTACTCAGATGACTATTTAGTTTTTCTTGAAAAGAAATATTGAGAATGTTGGAAACATTAGACTTCAACTTACTAATTTAGTTTCATGCATATTTGTTTTAGTAATTGGATAATTGGGATTTAAAGACAATTTCTACTTTATGATGAATAAAGATACTTGGTATTTGTTATTCATTCATATAATAATTGTTATCCTATATTTTCATGTTTAATCCTTGAATGATTTTATTGTTCTAAATATGTTCATTGTCGGTTAACAATGTGGGAATATTGTTATGTAAGGAAAATGTGAGTGTTTGTTATATTCTAACGAGCATGTGGATTGTTCCCGCCAAACTCATATGTATTCACAAAGGATGCATACTGGATACCCCAACTTTCAAATATTTACTTTTGGATCCTTGTCATAAGTAAAATATTGAAAATGGGTTGTTAAAATCATCCTTAGACTTGAGATGCAAGCAAGTTCTGTTATGTGTGGATATCATTTTTTGTAAGTATAAGCAAAATGTTATCTGAATAAGTATAAAATCTGTATTTCGGAGTGATGTGAAGCAGCATCCACAACACTTGTAGTCAATAAAGGATTTGTTACTCCACTTGATATGTGCAGAAAGATACCATGAGCCCTATCCAGAATTAATAAAATAATTGTTCGGCCGAACCCAAAGGAATGCAAGATGATACTTGATTACATTTGGTATATCTAATTAAATTCTATAATGAGATTCTAAATGGTTAAATTATATGGAATGAGTTAGGATCCATATCCATGGTTTTACGGTATCTAAAACAAATGATGATTAAAAGCAAGACATTAATAACCATGCTACTGAGAAGATTTTATGAAACTATAACTCAGACACTTTTAGTTAAAAAGCAAGTGAGAGCGTTGCTAGGCATTTCCGTCGTTAGTTTTGTATGCCATTCGACACTGCATCTCCCAAGTGGGAGCTGTTGGTTTGTGGGAGTTAAAACACACGTAAATGACTAGAAGTGTGTGAGCCTATGGGGGCAAACACGTTAAACACAAGAGTACGTGGTGAACATTTAATACTTGAATATATTGAACCCGTTTTATGCATGCATGAAAACCCGATCTTATTTACGACTCATGGACTTGTTCTATTGAACGTGGGTCGGTTTGGAAACCTTGGGCATGGCCATTTAACTGATCTAGGTGTCTGTATTTTTGCTTGAAGCTCAAGCATTGAGCCCATATTATGGGTCGGTGTGTTAAGCTTATAAAACAAACACACCATGAAATCTTATGGTACTACATATGCATATCCCTAAACTATACCTAACTGATTGATCCATCCAACTTGTTCCCATACCTAATCGATTTTCATAAAAACCGATTAGGGTTTTGCTTTGGTGTTGATCAATCCTTGAAACTTGCATCGACTTTATGATCCAAGTGTTTCTAGGTAAGTAGTTCTTGTTCTCGTTTCCTGGTCGAAACTGGTGAAGTAACAAAGAACTTGTGGGTTTTTTGTCTTGGTTGATATTGGGAAAAACAAAGGCAGGAATATATCAGACAAGCCATATCGAATAAGGCTTGTCCGATATCGAGTGTTATGTAAAGCTACTTTTCGGACAATAGTGATCTCGGTCAGGAAGTAAAGAAGTGTTCTTGGGGTTTTTCTTGTACGTGTTATTCAAGTAATTCAAGGGTTGATTGTTTTAAACGTTCTCGACTAGCGTTTATTGAACGTACTTGGTTTAAGTGTTTTTGTGTGATACTCGTGGAGGTATCTATTTTAGATACTTGAGTTTCTTTGGTTCTCTTGTTTGTTAATAGCGTGCAGTTGACGTCAAAGGTTAGTTTACTTTTGGATCCTTGTCATAAGTATAATACTAAAAAAGGTTTGTTAAAATTGTCCTTAGACTTGAGATGCAAGCAAGTTATGTTATGTGTGGATATCATTTTTTGTAAGTATAAGCAAAACGCTATCTGAATAAGGTAGTTATAAAAGCTATATTTCGGAGTGATGTGAAGCAGCATCCACAACACTTGTAGTCAATAATCGATTTGCTATTCCACTTGATATGTGCAGAAAGATACCATGGGCCCTCTCTAGAATTAATAAGATAATTGTTCAGCCGAACCTAAAGGGTAATGCAAGATGATACTTGATTACATTTTTTATATCTAATTAAATTCTATAATGAGATTCTAAATGGTTAAACTATATGGAATGAGTTAGGATCCATATCCATGGTTTAACGGTATCTATAAAAAAGGATGATTAAAAGAAAGACATTAATAACCATGCTACTAAGAATATTTTATGAAACTATATCTCAGACACTTTTAGTTAAAAAGCGAGTGAGAGCGTTGCTAGGCGTTTTCGTCGTTAGTTTTGTGTGCCATTCGACACTCCAACTCTCAAGTAGAAGCTGTTGGTTTGTGGAGTTAAAACACACATGAACGACTAGAAGTGTGTGAGCCTATGGGGTCACACGCATTAAACACGAGAGTACGTGGTGAACGTTTAATACTTGAATATATTGAACCCGTTTTATGCATGCATGAAAACCCGATCTTATTTACGACTCATGGACTTGTTCTATTGAATGTGGGTCGGTTTGGAAACCTGGGGCTTGGCTATTTAACTGATTGAGGTGTTTGGGTTTTTGCTTGAAGCTCAAGCATTGAGCCCATATTAAGGGTCGGTTTGTTAAGCTTATAAAACAAACACACCATGAAATTTTATGGTACGACATATGCATATCCCTAAACTCTATACCTAACTGATAGATCCATCCAACTTGTTCCCATACCCAATTGGTTTTCATAAAAACCGATTAGGGTAAAAACCGATTAGGGTTTTGCTTTGGTCTTTATCAATCCTTAAAACTTGCATAGACTTGATGATCCAAGTGTTTTTAGGTAAGTAGTTCTTGTTCTCGTTTCCTGGTCGAAACTGGTGAAGCAACAAAGAACTTGTGGGTTTTCTGTCTTGGTAGATCTCGGGCAAAACAAAGGCAGGAAGATATTGGACAAGGCTTGTCCGATATCGGGTGTTATGTAAAGCTACTTCTCGGACAGTAGTGATCTCGGGCAGGAAGTAAAGAAGTGTTCTTGGGGTTTTTCTTGTTCGTGGTATTCAAGTAATTCAAGGGTTGATTGTTTTAAACGTTCTCGACTAGCGTTTATCGAACGTACTTGGTTTAAGTGTTTGTGTGTGATACGCGTAGAGGTATCTATTTTAGATACTTGAGTTTCTTTGGTTCTCTTGTTCGTTAATAGCGTGCAGTTGACGTCAAAGGTTAGTTTTCTATTTACTTTTTATTTATTATTGTTTATTATTTATTTGTTTACCTAATTGCGTAAACTAGATCCAATTCCGCTGCGTACTCGTTTATGTTACTTGGCTAACTAGATTACAAAATCCCAACAACTGTGATGCATACAATACCCTAAATCATTTTAGATCATTATCACAAAGACACTCAAATTACCGACAATTATCATAGGCTCAATAGTAAAGGCATGTTCAGTCAAGAGAATCCGTTAAATCATATACCTATATTTTGTACCTTGCACACAATATAGATTTCTCCCACTTGTGCATGGAACAACATCATGTAGCAGATAAACAACACGACATATATTTGTTTATGTGACCAATATGATTGTGTCTTGATATTAGCATAACTAGTAGATGTAGAACCAGTTCATTGTCTAATAAGGAAACGTATATGACTATCCATGAAAACATAAGTGTCTACAAGTGGAAAGTAATTGTCTTAAGACATTCTAGAGATAATCTTGGTTATTACAAAGATGACGAAGCTTGTAACTCCCACTGAATTAGAGATCATTACATTAATTCCTTATTCAGTAATAAGAACACAATACTCCCACTGGATTTGACAACATTGTAAGTGTTTCATTAACCATTGAAAGAAAATAGTGTTCTATTTACTTCCCTACACTTTTGAGAAAGTCCATACATAACAATTACTTGTGTATTAACAGAGTGTATTCTACTATGTAGATGATAAATTATCCATCAATGCTATTAACTTGAAAAATTGGGCACGCAATTTCTTTCTTAATAGTTTTGCTATTCCAACAATTGTAAGTAGTACTTTTAAATGGTCAAATCACAACAACTAGATAAAATATGCTAGTTTGTCTTTTACCAATTTGCAGTAAATTAGTCTAGCTTCTAATTTAATAACTCAGAAAATATGCAATTTTCTTAACTATTAAAATTTGCTTATGAGTTATGTATTTAGAATTTAGACAATTCTAATTTTTCCTATCATACCTCTCATTCAGGAAAAGAAATACGATTGAATCTCACTCTTTCTTATGAAAAGAGGACTAGGTTTATTCTTTTAGCAAAGTTGACTCTACCGAAAACCTTTACAGGTGTAGATCAATTTACCAATACAAAAATAACCTACGTTTACGGCTTAATATTGCATTATTACATTTAAAGAATTTGCAAAATTCAATTTTAGTATTTTCGATAATTAAACTTTTCAAGAAAATAAAATACCGAAGGTGATATTCATATAACAATAGAATTTTTTCGAAAACTAGGATCCAAATTATCATAGTTCCATTACATCAGTTGATCTGCTAGTAACGAAAGCACATAATAAGGTAATCTGTCGAACAATAATTGGCAAACATTTTCCAATTCCTAGATCATTATGGGATTTACATTTTCCAACGCTATTGCAAATGTAAACATGTTTATCCCATCTTGTGTCTTGAGTCCAGTTCTCACTTACTACTCAATTTAAGTCGTCTAACTTAAAGAACTACGAATATGTCCATGTAAGGTCTGACTTAACATGAAGATTTACCTTTCCATCACAATCTCGCCAAGTTCCCACATGATGTAAATTGCAACTTCGAGTATTCCTTTAACTAGATGGCACTTAACTTAATTTTAAAAGGGTACTAGTTTTGATTTATAGTGTCAAGTCAAATATGTACGAAGAAGCATGCATACAACTTCGTATAAATAGTTTTGAATAAAAAAAAACTTTTATTAATCAATTCACAAAGATTAAATTATCAAAGTTTTGATTGAGGTATTGGTTTCACCAATCAAGGAATTTACATTTAATTATCGTCCATTATATCGTACTTTTGCATAAGTCTAAAGACTTAGTGTTTCGAATAATTACCACAAAAGTGGCGAATGGAATTAAAGCAAATTTCGCCCTTAAGATGATTTTGTACATTTATAGCCTACTTGGTAACTCCAATTTGACGCACAAAAAAGCGGAGAATTTGGTCAGCGCTGAAGCAATAACCTCCTTCTTTCGGGTCACAATTTAATGCGCTCCACTCCTTATACCCCTCTTATAGTTTGTCAAAATTGGATGAGCCGTTCTCACTATTTGTACCAAAACCATCAATCAATTAAACTTATTGAAAATTTAACTCTTCAAAAACAAATCAAATTTCACCATTGTTTAGTCCAATTTATTTTTCTATTCAAAATTACCTTTTGCTTAAAACTTGTCACACATAATAAACAAACAGGTAACAATAAAAAAAACAACTAAAACAATGCATACATAACTAACAATTAATATGTATAAACAAGTAGCCACATGCAACTTATTTGATAAAACCTATTAATAATCAATATCTAGGTTAATTAACGTATATATTAACTAGGGCTTTCACTCGCACAATTGAAAGTGAGCCACATAAATCGACGAATCGATTGCGTAAGCCATAATTAAAATATACCAAATTGCACATAATTGATTCATTAATATATATATTGGAGTCTTCCCCAATTCAAAATGTATCAAAACATACATGTGATAAAATAACTTAACAATTAAAAATTCAAGCAACGGCCATCCATGACGAACATGCATGTATCATCATGGATATAACATAAAAATTATTCAGGTAAGTCACAAGAGCATATACAATTCCATGTCACTAACAAATTATTCATGAATATATCACGTAACAAATATATTAATTCTAGGTTTCGATATAGATAACATAACAATTAATATAAACCCTAAAAAAAATTTAAAGAAATCGACTAAAAAAACTTTAGGGTATCGACCCCTAAAAAAAATTTCGATCCAAAAAAAAAATTTAAAAACCAAATTAAGGCAAAAGCCCTAACCCTAAAATTAGGGTTTACATAATCATAACCAAAACACTAGAAAAATCATATCAAACAACATATAATATACGTTTTTTACGTGTTTAGTAATTAATTACTCATTAAACAAGACTCGTGATGCCAGTGTTGGAATAATATACTATGACAATCATATACAAAAACACATAATACATCAAAGAACATGCGGAAGCATATAGAAACATATAATGAATAATTAACTAACATAAACATAAAGTATGCGTACCTTTTTTATTCTAGCCGAACAAGAATCAATTTCACAAAACTAGCAAGTGATGTTTATAGGATTTAAGAATTACCCTTTACCGATTATGTAATTCAATCCAAGATACCAACAAAAGTATGTTAGTACCACGTTCTTGTACACACGTACTAAATCAAATTAAAGTAATGCTAGTTTTAATCACACAAAATATTTGTTTTGGAAAAACAAAAGTTTCGACACCCTACTTGAGGTGGTCGATCGTTTGGAACAAAAGAAACACACAAAACAATTTTAGGGTTTAGACCATGAGTACAAGAGATGGAATACAAAGACCCTAGGCCTTGTATTTATACCCAAGATAACTTTGTTTCCAAGTTAAGTGTGGGTTGGGCTTTTTGGATCCCTTGGCCGATCGGTTTACATATCCCAAGGGGATTCCGGAACTTTCTCAATCTCTATTTTAGTATTTAGTCCTTCCATTTAACATATAACGATCGTTAGTCCATTAGACTTAATTAACTTAACGTTCGTTATATATTTCATGTAATTAATCAATAAACATAACATTTACATTCATAATTTATATCCATAAAACTAACAACATCAACATAAAGGAATAAAGTTCAGTAGCTTATTACAACCATATTGAATAAGAACATGAAAATTAATATGTTATTATTAGGAAAAGAGGTTGAAAATTAAAAGAACAACAAAAACAATTCAACCCTTATTCCCCTTCTAATCACCCAACAAACTTTAACTCTTGTCTTCAAATATTTTACCCTGCCTTAAAAACCCTTGTTAATAACCCAAGAACACTTTTACTTTAGCCCCTGAACACCTTGATCAAACCATTGAGATTAGATGAGATTATAGTGATGTTAGATGGTGATTTTTGGTGGAAATAAGCTAAAGATTCAAGAAAGGAACACTAATCTTCAATTAGATCACAAGAAACCAGCAAGATCAAGATCAAATGGTGTATAGTAAAACCTCTATAAATTAATACTCGACAAATTAATAATCTTGATAAAATTAATAATTTGTGGGGTCCTAAATTGGGTCCAGTACAAATTTGGACTTCAATCAATAAAATAATAAGATAGTAATTTTTTGAAACACCAATGTATATATATTGGTTCCAACAAAACTATAAATTAATAATTACTATAAGTATCACAATTTCTTCATTGCCTTGAACCTCGTAACATTCATTAGTATACATTCATTAATTTCTTCAATGCAATGAATTTGTAAAATATTAATTAGAAATTATTTTTCTAATTTATTTTTCATCTCTAACAAGTATACATTGTAACTAGTATATTAGACTTGAAAATTTAAAGGTCATACGTAAAACCTCTTTAAATTAATAAATTATTAATTTATCGATATAATAATATTTCGCTAAATTAATAAAATATTCCGGTCTCAACATCATTAATTTATAGAGGTTTTACTGTATTTAGGATGTGTTTAATTCATTGATATAGAGAGAAAAAGAAAGTTAAGAGAGTTTCTAGTGTATCTTAAGTGTTAAGGATAAAAATTAAGACAAATATCTAGATATTAAGTTAGTGAGGAAAGTTATTTTATATACCAAACTTTTCTTACATATTAAGTGACTCATCTTTACCATCCATAAAAAAAAATCAATGGCTGAGATTAAAAGCATTTTATTATTTCACATATTTTTTATAATTTAAATATCTCTTAAACCGTTAACTGTTAAGCGAAAATATTTATACCGTCGCGACGAACATTTAATTATATTTCTATAGACGGGCACTTTGATATACTTTCAAAAAAAGAAAAAAAAATAGTTTTTCACGTTTTTTTGTTTTCTTACGTTACTAAAATTTGCATGAAAAAATCATATATGATTAAACACTAATTTGAATATCAAATGTGATATTAGTGTTAAATCATATGTGATATGATATGTATATCATATGTGATTTTACATTAATATCACATGTGATATTACATATCATATATTATTTAACATTAACATCAAATGTGATTTCAAATTAGTGTTTAAGCATATATGAGTTTTTAATGCAAATTTCAGTAACGTAAAAAAACGAAAAAAACTTGAAAAAGAAGACGTGAAAAGTATGATTTTTTTTGTCGAAAGTATATAAAAGAGTCTATCTATAGAAAGATAATTAAATGCTCGTCGTAATGATATTTTTTTTTCGCTTAATGATTAACGGTTTGAAAAATATTAATATTTGAAAAAAAAAATGATGAAAGTGGGTTTTTTAAATTGATGGGATTAATATCATCCATTTGATCAAATAAAAATGAATTGTGAAGATTAATCATTTAATATGTAAAAAATCTTTTGTCATCAAATGATCTTAAATCTAAGTTAGTATGTTAGCTAATTTTCTTAACAAAGAAACATGTGTTGTTTGTAGGCGTGGCACCATATGGTTAAAAGTATTAATTTGTGTAAATCTTGTGTTACATTGATAACTTAGAGTTTAGAGGGTATAGTTTGATCCCGGTAATCGCTAACGTTAAATTCTTAAATCACGAAAATTAAAATCGGATAACGTAAATATATAAAATTTATAAAATGTTAAAACTTATCAATATACTCTATTTTAGTTAATTAAATGAGTTATAAGTTTAACGAAGTGCGTAAATATTGTTAAAACCTTGAAACGTAGGTATAAATACGCGTAAAACGTAAAAAGTAAAAAGTTAATGTAAAAATGTGAAATAGCAATAGTACACATAAAATATGACTATTAGAGAAAATAAAGTGTATAGAACACCTAGACTGATCATAGTCTATTGTTGGTTACGAGTTAATCTTACACGATTGAACTTTCTTGATTATACGTGAAAGTATTTACTTTAAAATTTAAATTAATAAATAATGAAAGTATATAGTTATATTTTTTTTTTGAAAGGTGAATTTCTTATTAAGTTCTTCGTGTCGCGGTTCGACCGCGGGAGGTCTAGACTACGTTGTCTAAACCGGGTCCGCGCTAGAGAGCTCCCTCGAAGCGGAAATGCCTATTTCAAATACCCGATGGGGGGAAAACCCCCTACTAATCCGCCCGAAGGCACGACAATTAATAGAGGTAAACCCTTGCCTTTTTCAAGATTCGAACCTGGGGTTACCAGGCCCAAACCCCTTCATTAAAGGACTACCTTGAAGGAAAATCCCTCATTCAAACCCCTTGCAGGATTTGAACTCAAGACCTCCCTCCCCCAAGAGCCCCTAAGGACTCTAAAGTGGCCAACTGAGCTAAGCCGGTTGGTTAAAGTATATAGTTATATAGTGACCTTAAATGTACGAATGACTACATTACTATTTAAAATAATCATAAATAACGTATAAAACTATTGATATGAACACAACATTTTATCTCTACTCTAATTCAAGATATCTAAGTCATGCCAACTAACGGTGACAAACATTTTAATCTATAACGTAAATCTTACTTGATTGACACATGGGCTAGAATCCGTCTCGTTAAGCTTGTTCATTATGTCATGCTTCTACTACATTAACTGGTTATCGAATGAAGAGCATATATTTAATAGCGGAAACTATTCAATCATCCGTATAATTAAGTTCAAAAAAATTATATGTCTTTTTAACTAGAATTTTTCCCATGTCAATTGATTTCAGTAGCTTAAAAATAGTCATAAAGTGTATTGCTTATACCTTATTTTATCACATTATCAAAAAAGTATATTATCTTTTTAGTAGTACTAGACTAGTACATGTACATAGCAATGGAATTTTATAGCGGCATATAATTATAGTGATATTTTGGTTACACAAAATGTTTAGTGTTTTGTATAACGTTTTGTATAACCAAAATATCACTATAATTATTTGCTATTATAAAATTTCGTTGCTATGCAGGTACTCGTATAGTTTAATAAAAAAGAAGAATAAAAATGGTCTTGATAAAAATTGTGGAATAGGCCTCTCTATACAATATTTCAAGAGATAATTTCATATTTACCCAATTTAAACATGAAAATGTCATATATATCTAAAATACAACTTTTGAATGCATGATGTACAATGCATCTAAAGCATATTTTAGGTAAATATGACATTATAATGTTTAAGTCGGATAAATATGGAATTGCCCCATATTTCAAACCTGAAACTACTTTGATGGAGTTTTTAAAGTTTGGAAATGATAGCATCGATGATATTAGGGCATCCACTATAAGAGGTTCATGAAAAGGTTTATAAAATTTGAAGAGGTTTATAAATTGAGTCACCATAGTGAGGGGAGGTTTATGATGACATGGAATGAAATAGGTCTAAGTTTATAGACCTTTTCATTGCAACTAAATACATGTAATTCATTTAATACTTCATTAAATTATAAAGTTTTAACAAGTTTAACCATAATGATAATAGGTTTATAAAATGAGAAATTTAATAGGATATGACATGGAAATTATATAAACATTTTCAAAAGGTTTATCATAGGAGATGCTCTTAGGTTCAGAATGGAAAAAATTAAATGCAAATTAATAAGAATCAGTTTATTTGGGAAGGATATATTATTAATTTCCTAATTTTTTTTTTTTCAAGAGATTGCCATTTACATATGTGACTTTGAATGTTGGAGATGAGAAAACCCTAAAAACTGCTAGTTTTTTGTTAAGAAAAACATACAACTCAGTTCCCGCCAAAGCCATTGTTCTTCAAAATCAAGTTTTGCTCACCAGGTTAAATAACCTTTTCTTACTATTTTATTGCAATTCAAATATCAGTGTTTGATTTCATATTAAGGTTGGAAATGAGTTGATCAAATGCTTTACTCATTTTTCTTTTTTTTTTAAACGGCGGATTTTATTGAGAACGTCATCTAGCAAGTAGCTAGAGACGACAAAGATTACAAAGTGCAAATGCTTTACTCATAATTTCTGAATTTTTTAAGACTCATGTTCTAATGGAATATCAAAATTAACAATGGAGTATTAAAGTTATGAATTAAAACAATGGAATATTTTTTAAATAAAATATATGATTTAGGTCCAATTTTGCTAAACCTGATGATGCTAATAGAACTAAAACCTGATTAGAGGTTTTCTCTTAATATTTTGGTGTTTCATGTTCTCTTTCTTGTTTTCTTAAAAAAAAAGTACAGAAAAAAAAGACCAAATACATTACATGTGCATTTTACCATGTTTTACAATTTTTTTCCAAACGAAACTCGGATCTTTGTTCTTCGATCACGTCTTTGTGATGTTGATTACTTAAGCGATTGAGACGTTACCCCTTGATGTATTTTGAATGGTTCATTCGATATTATGTGTCCTTATTTTTTTCTCGAACTACTTTTACTCTGAATTGCATGGGTCTTATATATTTCTGTGTGTAAATATGCTTACAAGGATTGACGATATATTATATCTTTGGCTTTGCAGTTCAGTCTGTACTCAATCTTAGGCTTCCTTTACAAGATGATGAACGTATCAGAGGAATGGAAATCTTTATGGCCTATCTCATCCGTCCACTCTCCACCATTGCTCCTCTGCGCTGATGCTGCTAAAAAAGTTGGACCATTGATCTTTAAACCACAGACCCATCATCATCTCTTTAGTATACCTTCCGTCTCTCCTCAAATCCCTCCCCCTTCCCTTAACGACATCTTTTTTAGATTTCTCGATACATCCTCTTCCATCCTTCCTTCCACCGCCACTTCTATTGCCTCACAGCTCTCATCATCTTCGTCAAATACGGATCCACTTGTTGCACACAATTCCCTTAAGTTGATGAGATGCCCTGGTACAGATTCGACACTGGCTTTCTTTCCTACTGGTTCCAACGCAGATCAAGTTGGGTTTATTGTATTGTCTGTTAAAAATTCCGAATTAAAAGTGAGAGGAGATTGTGGTATAACTGATGCTCTTACATCAATAAATGCATTGAGTCATCGGATTGTCAATATCTCTGTTAGCCAACTTCATGATTGTGAATGTACTTCAGGTATTTATAGTTTTTCTCTATTTATTACTATCATTTTCGGCTTTTTATTTTTTCCGGTTGGTGTATTCATTTAAGGAAATATTGTAGCTATTAGTTGGATATTTTACAAAATTCGGTTTGTTGGTTTAGTTAGTTAGTCCTCATTTTTTAAGTCAACCTATCACTTCCGTATATCATTTAGTACTTCATTTATAGCGCTGTAATTTATCGGTCCAGCGTTTTAAATTTGAAAAGTTGCTAAATTTGTTTCAGGTGAATCCACGATTGGCTACTTGCTGGTGAGCACCACATATTCTATTTATTACTACAGCATTAGAATCAGAGTGAAGCATTCTGGTAAAATTAAACCGAGATTGGAGTTGATTGGTAATAAATTGTTTAACAGTTCTGCAATTGTGAATGCTTGCTGGAGCCCACATTCACCTGAAGAAAGTGTGGTCTTGTTAGATACCGGTGCTTTGTATTTATTTAATTTGTATTTTTGCTCCGACCCCATATTATCATCTCCAACGTTAACCTGGAAAAAATCAGAAGTTTTATGGGATGAATCTGTTATTCCTGAGAAAGGAGAGTGGTTGAGTTCTGATTTTAGTTGGCATCCAAGAATTCTGATTGTGGTTCACTCAAGTGCTGTTTTTCTTGTTGACAATAACACGTCAAAGGTCACTCCTTTGTTAGAACTTGGAAATGAACACGGAGGGAATGATAGAGTTCTTGCATTCTCTGTTGCTGCTCATGATCGATTTTATTTTAGTTTAGCTTCCAATCACATGCTTTACCTTTGTGATCTAAGAAAACCAATGACTCCAATTCTACTTTGGGCCCATAATGTTGCTAACCCGAGCAATCTTATGGTTTCTAGTCTGTCTGATTTGAGGTCACAATCTGATGATGTTACATGCAGTTGGGCTTCGGAAGCAGGTTACGGTATTCTGTTGGGGTCATTTTGGAACGGAGAATTTAGTCTTTTTTGTTATGGTCCAGAAGTTAGAGAGTTAAGTTCTTCACAAGTAACGGATTTTGGTAAATCTTTTTATGCCTGGGGACTCCCTTCCAGTCTTTCTGTGGTTACTGGTGAATGTCTTTGTGGTAGTTGCCTTTTAAAAGAGGATTTCTGTAAGGATGAGCTGCCAAATTGGCAACAAAATAAAGAATTTCTTTTGGGTTTCGGTATTCTTGACAAAGAAATCTCCTCTAAATTGTTTGAACCGGATGGTCTTGGTGGGTTTTCACTTGTTACGTTAACATCCTTATGGAATCTTGAATCACGCAAGTATTGTGCCTCATGGGATTCTTCACAAACTTCAGGAAAAAGTCACATTAGGCGAGATTTGAATTTCGCAGATTCTGCTTTGTATGATAGGATTGAAGAAGACTATAAGTTTAAGAAGGTTTCCCAGTACTTTAAATTTAACTGGCTCGATGCATATTTAAAATCGGATCTTGCCAAAATCTTGAGTACAGAATTAGTTACAAACCCCGAGAATGGAAGTCAAGAAAAAGCTTCATTCGGGCAGGAATTTCATGAGAATATATGCCAAAAGTTGGTTACATTTGGATCTCAAGGATCTCTGAATATTCAAGATGTGTTCAAAGACATCAGCTTGCCAACTAGCATACATGAAATTGCTTTAAGAAGTTTGTGGGCAAATTTGCCTAAAACGATGTTACGATTTGGTTTTTGTACATATTCAGATCTCCCAAACGATCCTGGGACACTAGGGTATGTACCCTGTGAGTTGTTGGTGTTAGCTGTAATTTAAATGTGCTTGTAAAGAGATAAGATTGACTAGTTGGCAATTAGTTGTATATTATATATGATTAGTTTATGATAAAGGATGATTGCCAATTTACCTAAAATAGATGATGTATAGGCTCTATATGTACTGTGTACCTTTGCATGTTCAAAGCAATCAAAAACTCCTCATCACGTTATTACTTTCAATATCAATATACAAATCATATTACATTCACTTACATGGTTTCAGAGCAATATCAAACCTTCCGCTGCTAAAACCTCCCTACCACCCATCTTCTGTCGTTCTCACCCCTACCATCTCCTCACCCTCTTCTGTCGTACCATCACCCCTATAACCTCATCACCTCACCTCACTTCTATAACCTCATCACCTCACCTCACTTCTCTCCTCACCATGACTGTCATCGAACCTCCTCAACCCACCATCCTTCTTTCTGACAAACTTATGGCAATCACAAACCTAAATAACATCATCCCGGTTAAACTAGATGTAGATGAAATGAACTACTCATCATGGATGTATTTCTTCACCCATTTTTGTCGCGGAAACCTTCTCATGGATCACCTTGAAAACAAGAGTGGCCAAGATGCACCAAGCACCTCTTCACCCCCGGATGCGGAGTGGTTGAAGATCGATTCGATCCTCCTTTCGTGGATCTTTGTGACTATCTCCAAAACCCTACAACAACGGCTCGTTGTAGCCAACCCTAAAACAACCTATGAAGCATGGGAAACCCTAGCCGCCATATTTTCCGACAACAAAAGAACCCGTTCCATTGCTTTGAAAGCGGAGCTACGCTCCTTAAAACTTGGTGATATGGGCATTGATGCCTATTTTCGAAAAATCGAATCCATTGCAACGATACTAAATAGTCTTGGTTCGAGTTTAGACGATGACGATGTTGTTACTTTTGCATTGGAAGGGTTACCCACAAAGTATGATAACGTGGCTACAATCATTGCACATCGGGATCCTTTTCCCGATCTCAAAACCGTTAGGTCCATGCTCACAACGGAAGAGATGCGTCTAAAGGCACGTACTCACGACTTGTTGTCCGATTCAACATCATCTTCTCCTATGGTCCTATTAGCCAACACCGGTTCCAATCCCCGTCGTCCATCATCCTCCATGGAAAAAGTACATAAACCGTGTTTAAATTGGAGCAAGGGCTCGTGTCGTTTTGGTGCCTCATGCAAATTTTTGCATAATGGTATGCATGGGTTAAACGCTACTGTTGCTGCTCAATCTCAACAAACCATCTCTGCTTTATCATCCACTGATATACAAAACTTACAACACCTTTTGTCAAAGTTGGGATGCAATGGAACCATCGGTGGACCCAATACCAACTCTACACAACCTGTTGCCTTTATGACAGGTTCACCACATCTCAACCAGTCCATTCACACGTCTGGCCCATCACTACAACATATGAACCCATCCATTAATAATCTGCCAGGTCCAACTATGATCTATCATCACCCGGTTCAGGCTACCTATCCGACAGGTCCACATTACCCAGGTCAGCAGTCCACCTACAGCAGTCCATCTCCAGCAGGCCATACAATTCCACCCGGGTCAGCAGTTCAGTCCGGGTACCCGGTTCAGCAGCCGGGTCAGTCCACTCAGGCAGTTCACTTTGGTTTTGGTAACCCGGTTCACACAGCCGGTGTGCTTGGACCCCCACCAGTTCAGCCGGGTCAGTCCACGCAGGCAGGCCACAATCATCCAGGAGGTTCATTAGGGGCGGTTACAGGTCAAGAAACTCTACTACCACATGCTTTTGCCACTACCACACTTCATGAACCCGCTCCTGGCAACTGGAACATGGATACAGGTGCGACTTCTCACCTAAATGACTCGGTCAATAATCTTACTAATGTTTTTAATTCGAGTATTTATTCATCTGTCGCAGTTGGTGACGGACATACTATCCCCGTTACCAACTCTGGCCATAGCATTTTACCAACACCTTTTCGACCTCTTCATCTAAATAATGTCCTCATCACTCCTCATATTGTTAAAAACTTAATTTCTGTACGTCAGTTTGTTTGTGAAAATTACTGTACTGTTGAATTTGATCCTTTTGGTTTTTCTGTTAAGGACTTTCAAACCCGTCAGGTGCTGCTCCGCTGTGATAGCACTGGCGATCTCTACCCTGTCACCAAGCCATCTCCCATTCCTCAAGCCTACCTTACGAGTCAGTATACGTGGCATCAACGCCTTGGTCATCCAGGAAGTGAAGTGTTGCGTCGTGTTATTTCAAATAATTCTATTTCATGTAATAAGGAAAAATCTCCCGTGCTTTGTCATGCTTGTCAGCTTGGCAAACACGTGCGACTTCCATTTATTAGTTCATCTACTTTAGTGCAAAGTTGTTTTGATATTGTTCACTCGGATTTATGGGCTTCCCCAATCCCGAGTCTGTCTGGTTTCAAATATTATGTTATTTTCCTGGATCATTATTCTCAGTTTGTATGGGTTTATCCGTTAGTTCACAAATCTGATGTTTTGTCCAAATTTACATTATTTCGAACCTTTGTCAAAACTCAATTTAACCGTGAAATCAAGTCTTTTCAGTGTGACCATGGTGGTGAATTTGATAACCATGCTTTTCATAAATTATTTAACAACAATGGGATACAATTTCGTTTCTCCTGTCCCCGCACCTCCCAACAAAATGGTAAATCTGAACGCATGATTCGCACCATTAACAACCTTATTCGTACCTTGCTTTTTCAAGCTCACCTACCCCCAAACTACTGGGTCGAAGCCCTCAACATGGCTGTTCACCTCTTAAATATCCTACCCTCCCGTGCCATTAACAATGAAATTCCCTTTACCCGCATGTTTGGCACCCCACCGGACTACCGTCTTTTACGTGTCTTTGGGTGTCTTTGTTACCCTCACATCGATGCCGACCACAAATGTCACAATTCTCAATTTCCGGTCATTTCTTAAATTAAATATTCATCATATTAGTTCATTCATGACATTTCATTTCACATTAATCGCGTAAATTTTATATTAAATAAACGTTATCGCGTGAGTTATTATTTTGAATATTTAATCCGATACTTCTAAAAATGATCCCGATATATTTTTATACTTACATTTAGTTATAAAAACTATATTTTGAGTTTACCTAGTGTTCTAAATTTATTTGGTATATAAATCGTTAAATTTATATTATTACGACGTTTTTCTTAGAAACTACACGATAATTATTTTATCACTCAAATTTTACAAGGAATGTATTTTTACAATTTTTATGATCTCATTATATTTCACTTTGATCTATTAAAAATCTCTTTTACCTAAAAATTTCCATTTACCTTACAAGTTACATTTAACTACACATTTACTTACACTTTCTTAAAATTTATACAAGTATACATTTACACAACATTTTATAAAAAAAAAAAAAGATATTTGGTTGACATACTCCCCCAAAAACCGGCCCTTAGGGGAGGGGATACATTTATTATGTTGGCAAACATTTTCTTGATTGTATTGTTTTATACTCCAAGTTACCTTTACTCTTTCATTCAATCACTCATTTTCATCCTCATTATTCACATAGTTAGCAAAAATATTTCTCTCTTGGTTTTGCTCCTTCTTCAAACCGGTTCATCATCAAGGTGTACAAGGGATCAAAATTTTTCTCAAGCTCAAGTAATAAACAATCTAGATAACACTCTTAATAAGGTTTTGAAATAAAAACCAAGAGTGTTTAAGTTTAACCTTGTTCTTTGCACCTCATCATATTAACTTGTAAGCATATCATTTATATTTTTCATATCTCCTTTTCATTTCATAAGTATCTCTTCATTTTTTTGGAGCAAGCATGCATGATTTGTGTTGTTTATACCATTTTTACATGATTTTTAGAAATATATATATATATATAAGGTCATCCTATAATTATCCCCTTGGTATATGTTGGTCTTGATGATGTTTAGGAACCCATGACACCCTAAGAAGGTGTATGGTAGGATTAGATTAGCTTTGGAGTTGATTTGAAGGGATTGGAATAGGTTTAGTACGAGAAAAACTATTTTCGATAAATATAAAATGTGTTCTGTCCTTGTTTTGATTTTCTGGAAAATCCGACAGTAGGCACGAAATTTTGGTCTTGATATTTAGAAAATATACTTTAAAACGAATCCGTGGCCGCTTGAACGGATTAAAACGGAGTTATAACGAAGAAGTTATGGATTTTACAAGTTTGACGACGAAATGTATAGTTTTTCTGAAATTTCAGCAACATGTTTTTAATTTGTCCGGGTCAAAAACGAGCCTTAAGCTTTACAAATTATTTCGACTTGTCAAAAATATATTAGTATACTTTGATACGAAGCTAAGGACGTATTATACGTAGAAAACGGATTTGAAACGACAAAGATATGCACGTTTTCATAAAATTGCCGTAACTATTATTTTCTGAAAAACTATATTATTTTACGAGACAAGTGTTACGGTAACTAAAACGACCATGTTGGAGGCTGTTTTTATCTATGATGTAGAACTTTTTGGAACGAGATGTCTTCTAGTAAAATCAAGATCACCAAGCATATTTTCCAAAACAACCAACCGTTGGTATAGCGGAGATGTAATAAATTATTTATGGTCGCCTAAACTTGGCCGAAACTCATTTTTTTCACAACAATTAGACAAAATCACCATCTTTAACCTTTAATATTTATGTTCGAGACCTCTTTGACGAAAACTCCTGAACTGAAACTTCTAGATTTCGATACAAACTTTCCAAAACCGTCGAGTTCGTTTCCTAACGTGCGACGTACACCATTTTACGACTAGTTTTTCGAAGCCATTTTTATCACTTTCATGAAAAATTCCGACGACATTGTTTTACGACGAAAAGTGATAATTTCACAATAAATCATTATAAAACCATTGTAGGATGACATTTTGACGTAAATACTTGTAAAGTCATCTTTTGAAGGGTCAAGACGTCAAAAGTGTATTTTTCGACGATAAGTAACATTTTTCAAAACTCGCTAATGGTATAAATAACATACGAAATGCATGCATAACATTACATTGCAACTCATTGCATATCATATCATTCATAATAGGTCAGTTTCGAGATTCACGCTACATTTCGGTGTAACCACTTTTGTCATCGCCTCTATTCATCAAGTGAGTAATCACATCCCCCTTTTTTTTTTTTACCGTTTTACTATATTTTGGGGGCTGAATGCATGAACTATACTTGAATTAAATTGATTCTTACTTTGTGAACTCTTTTGACTAGAACTTGTGAACTCGAATCAAATCCTTGAACTTAATTACGAAATCATGACTTATTTGAACTTATTGAACCGTACGTGTTATGACCTTGTCCTAAAGTCTCCCATGTTCGAAGCATCACTATAAAGTCTCCCATGTTCGGAGCATCACTATAAAGTCTCCCATGTTCGAAGCATCACTATAAAGTCTCCCATGTTCGAGCATCAACTTAAAGCCTCCCCGTCCGGAGCGAATGTCTCCCTATGGGAACGGAGCATTTTCAATTTAAGTCTCCCCTGCTCGAGCAAAGGCAAAGTCTCCCATGTACGGAGCATCTCTAAATTATTATATACTTGGTACTATATTGTGAACTATTATGACCACTTACACTTGACTACTTGACGCGCTATCTTTTGTGCAATGGGTTGTGAATACACAGGTTGCAAGTTTTGTATGGGCGAAACTTGGAACTGAGTGGATTTACAATGCCTTTGCTTTGTGGACCATTTTCGTTGACCGAAAGCTTTGATTATTTCTTTCGAGTTTTCTTATTTTGCTAAACGTGTTTACTCACCAACTATTTTCATAGTTGACCCGTTTTTCTCTCATGCATTTCAGGTGATCGTTAGTAAGCTTTTTCTACTAGGTCTTGCATAATGAAGTTTTCACTTGTCACTACAAATCATTATGTAATAGAACGCAATATTTTGGAAACTAAACTTTGTAATATATTTGCCGATGACGGCTAAACTGGTATTGTAATGGTGTACTCTTTCTTTTAAATATTAATGTTGGTATGTTCTATTATCTTGTGCTTATGTTCCCTTCCGTTACACCTCGTGTTTCCGCCTCCGGCGAGGGTGTGACAACAAACTCGGACCACGAGCCACACCATCCATATTTTTGGGACATGCCACTAATCACCGTGGCTACCGTTGCTTAGACCTAAACACTAACAAAATACTTATTTCACGACATGTCACCTTTGATGAGTCAGTTTTTCCATTTGGCACCACCACACCCACTGTCAAACCTTCCTACGATTTCTTAGACGACTCACCTAACATCATTTCCAACATTATAAAACTCACACCAACCCCACCAACTCAACCAACCCCACCTCCTTCCCCTATCTCACCGATACTTGACCCTCCACCTTCTCCCATTGTGGCATCCCCAGACGTACCTCCCTCACCACCACCACCCACCTCCCATACACATCCAACGGCCCCCGTTTCCATTTCCCAAGACCCCCAACCTGTTGCTACCCCTACCCCGCCTACGACATCAGTTCATCCCATGGTTACACGTTCTCGTGTCGGGACTACCCGTCCAAATCCCCGTTACGCTTGCCATGTGTCTACCGTTTCCCCTTTACCCCGTTCTTATAACGCTGCTTTTCATGATCCTAATTGGTTAAATGCTATGTATGATGAATTTAATGCTCTTATTAAAAACAAAACTTGGATTCTTGTACCTCGTCCTACGGCCACCAATATTGTTCGCTGTATGTGGTTGTTTCGCCACAAGTACTTAGCTGACGGTACTCTCAGTCGCTACAAGGCTCGCCTTGTCGCGAATGGTAGCACTCAGATAGAGGGGGTTGATGTTGATGAGACCTTTAGCCCGGTTGTTAAACCTGGCACTATTCGTACTGTTCTCAGTTTGGCTCTTTCTCGACATTGGCCGGTTCATCAGCTTGATGTCAAGAATGCCTTTTTGCATGGTGATTTGACCGAGACTGTTTACATGCATCAGCCTCCTGGTTTTCGGGATCCTGCACATCCAGATTATGTTTGTTTATTACAGAGATCCCTTTACGGTCTCAAGCAGGCTCCTCGGGCTTGGTTTCAGCGCTTTGCTGCTTATGTTCTTCGGGTTGGATTTACTCATAGTCGTTGTGACACATCATTATTTATCTATCGACAGGGGCCCGATACTGCTTATTTATTATTGTATGTTGATGACATTGTCCTAACAGCTTCTTCTGAGAGTTTGTTACAGAGGGTCATAGCTTCTTTGCATAAAGAGTTTTCTATGACAGATTTAGGATCTCTAAATTATTTTTTGGGCATATCTGTTACACGTGACTCTTCAGGGATGTTCTTATCTCAGCGTAAGTATGCTACTGAGATTCTAGAGCGCGCTCACATGGTTGGTTGTAAACCCAGTCGGACTCCTGTTGATACTGAGTCTAAACTGGGTGATGATGGTGATCCGGTGTCTGATCCGACCTTCTATCGGAGTCTTGCGGGTTCTCTTCAGTATCTCACTTTCACTAGACCTGATATTTCTTATGCAGTGCAGCAGGTTTGCCTCCATATGCATGATCCACGGGAGCCTCACTTCTCGGCTCTCAAACGGATTTTGCGGTATGTTCGAGGTACTTTAGACTATGGGTTACAGTTATTTTCCTCATCTACCTCTTCATTGGTTGCTTACTCGGATGCTGATTGGGCTGGTTGCCCCACTACACGGAGATCGACTTCTGGCTATTGTGTGTTTCTTGGCAACAATTTGCTCTCGTGGTCCGCTAAGCGTCAACCGACGCTTTCTCGTTCTAGTGCTGAGGCCGAGTATCGGGGTGTTGCTAATGCAGTTGCTGAGACATGTTGGTTACGGAATCTTCTGCGTGAGTTGCATACTCCTTTGTCATCTGCTACTCTTGTTTACTGTGACAATGTCAGTGTTGTTTATCTGTCTTCTAATCTGGTTCAGCATCAACGGATGAAGCATATTGAGATTGACATTCATTTTGTTCGGGATTTGGTAACCGCGGGTGAGGTACGGGTTCTTCATGTGCCTTCCCGCTATCAGTATGCAGATATTTTTACTAAAGGCTTGCCTACCGCGTTGTTTGAGGAATTTCGATCCAGTTTGAGTGTTCGGTGTCCTCCCGCTCAAACTGCGGGGGAGTGTTAGCTGTAATTTAAATGTGCTTGTAAAGAGATAAGATTGACTAGTTGGCAATTAGTTGTATATTATATATGATTAGTTTATGATAAAGGATGATTGCCAATTTACCTAAAATAGATGATGTATAGGCTCTATATGTACTGTGTACCTTTGCATGTTCAAAGCAATCAAAAACTCCTCATCACGTTATTACTTTCAATATCAATATACAAATCATATTACATTCACTTACAGTTGGAAGTTCCATGTGAACAACCTCACTTGCCCCCTTTTGTCTTTCGGTCTCCGTCATCCCGTAGTAGTAAATGGTCAGATAAACAAAAACGGAGTAGTTCTTTAGTTGGGCCTGTAATTCCTATCCCGTTTCTGATGACATTGCATAAAACCCGCATGTTGAAAGAAGATAATATAGCTGCTGACTCAGAAATTGATCTCGAGTGTGATAAAGTTATGAAGGTGGTTAAGGATCCCATTGTTTCTCTTGCTGAGGATAAGAAAGACGCAATTCATGGTTCTCAAAATCTACAACAGTTTGCATCTTATAAGCCTGTTGCATTCCCTAGTAGATCATTAGTGGAGAAACCAGTGATGAAAGATTCCATTTCCGAGGATGCGAAACATACAAATATAATTTTCAGACCTGGTCAGAAGGATATGGAAGAGGTTTTTCGCTCCCATTGCGGCTTGAAGTTTAAGGCTGATGTGAAAAACAGAGAAATTGGGACAAAAGAATTGAAGGCATTAAACTTATTGAAGAGGCAATTTTCCAATTTTAAACAAGGTTTTAGTACTTACCAAGACTTCAAGGCCAAGTCCAACATCCATAAGTAACTCTTTAATTCGCATATTACTTTTTTACTTGTATCTTTTTTTCGTGTTTTAAAGCTCACTTATTATTAGGCCGTGAAAAGGTGACTTGCATTTCGATGACCGAGATGAGCACCAAAGCCAAAGCTTTTCAAGAAACAAATACAAGCATTCGATCACCTAGCTACGATCCTCTAATCCCACTTTTCTCATTTGACACCTTGGATTTTGTTGACAATGATGAATCAAGAAAGAATGGAGACAATACACATTCAATTCACTCTAGAAACACCCAGTGATTTTTTTTTTTTTTTTTTTTTTTTTTTTTTTTCCTTCTGTAAGGCCGCATATACAACTTTATATACATTGATTAACTACCAAAACAGAAACAAAACTAAGTAGACCCTGAACTATCTATAATTTACACTTACAGTCCTCTACCTTTAGCCTACTCCTCTTTTACACTCCCTTGAAGTTGAGAGGTGGAAGAACCGGAAACCAACTTGGACAGCAACTTAGTGTGTTGATCTAATGGTAGTACTTTGTTAAAGACATCTCCCAGCCGTGTTTTTGTAGAAACATAAGAAGGAAGAACTTCTTCACTTTTGACTTAATCTCTGATATAATGACAATCCACTTCTATATGTTTGGGTTTGGCATGAAAAAATCAATAGAGAGCTATGTATAGGGGTAGTTGTCCTATGACAAGAAGATCTTCTTTTCATAGGAAAAGTAGCCCAATCACTGTCACAATATGGAGTAAGTTGAACAGCATAACTATTATCCAACAATATTGCTTGACCAGAGAAGTCAAAAAATATTTTAACAAATATTTGACAGACTGCATGTGTACTGAAGTTGGACTATGCATAAATTGACTCAAGACTTGCATTGTGTAACAAATATTTAAGTAAATCAATTTGCCTATGCACCTTCTATAAACTTCTAGATCAGGCAATGGTGTACCTACATAAACTTGTAGCTTTACATGAGAAACCATACGCAACTTATAACATTTAGCATTAGACACACCAGCCTCTTGAAGAAGATCAAGAGTATATTTCTTATGTGAAACAAAGATACCTTGATCAGTAAATCATGGTTGACAAATGCATATATACTGATAAAAGATAATAATATGTCAAATGATTGGTTATTTTGCATCCCTTATTGGGTTGTTAAACATATGGAAGTTAAAGTAGCAACTACTGATATGAATTTGCTATTTTTTAAGAGGTCTAGTTGAGCATGGACAAGGTATATGATGCCGCGTAAGCATTAAAGCTCACCGTTCCATGCCAATTTAACAATAAACTTTCAATCATTAGCATTAAAAATCAATAGTTCAAAACATGATTCAAACATGACATGCCTAAATGATCAAAAGCTGATATATAGTGGACCGAAGAAAGAGCAGATAACTAATCAAACTTGCCCCATAGTACCCTATGATCTTACCAAAAGACTACACAGTCATAAGCTATAGTAACAGCACTTAAGGTGAATCAGATATTTAGCATATTGTGCATAAACTTATCCCTTAGCCATAGGTGGACTCTCAGAAACAAAGTCTACAGACTCGCTTTCTGTATCCCCCAGCTATTGTCATGCAGTAACCTCGGCTCTCTTGAATCTAGTTGAGCTTCTTAGAAGGAAGTCATTGATATGTTTTTCGACTTGCTCCTATCAAAAGTTCAGCAGTAAATCAAAAGAATTATATGAGTAAATACTGGTGAAAAGACACTACACTAGTACTGAATAGTGCTAATTTTATACATTGATGAAAAATAATGCAGGTGCATGTATATACCATAATCTTAGAGGCTACAATTTTTTATCCATTTAAGATGTGAAGTGTATTTTTTGTAAGACCTATTTACTATTGAATGGGGCTGTTTTGGTTGCGTTTTATCTTAAACGGGTCAACTTATAAATCAAGCAAAAAATGAATCGGTCGGCTCAAAACGGGTCAGAAGTCGGTGCATACCTCTTAAATCAACTTTATCCAAATAGTTAGATTATTCTTGTAATAACATTGTTTGTATAATCATAATTTTCAGATTAATTGTTTATGAGGATAGGGAAAAAAAAAGTTGCTCGGTTTTGACCCGTACCAGAAGTGGCTTGTTTTGACCTGTACAAAAGCAAACAAAATAGCAAAGCTTGTATATTATAAACTTACTTTGAGTTTCCACCACCTCCCTTTCTTTTAACAACACAATATCCTGAGAAACATTTAATATTTAAGGTTAGAAGCAGAGATGAATCATTTTATAGAATTACAATGAGTTCAGTTACCATTTTTTCTCGAGTCTATGCTAGACGTAATGTCCCCTGATGATGATGATGACCCTCCTTGTGAAGCATTGTCTTCAGCAGAACTGTCGTCACTGTCACCTCCATATGTTGTTCCAGATCCACTCAACAAACTCTTTACATGCTGTGACTTGTTCACCTCAGGTGCACTTTTCTGCACGGTTTTAACACTAGCCAGGCCCAAAGTCACCCGTGGTTTGTTGCTCTTTTGATTCAGAACTTCAGCTGATGGTTCACCATGTGCTTTATTAGCATGGGCTGACTTACTGATTCTTGGAGCATCGATCTTACTTTTCTTTTTTGGGATATTCGGATTGGTTACCACATTGGTGGTAACTTTTTTGTTTTCACTATTCGAAATTAATTTCTGAGGTTGAATTGCACTGTCATTCCTGGAATCAACAAGAAGTTGTTCTTTTGTTCTCTTCTTTGGTTTTTTTACCTTCACAGACGTTGTAGCGTCTTTCCCACCAATCTCCTGAGACCCTTCTTTTGACACATGACCTTCATCATTAACAATATCCTTTGATTTAACAACTTCAGATACAGTCATGTTCTTTGAGGTCTGATGGTCACATTGACGTTTTTCTGGTTCTAACTCAAGTTCAGTGAATTGGCATTTACTTGGCAGATCTTCAGGGCCCGTCACTGAAGATTTTTTATTCTTCTTCGCTTTTGTCACTAAACCTACATCAAAAACTTGTGTTTCTCTCCCTTTAACTTCATCACCGTCTTTTCTGGCAGCATCAAGCAAGGAAGTCTCGTGTTCCTTGGCATTTTCATTCAAATGATCGTTCAAATGTTGATCAGATACTTCTGTAGACATACTGCCTTCACTCTTCTTTGCAGATTTTTTGGTTTTCTTTTTCCTTTTGTTTCTACCATTCATCTTCTGGTTCTGATTTTCCGGTTTTCTATCAACACCCCCGTCATTTCCCTGAGTAACATTTTTCTCAGTTCTTGGTATTTCAGCATCAACAAGCAAAACGTTTTCCTCATTTGTCACGGTTGCAGCCTCATTACTTGTGGCGGATCTTCTAACATCTTTTTTCTTTTTTCTCCTTCCCACGACATCTTTTATTTCCTTTAATGTTTCCTCTTGTATAGTAACAACATCTGGTAACGTTTTTTCCAAAACATCATTTTTTTCAGCATTAGGCAAACTAACTTTGTCGTTTTTAGTTTCGTGCGCTGTAGCAGGAACTATTGAAGAAATATCACTCACAATATTATCAACACGCTCCATAAGAGCTTCATCTTTGTTTTCTGCAGTTTCATCTGTGCGTCTTGCAGATTCATCTTTGTTTTCTGCAGTTTCATCTGTGTGTCTTGCAGATTCATCTTTGTTTCTCACGGCAGACTTCTTAGCCCTTTTTTTCCTCCCAGGATGCTTCACTTCGGGTACCTGTTTCCTTGATGATTCCTTATCTTCTTTAAGGTTATCAATCTGATCATCTGCAGATTCTTGAACTGTAGACCCTAAATCTTTTTCAGACATATCAGCAGCATCCTTAAGTAGGGTATGAAGCGTTTTGATCAAAGATTCTTGAACTGTAGACACTTCCTTTTCAACTGTTTTATCTTTTTCAGGTTCATCGAGTTCACGATCAGAAGTTCCTACATGAAAGTTAAATTAGTGTTAAAGAATCAACTTACATTTCTCAGGATTGTACAAATTTATTATCTGGATAATACTATTTTACCTAAATGTTACATATTTTAAACAATTGATGTAGCCTGGTACATATACAAAACAGAGATGAGATGAAAGTATAGGTGCATAAAGGTATTCTATTTACTTACTCATTGATGAAGACGGGATTTCATTCCCCATAACTCTTTCTTTGACCAATTCATACTCTTTCTCCTTCTGAGATATTTCAGACGGCATTTCTTGCTCAATATTTTCTTCCACAGCCATTAAAATAGCAGGCACAGTTTCACTGGCTTCTGAGTTATTTTGAACGAGCGCAGATTCGCCTTTCTCCTTCTGAGATATTTCAGACGGTAGTTCTTGCTCAATATTTTTTTCCAGAACTATGGAAACATCAGGCACAATGATTTCGCTGGCTTGTGTGATCTTTTGAACATGTGTCTCCACTCCAACGTTTTCAATACTAGAAGAAACAATAGCGGCTTCTTGATCCAAACCAGAACACTTTTCGCCTTTGTTAAGTCTTGTACTTTCATCATTCAAATCTTGTATATTGTTTTCCATGGAATTCTCATTGTTGGTTCTGATATTTTCACCAACCAGATCTTCGGAAGCTTTGACACTGGCTTCTATCTCTTCAGTCTTACGTTTCTTTTTCACACAAGGTCCAGACCCTGAACCATCCTCTACCAAACTCTCAGTTTGCACAAGTGTTCTTTTTTTGGAATTTATCTCGTTAACAAACGGCCTATCTTCCTCAGTATTATCTGTTGCACAAGTCAAGGCTAGTTGATCCCCAACTTTATAATTATCCACTTGTTGAATAGAAACACCTTGCACTAAGCGAGAAGCATCTACCGAAAGGAACCAATTGTCTTTAACAGTAGCAAACGCACTCTTAACAAGCATCGAGTCAGACAAATGGTAAAAGCGTTCTCTCCGTTTTACCTACGACATTTTGAAAAAAGTATCAGAAGATTAACACTGTTTAACAATAACGAAAGAACAGAATACCTTCAGACTATCGATTTTAATATCCCCAATGGCAGGAAAGCATTGACGATGTTCCAACATTATTTTCCCTGCATAAAGAAACCACGATACTTTGTTCAGAAAAATGTACTCTCTGATGTTTACTTTCTTAATTGAAAATGGTAATCATATAATGAAACACTACAATTTATAGCATATTTAAAAAGTTAATTTTAGTATCAACCAGCACATGGATACATTTTGTTTATTATAAAGTCAAACCAATTTAAATATTACTCGATATTTAAACGCTAACATACTGAATGGCATTGGCATAGCTTAGCGACGTGTATAGCCTGAAATTCCTAACACTATTCATTTAAGCTTGTGCTTATTAACTTATCAGCTACAATAAGCTCCTTATAATTGTGCCCCCACATTGGCTACTAAGGACAGCTTGTTGTGTTTGATAATACAATAAGTCCATAAGTGCTAGTGTTTGGGTTAGCTCATATATTAAAACGACTATAAAGTACATAAAGCCCGTAAGTCCAACCACTCAAGGACGGACTTATGGGGGTTTACATATTGGGGGTTATGGCTTAATTGGTTTTGGGCTTATGTTTCAAAAACTCACTTTTTGTGGGTTATTTTGAAACTTTTCCGCTTATATATATTTATTTAAAAAAAACATTTATAAAAAATCGAGGTTTTTTACAAAAATTAATACGAGGCCCCAAAATGTCGCGGGACCCACCTTGTTTAACCACTTACAATTTACATAATTTAGTTATATATGCTTTAAAAAAAGTATAAAATGAAAAAGAGTTGGAAAATGAAAGGTTACTTTTAAGGTCTGACACAGTGTCGGAATGGGAGACGATGGTGGCGAAATGGGTGTCGAGATTTGTGTCGATGAACAAGGTGCTGATGCTGCTGTTGTCTGCATGTGCCATTTTTTGTTTGTTTGTTAATGTGGAATTCGCATTTTTAGAACAAGGGTTTAAGAGGTAGGTGGCTGGAATTATGGAACAAGGGTTTCAAAAACCAATTAGGGGACCTTTAATTTAGTTCAGGAATTTTTAAAACCGGTAATTCAAATTCTCTGAAATTTTAAAGGGTTTTTCTAATCACAACAAAAGCACACTAGGACCCACATAAAAGTACATCTATATTTACTTTTATGTGAATTCATGCGTACTTTTTAGTGGGTTTCGATGTATTTTTTGTATGCTTAATTTGTGCCTTAGAGCACAAGTTATACTAACCCAATTTTAAATTCTAAGATATATAATACTAGCAGGGGTACCCGCGTAATTTTGCGGCGGTTACCCTATGACTAATTTTTGTGACGAACAAATGTTTTTCATTTATATGTTTTTTCTAACAATAACTTTATGTATTTTAATTTTCGGTGAGCTATGTATTTTAAATTATTACATTCTTTTTACAATAAATATTTGGAAATTCGTGTCGGAACAACTTTAACTCTTTAACCATGAACAACGTTTTTCATTCTACAATGCATGATAAGTTATATTCCGGTTATCAATGGTTTTTTCGTTGTTCACAATGACTGAAGTTAAACTAGATAATAATACTTGTATATGTAATTTAATCTTTTTCACAAATAATTAAAACATAATGTTAATCTAGTTCATATGTGATCTCTTCAGTTATGGTTGGGGATCTATTGCAAAGTGGGTAAAATTAAAAAGCGTAGAAAGCCATTCATAGTGTGACACGTGTCCACCACTCTAAATTATACATAAAATCCGCCCAGGGGTAATATGGTCTTTTGACTCATTTTTTTCTTTTTCACCTCAAATTTCAAACGCACATATCTCTTAAACCACAAACTTTTAGAAAAAACCGATTTCACCATAATTTTTAAAATTCGATTCTCTTTAATTTGGTATAAATCTTTTAAATTATTTCGAAACTTTTTTTTTTTACATATTCATTGGGTCATGATTTTCTTGATGTTTTTTGCTATTTTCGATCATATTTTTTACCTTAAAAATTGCCGAATCATAAAATACTTAAAACACAAAAGTTTTAGATTTTGATTCACTCTTTATCCAGGAATTTGAATTACTCAAATCCGATATGATATGAGTGAGATATCGCACATTAAAGATGACGTTTTAGTCATATTTGTTGCACACAAGGTGTTTGATGAAATGTTCAGCTTAAATTTTTTGTGTTAAAATTGAGCTAAATGAACTCATTTTTGTCCCACAGCACACCATTAATCATTTTATTAATGTAAAACTCAAAAAGTGATGTTTTTTAATAGTTAAAGTTTTTAACTATTAAAAGTGATGAACAATCGATAATGATGAACCAAACCAAAATGATGAACCAAACCAATGATGAACGATGAATTAAACCAAAACCGATGAACCAAATCAAACATAGTTCATCAGTTTATTTTTGTTCATCAATCATAGTTTCAGCTTAACATGTTGGTGTTTGTTTTGTTTTGTTCATCGGTTTATTTTGGTTCATCAATCATAGTTTCAGTTTTGGTTTGGTTCATCAGTTTTTGGTTTGGTTCATCAGTTTGGTTTGGTTCATCAACCATAGTTTTAGTTTTGGTTTGGTTCATCAGTTTTTGGTTTGGTTCATCAGTTTGATTTGGTTCATCAATCATAGTTTCAGTTTTGGTTTGGTTCATCAGTTTTGGTTTGGTTCATCAGTTTTTGGTTTGGTTCATCAGTTTGGTTATCAGTTTTGGTTTTATGCTTTTTTTTTAAACAGTTTTGTTTGGTTCATCAGTTCATCAGTTTGGTTCTCCAGTTTTAATAGTTAAAAACATTAACTATTAAAAAACATCACTTTTTGAATCTTACATTAATAAAATGATTAATGATGCGTTGTGGGACAAAAATTAGTGCGTTTAGCTCAACTTTAATACTAAAAATCTAAGCTAGACATTTCATCAAACACCTTGTATGCAACAAATATGTCTAAAACACCATCTTTATCGTGTGATATCTTACCCATATGACATCGAATTTGGTACTCTTTAACGTGTGATATCTATAACTTTCATGTTTTAAGTTTTTCACGATTCGACATTTATGAAGGTAAAAAATAGTGCCGAAAATGCCCAAAAAAATCAAGAAAATCAAGAACTATTTGATATGTAAAAAAAAAGTTGGAAATATTTATCAAGATTTATACCAAATTAAAGAGAATTGAATTTTAAAAATTATGGTGAAATCGGTTTTTCGTAAAAGTTTGTCGTTTGAAAGTTATTTGCGTTTGAAATTTGGGGTGGAATATAAAAAACGGGTTAAAATGACAAAAATGCCCCCTAACCGAATTTAATAAGAAAAAAAGAAGAAATTGAATGAGAGATTGTCACATTGTGAATGGCTTTCTAGCCTTTTTAATTTTACTTACTTTCTAAAGGATCGCATCTCTTTGAGTTATTTATTAGATTTAGGATAATAATAAATGGTAAGATGGTTCATATTTAGTCATATCTTTTCCCTAGCTAAATAATGTGAACTAAATAAAAGGATATTCGTTTAAACTTTTAATCAAAACTCAAAATATTTATGCTTTTTAACTAGTTTAGTTCTTTACATTCAACAATTTGACATAAATTATTAGTCCATCATTTCATGTACGCACGTATTCAAGATATGATTTATACTGAATGTAGTTCCTACACAACGTAACTCCGTAAAGTGATAGCTATTGTGAGCATTAAGAACCAACTTATGCGTTTATAAATCACACATATATCTAGATGTCAAAGTCTTCATCACTTAGCGAGAAATGCTCAAACAAGGATCTGCAAAAGTCGTACATCCAACCAACTCCCAGACTTTGAGATACTATTTATACGCACCCGTGAAACGTCACTTCAAGCTCAAATAAGAAATAAACAAATAATCCCCGTAATCATATTTTCGTTAACGTATAAAATTTAACCATGTGAAATAATCAACCTCGTAACAATTAGAAAGCCCAAAACCAACATTATCCAATAAATATACCAAAATAAATACCAAATTCGGATAGTCCAACAACATTATACTACCCATTTTCGTATATTAGTATGACAGCCCAAAAAAAAACTTTAACATTAAATAAAGAAATTATAGGCCTTCATCTTTAACAAACAAACACAAATCCAGTAGCATTTATATCCATACAAAACCCAAATAACCATCACAAATCATGTAGCACTTATATCCATACAAAACAAACACCCTTCATCTTTTTACAACACAAACTGAAGAACCACACATGGTTATGGCTTCAAAGTCTTGTTTAAAAGGTCTCGGGTAAGGTGTATTTGTTGTTGTTTCACCGAAAGAAAGAAAGAAAATAACAAATTTGTTACTTAAGACACTAAGATATTTCTATTTGGATTGTATTTTTCGTTTATGTTCTTGTTTGTGCAAATCTGTGGTGGTTGGAAGTTGTGGAGATGGAATTAGGATAGATTTTGTGAAGTTGGTTGTTGGTTGATAACATCAAATAATCCTGATATTCTAAGTGTTAATTTCCCCCTTTATTGATATATTATGCTTAAAATGTTATTTGAATCATCCTTATTTTCTTATTTCGTTTCAGGAGTAATTTTCTATGAAGAAGCGGTATTTGGACAATTCTGGGCTCATGATTGAATTATTCTTACATTCACAATGACTACGGCGTAACTAAGTGATGAAGTTACGCCGTAATTATATTTACAAAGACTACGGTGTAACAAGCTAATGGATAATGGAGTTACGCCGTAATGAGACTACGCCATAACAATCAGATTAAGATACGGCGTAGTTGCCACACCAGAGCGTAGTTACCACACCAGAGCGTAGTTACAAAGGCTATGTCGTAACTATCATTTAAGTTACGGCGTAAATGAAATTTTATGAAGACTACGGCGTAACCATCAGCTCAGGTTACGCCGTAATCCTGGATTGACATCAGTATATCTGCTTATAAAGAACTACGGCGTAACTATTTCATAGAGTTACGCCGTAGCTCAAATTAGGGTCTCACGCCTATAAATACAAGAAGATTTCTGCATTTTCTAATAATCTCCCCTTTCCCAAACCTTTCTAGGGTTTAGGGAGAGCAACCATAGAAGAAGAATCATGGCTTAGGAGTATGAAGAACGAAGTTCTCTCCTACGATTTCCTTTGTATTCGAGTTTGAATTATTTTATGTTTTTCTAGAGATCATACTATGAATTCATGTTATTAATTCAAGTTTATGTTTAAGTTGTGTATCCTCTTTATCACTCTTTATAGACATCTACTTATTCTTATCACAAATCGCTAGTTTCGGTAATGTTGTAAGCTTGTTAGTATCTTGGGGATTGGGATAATTGACCAACTGACCTCAACTCACTAGGTTGCGAAGTATGGAAGGAATTGGCTATAGTACAACCATTCTTTGTGTGCGAATTGACCAAATGATCACCTATCAAGCGGAGGTATTTAAGAGCCTAGGGGAAATCTAACTTCCTAACGGCCGGGTTTCCATTGAATAGGTCTAGTAGATTTGGTTCTTAATGACTGCTATTATATTACTGAATGATCTCGGGTGATCTGATCATCTTTGTGAGGGGTCTAAGAATCATAGGCTAAGACGAATTGACCAAAGGGGTCTAGCGATATTTACCCACTATATTGAGCCTAAATATTGAGAATCAAAACATATCTAAAATCTTGGTTAGGCTTCACTCTTCTATTACTTTGTCCTGATTTCTACTCCTGTGTAATTAGGATAATTCTATCTATTTTATCATACCATTATCACTTTATCTTATTTATCTCTTAGTATCTTAGTTCTTTCAAGGTCACAGCTCTCTTGGGACGACACTCGGATTTACCTAAGGCTTTACTTCATCTGATTGGGTTCTCTGTCCGTTAGCATGTGTTTATCCTAGTATATCTCAGTTTTATAAATATTAAAGGCATGATGAAATAGCACATCAGCTTTTTGGCGCCACTGCCGGAGAGCAGTTAATGGAAGATCTAAGGTATGAATTTATAATTTTTGACCTATGTTAAGAGACATGAATACCCTCCAGTTCCTTATACGGTACGTATCTCACTCTCTCGTATTGCAATTTTCGAATATATCCTAAAATATTTATTTTGAAGCTATTAATTACGGCATAACTTTTATTAACGTTACGGCGTAACCTTTATATAAAAATAATAATATAATAAATAATTAAAAATTAATTACGGCGTAACCCTAAATTTAATTACGCCGTAACTTTTAGAAGGTATAAAAACTCAGCTACGGCTGAGCATTTAGGTTTTTACCAAACCTTTTAACAGCGATCGCTACAGTAAAAATCTCTCTAAAACTTTTCGTTGGTGTTATCTCATTCATCTCTTGCATTCGCGAATGGCTAGTAAGATCTTTGTTAGCCTTGATAATATTTAATAGAAGTGATGGTCATTCACGTTTAGGAACTTTGTAACGTGTGTTAGATATCGTGATAGAATAGTCAACGGGCTCGAGGATTGGGCTAAGCTAAATGGATAATAGTTATGTTAAGCTAGCCTTTACTATGTTGTAATCCAATCTATGTCCAATCCAATCCCACGAAGCCCATGGAAAGCCAACTAGGGTGTTTAGTCTAGGAGTATAAATACCCCTCAAATGTGTCATTTGAGGGGTGTGCTTGAGTGTATTTTGTGTGTGTTTTCTTCAGGGTATAATAAGTTTCCTTTCATCTTATTTTCTCTCTACATACACGCATCATATATTCAAGTCACCATCTTTCCATCTTTATTATTCTTTCTTACGCATACGTGTGTTTGTGGTTTACGTGTGTTACTTGTGTAGTAACGTGGGTATTCGTGATAAGGTTGAGAAAAACAAGGTCCTACAATCTTGCTTAACCCTTTAGATTCTCTTTCAATTATTTTTCAATTAGGGTTTATATTTTCATTTTGAGGATCTTGCTTCTTTCGTGTTAATTAATGCTATTGACATGTTTAATTGATGATTTAGATTAATCTTTCATGTTTTATTTAATCGTGTTAAAACCTTTTTGGTTGTTGGGATCGGTTTGATTAATTTGAAAGGGTTTTTAATTTGAGTGGAAATATAATGGTCTAGGCGCGTTCTAGTAACACTATATAAATAAAAATTATGCTTTTATTTACTTTGGGTAAATTTTGGTGGTTAAGGCGTAATTTATTGTTGGTCGTAACCATGGTTGTTCTGTTCTGTGAATTGGGAAAATTATGGCATAATCATGAGATTAGATTTTTTTTGAACTAAATCATGAGATTAGATTACGCCGTAGTTGTTTGAATTTTTATTTTGTGAACTGATTATGGCGTAACCCATGTTTAGCATTACGTTGTAATATCAGTTACGGCGTAATTATTCCTAACACTACACCGTAACTACATATCTGATTACATTATTTAATTTGTGTTTCTCTTTCAGGAAACAACAACAACACCCCTGCCCAGCGGGTGCGATTCATGACCTGTGGGGATCATGGTATAAAATCATGCAAGGCCGATTATGAAAAATTGGTTAAAAAGGAAATCGACACACTGGAGGCTCTTGATTTCATCGAGTTTGAAACAATCAACAATGGGGCAGCAAGTAGGGCACTAAAGGCATTTTTCAAGGTGAAGTATACTTGCGATAGAGGTTCGTTTACTTGCTCAGCTTGGTAAAGGCTATTCAAGATTAAAGAGCCCGTCATTCTAGAGTATGTTAGAGAATTTTTGGCATCAGTGGAGTTTAGTGAAGATGTTACTGACATTAATGCAACCTCGGTCTATTTCCAACTTGGAGGGGTGAGAAGGGAAATGAATTTGAGGCATTTCATGCTCCATATGGTTTTATACAATGAAAAGGATTTTGAGTCTGCTATTTGGTGTGAGTTTTATGATCAATGCTGGAGATTTAGGCCAAGTGAATACAACCTCGTCAATTACTTCAATAGCATCTCTACCACTCCTGATTACAACTCAAGGCATCCTCCCTCCTACACAATGATTAGAAGCCCTATTAGCCGACTTGTTCATAGGCTTATCGCTTGCTCAATCAGAGGAAGACATTCGGTGAGGGAGAAGATGACAATGTATGACTTGTTTTTGCTACATGGTATGGATGGAGGGACATTGATTGATGTCCCTTGGTATTTGGCCAAGTTTATGGCAACCGAAGCAAAGGTGTTCACTGCAAAGAGCATGATTCAATGGGCTCATTTGATTGGTAAGCTTGCGAGGATTTTTGGGTTGATGTCTCCTCAAGAATTATTGTTGGTTACTCATGGTATGGATACTATCTTGATCGGGTCTAACAAGCTAGTTGAGTATGAAATTTGTCATTTTAATGGTTTGGGTGAGGCCAAGTTGATGTCGGATGCTCCACTAAGAGGAGAAGGAGCAAGTGAAAGTCAAGCCGGTGGTAGTGAAGCGGGTGGTAGCCAAATGGGTGCTGAGGATGAGGCCCCAAGGGTTCGAGCTAGGGCTACCATGAGCGTTGGGGATAACTTGCAGAGGATTGATGGACGGATCGATCATATGGAGAGCCACTTTAATGAGGAGATTGATGGTTTGGCTGCAGGTTTGTATGGGTTAAGCACCTAATTTGATGGTTTTTCAGGTACATTGAACCAAGTGCAGGAGCTCCAGCAAGACTTCTTCAATTAGAGTGCAGATCGCACAAGCCAGATGCTACAAGAGATGCACCTCAACCACCCCCGCTGGCATGGAGCTCCATACGTGTATCAACTGGATATTCCTGATATTGGAGTTCAGCATGGTGTAGCCTACATGAATCCTCAACCAACCCCTGGAAGCACCACTAGTACCCAGTTTGACCCATCCCAATACCAATCAATGGACCATGATCTCGACCGGGAGGATTAACTCCCTTGTTTCTCGAATAATTTCTCTACTTTCTAAACAATATTATTATGTTTGTAATATTTAAACTCCTAGGATGATTATCGTGTTGATCTAAGTACCAATAGGTACAAATTATTCGTATATTTTTGCGCAGATTCTGTTCTGGAGAGACAGTTACGGCGTAACTAGTTATTAGAGTTACGCCGTAACTCTTCACTGAGAAAGTTTAGTTGTGAGGCTATTTAAGTTACGGCGTAATCAGTCCCTTTAGTTACGTTGTAGGAATTCTTCTGACCATCGTTGAGACTTACTTGGCGAGCGATTGAGAGGGGAGTTTGTTTCTTTCTCAGTTCTTTTCCATTTCTATTTTCTTTTCCTTTTTATTTTTGTACAAACGGGACTTTGTACACTTCAAGTGGGGGATAGGAATAGAAATGAAGTGTTTGCTTACTTAGCCTACTTGCACTAAATTTTCTAGTTGGTTTGAAAAATAACGCTATTTTGAAAAAAAATTGACGTGCTTTTAACCAAACTTGAATTATATGAAGCCAAGCACACAATAACCTTTAATGTAATTGGTGAGATTTAGCCTTTCCGTTTCCCCTATTTTACCCAAATCTATCAAAAATTGAGTGTGTCGGTAGTATTGTAGACTTTAGAACTTGGCCCTTACATCATTTCGATACCATAGATGAGTAGTGTGTCAAGTTAGCTTGATACATTTGGAAAAGGCAATTCGAAGAGGCAAATGTTTTAGGATTAAACCAAATAGCCCATATGTGTTCATTTATGTGTGTTTATCGACTAGTCACATTGACTTTTCGACCTCCGTGGTAGACCCTTTTTGTTGCACTCATTATTAGTGCAATATACCCCTAGTTACACCCATTTGAGCCTATCCTTTCATTTCTTAACCTATATACATTCTTATTTCATTACACCTTTTCACCTTAGCCTGTCGTATAGTCTTAGTTTATGATCGGGAAGTCACTGTTTACCCTAGTTCAAGGTTTGAGTAGAGAGTTTCGGAAATCACGCTTACATTGAAGTCAATTATTTGAAGATCATTGAAGATCCCCCATATTATCCTTATGTTCATCTCAAGTGGGGGGATAATTTATCATGCATTGTATATGTTAAAAAAATAAAAAATAAAAAAATAAAAAATATCCGATTGATTAGTTCTTATTGTTAAAAGTGCAAATTGTTATAGCACTATGTTATGTGATTATAAGATATTAGCATCGAGGAGGCCACCTCGATCACATTTGAAGATTTGAGTTGGTCAAAGTACCAACGTTTCGAGGAGCAAGAAATGTATTCATCAAGACGTCCACTAATGGTACATTCACCTGACACATCATGATCCGGTTTCTTTATCTTGAAGTTGAACTTTGGATGAACGGTGGGCAGTGACGACCTGGTTTTGAGCTAAGACTATTTGTTTTCTTTTTATTTTTCACCCATGTTGATCCTAGTTGAGCAATTGATCTAATTGATTGAGCTAGATAAATCTAACACAAGCAAAGTATTGCAAGCTGTCTTATAACAAAGCTTAAACACTATGCGGAATTTAATGTTTAATGACAAAGAAAATACTTAACACAATTTGTTTTCTCACAAAACACTTCAATATATTAATACGAATACTCAAAAGTATTAGGGTTACAAAACCTTGAAGTGATCGACTCTAGAATAGCTCGTACTCTAAATCTAACCTAGGACCTCTTTTTATAGGCTAAGGAGTCCCAATTGGTTTACAATAACTTTCTATACAAGATACATCTTATAGAATCTTTTCTATATTTATGTAACCGACTATACAATATCACATAAGCAGTACTAACTATTTGTACTGGCAGTTTGTACTGCTAGTATATTCTTCTCGCAGTCCAACAGTTAAGTCTAACAGTACTAACACTTAAACTTGGCAGTACAAACTGTCTTTGCTAAATTCCCAACAATCCTCCCCTAAACTTGTGATTTCATTGCAAATCAGCAAGTTTTTTGAATAAGTCTTGTTCTTCATGATGTTGGGGAATTTTGCAAACACCTACTTACTTGGTCTCTGAGCTTGAATGAAGATCTTGTTCACCAAATTTCTTGCCATTTCATTATCTTCTTCAGTCTTCAACCTTGAAGATAACATTGCTATCATTGTCTTCATTCTGAGTGGATACTCCTTCTCCACTAGCATAAACCAATCATGTATACTTTTATAAAAGTGATGTACACCAGATGATCCATATAGAATCCAAGTAGTTTCTGGAACTACAGAATCTTGACTCCAAAGTCTGTCAAAAGGATCAGTCTCAAACAATCTTTCCAGCTCTACCCAAAGCTCCTGCTCCTTTTCATCAGGATCTAGTTTATGATTTAACTTCTGTTGTACCAGTTCCCATAATCTTATCAGATCATCTCTATCAAAATAATTTCACATATCTGCAAATGTCTTGTACATCTCCACAATATCACCAACTCTGATGATCTTCCCCTTTTCCAAATCTATCACTATAAATCTCCTAGTCAATTATTGGATGCTTGGTCTGTAAAGCTACTACATGCATGCCTTCATCAGGTTGTATGCTCATTAAGTCTTTAAATGCTTCATCCTCCAAATCTTTCTTTGTTGGAGATGAACTTCCTTCAATCTTCTGCTTCTTTGATGTTTCAGACTCCATTATTAAACTTGCTCTCATTGTTCTAACAGTTGGTTCTTCTGTTCCTACTGGTTTGAAATCTTGAATTCTTCTATAAGCATTGACATAAATTTCTTGTATCTCATCAAAAGTCTTACCCTTCAGTTTAGAATCCTTCTTGTAGTCTTGATGTTTCAAATAAAGTTTCATGTTTCTCATTAGCTGTCCTTTTGTTGGGGGTTTGATTCTTTTCTTTGTTCTCTGCTTTTCTTTCATCTTTTTCAGTAGTCTTGAAATAGCTGATGAGTGTGTAAATACTCATCATTTTTGGGTCTATCTGAACTGCAAAACGTTTAAAAATGCTCAGAAATGCATCAAAATACTGAAAATATTCCAAAATTGCATTTTATACGTTTCAGATGCAAAATGTTTAAAATCAGATGAAAAATGAGCAAAGTTTGCATAATTGGCAGTTTCAGTCCCCCAAGTTTCTAAAATTGTCAAAAATAGTCCCTGAGACATAATTTCAAAAGAAAAATCACCAAAGGTCCTTTTTAAATCATAACTTGTCAAAATTAGTCCTTTGGTGAAAAATGTCAAAAGTTTGAGAAAATTACAAGTTTGGTCCTCCAACTTTGAAAATTGGCAATAATGGCCCTTGGAAAATTGAAATTGTCAAGTTTGGTCCTTGTACTTTTTGAGATTGTCATTTTCAGCCCTTGGATCAACTTTGTGAATTTGGCAGATTAGGTCCCTGAATTTTCAGAATTTGCAATTAGGTCCTTGTTATCATTAGACCCTTCACTAGCCTTTTTGGACCCTGCCACCCAAGTGACCCCTGTCATAATACATTTGGACCCCCCTTTTATTATTAAACCACCAGTCAACTCTCCTCTGGTCAAATAAAGAAGACGCGCCAAAACCTGTCTTCTCCCCAACTGCTTTCTGCAAGTTTCCTGCAACACACAACTCCAACTCATATCCCACCAGCCTTATCACTCCAAACACATCCCTCCAAATAGCATTGATTACTTCCCCTCTTCACACTCAATCCCCACAAACTGTTAAAAACCATTTCCCGCCAAAAAGTTAATCAAAGGCCAAGATTGCCTTAAGTCATCCAATGGTCTCAGAAGGAGGTGGGAACTGCTCAGAGAGGATAGAGAAACAACTTGGGTGTATAAAAGAGAGAGTGGAAGCTTGAAGAAGAGGGTAGTTAGTTTTTAATTTTTCTTAAATGTCGTTTTTAAATTAATGGTCTAGTTTTAGCCTAAATGTTGTAGTTTTCAGTTTATTTGTATCATCTTTTAGTTAAAATATCATTGTATTGTATTTTTGAGAATCAATTGCAAGTTTGGTTTAAGTTCCAAGTTTTTAGTTAACTGTTGAAAAAGCTATTTTCAAATTCTTGTATTAAAGCTTCCAAGTAGCTTTGTGTTAGCTTAAATAAGCTTCTTTAAGCTTATCATAGCTTTTTGCAAACTTATATTTCATTTTCAAGTAAAATTGTCTCATGGTCAACGAAAGTCAAAACTGGCTAAGAATGGATTTGGTGATGATATGGGTTGATTCAGTGATGATTTTGGGCTAGATTAGACTAGGTTAGAGTAATCTTGGGTTTGGTTCTATCCTGCAACCAGCTGGACACATGTGAGTAAGATTACTCATTTTCAGTTTCATTTCAATTTTGCATTTTCTGTTTGTACTTATATCTGTGGTTATAAGCTGCTCAAATGTGTTTGTCCAGTTGTATTTAGGCCATTCATACTCAGATTGATCAGTGATGTATGCTAGATTAGTAGTTAACTTTGTGAAGTTTGCATTTCAGTCCTTAAAGTGATGTTTGGTTTAGCTGTATTATTTGTGTTGTAGGCTAGTGCAGTGGTAGTAATCTGTTGGGTCATGCTTGTTTAGTCCTATTGATCTCATAGCTGTTTCAATTTTGTGCCTGCAACCACTCAAGTCAAACTTTTCATTATCTGTCTTAATCAGGTTGTCTTTGGAATTTTACAAGATCATAAGCTCATTTTGTGTGTTAAATCCATAGAGTTAGGTTGTAGTAGCTTTATTTCATACATTTACATCATTCTCAGTCCTTAAATCAAGATCAAACTTCAAATAAGTCAACTTTTCAGTTTTGCTTAAAAAGTCAAAGTTTGCAAAATCCATTTTGAGCTCATCTGAAGTGATTTTTCATGAACTCACTTCTGAGTCAATCTAAATGAAACTTGTGGTTTTTAAAAGTCCTACTGGTCTATTTGCTTATCTCCATTTTATTGCATTTTTGTGAATTTTATAGAAGCTTCAAAGGAGCTTGTCAAATTGGTGCTAAGTGCCTGCAGTGTTTGACTGCAGGGCTTGAGCAGGATTTGCAGAGCTTGTGTAGAGCTTATTTGAGTTCAATAGGGTCTGGTGTTTGGCTTATAGATAGTCAACCAGGTCTTCTTTATGTCCCAACACTTGCTTTTTAGTTTCCTGCTTATTCTAGTGCTTATTTTCTTGTCCCATGTTGGTGCCAAAATCTGTTTTGTGCTTATGATCTCAAGTCTCTAAACCTGTTAATCTTGCAAATCAGTGGTTTGGGTTAGCTAAAACTTGTTCCATTTTAGTTCTCTTAGCTTATTATAGCTTGTGTATCAGTTTGGTACTTTGGTAGCCTTTGGATTCCATTTGCTTATTCAAGTGCTTATTTCAATAAGCACTTCCACATCAGTTCCATTTTTCTACACACAACCCCATGTTTTTCCATTTTTCCTAGCTTCCTAATATAATTTTAGACTTTTCCTGAAATTTTCAGATTTTTCCTAGCTTGTTTGCTATTTTTCTTGATTTTAATTGGTTTTTAAGCATTTTTAATTAGCTTTAAATACAAAAAATTAAGAAAAGTCTCAAAAAAATAATTTTTCATTTTTCTTAAGTTTAGATAAATATAAAAAGCCAAAAAAATATTTTTCTAGATTTTTCTTAGTTAAATTTGTATTTTTAAATAATTTAATTAGTTTTTAATAGTTTAAAATTCCTAGAAAATAGAAAAATAATCATAAAAATACAAAAATAGTTTTGAAAATTCTATTTTGTTATTTTAGATTTTTCTAAGTCTTAATTTTATTTTTCTAGCTTTATTTCCTAATTTCTTGTATTTTAGGTAATTATTTAATAGTTAAAATTAGTTTTTAATTAACAATAATTAATTAAATAGTTATAAAAATTAATTTTCTTTTTCTAAAAATTTTCTTTTATCATTAGGTTTGTAAAAATGTCATTTTCATATTTTTAGGACTTTTATTTCTTAGATCTCACTTTTTATTTTGTACGTTTACGTAATTTTATTTAAACGTAAGTTTTTAGTTTTAAACGTTCATCATTTTAAATATAGTGATAGCGTTTATTTAATATTTTTTATCCTTTTAATTTCCTTTAATTTTCATTTTAACCCTTGTAGTTTATGTCCTTCTTCTGTAGTTATAATAATTCACAAATCTCCTTTTTCCGTTCAAATCTCGCGATCACTATACGTTTGATAATCCATTGCACAGCTCGTTGGGACATAACGACCCGGGGAAACACTATACTCCCCAGATCTTCATTGCATTCGTGCTTGAACCGTTTTAAGTTTGTTACGGTCGGCCATTCACAAGTGGCCGGCTTGAGTGATAAAACTTGACGGTTTGGCACGCATCAATAGCATCTTCTTTCTCTTCCTCTGGAACTGCTGCAGCTTCTTGTTCTTGCAACATTTGAGCAAGTAATCTGTCTGATTCTTCAACAGATATTTCAGCAGACTTCTTCAACTTTTTCTCTTCAAGAAATCTTACTACCTCTTGTTCTTGCACTTCTTTTGCATAATCATCATCAAAAACCATCTATGCAGTAACCTTTTTCTTCATTTTCACTGGTTCTTCTTCAACCAGGATGTCCTTGCCTTTGTCAACTCTAGCAGTATCTTCTGGACTAGCAGTACCTTCTTTTCCACCAATAGTTTCTACTGCCTTTCTCTGTACTGGTAGCAGTATCTGTGACATCCTCTTGAATTTCAAGTTCAACCATGTCACACCCCCAAATTACCTGTTTTGCAGCGGAATGGAATTCCTGGGATTGACTGTCATAGCATCACAATCACAGTTATATTGAACGACCTAAAGTGTCGTTTGGAAAATACATCGTTTAATTTAATAAAATAATCAGAGTTTACAAAATGTAGGTCCCAAATGAAAATCAACTTGTGCGGAAATAAGTTTGTTACAATTCAAACGATGTTTTAATGTGAGTAAAACCCAAGTGAGACGCGTCGTCACCACGACTCCATGATGTGTCCAAATGCATGCCATGAAGTGAATGCCTTAGATACCTGAGATAAAACATGCTAAAAGTGTCAACACAAAGGTTGAGTGAGTTCATAGAGTTTGTGTTGAAATGTAAAGCCTTTCGAAATCGTTTATGCAGCAAAGGCATTGTAATCGTTGAAATGTAAAGACTATCAAAATCGTTTATGTAGCAAAGGCATTGTAAATCCACTCAGTTCCAAGTCCCGCCCATACAAAACTTGCAACCTGTGTGTTCACAACCCACTGCCAGAATATGCATAGTTTATGTTCAACAGAAATCGTCAAATGAATTCACAAAATAGTGCATGACTCAATGTATCGAAATCGTTTATGCAGCAAAGGCATTGTAAATCCACTCAGTTCCAAGTCCCGCCCATACAAAACTTGCAACCTGTGTGTTCACAACCCATTGCCGAAATGTATATATAGTTTATATTCAACCACACATCGTCAAATGAATTCACAATAGTACCTAACTCGACGTAGAACAATAGCACATAATCAATAGCACTTAACTCGACGTAGAACAATAGCACATAATCAATGTATCAGTAGTCAACTGACATAGTACTTTATACGACGATGTATCAGTAGTCAACTGATATAGAACTTTATATGACGATGTATCAGTAGTCAACTGATATAGAACTTTATACGACGTAGAACTATAGCACTTAAACAAGAACAATTAATATAGTACAACAATCGGTTTTAAAACAATGGTGATCATGATAGAAGTTATCCTTAAAAGATAAAGTACTTGTGAAAAATAGTTGAGCATGTATCTCCCCCAAAATAGTTTCAAACCATTGAAAATGGGGCTATGAAAACTCACGGAAATCCTTAAATGTGTACAGTACTTGTGAAAGTAAATGAAAATAATTGAGCATGTATCTCCCCCAAAGAGTTTAATAACAGCATTAAAACAAGAAAAGTGGGGCTATGGAACTCACTTGGTGGAATGATGCGAAGACAAAAGTGAGTACACCGTGATGTAATGTGATACGCAAATCTTGACCTATGATGAATGTTATGATACGTAATGAGTTGCAATGTAATGTTATGCATGCATTTCGTATGTTATTTATACCATTTGCGAGTTTTGAAAATATTACTTATCGTCGAAAAACACTCGTTTGACGTCTTGACCAATCCAAAATCACTTTTCAAGTTTTTACGCCAAAATGTCATCCTATAATGGTTTTATAATGATTTATAGTGAAATTATCACTTTTCGTCGTAAAACAATGTCGTCGGAAATTTCATAAAAGTGACAAAAATGGCTCCGAAAAACTAGTCGTAAAATGGTGTACGTCGATCGTTAGAAAACGAACTCGACGGTTTTGGAAAGTTTGTATCAAAATCTAGAAGTTTCAGTTCAGGAGTTTTCGTCATAGAGGTCTCGAACATAAAGATAATAGGGGTTAAATATGGTGATTTTAGTTACCGTAACACTTATCTCGTAAAAATAATATAGTTTTTCTAAAAATAATAGTTACGGCAAGTTTATGAAAACGTGTATATCTTAGTCGTTTCAAATCCGTTTTCTACGTTTTATACGTCCTTAGTTTCGTATCGAAGTAAACTAATATATTTTTGATAAGTCGAAATAATTTGTGAAGCTTAGGACTCGTTTTTGACTCGTACAAACCAAAAACACTTTGCTGAAATTTCAGAAAAATATATATTTCGTCGTCAAACTTGTAAAATCCATAACTTCTTCGTTATAAGTCCGTTTTTATCCGTTCAAGCGACCACGGATTCGTTTTAAAGTATATTTTCTAAATATCAAGGCCAAAGTTTCGTACCAACTGTCGGATTTTCCAGAAAAATGAAACAAGGACAGACCACTTTATATAGTTATCGAAAATAGTTTTTCTCGTACTAAACCTATTCCAATCCCTTCAAATCAACTCCAAAGCTAATATAATCCTACCATACACCTTCTTAGGGTGTCATGGGTTCCTAAACATCATCAAGACCAATATATACCAAGGGAATAATTATAGGATGACTTTATATGTATAAAACTCTAAAATCAAAGAATAAATGGTATAAATAATCACAAGTCTTGCATGCTTGCTCCAAAAATGAAGAGATAAATATGAAATGAAGATGAAATATGTAAAATGAAAGTAATATGCTTACAAGTAAACTTGATGAGGTGATTAGAACAAGGATTAACCTAAACACCCTAGGTTTTTATTTCAAAACCTTAATAAGAGTATTAACTAGATTGTATAAACACTTGAGAAAAATAAAAATGATGATCCCTTGGAGAACCCTCTTGATGGCCGGTTTTGGAGACAAAGAAAACAAGAGAGAAGAACTTGATCTACTAGATGAATAATTGAGATGAAAAAAAAATGAAGTGAATGTGATACTTGGAGTAAATATATATACAATCAAGAAAATAATACCAACTACATTTAATGTTATCCCCCCCCCCATAGGGCCGGTTTTGGGGGGTCTTGTCTCTCAAAGATATATATTTTTTTTTTTTTTTTTTATATAATGTTGTATAAATATGTATTTGTAATAAAAGGTGTAAGTAATTGTAGATAATTGTGACTTTTTGGTACAAGTAAGTTTTTAATAGACCAAAATAGAATGTATTGAGATAATAAAAATTGTAAAAATACATTCCTTGTGAAAATTGAGTGATAAAATAATTATCGTATAATTTTTAAGAAAAGTGTCGTAATAATTTAACTTTAACGATTAATATACCAAATAAATTTGAAACACTAGGAAAACTAAAAATATATTTTTTATGAACTAAATGTAAGTTTAAAAATACATCGGGATCATTTTTGAAAGTAATGGATTAAATATTCAAAATAATAACTAACGCGATAAAGATTATTAAATATAAAAATTACGCGTTGAATATGAAATGAAATGTCGTGAATGTACTAATGAGATGCACATGATGTCAATGAAATGTAGACTAATCTTAGTCCATATGAAATGTACGTGATGTTATGATCATGAATTCGCCGCTAAACCATAAAGGTTACGCGAATTTGAAACAAGTAAACCAAGTTTACTATAAATGTTGAAATAGTGAGGCATAAATTGTGTCGAGAAATGACCTGAAAGTACGGGTTGTCACATTCGCCCATCCAAAAAGGAATTCAGTCCCTGAATTCAGTTCGTGTTAGTCTATCGGGTTTAGGGTTTGATGTGGCAAACTTTCCCATTCCCAAGCAAAACCCTCAAAAGACTTTTTACCAACCAATTTTCACTTAATCTCACAACTCATCAAACAAGAACTGTCATGAGATTAGGCTAAATTGGTTTGAAGGAGGACTTTTGAAAATTTGGCTCGATTACGGAATTGCTTACACATATAAGCCTACTACTCCCTTCATTGCATGATTCTTCCTGAATTAGACATAGGTGATCAGGCTATGTATAATTTAGGAGTAACTATGCAATGCTTGGACTAATCGACTCATATGTTGTTTGGTGTTGAGTCAACTGATGTTAAAATTGTGATGAACATCGAGGAGAGAAGACATGGAGAAGTGTCGTTAAAATGATAGTTAAAGTAAAAAGAATTAAAATCCTCGTAAATGATAACAAATCGGAAAGAAAATAAAGTACGATGGATGAGAATATTTTACAACGAGTGGTTTATCAAACAGAAATACATCTTAGGTTATAAAGATTCGGGTACGATGGAAAACATAAACTTAGTACGACATAATACATAAGGAGAAATAAGACTGTTAGTTTCCGAACTTCTTCAGTCTTCCGCGTCGTTGATACCTTGACGAGCTCCTCCTCCTCCTTCTAACATATATACATTCCCATGGGCACCTTCGACTTGTTGACCTTGGTTTTGAGGACATTGATTCCGATAGTGTCCTTGCTCCCCACATCCGAAGCATGTGACTACGGCTTTGCCCTTACAGTCCTTAGCAAGGTGTCCTACTTTGTGACAGCTAAAGCATATACCACATGGACCATTATGATGTAGCGTGCATTGGTGGCATCGCGGTAAGTTTCCTGCATAAGCTCTTCCCCTGGTTGGTGCAGCAACATAGACCCTGGCGACTTCTTGTCTTCTATTCTGTTGTTGATGATGGTTAGTGTTACGGTTTTGGTTGTTGTTGTTATAACCTCCTTGGTCGTCTTCCCATTTTCTCTTGTTGTTGTCGATTTGGTTATCGTCGTTGTAGTTGTTGTTTTGGTTATTGTGGTAGTTGGTGCGGTTGTTGGTATTGTTGTTACGGTTGATGTTGGTGGTGTTGCCCCTTTTTACTACTTGTGCCATGAGCTTTTGAGACAATCGAATAGCTTCCTCAATCGTTTGCGGGTCAGAAGAAGTCACATCGCCTTGAATAATCTCGGGAAGTCCTTCAATGAAAGCCTCCAGTAGCTTCTCATTATCCGAAACCATAGATGGACATAACACGGCCAATTCTTGAAACCTTCGAATGTAAGTATCAATGTCATACCCCATAGTTTCCAACTCATAGAATTCGGTCTCCAACTTCTTCATCTCCGTACGCGGACAAAACTTTTTTGTTACCAAACCTTTAAATTGCTCCCAAGTGAGCTTGAAAGCATTCTCCATTCCAATCGGTTGAGCGTATGAATTCCACCATGACAACGCTCCATCGAGTAATGTGCTCGTAGCAAATTTAACCTTACTATCATCCGGACAGTTACATAGCAAAAACACCGATTCCAACTTTTCAAACCATCGAACCATGGCTGTGGCTCCCTCGGTACCTCTAAATTTAGTGGGATCTCCACTTTTGAAATCCTTGTACGAACAGCTTTTAACTCCGGATCCTCCTACATTACCAGCAGTAGCAGCAAGCCTAGCGGCTTCAGCAGCAGCAGCAGCCACTGTTTCCCGTTCAACTCTTAAAGCATCAGCAATGCTATCATTCACCAACTTTTGAATTGCTGCTTGGGTCATTTCCGGTGTGGCTTTCTTCGGCGCCATATCTTCTTCAAAATAAGAGGAAAGGGTGAGACGTATCAAAGTCCTATGTTAATAATAAACGCTCCAAAGAAATGTGATAAGAGATGATAAGTTTGAGGTTATTTTTCAAAATGATCGACGGTTTCCGAAAAGATGGGTTATGAGGTGTTGTAAGTGCTTCAAATGTATGGTGGTTTAGTGACTTAATGTGTTAGTAACGTGTAACTCGACATGTTAGTGGTGAAACAGAGGAGTGAGAGTGACTTCGCCCTCTTTAAAGGTTCATCTCGGCATTCGTCGTTATCGATAATGAATCAGCTGATATAAAAAAAATTGTGATAGGGAATGACAAGGAATTCTCCACGTTAGAGTATGAGGAAGAGATAATGGGATGGGTAATTAAAGGCATCCATGTGACAATCGATGTGAAATGAAAGTAAATAACTCGAAAAATGTACGTATAAATCGCTTGCAAAGTGAACATGCACTTATGATGAAATGATGAGATGCTATGATAATGTAGTTATAGTCTAGGGTCAATGATGCAACCTAGTTCTCTATAACCGAAGCTCTGATGCCAATCTGTCACACCCCCAAATTACCTGTTTTGCAGCGGAATGGAATTCCTGGGGATTGACTGTCATAGCATCACAATCACAGTTATATTGAACGACCTAAAGTGTCGTTTGGAAAATACATCGTTTAATTTAATAAAATAATCAGAGTTTACAAAATGTAGGTCCCAAATGAAAATCAACTTGTGCGGAAATAAGTTTGTTACAATTCAAACGATGTTTTAATGTGAGTAAAACCCAAGTGAGACGCGTCGTCACCACGACTCCATGATGTGTCCAAATGCATGCCATGAAGTGAATGCCTTAGATACCTGAGATAAAACATGCTAAAAGTGTCAACACAAAGGTTGAGTGAGTTCATAGAGTTTGTGTTGAAATGTAAAGCCTTTCGAAATCGTTTATGCAGCAAAGGCATTGTAATCGTTGAAATGTAAAGACTATCAAAATCGTTTATGTAGCAAAGGCATTGTAAATCCACTCAGTTCCAAGTCCCGCCCATACAAAACTTGCAACCTGTGTGTTCACAACCCACTGCCGAATATGCATAGTTTATGTTCAACAGAAATCGTCAAATGAATTCACAAAATAGTGCATGACTCAATGTATCGAAATCGTTTATGCAGCAAAGGCATTGTAAATCCACTCAGTTCCCAGTCCCGCCCATACAAAACTTGCAACCTGTGTGTTCACAACCCATTGCCGAAATGTATATATAGTTTATATTCAACCACACATCGTCAAATGAATTCACAATAGTACCTAACTCGACGTAGAACAATAGCACATAATCAATAGCACTTAACTCGACGTAGAACAATAGCACATAATCAATGTATCAGTAGTCAACTGACATAGTACTTTATACGACGATGTATCAGTAGTCAACTGATATAGAACTTTATACGACGATGTATCAGTAGTCAACTGATATAGAACTTTATACGACGTAGAACTTTAGCACTTAAACAAGAACAATTAATATAGTACAACAATCGGTTTTAAAACAATGGTGATCATGATAGAAGTTATCCTTAAAAGATAAAGTACTTGTGAAAAATAGTTGAGCATGTATCTCCCCCAAAATAGTTTCAAACCATTGAAAATGGGGCTATGAAAACTCACGGAAATCCTTAAATGTGTACAGTACTTGTGAAAGTAAATGAAAATAATTGAGCATGTATCTCCCCCAAAGAGTTTAATAACAGCATTAAAACAAGAAAAGTGGGGCTATGGAACTCACTTGGTGGAATGATGCGAAGACAAAAGTGAGTACACCGTGATGTAATGTGATACGCAAATCTTGACCTATGATGAATGTTATGATACGTAATGAGTTGCAATGTAATGTTATGCATGCATTTCGTATGTTATTTATACCATTTGCGAGTTTTGAAAATATTACTTATCGTCGAAAAACACTCGTTTGACGTCTTGACCAATCCAAAATCACTTTTCAAGTTTTTACGCCAAAATGTCATCCTATAATGGTTTTATAATGATTTATAGTGAAATTATCACTTTTCGTCGTAAAACAATGTCGTCAGAAATTTCATAAAAGTGACAAAAATGGCTCCGAAAAACTAGTCGTAAAATGGTGTACGTCGATCGTTAGAAAACGAACTCGACGGTTTTGGAAAGTTTGTATCAAAATCTAGAAGTTTCAGTTCAGGAGTTTTCGTCATAGAGGTCTCGAACATAAAGATAATAGGGGTTAAATATGGTGATTTTAGTTACCGTAACACTTATCTCGTAAAAATAATATAGTTTTTCTAAAATAATAGTTACGGCAAGTTTATGAAAACGTGTATATCTTAGTCGTTTCAAATCCGTTTTCTACGTTTTATACGTCCTTAGTTTCGTATCGAAGTAAACTAATATATTTTTGATAAGTCGAAATAATTTGTGAAGCTTAGGACTCGTTTTTGACTCGTACAAACCAAAAACACTTTGCTGAAATTTCAGAAAAATATATATTTCGTCGTCAAACTTGTAAAATCCATAACTTCTTCGTTATAAGTCCGTTTTTATCCGTTCAAGCGACCACGGATTCGTTTTAAAGTATATTTTCTAAATATCAAGGCCAAAGTTTCGTACCAACTGTCGGATTTTCCAGAAAAATGAAACAAGGACAGACCACTTTTTATACTTATCGAAAATAGTTTTTCTCGTACTAAACCTATTCCAATCCCTTCAAATCAACTCCAAAACTAATCTAATCCTACCATACACCTTCTTAGGGTGTCATGGGTTCCTAAACATCATCAAGACCAATATATACCAAGGGAATAATTATAGGATGACTTTATATGTATAAAACTCTAAAATCAAAGAATAAATGGTATAAATAATCACAAGTCTTGCATGCTTGCTCCAAAAATGAAGAGATAAATATGAAATGAAGATGAAATATGTAAAATGAAAGTAATATGCTTACAAGTAAACTTGATGAGGTGATTAGAACAAGGATTAACCTAAACACCCTAGGTTTTTATTTCAAAACCTTAATAAGAGTATTAACTAGATTGTATAAACACTTGAGAAAAATAAAAATGATGATCCCTTGGAGAACCCTCTTGATGGCCGGTTTTGGAGACAAAGAAAACAAGAGAGAAGAACTTGATCTACTAGATGAATAATTGAGATGAAAAAAAAATGAAGTGAATGTGATACTTGGAGTAAATATATATACAATCAAGAAAATAATACCAACTACATTTAATGTTATCCCCCCCCCATAGGGCCGGTTTTGGGGGGTCTTGTCTCTCAAAGATATATATTTTTTTTTTTTTTTTTTATATAATGTTGTATAAATATGTATTTGTAATAAAAGGTGTAAGTAATTGTAGATAATTGTGACTTTTTGGTACAAGTAAGTTTTTAATAGACCAAAATAGAATGTATTGAGATAATAAAAATTGTAAAAATACATTCCTTGTGAAAATTGAGTGATAAAATAATTATCGTATAATTTTTAAGAAAAGTGTCGTAATAATTTAACTTTAACGATTAATATACCAAATAAATTTGAAACACTAGGAAAACTAAAAATATATTTTTTATGAACTAAATGTAAGTTTAAAAATACATCGGGATCATTTTTGAAAGTAATGGATTAAATATTCAAAATAATAACTAACGCGATAAAGATTATTAAATATAAAAATTACGCGTTGAATATGAAATGAAATGTCGTGAATGTACTAATGAGATGCACATGATGTCAATGAAATGTAGACTAATCTTAGTCCATATGAAATGTACGTGATGTTATGATCATGAATTCGCCGCTAAACCATAAAGGTTACGCGAATTTGAAACAAGTAAACCAAGTTTACTATAAATGTTGAAATAGTGAGGCATAAATTGTGTCGAGAAATGACCTGAAAGTACGGGTTGTCACAAACCACTTCAGTTGGAGCTTCAAGATCAATTTCTTCATCAAGATCCACTTCTTCAGTTACTTGTACATCATCTCCCATGTCTTGATCTTGATCCCCACCACTTTCAAAGCTCAATGTCAACTTGAAAGTGGTGACCTTGTGTCAACTTGGGAGAGACCCAAATTGAACGTTGCTCTGATTACCACCTGAAGTAGGACAGCGGAAGATAGTTTCGTTCACAGCCAATGTTAATGAACATGTTAATGGCAAAAGCCATGAAACCTAGGCTGGTTTCTGGTTCACGTAGGAACAAAAGCTAAAAATGTGAAGTCTATATAGACCTAAGAATCCTAAAGCGGCTCAAATAAAGTTTCCTAATAGAATAATAATCCTAATTAAATAAGTAAACATAAACCTGAAATACAACTAGACTCAAGATAAATCTTAATTTACTTCCAACTAATCTGCCAGAATTAATTCTTTACTGTTTTTATGTTTCGGTCCTCCATCAACTCCTTAGTGAGCCTGCTCAGGAACAACTCTGTCAGTGAGCATGTTTATCAGCGAGTAAACTTGTTGTAATTGAATTCAAACTAACTTGTAACAGATTTGAACTATTCAAGGGTAGTAATAACTGCAACTTAATGACAACATTTAATTGGTCGTGTAACCACTAATCCTTATAATGGAGGAGTATTATGATGTGATTAATGCGCCAATTAAATATCATAATTCTATTGGGCTGTGAGTTTTTCCTATAAACAGGAACACACATCTGGAAAAAAGAGATACAGAAAAACCTAAACACTTAAAATCGAAAAAGTTCTTACATTTGTGCCTGAATCAATAACAAATAATTGGTCTTATCTCAAAGAGATATTCGTGATACACAGGTCTTAGAGCCGAATAGTTTCTTTTGCAAAGTAATTATACGATTATAAGTGATATTCGGCTACATTGACTATCTTCATCTTATTAATTAGGTAAAGAGGTGAGATCAATACAAAACACATTTAATCTACAGAACAAATCATAATATTTCAACCATTAATCTTCGTTTCATCCAATGGATGAGATGAAAGAAAAAATTAACAAATGAATGGTAGAAATGTAATTCTATAAAAACCCAATTTCCACATTTTTTTTAAAAAACAACATATCTTGCAAACGGTAAATCTTCAAGCTACAAAAAATACACCATCGCGACGAGAAAAAAATCATTTTTCTGTTGATATGCACTTTTATATACTTTCGACGAACTTTTTTTTCAAAATTTTCGTCCAGAAAAATCTCACGGGATTCGTAAAAAGACGAACTTTTTTCAAAATTTTCGTCCAGAAAAATCCCACGGGATTCGTAAAAAGACGAACTTTTTTTTCAAAATTTTCGTCCAGAAAAATCCCACGGGATTCGTAAAAAAATCTCACGGGATTCGTAAAAGACGAATTTTTTTTTTTCAAAATTTCCGTCCAGAAAAATCCCACGGGATTCGTAAAAAAATTCCACGAGATTTTAAGTAAATCACATGTGAGATCAATACAAACCTTTTCTGTTGGACTAAAATTATAATGGTTACAAATAATAAAAATATAAAATCTCTTAACTCATGCTAAAAATACCACATGTTACAATTAATAAAAATACAAATATCATAACAATAATAAACATGTATCTTAACTTTTTAAAAAGTTACTACAAAGTACAAACTATGTTATTTAAATAAAAAACAATTTTTCCCACTTACCCATGCTATATTTATACACTAGCACCCTAGTCAGTGTCTTCACTTTCCCATACCACTTTTACAAGTCCCAATTACCTTCTTCCTTGCATATTTCCGATCAAACAAACCCATCGGAAAAACACTTTTTAAGCATTAGAGCACTCTCTAATTGTTGGCAAACTAAGAGACGAGGGCACTTAGGTTTTATAGGCGAGGGCACTGTACTATTTCTGCATCATTTTCACGCTTTTTTCCTATATATTTTGTGTATCCACAAGAGCTTGGTTGGAGGCATCGCCCCCCACTACTACTATGGTGGCTTCGCCCTTGGGATCAGGCCGGAAAATGATGTCGCTTCCTTCCTCGCTCCTCCGCCGGAACAATCGCATCTCCTTGCAGATCGATTACCAGCTTCAAGCAAACACTTCATCATCATCGCGTTGATCAATTCATTCCGATCATAATCTGTATCACCTCTCCTGACTATCCGATCAAAACCGTCTCAATCATCGCCTCGTTCCGATCCAAAAAATCACTCAACAACACTTCATCATCATCGCGTTGATTGGTTAGTAATCTGATGAGACGGTTGTGGTGGTTTGGTGACGTGGCAGACGCATTTGGCTTTGTAGGAGGATAGGTGAGGATTGTTAATGGTGTGGTTTTCCATTGGTGGTATGTGTGTGTGTAAACAGAAATGAGTAAATGAGGAGGGTCGGGTGTTTTAACTGATGTGTTTAGTTTTGAATGACAAAAGTGTCCTTCAATAATTAATTATTTTAAAATGAGAATTAATTTAGACCTTTAGATTTAAAATAGATGGATGGTTGATATCTTTTGATTTAATCTTTAGATAATTATTGTTCTGTATTGAACTTTTCTCATTAGGTAAGCTGATCCAAACACAAAACCTCTGAGAATATAAAATTTTGCAGTATATTTATTCATTTTATTTCAATTGATCGAGTTTTTACTACGAGATCCTTTGAATCAAATTTATTATTAATAGCACCAATAATAATCACAGCAACTTAAGATATACCTTAGTGTCACTCCAGCCCATGGAGTCTTAGTTTCACACTTCGCTAATCATTTGCATGAAAATGACCTTGACATTCTATATAAAATCAGTTAGAACATTATTCTATATACGTAGTATCAACCAAAATTGAAATGAGTTGTCACTTAGAATTTGGTCCGACTTGCGGTAGACGAAAACTTGCTTGCAACAAACATATCTGATGAAGAACCAGTGGCCGGAGAAGCTCCAAAGGATTTTGATTAAATGTTTCCAGATTCAACCCTAAATTTTACATTGCCCTTTTATTTATTATTTTAATATATCAAGAAGAAAAGTCAAAGATAAAATAGTACTCCATCCGTCCCAAATTATAAGTCCATTTTGACTTTTTCAAAGTCATTTTATACCAACTTTGACTTTAATTATTTCTTTTAGCGTTATGTAATACTTGTTGTAAAATATATAAATGGATATGTGATTTAAATGCATTTTCATTTGTATACTTTTCATCAAGTATTATATAATACGAAAAAAAATAATTAAGGTCAAAGTCGGAACAAAAAAACTTTAAAAAGTCAAAAATGGACTTATAATTTGGGACGGAGAGAGTAGAATCTTCTACGCATATATATACGCATATATATAGTATTATTATACTCATTATAGCAATAAAGAAAATCAACTGTATCAATAGTTTTTGAATGAGTACGACACTGATGTTTTTGGTTATATGAGTCCCTAGCCAAGCTTATTTTCGTAAAAATGCACACAAATATTCCAATTGTACGTAAGTTAAAATAATTGAAAACCCGGCAAAAGATAAAAGATTGATTATACATGCACATTTAGATGTCCCATACGTAAACTCGGCCTCCAGCGGTACCACCAGCAACCGCCCCAGGCATTAACGGATGAGCATCTAGACGACATGGGACTGCATTAACGTGTTCACTTTCCAAAGTATGTGAAATTCTTTTGGTGTCTGTGGATATAATGTTTATCGGCCCTTTCTCTTTCTTCGTATTTGCCACCATGATGAAGGTATCATCCCAACCCCATATACCTCTGCAAAAAACGTACACAGATGATTATGCTTAAAAACTATTTATAATATATAATTTGTGATTGGATGTGTCGTAACTTGGATTACCTGACCGAAGAAAGAAATCTGGGTGTTTTACTGGAGTGACTTATCATGTCCACAACATCATAACTTGTTCCACTAACTAGTCCGATGTTATTGTCCATACTGTAGGAAACATAAGACATTTTGGTTAATATTGAACTAGTAAGAGTACATTGAACTTTACAACGATACTAAATTGAACATTTTGAATGCATGTCGTACCTTGTGGTGGCAAGAAGGCTCCCAGAAGGAGAAAAATAAGCTGAGCTCACCTTGTTCTTGTGTTTAATCTCCTTGATAAAAACACTTTGGTTAATATTTCTCAAGTCCCAGATGCACACAGTATTGTCACTAGAACTTGTAGACATCAAATTTGAATCTTGCGGATTAAAGTCGATTGTGTTAATTGAGTTATAGTGTAAGCTCAGTGACTTAGAAGGTTTTGACATGCGTACATCCAAAATACTAACACCTCCACGATCTTCCGCAAGGTATACACAATTTACATCGTCATTTGGTCTACCAATACTAAAAATTGGGAAGTTGCTATTGTAAGCTAGGTCAAAACACTCTTTCTCAATATCGAAGACACGAAGGTAGCCATCACGACAACTACTTATTATCTGCAAAAAACTAAATATCATTAGTTTTATGTGATTATATATCATAGGGTAAATCACATCAAAATGTATCCAAATCATCCTCAATTTCAATTCAAGTTTGAAGTGGCGGAGACAAAAAGAGGCAGGGTGGGCACGTGGTTCCCTAGCGAAATATATTGTAGTGTTAATCTTATTAAATATTTGGCTATTATTTTAATATTTTACCTCTAACGAACCAATTGTAGTATGTTTATCGGTAAAATGATCCAACCGATTGGAGGGAATAAAACAAAAAAAACTGAATATTATATTAAAAATATACAAAAGAAAGAAAGAGAAAGTCACGATCTGGTCGGTTTGTGATTTCCAAATCCTTAAGCCAACTTTGCCACATGTCACTCAATTAAGCCACCGTTTGCTTGTTGTCTTGATTTCCAGCTTGCCGGATAATATTTGTCTTGATTTCCAGCCCATGTTTCATAATCCTTTCAATCTATCTGTGTCAATGGCTCATATTTAAGCATCCTCATCGTCGGTTACGCTTGTCGGATAATATTTATTTGTTGTAGTCACTTAGTTAAGCCGTTGTTTGCTTGTTGTCTTCGTTTACTCAACTATTCAAGTAAGTATTTCATGGTTCACAGAATTTAAAAATGGGTTTGAGTGTGTGTTTAAAGTGGTGGTTGAAAGAGAGAGGTGCTTGGGGGAGATGCAAGACTGCAAGTAAAGGATAAGAACTTATATTGGTAAAGTTGAACTCGGTTTGTGTGTATAATAAATTTCTCACTTTTTGTCAGATGGCATTGGGACTCATTTTCATTGTTTGCTTTTATTTGTTACTCCTATTTTTTATTTACGATTTTGAATGCTTTTAGTTGTTTATGTTTAAGATTGTTGTTGCGTAAATGTATCAAAATCTAGTTAATTTAAAGTGTTGGAAAATAATATTATATGTTAGGTTGAGTTGTTGATAAATGGTAAAAAAGTTGAGATTGATTGTATGTATAGATTGTATATGTGAATGAGTGAAAAAATAATATTTTAAATGAAAGATTGGGTTGGATGAGGTTGTGAATAAAGATAGTCTAAAAGTTTCCCATCGACCATAACTTGGGCTCTGCCCTTAGAAGTTAATTGTCTTTTTTTTGTCTCATTTCAAGATATTCAAGTTTTTTCGAGTTGCGACGTTGAAAAGCTTTTACCTACCCAAAAAGTTGCAAGTCACTACCATCTTACTTTATCTTATCCAACCAACTTCCAATCAAAAAACCTTTTTTTTCTTTATTGTATATCAATCAAAATTTTCAAATACACACATCCTCAACACATTATCAATCTTCTTGATATACAGGGGCGGTACTAGAAAAACTTTTAAGAGGGGGCAAAAGTTAAAAGTAGGTGTCAGTCGGGTCATATCAGTAACTCGACCTTTGTTGCTATAATAAAATCGATTTTACTTTTAATGAAAGTGAATTTTTCGGTATTTATTTGCATGTAAGAACCAAACCTAAGAATTGATAATGATGAGTTGAGATCAATATAGAACTCATATTTGTCATAAAACAAATGAACCAATCATAACCCTACATTTATTATCTAAATTAATACAAAATCATTTTCCACCTTTTTTTTTAAACAACATATCTTACAAACGGTAAATCTTCAAAATATAAAAAATACACCATCGTGACGAGAATTAAATTATCTTTCTATAGATATGCACTTTTATATATTTTCGACAAACATTTTTTTTCAAAAATTTTATCCGAAAAAATCATATATGATTTTTACGAATCATATATGATTTTAAAAAATCATGTATGATTCGATTTTTACGAATCATATATGATTTTTACAATCATATATGATTCTCAAAAATCATATGTGATTCGTAAAAATCGAATCATATATGATTTTCACAAATCATATATGATTTTTGTTGACCGAAATTTTGAAAAAAAAAAGTTGTTAAAAATATATAGTAGTGCATATCTATAGAAAGATAATTTAATTCTCGTCGCGATGGTATAATTTTTATCGCGTAACGATTAACGGTTTGCGAGATATTTAATTTTTTTAAAAAGGGTGAAAGTTTATCATAATAAAAAATGAATGGCTATTATTGGTTCATTGGATCTATGGTAAATTTTGGATCTATATTGAACTTTTGCCTGATAATGATATGCACAATATTTAGCATGAACTATGCTACAAAGATAAATGGTTTACAAAAAAATATCCATAAAATGAGATGTTATGTTTTGATTGGTGGCTTTTGTATTAACTTATCTCTCTTCTCTTTTATTAACCCAATCAAAACATAACACCTCTTTTTTGTGGATATTTTTTTGTAAACCTTTTGTAGTTGTAGCATAGCTCATTTAGCACATATTCTTTTTTCTGATCGAAATTATCACAAGTAGTTGAAGCAAAAATAAAAATGTTGGATAAAAAAAATTCACAAAAATCTATAGAGTAGCACAACAATTGAACATTATATCTCAATGAAAGTACAAATATCGTTAACCACTTGACCGTGATGTAACTATCGGATAAATTTTCGCAGTTATACTATTTACCCATTTATGGGGGCAAAATAAAATTCCGTGATCAATCGACATTACTCAAGTAAATTTTGTGGGGGCAGCCCACACTGCTCTCATTGTGGTACCGCCCCTGTTGATATATACCCTACCATTAGCACATTTCATTCCAAAACCCATTTAAAAATTGTCTAATTTTCTTACTACCCATAAACACTACAACACACATCACTCACAAACCCATTCAAAAGACGTCATTATTTTTTTTTTATTATTATTATTTTTTTTTTGTATGTTTCACAAACACACCAACAACCCATCATCAACACCACCTCTTAAAGGTTTTATTAAATAATCAAATCAAGTATTACCTAATATTTACAGTTTTTTACTGAAAAATGTCTCATTTTTTTACAGTTAAAACTATATTATCTGCTAGTTGAATAGGAAACATTGTTAGCAGTTAGCACAATAGTTTTTGCTGATTTTGAATCTGATCTAAACCATTAACCATTTACTGAATATTCGATTTGCATGTTTTCATTGAAAGGGATGTATTTTTCATCTAATGAGTAATGATTGATTATTTTTTAAAAGTTTTTGGGTTGTTTGGGCATTTTTATGTCGCCAGAATTGATACAAATACATATATACATCCTGGCTGCGCATGACTTGATACACATACTGACATGAATACATTCTGACATGCATACATTCTGGTTAATAATACTACCATTTGTAACCAATAATGTACAGTATATATATTTTATAAAAGTCTTCTTAACACGGGTACATATTATGTTGTAAACATGAATACTGTCCTTTGAAAACATGAAAATATTTGATAATATCAATCTTGTATATTTGATCCTAAGTAGGATACGACTTCGTCTACTTGTAGTTTAATTGATTATTAGTAATTTCATACACTGATCTTTAAAACATCTCCAACAAGCTAGATACAAAATATTGAATAAATGAATAATTAGTTACGAAGTACCTTAGATAACGAAGAAGACTGAACCGAAATTCCTGTAATAAACGCAGGATGAGGCTGATAAACATAGATCCCATTTTCATCTTCATTTGAATCAATCTTCCAAAACCCAATGTTTCCGGAGTCGTTTCCAGCAACAAGCATCCTCATCTCTGTAGTTGGGTAGAATTTAAGCTCAGTAACCTTACCTGGCAGAACTCGTGCGAAGTTTTTGTCTTTCACTTTCATTGACTAGACATCAACCGAAGCAGTCACACGAGTAACCACCTGATCGTTAGCTTTCGTGCACACGTCCTTTATATCCTTTACGAGTTTTGTATCATCTACCAAAAAACTGGTAGATGCATCTTTCATGCTTACGGGGCCTGGTGTTCTTGGTCTTTTTTTAATGAGTGATATCTCTTCTTGGTAGGTTTTCATTTTCTTATTCTGCATCTACAAAAGATCGAGGAGGAGAAATGGGTGAATTATATCGGACCTAAACTGATCTGTGTTGTCTAATCTTATATGGAATTCCTCAATTGTATACCGAAAATAAAGCTTTTTGTTGCTTCAAACTCATGGTAAGTTTTAAATGGTTTTAACAAGAAAACATTATTACCGAAAATATGTAAATCAAATTAAATCAGAATAATATATCTAAATTATCTTTAACATATAATGCATACTAGCAGTGTATTCGCGTGTTGCGACGACGGGTACCTTGTAATAAAAATTTTGACGAGTAATTTTTTTCTATTACATGTATTTCGTGATAATGATTTTATGCATGACGAGAATTTTGAGGAATAACTTTATCACACATTATTTCAGATTAAAATGCCAAGCATACGTGCATCGCGATGCAATGGTGATACCAAAACATTAGTCAATAGTATTATGAGGTTGTGATGATTCACGGTCTAAGGTACTTGCAAATAAGTAAATGTTATGTAATATTTATCACAATATTATATAACATGTAAATATAGAGAATCTTCTTGCTTTATATGTTTACACGTTTTTATACTTTATAGGTCATCTAAAAACATTCGTACTTTGATGTGTACGATTTTTATCAATCGAATTTATTACAAAATGATTAGAATTTCACAAAACTTGTACTAAAATACGTAGATGATAAATGTTTTTTGAATATGCAAATTTTGTAAAAATTAAATATTATAACCAAACAAAAATTTGGCATTAAGCTTACATTAATAAATGCTCTAAATATTTTTATGTAAAACAATGATTCTCTAATGTATTATACATAGTATTAATCATTTGTTCATGGTGCATATTAAGTTGTATTGTTTAAAATTAAGGCATTTTAATGGAGGAAAATGTCTTCCTCGGTCATAAAATAGTTTTTTTTTTGAAAGGAATGCTTCATTCAAACAAGGCGGGACCAAAAAAATAAGGACCGCCCAACAACCATTACAAAATATACAACGGGTACTTAACCCACTCGTTCCATTCTACATTATACCGACTCGATCTATGACAAAACCAAAGGAAGGAGAGCGATTTAACCATCGCTACAACCTCAACCACCTTAGGAGACCCATTCTTGAAAATCTTCTTGTTTCGCTCCTTCCATACGGCCCAACACGTGACCATAACAATGCCATGAATAATTCTCTTCCCCCACGTAGACATTTGCAGCGACCCTAACCATTCGAGCAGCTCATCTATCAAGTTGAAGTTAACTGGATGCAATTTACACCATGCCCAGATGTTACTCCAAACGCCATACGAAAAACCACATGTGACAAAAAGATGAGAAGTCGATTCCGCGTCCACATTGCACATAGGACAGAGCGTATCCGGAATCTGAATATTCCTCTTAACCAAAGCCAAACGGGTCGCAACTCTGTCCATTTCAATTTGCCACAGCAGGATGTTGTCCTTTAAGGGGACCCAACTAACCCATTTCATCCGTTGGGTAACTTGCGCATTCACAGCCTTACGCATGCTATCCTTAACAGCAGCGAAAGGTTTGGTCCCCATTCGGACCCCACATCCACACATCTTTGTTACCAGTGAATTTAACTTGAGTCAGCATCCATCGAACATCTTGAACCTCCGAAATAGCCTCTACAGTAGTCGCATTCAGGTTCCATTCATTATTCAGAACCACCAGCCCTTCAGATTGTTTAATTCTGTCCGCAACAGTGCTGTTTTTATTGTTGTCTGCTGCAAACAAAATCGGCCACCTGTGTATTAATGATCTCTCGCCAAACCAAACATCTTTCCAAAAACTGATACAATTCCCATCCCCAAGCCTGCAAGTCATAAGAGAAATAAGAGTTTGATCGTTAATACGCAACTTTTCCAAGAAACTTGCAATGGATTTCCAGCATCCTGGAATAGTTTTTTTGATCGGTAAAAACTCCCATTTATTTCTCTCGCCATGGATGCTTAAAACCACCTTTCTCCACAAACCATTTTGCTCACACTTGAATCGCCATGCCCACTTGACAAGGAGCGCCGCATTAACTTCGGACATCTTTGAGATCCCCAAACCCCCAAGCCTTTTCGGGCGAGTAACCTTATCCCAAGAAACCCAATACACACCTCTACCATCTTTACCCGCTGTCCACAGGAACTTTCTCATTAATTTTTCTATTTCTTTAGTAACTCCCACCGGAGCTTTAAAAAGAGAAAGATAATAGACCGGTAAGCTTGCAAGCACCGCCTTTATCAATGTGAGCCGGCCACCGATAGATAGAACTTTAGCTTTCTAGGATTGGAGCCGAGACCGAATCGAATCCAAAACAGGCTCCCAATGGACTAACCGATTCATATTCGCGCCAACTTTAATGCCCAAATATTGAAAAGGTAAACTTCCAGCTTTACACCCAAGTAAATCAGCCATATTTTCCACCTCCTCTTCTGAGATACCCAAACCATATAACTGTGACTTATGGATATTAATTTTCAGCCCTGAGCATAAGTAAAAGATACGGAGCAGCCGATTTGTAACAATAATATTATCCAAGCTCCACACTCCCATTAGAAGTGCATCATCTGCATACAACATGTGAGAAACATTCACGTCGTCTTTATCGATCTTAATACCCTTCATTTCCCCCAACGAACAAGCCTTTGAGACTAAATACTCCAAAGCCTCCATAACAATCAAAAATAAAAAAGGGGAAAGAGGATCCCCTTGCCTTAGACCCTTATGACACTGAAAAGTAAAAGTTGGCGACCTATTAACAATCACAGTCGACCTCGCCGAATGTAAAATGCCTTTTATCCAAAGGCACCACCTCGGAGGGAAACCCATCTAGTTCATAATAGACAATAAAAAGTCCCAAGACACGTTATCATAAGCTTTCTCGAAGTCTATCTTCATAAAAAATACCTTCTGTTTATTTTTCTTAATCCAGCCGATAAGCTCGTTCAAGACGAGAGGGCCATCTAAGATAAACCTGTCCTTAAGAAACGCGGATTGAGCATTTGAAATCACGTCCCCAATAACATACTTTATTCTAGCAGCGACCACCTTAGATATCACTTTACTAACTACACCCACTAAGTTGATGGGTCTGTAATCTTCCAACCCAACTGGCATTTTCCTCTTAGCAACCAAAGTGATAAACGACAAACTACACTCTTTATTGATAACCCCTGTTTCAAAAAATTCTTCAAACATCCTGTAGAAATCCTCCTCCACAACTTGCCAAAAGTGTTTGATGAAATTAAAATTAAATCCATCAGGACCCGGCGCTTTTTCTCCACCACAGTCGAACACCGCTTCCTTAATTTCTTCCTTAGAAAAGGGAGCAATTAATCTGTCTATCTTCACCGAGGGGACTTTCTTCAGATTCTCACAAATTAACAAAGGCCTCTTATCAACGTTTTCACGAAAGTGCTCTCTAAAGAAGCCAAGCACTTCTTTTTTAACCAAAGCTGGCCTATCCACCCACACCCCATCAACCAACAAACCCGGAATACTATTAGCCGACTTCCTACCATTAATACACCGGTGAAAATAAGCCGAGTTATCATCTCCCAACGAAGCCGTCATAAAATAGTTAGATGAAGTGTTTAAGGCCAAACCTTGAAAACTTAATTAAAAACGAGTAATGTGAATTGCCCAAAATACCCTTCAACACATGTTTCTAAACTTCAATTGTTTCCAAACTTAAAGACACAGTTGGATGCATGCAAAAGGTTTACACTATATTCAATCGTTTACACTATATCAATTGATTCTCTTTTAGTATTCAATCGTTTCCAAATAAATAAGCCTAAACACAACTATATACACCATAACCTTCTTGATACTCTTGTGGTAATCTTCTCTTCTCTAATACTTATAAAACAAGTTTGTCTACTCTTTAAAACATAAAATCTCTTGAAAATGAGTAAAGTTGATTCCTCAAATACACTTTTAAATAATTAACTTATATTTATATAATGTACTAGCTTAAAGACCCGTGGATTCACGAGATTTTTAAAGAAATATGAAAATGAGATTATAAGAAAAACAACGAACGTAAACATGTTCCTTCAATATATGAAAAAACAAAGAGATAATACGTGAATTATTCAATAATCAATTGAGTTTATTACAATTAAAATCACAAACGTCTATGCGTTGTCGTCTCCAAATTTAACGGTTTTGAATAGCAAATGACGTATGTGAGCGCTAATTAATTTAATAGCAAATGTCCATTCCGTGCATACTTATACTTTATAGAAAATGAAAGTAAAAGTAGGTTGTGATTCATATTCATTATCCATTCCGTGCACACCTAATACTTCATAAAAACTAATGTACACCTAAAATAAGTTTACCCAAACACCTGTTCACTAAAACTTAAGATGACTTTTTAATCAAAACATATATAGATAGGAAACATGACTTTAATAGCAACTTGAAGTCATTTCTCCTCCTATTTATATAATGTACTAGCTTATAGACCCATGAATTCACAGGATTTTTAAAGAAATTATTTATTAAGAAGTTGAGTGTGCGGATAAAGTAATAAACAACAACGAACGTAAACGTGTTCCAATATAATAAACGTCCATGAATCATAACCTCTAAATTTCATGTTTTTCACAAGCAAAGGTATGTAATAAGTGTTACATGAAATGATAAGCCAGTCTCCATTTCGTGAGTACCTAGTAAGTTTAAAAAATATTAAAAGTGTAAATAAAAGGAGTTTGTGATGTATAATACATGTAAACTTAAGAAATTACATAAATGATGTCTTGTGTATATTGTAGATACCTCTTGAATCCTTATCAAAGACCTCGAAGCACTTCTTTGGTATCGTAAACGACAACCTTCAAACCTCTATTTCTTTCGACACATGAAACAAAGACATATAGTTGTCCGTGTGTGAACACAAGACGTGACAGATACAAACCAACTTTTGAAAGTGACTGTCCTTGGCTCTTATTTATTGTCATAGCAAATGACACTTACAAAGGACATTGTTTCCTCACGATCTTTAGTGGTAGACGTTTATCAGACGAAGTAATTCTCAACCTTGGTATGATAACCTTATTTCCAAAATGTGTTCCATTAATTCTCACGATCTTTAACTTATAGACCTGTTGAATTACGAGAATTTTTTTAATTGTAGTTAGCTACATGGTGATTTCACGCAAGACATAAAAGTTAAGTGGTTTAGTTAGTGTCATTGGATGAGATTTATGGTTCAACATGATATAGTACAGTTAGATGCAAACAATGTTTTAAAGAGTAATGCTTTATGTTGTTTACTGGTGATGGTTTGGGGTTGCACAATGAAGTAGCCATTCCTACAATGTTGAGGATTGAATTCTTTTTCGCTATCTTAAAGGTTTGTTAACATTGTGAAGCATTATTTGGTATATCCGTCTTTATTGTTTTTTACTCCGTTTTAATTTGAGGTATAAATTACTTAACATTTTAAGAGATGATAGGTTAACATCAAAGTACCTTTTCGTGCAGGATCACTGGTCGTGCAAACAAAACTTCAGCACAACACGTATTTCATTACAATCTTTCATTTTGCGATAAACACTCAAAAATTCAATCTTGCTTTAAAAAGAAAGTGAAAAGTGAAAATCAAGATTAAACCCGGATAAAAAAATCAATTTATATATCGACAGAATGGTGAGTTTTACTTCATTAGCTTGAATTCACCATCTAAGCATGTACACGTTAACGAATCATGATAAGGTACGCGACACACATTCCACCCAACACTGCATACATACAAAAAACTGATCAATATTCATACTCTAAATCTCAAATGGTTACAATACTAAAACATGTCGGGTTAAGTATTCATGCATATACAGAACATAAAGTTATATATATATTTTTTAAATATGCATTAAAGAAACTATTTATATATGTTTATTTTGAACAACAACTCACCTCAGAAATCATGTCTCCTAAGAGGTTCAAATATATTACATATATATTAGGGTGTTGTGGAGTTCAATGTGTTGCCAAATAAATAAATAAATAAATAAAAACTGGAATGAACTATCAAACTAAGAGGATGTTTGGATTTGATTATGTGTTCCCTGATTTGATAACAACTTCAAGTCACGCTTGTCAAATTTATAGGACCGGGATACCAGTTTACAAAGAAATCCAACCGTAATTTAAATAAAATAGCATGGCTTATATTCGAAAATAAATCCCAATCTCGTCGATCAAGGGTTACTACTCGAGAGGTAAACCAACTCTCCCAGATGACACGCAATCTAATGACGCTTATCTCTAATCACTTTTATACATTATGAAAACAAAACTTATAATCTAAAGGTAAATTAGATTAAACAATATACCATCCTCTTGACATAATTTAGCATTAACTTATTGATAAACACTAAAACATATGGGTCTTACAACTTTCAACAACAAAAGCACATCCAAACTCTATTATCTACATTCTACTTCATGTTTCATTATAATAAATATAATTCAATTATTTAGCATCACACACCCCTTAAATATAACTGCAGTAAGATATATATTTGTTAACTGGCTCTCTTATTATACTTTGAAAATGTTAGAACAAAACTTAAGATCATCATATATGAATACGTGGGGTGCTAAAATACTTGCCACAGATTGAGAAAGATGGCTTTGGGCGATCTACTGGCCCTCTGATGAAGCCAGTGAATCATAAAAAATATCAAATGTCAAAGTCTTATTTCAAAACTAAAAGGAAGTATCACACGAGTAGCTTGCTGAACAGTTTACGGAAGTGCTTATTGTGTCTCATAAAAACCACTGTCATACCTTTATTTTAGCAGAAAGAGTCACTGTACAGGCTATATACTTCTTAGCGGACCATTACTGTCATCAGATGGTTCACCTGCATTTTCGACTATCCATATATGCATACCGGGACTATATCTCGAGTTGGTCGTTGAGCCAGAGCCATAGCCATAGCTTGAGCTGGAGTGACAGGCTCTACACTTGTTGGCAGACAATCATTATCATCAGACGTTCACCTCCTTGTTCGACAAACTTCGAAGGCGTATCACGATGTGGAGCCGGAGCCGAAACTTGAACAGAATCTCGAACTGGAGTTGAGAGGCTCATCATTATCTGTGTAGACGGGTAGACAGAAACTCTGCATTCTCATAATCATAAGGTAAGGTGAGTGAGGTGGTTGCGCTCCCAGATCACGAGACTTCGAAATGCTTAAACGACCGGGATTAACCGGGTGTTTAGATAAGTCATTCAAGTCAACATCAAGGAACACAAAACATCGGCATCGAGGGAATTTCACATTTAGTTTAAATCATTTATCGATACATGCCACATGGAAGTTATGAGCACAAGGAATGCCACAGACCTGAAAAGCACCAACATTTTAATTTTTATGTCTATGAAACTTCTGAGCACCACTAAAATATGATTTGAACAAATTAACTGCCTGCATAAGATGAAAAATATAGTTAACAAACTAATGAAATTTTGACTTAAATTATGAATTGGTAGATTTCAGTTGTTTTCTATTTGATCACGCTGGTCAAGCCAAAAGTTGTAACTCAAATGGGAACAGGTTGAGCATTGTCAAAAGTATATCTGTTAAAGCATATAATCTTTTTAATGCTTAAACTGAAAGTTTTAGGATATTAACTATATAAGCTATATTTATAATCATAATTAACAAATTAGTTAGTCATGCAAAAGCTAAGATATAACGGCTAAAAAAAGTGTTTGCTATGTTTCTTTTCTACCCCATCGGATGTTAGTTAGCCAACTAAAGAAGAACTCATTTTCACAATAGACCTTTCAAAAATTAATACCAGTTAAGGCCTTGAGGGTAAGAAACAATTACCCTTATACTCACGATGAACTATACGGATCCCAATGGTTTCAGGGGTACGAACCAGTGGTGGTGGTGGGGAGATTAGGAAGGTTAAGTTTCTTTTTATTTTTTTGGCATCCAATATGGCCTTAACATTGGTGAAACGTATATAAAATGGACATAGCAGGGAATACACCAGGATGTCTAATCAGCCATTTCAATTAAGTGATCTATTTCTAAGCTAACAATTGGTTCGGTTACAATATATCAAAATAATGCACATGATAGGGTACATGTTTGTCCCCATTACCGTTTATCATTTTTTACGTATTCCTACATAATCACCAATATAAGATAGCTAAAATAAAACGCTATTGTATGTGGTACGGGAGTATCAAACCACATTGCCAAATTCACTCAAATTTAACACGTCTAAATTAAACACAAATCAACCATAACACAAATCAAAGCGCCATTAACACAATGAAGGATCTAATAACAAACATCATAAATTCTTACCGGTGAAAATGAGTTTTGTACAAGTGGTGGACCGCCAAATTGCGTCTGTTTCGTTTTTCCTTTTGCCGTAAACAAACACAAAAGATCCACAACTAAGAAATATGCAATACTAAAGTAATCATCACGGTCAGTAAAAGATAGTTTTTCTCTTACCATAACACATAAGATTAACACGATTAGTGGTGAACGCAACAACAATTTTCTCCATGAAATTAGCAGGCTTTACCTCTGGAAAAAAACCAATTCAATTAACCACTTACACAAAAAAAAAAATTTTGAGTAACTGTTAGCTTATCGAGCGTATGCAGATAGACAAATACAAACTTATTTGAAAGCAGATATAAAAAACCTCATAATTTTTTAAACTCTATAAGCAAATTTAAAGAAAAGGCCCAATTTTATAAAAACTAACCTTTATATCCTGGACATAGATCAACTTTTTAGGGATGTCGAATCTGGTCTAATCGAAGATATTCAAGGTCAAATTGTCCCACCTTTATGTGATTTTTTTAGAATCCTTTACTTTATTGCATATTTTGCTTTGATTTTGGGTGATATAAAATTGAAATCCTTAATTTAGGGATATAGTTAATCTATGTTTATTCGAAAAATGACAATAAACCATTGAATCGAAACACATAAGTTTTGAATCATCAATTGGATTAGCAATTAAAAATGGCAATAAACCATTGAAACACATTCAAAAGACTACAGAATTTACATTTCTTGCATGTAAGCCCTTTCTCGATCACCTATGCTTTCGTACTTATAAAAAAGAAAATAACATTCTTGAATATATAGAAACAAACACACGAAATAAGCAAATAAACCGCTGACCTATTCAACCTGCAGATCAATACATAGAAAACATGAAAAATGATACTGAATACCGATTTACAGAGGATCGTATTGAGGAAGATTGAAGGGATTTGAACAATAGGAATCAATAACATAACCGTATTTTATTTTAGGATGATGATTTGAATGTGACAAATTAATTGTAACCATGTAACTGATTCGTGTGATTGAAAGCGTATTCAATAAGCTTTGACTCTCTATGTTTTAGAATGAGTAAGGGCCAGTTTGTTTTGGGCCTTTTGGAATTAAGTAATACAATAATAGAAAAAATAATAGTTTGGTATGGGACTATGGTATTTAACACAGTATTTAATACCATTAGATAAAGGATTCATCAAAAGTCACTATATCACATGACCTTCCTGACATTTTGCATAGTTTTTATGGGTAAACGTGTATTTGTACTACATGTAAAATTGTTTTCAAATATTTAATTGTTTTCAGTTTACATACATGTTATTTTTTATTTATTTAATTTCTTTTTATCAATAAAATAATCTCAAAACATAATCCCAATCCCAATTTTATTATATAAAACAAATACCTTTAATACAATCATTCTCATACTTTTCTTTCAATCTATACCAAATCCAAATCCTATTCTAACCCCATTATCATACCAAACGCACCCTAAAGTTAAGAAGTTTTGTGTGTTGTACCTTCCTTTTGTTCGGACCAATCACATCAAAGACACGTCACAATATTAATTGTAATGGTTGCTTTAAAAGGAGGTACAAAACTCTTGTTTATTACTACCTCCGTCCCAAATTATAAGTCCAGTTTGACTTTTTGACTCAAACTTTGACCTTAAATATTTTTATTTGTATTATATAATACTTGATGCAAAATATATAAATGAATTGTGTTTTAAATGTATTTTCATTTGGTATAATTTTCATCAAGTGTTATATAATACAAACGAAAATATTTAAGGTCAAAGTTCGAGTCAAAAAGTCAAACTGGACTTAAATTTTGAGACGGAGGGAGTATATTAGATAGATAGACCACGAATTAAAAATGGCAACATCTACCACTAATTTAATAGTTTAAATATTGTTTAATCTTTAAACTTTTATCTTTTTTGTTTTTAACAAATAAAATTTCTTTTTTGCAATGACTACAAATTGAACCCACAAAGTCACACCAAAACTACCAGTTTGCAAATATAATTATTTGTCGTTATACATTATTGTTTTGTGTGGATATTCGTCTAGTATTTATAATATATATATAAAGAGAAAATTAAATTACCTAAAATTGAAAACTTAAAAAGTGATGAGTGATTTTGCTAGATAAAAATAACTTTGCCAGTAAAAGACAGTATCTATACTGTTATATAAAGTGTTTGAGACTTTTTTTAAAAGAAAGTCTTAAAAAATAAGCCTACACACTTACTATAAGAGGAAGGCTTAAAATTCAATACATCACATTATTCAATGCACATAATTTTCAGATATACAAGACAAGAAGCATAGTGTACGCCACTTTAATGCAAATAATAAAAAACAGAACACCTCATTAATGCTATTTAATATAGTCAATTAATTTATTGGTCAATAAATATAATTAATGCAGTTATTAAAACACCCATTACATAAGAAATACAAATTATCAAGCATATTGTACAACCAAATTAAACACAAATCCTGCATTAAATGTCACTAATACAAATAATAAAGCACATTATACAAATATTCAATCTCGAACGGGCAACGGGCCAAATAGGCTTGAGCCCAAACGGTCTCAGCCCGAACGGGCACGGGCTAAACAAAATTCTTGATATCTGTAAATTTATTGTCAAAAAGAACATAAAAGAAAAAGATGTCGGTCGTCTTATTGTGCTTAAAAGGTCACATGAAAAAGCATTTGTTCGCTATAAAAATAGTTTTCGAGTACCCGCCACCGCATTGCGCGGGTACCCTTCTAGTTTAATTATTAATTGCAAATCCACAAACTTTTCCCCCTCTACTCTCACTTATTCGATAAATAAACGCACACACAAAAAATACGATGCTATACACCATTGTCGCTGTCTAAGGGCTTGTTTGTTAGTCATTTCTAATTAAGAGATGACTTAATGCAGACACACTCAGTTTTATTACTTAATATTTTCAGTAATATTTCTCTATTAAGTCACAAACAAACTGTTTTAATATGACTTAATGAATTCAGTTTTTTTCATATTAAGTCAATTAAGTCACAAACAAACACCACCTAAGACTAATCGTCTAGTATAATTAACATAGAAACCATATTTCTTATTTCTAATACAAACGTTTTCCATTTATAAATGTATGCATAAATCAAGCTGAAATAACTTCTAAATACATAACAAATATAACAAATACGATGTACTATTTTTGTAGAATAAGTCAAGATTGGTTCTAAATGTTTAAGAAGATTATTACGAGTATGATTGTCTATTGTATTAAACTACATGTGCTGTAGTGTACAATTAATAATTTGGAGGTAATAGAGAACACGAAAGATTTCATTTAGGGACATCTTTTTAGGAAAAAAAAGTGCATTGTGTATTCTAAACCTCATTTCTCATGACACAATGAAAGTGTGGTAATGTCCATTATGCGGTTTGGTACACAATTTTTACAAAGAAATTGTCAATGAAACCTAAAACTTCAAAATAGGCCCTTCAACAGTGTATATTGAAGTAATTATAAAATTAGCGAACAATAGTTTCACTATACATTACTAACTGGAATCGACCGAATAACAACTTACTAATCTTATTCTATGTTTAAATTAATACAGTACATTTTTATCTTTTCTAGATGTAACCATTGACTCCAAACTCCACAGTATTACAACATTTTATTAAGGTATGATGGACTAATGGTTCACATATTTATTTCTAATATATATATCATAGCTAAAGAGACTTTTTCCAAAACATATTTTAAATTAAAATTATAGTGTATTATGTGAAGGTTTAATTGCATAAACTTCCTCATTTGAGTTTTGAACCAAAAACATTACATAGAGAAATGGGTTAAAAATGAAACATTATAAAAGGAAGGGTCATAATTTGAAAAATAATACAATTTAAATACAAATTAAATGGGGCAAACACACAACGACTATGGGTTGTCTTCTCCATAAAAACGTAGCTTTATTTTTCTCCATTAATAAGTAAGTTCGAGCTTCTTTTTTTGGGGAAATTGCATATATATCTCTGCAAAAGCTCAAAATTGCGTATATATCCAACTTAAACTTATAATTGCATATATATCTTTTCAAAAGTTTAGAAATTGCATATATATTCAACTTAACTTAATAATTGCATATATATCTTTTCTAAACCTTCGTAGCATATATATCCTTCTAAACCTCTAATATATATCATATATACCAAAATAATTATTTATATAACTTTAAACTCTAAATTATGATAATTATAATTTTAAAATGGCAATAAACAAATTTGTTTTAAGGATACAATGTCCCAGGGTTCAAATGAACGACAAACAATATATCAAGAAAATGTTTAACCTCACGAAAAATTCACATTATCTTACATCTAATACGAATACATGAAATAAACTATCAAATATATCATGGTTGTTAAATAATATACATCACAGATAAAATGTGTTTGTAATTAAAGCGTATATACTACTGCCAACAAATTTATAAATAAAGAAAAAATATATTTAAGAAATATTTTTTTATATAATTATAATTGTTATGTATTCGAGAGTTGCAAATTTAAATTAAATATTTATTTGGATATATATGACATATTTAAGGTTTACGAAGGATATATATGTAATTCTAAGTTTAGATTGGATATATATGCAATTTTTTAGCTTTTGGAAGGATATATATGTAATTAAAAGTTTAAGCTGAATATATATGCAATTTTAAGCTTTTGCAAGGATATATATGCAATTCCCCCTATTTTTTTCTACTACAAAAATCTTCATTTCCATCCTAAGCTTATTTTTTTCTACTACAAAAATCATTCATTTCCATCCTAAGCTGGAGGCCCTTCAAAACTGTAGGCCCTATGCGGTCATTTATCCCGCACATGCCCAAATCCAGGCCTGATTGTCGCCCAAAACATAGAACTAGTGAGACGTTTTTTATGTCATAAACTTGTGTCAGTCAATGTTATTCATCTTGTTGTGACAATTAATAAAAATAAAAAATAATGCAAATATGAAGATATCTACAATCAGAATTAGATCAAATCTACAATTTGGCTTGCTTGAGCTTGTTATAACCAATTTGGCTTGGCGAAACTCGTACAAAATATAGAGACTATGATAGACGGTTAGAATGAATTGAAATTTTGTGGATTTGTTTGTAATGAATGTTGATATTTAGTAATTTATTTTTCATTTTTATTTTATTTATTTATTTATTTATTTATTTTTTACTAAGCATCTGCTATGATAAACTTTTGTAAAGGTTTATAATAATAATAATAGTGCTACGTCATAATATATCATCAATTTATAAACATTTTTCTGGTTATAAATTTTTTTCTATTATGTATTTACTTCTTAAATCTCTATAAAAATCTCATTTAAAACAATGCATTAAATTTATAAGAGGTTCAAGATGTTAGACATTTTCATTCCACATAAGCATAAAATACATTTTCACTATTGTTAACAAAATGATAGACATTTTCATATTTTCTTTGACCTTTTCATGAACCATCATAATTGATGCTCTTAGTCAATTTGTCCTAATTTGTTGGCTTCGACCTTCTCTAGTTAAACAAAGAAGTCAATCTATCCTAATATATATCTCTAAAAAATAGGAAATCAAAAAAAATATCCCTTATTATAGGGCTAATTGCATAAAAATATATCTAACTTTCCAAATGTTATAGTTCTGTGTAGCCTACTTTTGTTTTTTCAGTTTCGTGTAGCATACATTCGAATTTCATTTGTTTTGTATATCATCTTACCACCTTAGCATGTTACAGGCTAATTTATAAATTTTACATTATTTTATCTTTTGTGTGTCATGTCACTAAATATATACCCACCTCACTTTTTAAAACCAGTTTCCAAACACACCCTTCACCTTCACCCCCTTCACCACCATAGCATCCACCACCACCCCCCTTCACATGCTGCCAACACTATAACAGCCACCACCACCACCATTCACCTTTCTTCACCTACCACCATCACCATAAGTTTTTGAATATGGATGATTCGGCTACTTTTTCAACTTAACTAACCTTTGTAAAAGGTACATCACTGCCTAATTTTATTCCAAGCATCACCATACGAGCGCATCAAAAAAACAAAATATCATGCCCAGTTTCAAGTACAAAATTACGGTAATAAAGATTGAAGAAGAAGTGATAGGGGTTTGGGGAAGAAAGGGGTTGTTAATACAAATATCGTCATTAAACGTTATTTATATTTTTGATCTTTACCTAAGTTTTGTAAACGACAAAAGTAAATTTAATTTTCATAAAGCTTAAAGCTTGTCAAGTTTAATAGATATTAAAACAAGCTATTTCAAAACAATATCTTCATCATTTAAGCACTTACATTGTGACTAATCATATCTTAATATGAGTCTAAGCATAACGTATGATAGTAGTTTTTAGAATGTTTTAGTTTCTTAAAAACTAAACATTACTTATCTATTTGCATATTTCTAAAAATAGAAAAACAACACATGACATCATGTGATGCATCATGGAAATCATTGGAAGATTTCATTAGATATTTTGTGTAGATTTGTATTCTTCATATCTTACACAATCTTGCATAGATATGGTTGACTTTGGCAAGATCATGATATCTTGTTGTCAGACCCCGGCGGCACCAAAATATATAATGGACGGAACCCTTTCAAGGGGTCCGCCGTCCGTGGTGCCTGCTGATGGTTTTGGCTATAAATAGCAAAGCCAAACAAAGTAGTTTTTCATCCCTTTCTATCATACTCTCTACATATCTTCTCTCTAACCTTTCTAACTCAGTTTCATATCATATTAGTGATCTCTTTTGTAGCAAAGAAGATCAAGTCACATTCAAGCTTCAAACGAGAAGTTGGAAGTCTTGTTTGTTTAGTGTTGTATGATCTTGTGTATATTCATACTTCATTGTTGTATTAAACCATCATAATCTTGTGAGTGTGAGTGGTTAGTATTTTAGTCCTCAAAATACATTGTGTGTGGGAGTGGTTGTACCCTTGGAAAGAACTCGACATCTAGCTTAGTGTCGGAAATAGTGTAAGCCAAGTGTAAAGGTTTCTCCGCCGGTGAAAGGAGCTTGTTGACTAGTGAAGTTAAACTCTCGAGTGTGAGACTCGGGGAGTGGAGTAGGGCAAGGAAAAAGAGTCCTTGTAGACCGAACCACTATAAACAACTTGTTGTGGTTTGATCATTTCTTTTCTTATTTACTCTTTACATATTGCTTGCATATTTCATTAACATATCTAAGATCAATATCAATTGATCTTTCAATAAGTTTCAAAACAAAGTTTTTAATTGGTAAACTATTCAACCCCCCTTCTAGTTTTCTACAATTGGTATCAGAGCCTCGTTGCTCAAGAATTTCTAAAATAATTTGTATTTTATAAACTTGAAACGATCCATGGATTCTGAAAACTTTAAAGAAGGGCAATCTATGCAAAGACCATCACTCTTTGAAACCAATGGATTTATCTATTGGAAAAACTGTTTTGAAACATATGTAAAATCAAAAGATATAGATCTTTGGTTTGTTATTGTTAAAGGGGATTTTAGTTCTACAACAAAGGATAATTCTGTTGATGATCAAAAGAAATTAATTGCTAAAAATAATGAAGCTAAAATGATGCTTTATAATGCTTTACCTAGAAAAGAATATGAAAGAATTTTTATGTGTGAAACCGCCAAAGATATTTGGGAATCTTTGATTGTTACACATCAAGGTAATTCACAAGTCAAGGATAACAAAATTGATCTTCTTGTTCAACAATATGAAAAATTTGTTATCCCTGAAGATGAAATCATTGATTGTGGCTTTGCTCGATTTAATACTATTATTACATCACTTAAAGCACTTGATGAATCTTTTCGTAGTAAGAACTTTGTCAGGAAATTTCTTAGAGCACTCCATCCCAAATGGAGAGCTAAAGTGACCGCTATTGAAGAATCAAAAGATCTCTCAAAAATGTCACTAGACGAGCTAATCGGTAACCTCAAAGTACACGAAATGGTGAAGGAGAAAGATTCGGAGATCATCAAAGGAAGAAGGGAGAAGATCAAATCCGTTGCTCTAAAAGCAAAGGCGGAATCAAGTGATGAATTCAAGAACAAGCTTATGGATGAATTTTGTGCAAACAAAGGCATAAAGAGGGAGTTTAGTATTGCAAGAACACCATAGCAAAATGGTGTTGCAGAGAGGAAGAATAGGACTTTGATTGAAACAGCAAGAACAATGCTAGCAGATTCCCAACTACCTATTCAATTCTGGGCAGAAGCTGTAAGTACTGCTTGCTATGTACTTAACAGAGTCTCAGTCACCAAACCACAGATGAAGACACCTTATGAATTGCTGATGGGCAACAAACCCAACATTCGTTTCATGAAGCCTTTTGGATGCCCTCTCACTATTTTAAATACAATTGATAATCTGGGGAAGTTTGATGGCAAGTCAGAAGAAGGATACTTATTGGGTTATTGCACTAACAGTAAGGGCTTTAGAGTGTACAACAGAGTCACTAAGAAGGTTCAAGATTGTCTTCATGTTGAGTTTTTAGAAGATCAAGACAATGAGAAAGGTAAAGGTCCTGATTGGATGTTTGATCTTGAAGTTTTAACTCCTTCCATGAACTATGTACCTGTTAGAGAAGAAAATCAACCTGTGCACAATAGAGAAGATTTACAATATGTTGTTCATGGAGTTCATATTAGACCTGGTGCTATCCCTGATGAAGATCCTGTTAGTCCAAAGCAAAGTACTGATGTTCCAAAGCACAGTACTGATGCTCCAAAGCAAAGTACTGATGCACCACAATCCTCCTTGTCAGCTGAGGATCAATCTATTCAAGAGGAACTTAATCAGATGCTTCTTCAAGATGTTTTAGCACATTCTTACACTGATGAACAAAGAAGAGCTTATGAAGAGGCAAAGAAGAAGAACAAGACTGCAGAGTACTCTCACAGTACTTTGGACAGTACTTTCGAACAAAGTACTGTTGCACCAGTTGACAGTACTTTAGATAATTTGGATGATCCTACCATGCCTGGATTAGAAGATACTGATGATGAGTTTGAAGATGAAGGTATTTTCTCAGATTCCAATGAAGATGCTGATGTTACTAATTTGGAGGATACTTATGGAGTTCCACAGTCTCCAAGCTTAAGAATTCATAAGAATCATCCTTCTGATCAAATCATTGGTCCTTCTACTTCTGGAGTGATGACTAGACACAGAGCTAAGACTTTTTCAACACCTCACAATGCTTTACTTAGCTTTGTGTATAAACAAAACAGACTGAATCATAAGGACCATCAAACCTGCCTATTTACTTGTTTTATCTCTCAAGAGGAACCCAAGAATATTGCTTAAGCTTTGACTAAAGAAAGCTGGGTTGAAGCTATGCAGGAAGAACTTCTTCAATTTAAACTTCAAGAAGTTTGGGTTTTATGTGATCTTCCAGAAGGAAAGAGAGTTATTGGAACCAGATGGGTTTTCAGAGTCAAAAGAGATGAAAGAGGTAATGTTATCAAGAATAAGGCAAGGTTAGTAGCACAAGGCTACAGACAAGAAGAAGGAGTAGATTATGATGAAGTGTTTGCTCCTGTAGCAAGAATTGAAGCTATTAGAATATTTCTTGCTTTTGCTTCTTATATTGATTTTCAGGTTTACCAGATGGATGTCAAGAGTGCTTTTCTTTATGGCACTATTACAGAGGAAGTATATGTCAAACAACCTTCTGGTTTTGAAGATCCTAAACATCCAAACAAAGTCTACAAGGTGGTTAAGGCTCTTTATGGCCTTCATCAGGCACCTAGAGATTGGTATGAGCGACTCTCTACATTCTTATTGCAACATGGCTACAGAAGGGGAGCTATTGACAAGACTTTGTTTATCAAGAGAGACAAGAAGGATATCATGTTAGTTCAAGTCTATGTTGATGATATCATCTTTGGGGCTACTAGACAATCCATGGTTAAAGAGTTTGAGCAGCTGATGCAGAAGGAATTTCAAATGAGTTCAATGGGTGAGTTAACATTCTTTTTGGGACTTCAAGTCACGCAGTCCAAAGAAGGTATTTTTATCAGTCAAGACAAGTATGTATCTGACATACTTAAGAAGTTCAATTTTGATGATATGAAGTCTGTTACTACACCTATCAAATCAATTAATTCATTGGGCAAGGATGAAGACGGACAACCAGTTGAAGTCAAGTTATACAGATCCATGATTGGCTCACTTATGTATCTTACTGCATCAAGGCCTGATATCATGTTTCTTTGTGTGTTTATGTGCAAGATATCAAGTCTCACCAAAAATCTCACATGAATGCAGTGAAGAGAATTTTCTGTTATTTGAAACAACAACCTAAGCTGGGGTTGTGGTATCCAAAAGAGTCACCTTTTCACTTAGAAGCTTTTTCAGATAGTGATTATGCAGGTGATAACTATGATAGAAGATCAACCACTGGTGGATGCCAATATCTTGGAAGAAGGTTAGTCTCCTGGCAATGTAAGAAACAAACAATTGCAGCAACATCCTCTACTGAAGCTGAATATGTAGCTGCTGCAAGCTGTTGTGGACAAGTTTTGTGGATGCAGAATCAACTCTTGGACTATGGGTTCAATTTCAAGAATACTCCTATCAATATTGATAATGAGAGTACCATTTGTATTGTGAAGAATCCATTTTATCATTCCAAGACCAAGCACATACAGATTAGGCATCACTTTATCAGAGATTGCTATGAGCACATGCTCATTAATGTGGTTAAGGTTCACACAGATGATAATGTAGCTGATTTACTCACCAAAGGTTTTGATGTTTCAAGATTCACTCACTTGGTGGTGAGCATTGGCATGATTAACTACTGAGCTACATTTAAGGGGAGGACTATTTTGTATTAGTATAGTCTTGTGCATTGCTTGAGGGGAGGATATTTATATATACTTAGCTTATACAAAAGAATTTGGAAAAGTACTGTTTTTCGTTAAAGTACTGCTTGGAAAGTACTGCTTGGGAAAGTACTGCATACGTGGAAGTACTGTTTGTCTTATTAAAGTACTGTTCCAACGGTAATATTGAGGGGTAATTAATTCTAACGGTAACTTTGTTATTATGGGCTGTGATTTTTTAAATATCTCCTATAAATAACTACTTTCCGATATTCCCTCTCATATTGATACTTTAGAATCTTTTCCATCTTTCTCTCATCACCTCTATATTATTCGATTCTATCTCTTATTGTGCTCACATACTCAACAATGGCGAATCGTCCTACAGTTTCAAAGCACAATATGGTGGCTAATTTAGATAAGACTGAAGCGAATGCGCTTTTTCATGACATCATCGATTATCTTACTGGATCGCCAATCAGTTATGCTCTGTTAGTGGAGCCGGATATAATTGAGCCCTGGATTCAAGAATTTTGGGCTACTGCTGGGGAAAATATGGAGAATGATGAATTTTATATTAGAGCTACAGTTGCTAGAAGAACTGTGAAGATTACTGAAGCCTCCATTAGAGAAGACTTATTGTTTAATGATAAAGATGGGGCTATTCGGTTTGATAAGCAGTTGATTTGGGATACTTTTGGACATATTGGTTATGAGGGGTCTTTAAATGAACAAACATTTAGGAAACAACTCTTTTGTCCTCAATGGAAGTTTTTAGTGCATGTGTTGCTTCATTGTATTAGTGCAAAAAGTACTTCATGGGAACAATTTGGATCAAATATAGCATCTGCTATTATGGGTTTGGCTACAGATCGTGTTTTTAATTTTTCAAGGCTCATTCTTGATGGTATGCTTTCCCACATCACTCATGGTTCAAAATGGCTAATGTACCCAAGGTTTGTTCAAGTATTCCTCAATAAACAACTTTCTGATGTTCCTAAGCCAACAGATCTCTTACCTGTTGTGGTTCAACAAGCCAAAATTTTCACCTTAATGGCTAGGAAGAGTGATCAATTCACTGGAAGGGATACTCCCTTAACTACTTCCATGATGGAATTTGTTCAAGCTGTTAGAGCTGACACTGAAGAAGATGAAGATAGTGGAGGTACGCATGCGCAAGTCACCTGCAAATCTTGCATCTGCAAGTCTGCTTCTCAAAGTGCTGCATCTCAAGAAGGTACTGCATCTCAACAAGGTACTGCTTCCCCAAGTACTGAAGTCCAAGAAGATGTTGCAGTTTCACCTTCTCCATCTCCACAACAATCTGTTTCTCATTCTCAACCAGAGGAACATTCACATATTCAAGGAGATGGACCCCCTGAAGATGTACCACTGGATAATTATTTTTTGACAAGGGAGTTACTCAAATTGCGAAAGACTACTAAGGCTCAGGCTAAACAGATAAAGAAATTGAAGCTGAAGTTTAGAAGGCTCAAGACTTTTGTGTGGCCATTGGTTCAAGAATTTCGTATATGGGTCAAATCAAAGAAGAAGGAGCAAAGGCAGTCTAAGAAAGCAAAACGTCAAAAGGTTCCTCAACAATCTTCTGTCCAATTGGGGAGGAATTTAGAAGAAGAGAATTTGAAAGAAGATGTTGTTAAGGAGAATGAACCTGAAAGTTCTGAAAAGACTGAAGAAAAGATCATTCAAGATACTGAGGAGTAAGTTCAAGTTCAAAGTACTAATGATCAAGGTACTGAAGATCAAAGTACTGCTTTTCAACAACAAGGATCCTACAGACAAGAGTTAATTACTCCAAGGTTGTTGGACTTTGAAGAAGAAGCTGGTCCTTCAACAACTGCCATACCAGAACCTGTAAGAACTGCAAGTGATGATCAAACAGTTGCTGAAATCTTGCATGAACTATCAAAGCCAAGGAGTATTACTATTTCTGAAGTTGCTGTGGAACAACCAAGAGCTTCTCAACCTACAATAGATCCTAAAGATAAAGGAAAGAGTGTTCAGGTAGAAACTAAGAAGAAAAAGCTAACTTTAGCAGATCTTAGAGCAATTGAAGTTGCTAGGAATGAAGCTGCAGCTAGAAAAGTTCAAGAAAAACTTAATGCTGAAGTAGTAGCTGAAGTTACTAATGAAGAGGCAATGAATGAAGAAGCAGCTAGGAAATTACAAGATGAATTAAATGTTGAAGCTGCTGGACCATTACAGTCACCTACTCCTGTTAGATTTATGCCAAAAAGACCTAATTTAGCTAAAGACAGGAATGCAATGATGGCTTATTTGAAAGGTCGAGGATATAAAGGATTACAGAAGCTGAATTATGTTGATATGAAAAGATTATATGATGCTGAGACAGAGGCTTATAAGAAGGATGTTGCAGGCATCAAAGATTATAAAGAAGAGGCTACTTGGACTGAAGCAGAAAGAAAGAAAAGTTTAAAAAGAAAAAGAAAAACCGAAGTTGAAGATATACAGTTCTCTAAGAAAGAAAAAGTTGAGTTAAGATCTGAGACTAGGGATGAACTAAGAAATTATCTCAGAACAGTAGATTTTGAATATTCTAAAGAAGATGCTGATATGAAGATGAACAGATCTCAGATTAGTGCTTTTGAAGTTGTGGAATCCAAAGATGGAAGCTATATGATGTTTCATAAAGAAGATGAAAGTTTCAAAGCATTCAATAGGCTATGGGATTTATTGCACATTATAGACAGAGTGGATCTATTCTATTTATATCATGTGGTGAAAGCTTACTTTGAAGATAATCCATCAGAAGGAATCGGTTTAGTTCTGCTTGGAGATCTTACAACTATGTGGGAAACTGAAGAGCAAAGCACTGATGATATTTGGAAGAATCAAGAGAATTGGGAAATTGTCTGCTGGAGATTCTTTGAAGAGTCTAGAGTTCATGTTTTAGAGCTGGAAAATAGAACAATGATTCACATGTTTGCAGACAGAAGATACCCTCTTACAGTTGAGCTTATGAGAAGAATGCTAGAGCAAGAAATGGAAGTAGAAGAGGATAATGAAACTGCTTACATGGTCATCAATCTGTTTATTAACTGGACTACTATTGCTGATGAGGATGAATAACTGGTATGAATCTTATTTGAATAAATTATTTTTGATAAATCAGTACTTTATTCAAAGTACTGCTGATCAAACAGTACTTTAATCAAAGTACTGCTTGCAGCTTTTAACCAGTTAAGTGATTTTTGAAAGAAACCTTTTGTTAAATAATAAATATTTTGAAACAAAGGTTAAATAAATGGTTTTTAAGATGGCAACATCAATAGGTCATCAATCCACCATGGTTACAAAAGGATTGGCTAATCCATGAGCAAACGGCTCTGGTAAAGATATTTCAAATCCGTTTTTAGTTGACAACTTGCTAATAAGTTGTATGGTAATCAACTCACCATATCAGTTTATGTGAAGAGTTGGCTAGCCCACAAGAAAATGGCTTGTGGTAAAGGCTATGGAAAAACCATTATTGGTAATTAGTTCACCATTAGATAAAAGAACTAACTAGTCCAGAAGGGTACAACTTTTGGTAAAGACAACTCAAATCTGTTGATAGTTGATGATTTGCTAAAAATCATATGGTTATCAATGTACCATGGTCTTACACACCAAAACATTTGGCTACTCGAGAGTTAATGGCTTTGGTAAAGAGATCTAAATCCATTAAATTTTCAATGATTCACCTCTCACAGGAGTTAACACACCGGAAGTGATGAGAATAGTATGCAACTTAAACTGAATTAATGTGCAAATTGTCATATGTTCTTTGTAAAGATGGAGCTTGCTTTGGATGATCTTTGTAAAAGAATAATTCTAGAGATACTTTGACAAGCACGGACACTACAGAGATACAATCCAAAGACTAAGAAACAATCTGTCCTTAAAGATGAAGCTGTTAAAGATATATTCACAAAGGAACATGAAGTCAAGCAAGTAGAATTCAAGTTAGGGGAGGATTGTTAGGATATGAAAGTGCTGAAGATTGACAAAGTACTGAAGATTGATAAAAGTACTGTAAGCTGCAAAGTACTGGAAAAAGTCAAAGAGTCAAAGTACTGCTAAAGATAAAGTCAAAGTACTGCACACGAAGTCAAAGTACTGCAAGAACAAAGAATTGTTATATTCGTTTATAGAAAGTTATGTAACTCTAGAATATTCTGTATTAGATTACTTGTCGTACAAGGATACAATTTGTAAACCGACTAGGGTTATCCTTGAGCCTATAAAAGGACTCCTAGATTGGCATTAGAGGTACGAGTATTAGAGTTTACGAGTTCACAAGTTATTTAGTGTTTTAGAGAGAAGTTCGATATTCTTAGAGTTGTTTAAGTATCTGCATAATAAGCAGATTTAGAGTTAATAATAAAAGTTATTCTTCTTAGCTTTGTTAAGTAAATTCTGCGTACTTGATAAAGTTTGCTCAGTGTTTCTTTGTTAATAACTTAGGATTTATCCGAGGTTATTAAACCTTAACAAGCTATTTAAGTTAGTTTGATTAGAGTACATCGATCCAACACTACCTAATTCTATACTCTCATTTTGTTCTGCATCACAAACACTGCCTACACTACCTTCAAAAACCTGAACACAAGTGATTTCTCCAATATTATCCATGTGTGTGTGTGACTGTGTGTTTTGAATGATTTTGATGTTTTCTGGATCGGATTTGAATGATTTTGATGTTTTCTGGATCGGATTTGAATGTTTTTGATGATTTTCGACCTAATTTTTGGATCGGATTTGAATGATTTTGATGTTTTATGGATCGGATTTAAATGTTTTTGATGATTTTCGACCTAATTTTGGGATCCGATTTGAAGAATTGATGAATTTAATTGATGAATTTTCATAATTGGATCGTGTTTGGTGTGTGTTTGTAACTGTGTGTTTTGTCAGTTTTTTTTTGATCGTAGAATGAGAAGGTGGATCTAAGAAGCGTGATATGATATCACCAAATGGACAAAATTGCCCCTATAGTGTAAGTAGGAGATTTAATCTTGTCCTTTGGATGAAGGTGGATTGGATGGCTTGGATCTTGCCATTTGATCTTTGAAAAATATGTGTACTCAATGGATCCCACCCCTTAGTTGCGATTAGCATTAATCACCGAGCACTTCCACAATTACCTTTACCAACCGCGATTTATTCTCCTCGTATTTAGTAATGCATTCCTTTCGATAATGTGGCAATAAAAATAAACTTTAAGCATAAATATATGAAACTGGCTTCCATGAAGAACAACAGAGAGATTCAATAAATCACCAATTTTTTGAACTAAATCACTGAGTAATTTTATTCTCACACCATGACCATACTCAAATTCCCACTAACCACAAAATACCTTGTTATTCCGTTTCTCGGTCTTAAACCTACCGTTTGCCTTGATAATAGCGCCCTCAAAAATGCATGAAGATCAATCACCGAATGATGAATTTTACAGTTCTGGAAGGAAAACAATTCGTCTCAAAAATGGTCTAAAGCTTCAGACAGACATTTATAATAAAAGTATAATTGATTCATTTGCACAAAGCAGTAAGTATCTTGTTCACAAAACCCTCACCAATGACACTGTCTTTAACATCAACATTCAACATTTTTGAAGGTGGTAAATATCGCGGTTGTGAGCAGACCAGTCATAGAAATGGCATAAAAATAAATATGACAAAATTGAGGTGAATATCACAACAAAATTGACAGTAAGTGACGTATAACAAAAGCCATATATCAACTACAAACAATATTAAGAAAATAGACATCCAACATTGTAAGTATTACATTTTGCATTCAGTAGCTATAAATTTGAGGTCAAAATATGCAGTTTCTTATATAATTTTTGTAAGTCCACAATTAAGGTTGACCTCTTGTAAGTCCACAATTAAGGCTGACATTTTGTATACCTTTCATTTATACATTAATATCTAACAATTTGATCAATGAAGCACCCAAAAAAGAGAGATGTTATTAGCTAATAAAAGGTCAAAACTGAATCCAATTTGGTCAAATAATGCATGAATTTGTTTTACGAACAAATTCTGCATAAAAATCAACGTGTCAATTTTGTGAGAAAATAAACTTAGTTTTTACCTGCAGTAGCTCTTCAATAACGTCTTCCATTGTTATAATGCCAATCGATTCCTCTTCTGAAGCTACCTATCTCTAAAATATTTGAGTACATATCTTTATCCCTCTTCCTACTCCTGAAGCTACCTCCTCGCTTAAAATTGTTTCTATTCTTTGAAAACTTTTTTATTTCTTAAATGCCTGTTTCAACTTTAAACTATTCTTTCTTAAATGCCTGTTTCAACTTTAAACTTAATTATTTCTTAAATGCCTGTTTCAATTGAACCCTTCCCGTCACCATAAATGTCTACTCGCACTTCTTTCATCCCTATTTCTAAAGACAAATTAGTACTAATTAAAAAAAGGTGACACACACTCACATCTGCTTACCAGACAACTCTTAGTGGCAGCATGAAGTCATCTTATTACATTGTCTAATGACAACAGCCATGTGGTTATGACTTTTCTGAAACTCATATAATGGAAGATTTACTGGTACTTTGAAAAAAAATGACTTGAATTAGCATATCGATATGATTTAAATTATTTTTAAAGCAAAGTTATAGAGTTGTTGTAAAACATAGTAAACAATTTGACTGATCTCATCTTCCTGGTGGATGGTAAAAAAATTATTATCTAAAACATGATAATAAAAAAAGGTTAACCAATGAATTAATTATTTTATAGATCAATGCAAAAGCAGTTATAAGTATAATGCTAGTATCGTATATAGGTTATAATATAGCTGAATCAGCTAATTAACTGTTATATGCATTACCAGGACAGGTGCAATTATGTTTGTGGGTTGCTCATAATAGATAGGGACTGTGTTTATGCCCTTTTTCTAGGATTAAATTCATTAAGTTTCTGTATCCATCAATACAAAAAACGGACAGTTATAAATATTTACAGCCTTCTACTGTCCCTTTTGCTTCCACGGTCTTTTCCCGAATACCCATATCGTCCTTCATTCTTCCTATCTCCTCCGTAGTGACCTCTAGCGGGCCTTTCGTCCTTCCGGAAAGGTCCAGTTGAGTGATGAGTGTGTAAATACTCATCATTTTTGGTCAAATCTGAACTGCAAAACATTTAAAAATTGCTCAGAAATGCATCAAAATACTGGAAATATCTCAAAATTGCATTTTATATGTTTCGGATGCAAAATGTTTAAAATCAGATGAAAAATGAGCTAAGTTTGCATAATTGGCAGTTTTAGTCCCCCAACTTTCAAATCTTGTCAAAAATAGTCCCTGAGCACTTATTTTAAAAGAAAAGTCACCAAAGGTCCTTTTGAAATCATAACTTGTCATAATTAGTCCTTTGGTGAAAAATGTCAGAAGTTTTGAGAAATTACAAGTTTAGTCCTTTGAGTTTCAAAACTGACAAGTTTGGTCCCTGGAATATTAGAGATTGTCAAGTTTAGCCCTTGGATTATAATTTCAGAATGTACATTATTGGTCCCTGGAAAATCAGACATGGCAGATTTGGTCCTTGGTTTTTATGGAATTGCAAAAGTGGTCCTTGTATTAATAAACCACCATGACCCTTGGCCCCTATCAAAACAAGCCATGACCCCTGCTATATACCACTTGACCCCCCCCCTTTTTGGACCCCCTGTCCAATATATCCACCGGTCAAAATAGTCAACTCCCGCCTTCCCTCCTTTTTCTTCTTCTTCAACCACTGCCCTGCAAACACTCAACCTCACCATCCTTCCAGCTCAACTCCCACTCTCCATGTCCCCTCCACCTCACCAAACAGCCAAAAAGTATTAAATGCTTCCCCCCTTTGCACTCAAAACCCCAGGTTGCTATATTAGCTTTCCCTCCAAAAATCTCATCAATGGCCAATATGACCTCAAGTGATCCAATGGTCGCAAATGCAAGTGGGATTTGCTCATAATACAAGTGGGAGCAGTTTTGGTGTATAAAAAGAAGAAAGAGAAGCTAGAGAAAGGAGTACTTAGTTTCAATTTTCATGTATGTCGTTTTTGTTTAAATGGTCTTAGTTTATTTCTAAAGTGGAAATCTTTGCTTGTATTCTGTTACCTTAATGTAATTTGAACTTATTTCAATCTCAGTTTCAAGTTTGTAGCATTAATTCTCATATTTGCAATTTTAAAGTCGAATTTCCAAATTAAGTTTTGTTGAGTTAAAATTGTTACGATGGGCTCATTAGGCTCATTTAAGCTTGTTATAGCTTATTGTGAGCTTAAATTTGTTTCAATCTTAAAATTTACTCAAATCTTAGAGACAGTCAACAAAAGTCAACTGTGATCAAATGGGGAATTGAAATGGTTTAGATATTTGGTGCGGTGGATTTGGGTTGATTCAGAGTTATTTGGGTTGATATAAGCAGGATAGTGGTTCAGTGATCATTTGTTAGCAAGCCATTGTGGATGGACCTCTTGTAAGTCTAAAATTTTATCTCAGTTTTAAACAAATAAGTAGATTTGCTTAACTCAGCTTATGGTTAGTCTATTTAGCTTATTTACATTTGATTCTAGCTTATTGCATTTGATTTTCTCATATTTTTGCTTAATTCCAAGTTCTGTGCATATGTTATGCTCTTACTTGATGTGGACTGATCATAATTAGTAGGGTCAGATTTAGAGTGAAATTGCTAATAAGTTTACATTATACAGTTCTAATATGCTTGATGGAAGCTGAGTTAGATATTGCTTGAGTTTGGTTAAGAGTTTTGCTAGCTTAAATCTTCAAAACAATTTCTATAGTAGTGTTTGGATCATAAGGCCAAACTGAGTTTGAGGTCAGTTCAGTAAAAAAGGGTAGTGGAATGAGTCTTTTATAGGCTATTTGCATCAATTGTAGTCTTTAGATTGCCTGCACAATCTCTTAAAGTCAAAATTATCTATGATCTGTCCTAATTGCTTAACTGTTAGAATTTTTAAAAATCAAAAGCTTGATTTAGGTATAGATGCTAAAGAAGTAGCTTATTACAGGTTTATTTCACCTTAAAACATCATAATCAGTTCATGATTTAAGCTCAAATCTCACAAAAGTCAAAGATCTCAAAACTGTCAAAAGTCAAAACCATAAAACCAGTTTTCTCAAAACTTTGTAGATTTATCATTTGTTAATCTTTGGTTAAGAGATTTTGGTATTTTGGATTTAACAACTTGAACTGGTCTAGTGTTGAAAAATGAATTTTGGGAATTTTTGGAATTTTTTTTAAGCTCTGAATAAGCTCTTCAATACACCCCCTTTTGCCCTGTTCACACTCAGTATAACTAAGTGTGAAGCAGGCCTCTTGCAAGCTTTGCACAAGCTTCAATTTATCTTTATAGGGTCTAAAACTTGGTCTAGAGATAGTTCAGCTGGTGGTCTTGAGATCCTTGGTTCTGTTTTTCACATAAGCTTTTTCAATAAGCTTGTGCTTAAGTTTCAAAGTAGATAGAAAACTGGTTTTGCACTTGAGTTTTTAAATCATCAAATCTGTTTAGCTTGCACTTTAGAGGTTTAGGCTAGTGTACTTAGTTGCTTTTGAGTAGTTTTAGCATACTCTAGCTTCTGTGTCCATTTGGTGCTCATTTGTGGCCTTTAGCTTATCTTGAGTGCTTATTTATAAGCACTTTTCTCTACAGCTTCATAATCCTTCACATAAGCCATTGTTTTTATATTTTTCCTAGATTCAGAATATTAATTTAGACTTTTCCTGAATTTTTCACATTTTTCCAGCACTGTTTAATATTTTTCCTCATTTAAAACAGTTTTTAGGGATTTTTAATTAGCTTTTAATACAATTAAATCAGAAAAGCTTCAAAAAAATAAGTTTTCATTTTTCCTAGGTTAAGATAAATATAAAAAGCAAAAAAGTACTTTTTCCAAATTTTTCTTAGTTAAATTTGTAATTTTTAGCAATTTAATTAGTTTTAAATAGTTTTTAATTGATAGAAAATAGAAAAATAATCAGAAAAATACAAAGTTAGTTTTGAAAATTCTCTTTAGTTATTTTAGATTTTTCTAAGTCATAATTTCATTTTTCTAACTTTATTTCATATTTTCTTGTATTTTAGGGTATTATTAAATAAGTAAAAATAGTTTTTAATTAATAATAATTAAATAAATAGTCATAAAAATAATTTTCTTTTTCTCAAAATTTTCTCTTATCATTAGGTTTGTAAAAATGTCATTTTTATATTTTTAGGATTAATACTGTTTCAATTTCACATTTTCTTTTGTACGTTACGTAGTTTTCAATTTAAATTTATAAAAGAAAAATAAAAAACATCAGATTTTAAAAATAGTGATAGCGTTTATTTAATATAATTTATCTTTTTAATTTTCTTTAATTTGCATTTAAGCCCCTGTAATTTATAAACTTTCTCTTTAGGTATAATTATTCATAATCATAACCCAATTCCCGTTTAAATTCTCCCGATCACTATTCGTTTGATTATTCAGTGCACAACTCGTTGGGACTTAACGATCTGGGGAAACACTAAACTCTCCTGGACTTCATTGCATTGGTTCTGAACTGTTTGAAGTTTATTACGGTTGACCATTCACAAGTGGTCAGCTTGTGTGATAAAACTAGACGGTTCAGGAGTGATCATTGAGGCTCTCCTGGTTGTGTCGTAACGTTCTCCCCAAGGTAACTCGGTACTTGCGAAAGCTTTCTCTGACCTCACAAAGTCGTCTACCCTGACCATCATCTCCTCCACGGTCTTCGGGACTGTATCTGCGAACCACTTGGCCAACTCTGGACACTTGCACCCGTTCATGAACGAGGAGATCCTCATGATCTCCGGGGCACCCTGTATAAATCCCGTCTCGGTCGTCCATCTTTCTTTGAACTCGGGTAGTGTTTCATTAGCCTTCCTCACGATCTTGGATATTTCAGTGGGGTCCTTAACACAAGCCTTGTGTAGGGAGAAACGGGTTTCGAACTGATCTCTGAGAGCTGCCCATTCGTCTATGCTCCCCGCAGGGAGTCCGTCAAACCATCCTCTGGCCTTTCCATCCAGCGTCTGCTGGAACATGCGGCACCACACTAGCATCGGCCATTCCCCATGCCCTGCGGCTCCGGTGAACCTATTTAGGTGATCTTGGGGATCCGTCGACCCATCGTACAGCTTGATATGAGTGGGCATCTTGTGCTCCGGTCCGGAGAATTCGATGATGCGTCTGGTGAAGGGAGATTTGGAGACTTCCTTGAAGGGCTTCCCTAGATCATCGTCTTTTATCTTACTCCCGGTCACTATCTCCTTCTTCTTGTTCGTCAGTTCGCCTTTGTTAGGAGCTACCCCATCCTCAAAATCCAACCGTATTGGCTCAACGGTGTCCCTTCGGCTATTGTGCTCTTTTATCATCGACTTGAGCTTGAGCGCAGTCACATACCCTTCCAACTGCTCTCTTGTCATTGGGGTGGAACTTCCCTCTCCTCCTTCAGATTCTGAGGAGGTGTCGAACCTGTCATCCTATAGCTCTGGTAGATTGAATGCAGGTCCCACGGATGGCGCCAATGTTGAAGTATTTTTTTGTGAGTAGTTGCAGTTATCTTTCAGCCTTGAAGATAAGCCTTCTAGATACCTGCTAAGATGAACAACGCGTTAGCCTCGCCCCGGGTGTTATCCCAGGACCAGACTCCGGCGTGAGAGTAAGTGTGTGTTTTACCGAAGGGTATAGTATATAAATGTGTGTAGAGAAAAATGATACCTCATTCCCTATTACTGTATGCGTATTTATACTACCTGGTGTCACTATCTGGTCCCTGAGACTGTTGTACTTCATGGGACCGTTGGTGTTGTTAGGTGACCTTGTCACGACCTTGTCTCTGGCGTACCCTCTGACATTCAGGAGAATGAGACGAATTGTATCCAGGCTAGATGCCAAAGGTACTGTCAGGTCAACGAGTCCTTCGGATGGTAGCCTTTCGGTAGAGCCTTGAGTCAGTCCTTCGGTCTAATGACCGATGGACCATATACGTCGTCATATTTCTCATTGCATATTTGGTACGGTTATGTTTTACCTCTTGTTACTTTATATTGAAATGCTATTTCCTCTTAATAAGCTTGGATGGTTTTTAAATCGTTTGTGTTCAATCTTAAAAATGTTAAATATTTATTTATGCTAATGAAATAAATTTACCTAGTATTTATATATTTATTTATATATAAAAAAGATTGGGCTTGTATATTATGTTTAAGAGGCCCGCCCGTAGAGACTAAATATAGCACCTCCTGGAGATGTTGGTTCTTCTCTTTACTTTGGTCATGTTTGGCAACAAGCTGTAAGGAGCGTTTAAGAGCGACAAGCGGTAAGCGGTAGAGACTTTTAAACTTGTTTGGCAACAAAGCGGTAAGAGTTTGCATATTGTCTAACTGCTTCCAAAAAAAATGCTTGATGATGAAGCTTCCAACCTATTTTACAGCGTTTGTTTTTTAATTTACCTATATACCCCAACATAACGGTAACAAATTAAACCCACGTACAATTCTTTAGTGGGCTGAATATCCATCCCTCCTACAAAACCCTAATCACCCTTATTGATCGATCTCTAGTTTTCAACTTTAGAGTTGTCATCTGTGTAGCGCCAAGTTCTAGGTTTAGCATCTTCATTCCACTGTCAAATACTTGTGATCACAAGTAAGTAATGCATGCTTCAATTCACTCTTTGTATAATATTGATGGCTCTTATTATTAAATTTTAATCTGTATAACTATTTGCATTGAATTTGTGTTATTGTTATGTGTTTAATGCTTGCATGCGTATATCTAAGAACCATTATTCTATGTGTTTAATGATTGTTATTAAATTTTAATCAGTCTGCTTACTCAGTTTTTCTGTACGGCATTCATGTAATTCGAGAACTGTAGGCATCCATAAGAATGTGTGCATTATAAATATATATAAGGTTCATGAGAATGTTTCCCACTTGTTTTAGAAGTGTCCCACACATTCCTAGTGTGCTCTAGAGCACGTTAGTCCTTACACATAAGAATGGGGTATTGTTTTGAATCTACTGTTTGCAATTGTTGTGTCATTAATTGATACTAGTAGTTTTCTTGGTAATTTGGTTTATTAGTTTGTTGATAATTAGGGATTAATTAGTGATTTATGTGTCTTTATTAGATAGTGTTTTAGGTTTTCAAACAGCCATTTTTAAGGTTTTGTTCCGAAATCTGTTATTACTGTGTTTACAATTGTGGGGTTTTATTTGATTTCGGTAAAAGAAAGTTTAAAAAAGTGTTACCTTTTTATCTATTTGGATCTTTTATACGAATAATTCGTTCCTGTTAATATGGATTTTAAGAAAATATTAAAAGAAGGCGTCTTTAATCGAATGTGTTCCAGTTTCTTTTTGATGGATTCCTTGTATGGAATCTTTATTAGTATTATGTGAATCAGTAGATAATTGTGTGTGTTCGATTGATTTGAAACAGTAACATAATACTAAAATTCGAAAGGAATAAAACATTGTTCAATGCTAGTAAGCTATGTCATGGTGTCATTGCTTGTAACTTATATTAGATGTTCGTGAAATACTATTATCAATAACATGTAATATAAGTTATATGAATTAGTTATACTTAGCGTTCTCATGACCAGCAATGCATGATTATATGAATAAGTTTCTGTCGAGTTTATAGATCGAGTTTCTTAAATCAAGTAAGGGTATTGGGAAACAGGGTGAAAATTTGATATAGGAAGAGTTATCTTTATTTTTTAAAGATTTTGGAGTTGATGTAACATGTTAATCAGATGTTGTCACAAAATTTTATCTTCTAGTTTGGGATAGACTACACCGCTGCCTCAACAACTATGGGGAAAGCGCCGCCGGCAAAAACGTCATTATTCAAGAAGCAATTTATCCGGCGTGTAAAAGAAATATATGGCAACTCTCCGCCTTGGTCCGCCGACGAAATCATCAGCTGCTTATTGAATAAATATCCCGATTACCGTCGGCAAAAGCTTTTACGGCTCACCGCAATGGCCAAACAAGCACTAGCGTCAAAACAAAATTTAAAAAGAAGTAATGATTGCTCCATCACACCACCTGTAAGCAAAAAATCAAAGAAGATTGTTAAAGGGAGACAGATTGAAGAATCTTCGGACGAGGAAGTTGACTTAACTAAGGAAGTGTTAAGGAAAAAGTACACAAAACCTAATGTTGAGTTAGAAGTTGTTTTTACTAATAATAAAAAAGTTGATTTGATGAAGGAAGTTAACAAAACAAGCTCGAAGGAACCGAATAATGATGGAACGAGGTTTAAGGACTTAGGTGGAATGGATGGAGTGTTGGATGAGTTGAAAATAAATGTGCTTCTTCCTTTCTTCCGTCCGGAGTTGCCCAGGTCTCTTGGTGTTAAACCAATTTCGGGGCTATTGTTAAATGGGCCTCCTGGGTGTGGCAAGACTAAATTAGCTCAGGCTATTGCTAATGAGGCTGGTGTTCCTTTTTATAAGGTTTCCGCTACTGAATTGGTGTCTGGCATTTCAGGTATATTAATTTTCTTACTTCATGTATTATTGTTTTGCGTAATGTGTTATATATAAGTGTTGTGTTTTTCTCACATCATCCTTATTTGAGCACACAATACAAAATTTAATTATATTAAGTTTGGCTAAAGTGTATCTTTTTTAGCTTCCAAAACACAAATAATTATTTAGTCCAATGTAGTACACTATCTATCAAGCCTTGTTCACGGTACCATGTTGCGCCCGCCCTTTTGTAGTTATTACGGGTACTAAGATGATTTACTTTGCCTAATTTAGTCCCTCTCTCTCTCTCTCTCTTTTCTTTTTTTCGTTCCTGACCCTTTGATGAATATTGGAACTAGTAAACCTACCCAGTGTTGCAAATATCATCCTTCCCGGACTATTAGTCGGCGGGCACCAGCAACCGCTATTTTACCCCTCTTCATAGAGTTGTTGGTTTAGTTTGTGATCCATGGCTATAAAGTTTCTCTCACTCTACGGTAACTCCACTTTCGATCACTACTGTCATACGACCATGTTTATTTTCCAGCAAGTTTGATCATGTTTACACTTGAGGTGTGCTGATAAACGATGATTGTCTTAGATAGCCATTTTGTTTTTATGGCTCTATATTGTTTATGCAAGTTATGCGTAAGCCTGGTTCACAAAACTTGGATATTATGCTAAAGCAGTTATGCCAAAGATTCTCTTCTCTTGGTTGGGGACTTAAATCGTTGAAGACTCTCCGCTGGTCTTACCTAAACATGTATAATCACGTGTTATTCATACCATATGGATCAAGTGGACTATATTATTAGGTACCTCAAATAGTCAATAATTTTTTGTAACAACAACTCTTAACTGGCGTCTATTATCATCAGGTGCATCAGAAGAGAATATACGAGAGCTGTTTACAAAAGCAAGTAGAACTGCGCCATCTATAGTTTTTATTGATGAGATCGATGCAATTGCTTCAAAAAGAGAAAATCTACAAAGGGAAATGGAACGGCGCATCGTGACACAGTTGATGACTTGTATGGATGAATTTCACAGGGTTGCTAAACCAGACGGTACTTCAAATAACACAGAAACTGCCGATGGCATACCAGGATATGTCTTGGTGATTGGTGCTACTAATAGACCTGATGCTCTTGACTCAGCACTAAGAAGACCAGGGCGGTTTGACCTTGAGATCACTTTAGGCGTTCCAGATGAAAAGGCTAGAATTCAGATTCTTGCTGCTCTTGCATGGAGTTTGAAAGTTGAAGGTGCTTTTGATTTGGTCAAAATCTCCAGGGCCACTCCAGGTTTTGTTGGAGCTGATTTATCAGCATTGGTGGACAAGGCTGGCAGGGTTGCTATGAAGAGAATTACTGATGAAAGAAAGTTGGAACTTTCTAAAGGAAATACAGACACCGAAGAAAACGAAGACTGGTTGAGGAAGGCATGGACTCCTGAACAGATGGAAAAACTTAGCATCACAATGTCTGATTTTGAGGTAATAAGAGACTTTGTAATTTAATTGTTATCAAATCTGATCACTTGTTGCTGTCGCTGATATATTTTTGTAATTTTTCAAAGGTTGCAGCCAAACTGGTTCAACCCTCGTCTAGAAGAGAAGGATTTTCGAGCATTCCAAATGTCAATTGGGAAGACGTTGGAGGTTTTGATCAGTTGAGAAGGGTGTTTGAGCGATACGTAGTTAATCGTATAAAATATCCAGATGTGTATGAGGTAAATCTAATATGTAGATGCGAATTACATGAAATGAGTTTCTTCTCATTGTTAATTACTGTCTTCTTATATGCAAGTCATCTTTTTTAGGAGCATGAAGCAGAGTTGGAGACAGGATTTTTGCTTTATGGGCCTCCTGGCTGTGGAAAGACATTAATTGCCAAGGCTGTTGCTAAAGAAGCGGGAGCAAATTTTATACACATTAAGGTCTGACAGCTGTTTCTACTCTCTAGCATCTTATCTACCGTTCCGTAAAACTGACATATTTCTTTATTACTGTGAAGGGTCCTGAACTTCTGAACAAATATGTCGGTGAGAGTGAATTGGCAGTGCGGACCATATTCAGTCGTGCAAGGACGTGTTCTCCATGCATACTGTTCTTCGATGAGGTTTTCTTGTATCTTATATGATTTTGACAAGTTTCTTTTGCTTCAGTTGCTTGGGTTATACAAGTTCTTAGTTACTGGAATAAAAATTTGCAATGGCATTTAATCGATGCTGCTGCTGCTTTGTTTGATTCAGGTAGATTCTCTGACAACAAATCGAGGGAAGGAAGGGGGATGGGTTGTTGAGCGACTTTTGAATCAGGTTAACATAATTTACAAAACTAATTATTTAAGCTCGCTTATCTTGCGTTTATATAATCACGTCTGTAAAGAAACATTGGCCCCCTAAAGTGAAAGCTCTTTATGTTTGCAGCTATTGATAGAGCTAGATGGTGCTGATCAACGCAAGGGAGTTTATATAATTGGTGCCACTAACAGGTGCAACAGTTCATCGCTCTGTTCAAATTGATTTATGAAAAGCATTTTAGTTGGTAAAGGTGGCAATCTTAACTCGTTTACTAATCACTGGGTCGATTCAGGTTTTGTTGTTATCTCTCACGGGTCAACGAGGTAAATCAGTTAAATAGTAAAAAATGAAACAGGTCCAAATCAGCAATAAATTGTATCCCAAATTCATAAAACCTTCTAATTTTATGTTTGAAAGAAGGAACTATTCTCTCTCTCGGGTAAATTTTTTATAAAGAAGAATTCGGATAAAAAGAATTATGTTAACATGATCTTTCTTTAGGCCACACCAAAAGTGCCCATTTTGATCATTAACCAAGCCGCCTATCTACTAGTTACTGATTCTGCGGACATGTCTTTAGGCCAGAGGTGATGGACAAAGCCTTGTTACGGCCTGGAAGGTTTGGGAAGCTTCTATATGTTCCTCTACCCAATCCAGATGAACGTGGGTTGATCTTGAAAGCTCTGGCTAGAAAGAAGCCACTCGATACTGATGTGGACTTGGTTGCTATTGGGAGGAGTGATGGGTGTGCAAATTTTAGTGGAGCCGATCTTTTTTCATTGGTATGTATTTTTTATGTGTTGTAAGTGCTACAAATCACAAAGATGCTAAATGCATCAATTATATAAAAATATTGATTCATTTTGTCTAATTTTCAGATGAATGAAGCTGTCATGGCTGCTGTTGAAGAGAAACTTAGTAAAATTGAAGCTGCATCCTCGGCTGCGAAGGAGGGAACATCAGGATCATTGTCACATACGATCAAAGCTATTCATTTTTATCAAGGATTGGCAAAAATCTCGCCTTCCATCTCAGAAGAGGTATGAGTTACTTCTATTTTTTGTCATGTCCTACTATCAGAGGTGAAATAGGAACGTGTTCCGGTTGAAATGGGTTTAAATAGCTAATGTGTTAAGAATAATCACTTGGCAAACAATATCTTTACAATAATAATTTGAGTTGTTGAACGACACTGTTTAGGATGTTGTATGCGTTAAAACTGGACTTTGTGGGAATTTTGACTCTTTTTAGCTATTTTTTCATGGCCTGTTGAACATGTAATAAATACACCACCTTAATTGACCCGTTTGTTAGTAAATTGCTTGAAATGCCAGCGCTACTGTCAGGCAATATTTAATCCAAGTATACTTGGCAAAATCCAGATCAGTAAAGCTATTTTGACTTTTTCTTAATATCGAATAATACTTTATGATGCAGTTGATTTGTCAGTCTGGAAGGATGTGTATACCGTAAATTGACTTTCTAACCTCCGTGTATCTTGTCTGTTTTGTTGCAGCAAAAACAGTATTACCATCAACTGCAAGAGAGATTCAAATGTATGGCCTGTTAATCTTTTATCGTGTTTCTTAACACAGCTACTACTGTCAGTACTTGGGATTTGACTCTTGTCTTGCTTTAAAACAGACCACAACCAACCCCGACCACCGTAAAGTGGTATACATTTTCTTTTCTTCTTTCATTTTCCATTACGTGACTTGTCTCTTTGGTGATTGTATTGTATTTATGGAGTTACTTTTTATTCGATCATTTTAGCTTGTATTATTATGGCTATGTTTGGTACGGGGCTTTTAGGGGCTTATCGGGGCTTGGGCTTTTAAAATAAGCCGGTTTATAAAATATGTCTCGTTTGTCACACATGTTTATAGAGGCAATAAGCCATAGCCTCTATCAGCCCAAGCTCATAGAAAGGAGCTTATAAGGCTTATGGCTAGTTAATTTACTTTAATACTTTTGAAAAATATAATGAATTATCACGTAAAAGTTAAAAATATATATAAATTTAATTTGATGTATTTTTATGCAATTTTATATTAGTAAGCTTCAACTCCAACTAATTCTCCAAGTAGCTTTATAAAAATATAATATTCAGCTTTCGGCTTATAATATAAGACCCAATTTCAGCCTCAGTCCATTACCTCAAACATACCCTATATTTGAAAATTCTCACTTTAATAAATTTAACAAAATAAATGCTCACTGAAATTTAACAAGATAAGTACTCACATATATTTAACAGGCTCATTTTTAGCTTCGCTATTGTAGTTTCCAAAATACTTTTTTAAATTACCAATATGAAAGAAATTTTCTGCGATAAAAATCAAATCATGCCGCTACTTGGACTCAATTATCATTTGTTGGGCCTAAGTTTTGAGCCGAAACCCGTTTTTGTAAGTGGCCTAATAAATAATAATATATACTTTAGCCACTTTGGGTTCTGATTTGCTTAAACTAATTAATCTTTTGAAGTTCATATTCTGTAAAATACATGTCAAATATAATAAAATAATTATTAATACTTTTAATTAAGGCACAATAGCTTCCACATCGAGTAGGATAAAGGATATATTTCGAGTTAGTCATCAACGAACTTTCAAGATGCTTCCCAAGCATTCGAAGTTGAAATGTTACACTATTTATACTACTCTAGTCCAGGAATAAAGAAATTACAAAGTAGTACTTGAACTTATAATAAATAGGTTGTCGTCCTACTATTATTATTGTTATTGTTATTGTTAATTGTTACTGTTATTAGAGTGAATTACTTAAATGGTTCTTAAGGTTTGCCGGGTGTTACGAGTATTGTCCTTGTGTTTTATTTTTCGGTGGGTCATGTCCTTGTGGTATGCAAAAATCACAGATCTTGTCCAATTTACTAACGACGTTTAAATGGTCGTTAAAAATGGACTAAAGTGATAAAGATGCATAACGTGAGGGTCTAAGATTGTAATTTTGTACCCTTTCAAACCATAGGGACGATTTATGTAATTAACTCTTTTAAAAAAGAATAAACTTTTTTTTAATACGTTTTTGTATGTAATTTTTAAATTTTCGTACGTTTTCGTTCGTTTTTGTACGTTTTTTACGGTTTTTCTGTTTTTTTACGTTTTCGTCAATTATATTACGTTTTCGTCAGTTTTTTTACATTTTCGTCCGTTTTTTACGTTTTCGTCCGTTTTTATACGTTTTCATCCGTTTTTTACATTTTCTTCCGTTTTTTACGTTTTCGCCAGTTTTTTTTATGTTTCGTCTGATTTTTTTACGTTTTCGTTCATTTTTTTAACCTTTTTATACGTTTTCGTCAATTTTATATGTTTTCATCCATTTTTTACATTTTCTTGTTTTTTTACGTTTTCGTCCAATTTTTTACTTTTTCGTCCGTTTTTATACGTTTTCGTCCATTTCAATACGTTTTCATCTGTTTTTACGTTTTCGTTCATTTTTATACGTTTTCATCTGTTTTTCACACTTCCTTCCGTTTTTTGACGTTTTTGCTAGTTTTTTTTACGTTTTCGTCTGATTTTTATGTTTTCGTCCGCTTTTTTACGTTTTCGTCTGGTTTTATACATTTTTATCTGTTTTTTTACGTTTTCTTCTGTTTGTTTACGTTTCGTCCAATTTTTTACGTTTTCGTTCACCTTTTTATGTTTTCGTCCATTTCAATACATTTTCATCTGTTTTTTTACGTTTTCGTCATTTTTTATACGTTTTCATCCTTTTTTTATGTTTCTTTTTTTTTCTTACGTTTTCGTCATTTTTTTTACGTTGTCGCCAGTTTCTTTTACGTTTTCGTATGTTTTTTTTACAATTTCGTTTGTTTTTTTACGTTTTCGTCCATTTTTATACGTTTTTATCACTAAAAATATGAGTTGCAGCACGCACCCAATGTCTTGAGTCACATAATACTTTTCGATCTGCTTCAGTAAGGTTACCGCATCATTCTCAAGTTCAACAAAATATGAGAATGAGAAGGGGAAAACCCACATTTAATAACCGCGCGTTTAGCCTCACACTTGACCCGCTTACGTTGTGTAGCCTCAATCACAACGCTACTAGAAACAAAATCAACCATACAAGTTTGCGTCAAGGGTGATGACCCATATACATTGTGATGACTCGATATCAACTTCTTTACGAGCTGAAATACCCGACCTAGAACAGATGTCAACAAAAGTATCGCGCACCACATTATGCCAATGTTAATACCAATAATACCAGCGCGCGATACAGCATGGTCCCCACAAATATCCCCCACGAAGATTCTGGAACAAGCTGAGCACGGCATCTGAACAGAGAATAAGGGAACACCTAGCCGATAGCATAGCACGCACCGGTAGGTCCTAGCATTCATAGTTTGTCCCAACCCAGAGATCGGAACCACCCTAAGCCAGTCCGAATTTTAATCCTCCATTTGAGATTTCCATAACGCCATCTGTCGTGTAGATAGGGAAAAAGTAGATTCAGCCGTTTGGGTAACCGTGTGAAATATATGTATGCCAGTTTCTTCATAAGTTTTGGGGCATCGATCTCACTTGGATTACTCAAAAGATCAATATCTATTTTCGCATTAAAATTACACAAGGCATCATCAAAGGAAGGTCCAGAAGTTACAATACCAGAGTGTCGAAGCAGCTTAGTCTGCAAGAAGCAGACTGGAGTCTAGACGCAAGAAATGCGTAGTTCAAGACAGCGCCTGCAGAGTAAACACCAAGCCCCCCAAACGCAAAGGGTAAGGTGGCAAGCCTCCACTGCCAATCACCAAAACCAAGTCAAAAAGCAGTGACAGTACGCTCCAGAGCAGAACAAAGTGTCGCATCAAATAAACTCTGAGCACGCTCAAAGAACTTAGGAGAGCATGTGCGCATAGCAAAATATAATTTGGAAATACTGGTACAAGCACGAAGGAGCAACACCTCATACTGAGGGTCATTAATCTTAGCAACAACACCCATAAGCTCAGTGGTCTTAGCAACTCTTTTCATAATGTATGGCCTGTTAATCTTTCATCGTGTTTCTTAACACAACTACTACTGTCAGTACTTGGTATTTGACTCTTGTCTTGCTTTAAAACAGACTACAACCACCCCCGACCACCGTAAAGTGGTAATACATTTTTTTTCTTCTTTCATTTTCCATTACGTGTCTTGTCTCTTTGCATGTCTTGGTGATTGTATTTACGGAGTTACTTTTTATTCGATCATTTTAGCTTGTATTATTACGGCTATGTTTGGTACGGGGCTTATCGGGTGATGACGTATAGTCTATATTCGGGTCACGAACCCGACTAAAGTCCAAAACTAACTTAGCCCGGTACGAACTGGGCTACGCTGATTCAATGTTTGGGCTCACGAAGGCCCAAACCCAAAACTATTCATGGAATAGATATCCGATATCCTCTAAATAGGAAGATTATCATTCCCAACCGACTTAGGCGGGATACGCCGAAGGTTGGGGAACACGAAACCAACAAGGATTCCGTGTGTATATAAAGGGAATCCCATCCCTCGTTTAAGGTACGATCTACAAAACCCTAACTCTCTTAAACCCTAAACGATTACTTACTCTCACGCCGAGGATAATCGTAGGAGACAATCCCACGGTAAGCCTAACGGGTTTTTCGTCTCTTAGTGCGCAGTTCTCCAGCAACGATTCTCAATTGGTGCGAGAGCCGGAGCTCCAAACAAGGAACTCCCAACTTTTGTATCAACAAGTGGCGCCATCCGTGGGACCATTCACTAAGAACCAAGAACTAGAATGATGAAGTATGGAAGTCAGCGATCGCAAACAGACCTCATGGGAAAAAAGACACACAGTGGAACAACTCCTAAGCAGACTTCGGGGACAACCAGTGCTGCTCAAAATCAGGGATCAGGCCAGGACTCGGTCTTACCTTCGGTGGAACCGCGCTCAGGGACAACCCAGGCAACCACCACTACCACCAGTACTAGAGATCCACTGCGTACTCCTTTTACTCTACTTCAAGCGGTGCCAGAAACTAACTTCACAAAAGCACCTGACGCACCTGATAAGAACAAGGGCATATTGATGGAAACAAATACCCCTATTCTAGAGGGGGTCATACCGGAATTGGAACCAAGTAGTTTTGTCTCTCAAAAATACGAAGCCTTAGCTACTCTCATGCAAGAGGAAGCAAAGAAAAGGTCAGGTCGGAGTCTGCATGCTCGACTCGACTTTGGCTCGGAGTTTGAGACATCCCCACCGCGCTGTCAGAAGGAGAAGCGCGGGAGGGATAGTCGCCGACCCCAGTAATCGGAAGGAGAGTCGAGGAAGATGATACACTGACACAGCACGTGGAAGAAAGTAAGGAGGATGAAAGGTGCACCAATGTCCACGCCAGACTTGGTAGTCGCCGAATCTGACAGACTTGGGCGGCGATACTCCCAAGTAAAAAGTCCTTCAAGCACAAATTCGAGGATAGCCTTCGCAAGCGCGAAAGAGGGAAGATTCATCCTCTTAAATTCCTCGGACAACGAGGATAGCGAGACTGACCTGGAAGTCCAGAAGGAAATACCGACCAAGAAGAGAAGACATGTCTCTCCCGTGGCGTCGTCAGAAGGTGGACCGTTCACTAGACGCGACAGTGATTTCTCAGAAACAAGAAGAGGCGCATGCCGCTAATGTCAAAACTATGACGGAACAGTGACCCTGACGATCACCTAAAATTTTTGAATCACCGCAACTATTGAGAACTGGCCACAAGCAGTGTGTTGCCACATGTTTAATTCCACACTAGTGGGAAGCGCACGGAACTGGTTCAACAAGCTTCCACGCAGAAGCATCAATGGTTTTGAAGAATTGAGAAAAGCGTTCCGCCTAAATTTTACTCAACGAAAAAAGTGTGCGAAAAACCCTATTGACCTCGCTAGGGTCAAACAGCACCAAGGGGAATCCACAAGCGCTTTTATGGAGCGCTTCAAGGATGAGTGCATGCAAGTTAAAGCATGTCCTGAAGTACTCAAAATTTCAGGGTTTATGAACGGGATCAGCGAACCTGTAACTTATCAAAAGATTCAATGACAAGATTCCCCAATCCTTTGATGAAGTCATGAAACGCACACGGTCCTTCACCGTCAAGGAGAAGCTGCTACGACGGATAGCAAGAGAAGCTATTCAAACTACCGGTCACAGGAACAACCTGGGAGACAATCTACGGACCAATAGTAAATCCGTACATCAGAACTATATCGCAACCAAGGGAGTGGCGCGACAATGACAAGTACACCCCAACGACAAAAACGCCAAAAGAAATACTCGAACGATGTAGGTGCAAACTTTCCAAGACCGCCACAAATGCGCACTGCAGAGGACCGGCGCACGCAGTGGATACTCAGTGACTACCATGTGCACAGAAGGGCCACACCACTAACGAATGTGTCCAACTGCACCAGCTCATTGACAAAATGGTTAAAGAGGGCAGATTGGACCATTTGGTCAAAAACATCAAAGAAGGAAAGATAAATGAAGAGTGGAAACAAAAAGAGACACCCAAGACAAGGCCGATACACCATTTACATGATACAATCATGGCAGTTACTAGGCGTAAAGTCACCGGAGTTTTCTCGAGGAAAGGAAATCTCTTTCCCCACCTTAACTAGGGACAACGCAGTGGTGGAACCACTCACCATAGAGATAAGTGCGGGGGGTCACGACATCCACCGCATGTATGTTGATGGTGGAGCATCTGCAGACATCATGTATGAGCACTGCTTCAAGCGACTGCGCCCTGAGATACGCAGTCAGCTAAGCCCGGTCAGAACGGCGTTGACTGGTTTTACAGGTGAGAAGATATGGCCTATGGGGCAAATACGATTACCTGTCAGCATCGGAAATGAAAAACACTTCGCGACGGCCTGGATGGAATTTATGGTGATCAAATCTCCCTCGCCATACAATGGCATTATTGGGAGACCTGGGATATCGGCTATGCGCGCGGTGCCATCAACAAGACGGATGCTTTTTAAATTCCCAGTGAAAGGTGGTATTGTTACTCTTTACAATACCACTGTACCACATAGAGAATGTAACACGATTACATGCGAAACGGCACCGATCCCAGATCAGCGTGCAACCAGAGTTCCAAATCTGAAAGTTGCCATTCATCCTGAATACCCGGAACAGGAAATATCCATTGGAGGGTCCTTGTCGGACAACGGCAAAGCAGCTGTATGTGCACTCCTGCAAAAGAACTTGGACATTTTTGCATGGGAGCCAAAACACATGACCGGGGTACCACGCTCAATCACAGAGCACAAACTGAAAATCCGACAAGGATACTCACCCATACGCCAGAAGAAGCGCGGCCAAGCTCCAGAGCGCACGCAAGCAATCCTAGCAGAGGTACACAAGCTAGTAGAAGCAGGAATCATGCGGGAAGTCTACTACCATGACTGGCTTTCCAATCCAGTCATGGTAAAGAAGAGCGACGACAGCTGGCGAATGTGCGTGGACTTCACCGACCTTAACAAAGCATGTCCACAAGACTGCTATCCATTACCAGAGATAGACTGGAAAATAGAGTCTTTGTGCGGATATCCGTTAAAGTGTTTCCTCGATGCATACAAAGGATATCATCAAATACAGATGGCTAAGGAGGACGGGGAAAAAACAGCCTTTCACACAAGCCAAGGCGTTTACTGTTACACCAAAATGCCTTTTGGCTTGAAGAACGTGGGCTACTATCGTTAGTAGTTATAATAATGCTTTCAAAAACGGTGGGCCGCAATCTAGAGGTCCATGTTGATGACCTAGTCATAAAGAGCCATACTGAAGATGAGTTAGTACGCGATATTGAGGAAACGTTCAAAACTCTACGAGAGATCAACATGAAGCTGAATCCAAAAAAGTGTACCTTCGGCGCTACTGAAGGCATGTTCCTTGGATACCTGATAGAACCTGATGGTATAAAACCGTGTCCAGAAAAGACAAAGGCGGTCATCGATCTTCCTTCACCGCGCACGTTGAAGGAAGTCCAATCTCTCAACGGAAAGCTGGCCGGTCTAAACAGATTCCTATCCAAGTCAGCATATAAATCATTACCCCTTTTCAAAACACTCAAGAAGTGTATAAAAAAGGGTGATTTCAGGTGGACTACGGAGGCGGAAGAAGCCTTCACACAGCTTAAACAGCATCTGGCAACACTCCCTACACTTGTCGCACCCCGACCAGGGGAAGAGCTGATCATGTACTTGTCTGCAACTGATGGAGCAGTCAACGCAGTGTTGCTAACAGATAGGGATTCCGTACAAACCCCTGTCTATTTTGTAAGTAAGGCGCTCAAGAAGACGGAGATGAACTACAGCGCATGGAAAATTAGTTTCTGGCATTGGTGTTCGCTGCTAAACGGCTACGCAGGTACTTCCAAGCGCACCCGATAGCAGTAATCACAGACCAACCTATCAAACAAATCATCTCCAAGCCTGATGCATCAGGACGACTGCAAAAATGGAGTGTGTTGCTCGGCGAGCACAACATCTCTTACAGACCACGTACCGCAATCAAAGGACAGATCCTAGCAGAATTCATCATTGAAAAGCCAGACACCGATGATGCACCCGCACTAAGCAAGAAGGAACTACAAGATCCATGGATCTTGTTTACAGATGGATCCTCATGCATTGACGGGTCGTATCGGGCTGGTCTCATTCTCACAAATCGTAAGGAATGGAATTCACTTAAGCACTGCGTTTTGAATTCACAGCGACAAACAATGAGGCCGAGTATGAAGCTCTAATTGCCGGACTACGCATTGCAGCTCGAATGGGTGTACATAACCTAGAAGCAAATGTGGACTCCCGGCTAGTGGCCAACCACGTGTTGGGCGAGTACGTGGCAAAAGAGGAAAATATGATCTAGTACCTCGACAAGACTAAGGCACTAATCCAAGGCTTTGACAGGTTTACCATCAAACAGGTCCCTAGAGGGGAAAACCGAAAAGCGGATGCACTAAGCAAAATCGCATCCACAAGCTTTGCACACCTATCCAAACAAGTATTGGTAGAAACGTTAAAAAACAAATCCATCTCAGAGATGGAAGTATCCACGGTAATAGAGGAAGACGGACCTACGTGGATGACACCGATCATGGAATTTATAAGCAAGGGAGTATTACCCCATGAGCAGAAGGAAGCCCGAAGGATACGGCGTGCAGCGCAAAGGTTTGAACTTCGGGACAACATCCTATATCGTCGCTCTTTCTTGCAACCCTGGCTCCGCTGTGTTGGTCCCCTACAAGCTAACTATGTACTGTGAGAAATCCATGAAGGCTCATGCAGCATGCATTCAGGACCACGATCTGTGGTGGCGCGGGCTTTACTGTCAGGATACTATTGGCCCACCATGCACCGCGACGCGCGGGATTTAATAAGAAAGTGCAGCGATTGCCAAGTTCACAGACCCATTCCCCGCCAACCACAACAAGAGCTGACACCAATTACAGCACCATGGCCATTCCACAAGTGGGGTATCGACATCGCAGGTCCCTTTCCTGTCGCAGCCGGAGGACTAAAATTCCTCATAGTCGCCATAGACTACTTCACCAAGTGGATCGAAGCAAAGGCAGTGGTAATAATCACTGGCAACCAGGTAAAGCGCTTTGTATGGGAAAACATCGTATGCCGTTTTGGTCTACCTGGGGAAATTATCTCGGACAACGGGAAACAATTCTGTGATAACCCTTTCAGAGACTGGTGCGCGAAGCTAAACATCACACAGCACTTTGCATCAGTTAAACACCCACAAACCAACGGCCTAGTTGAACGGGCTAATCGAAGCTTGGGTGAAGGAATCAAGGCACGCTTGGACACATACAAAGGAAGATGGGTAGAAGAACTTTCGCATGTTCTGTGGGCACACCGCACTTCAGTAAAAACCAGCACTGGGGACACCCCCTTTTCTCTAGTCTACGGACGTGCTGTCATACCAGCCGAGATCGGAATGCCCACTATCCGCACTGCTGAAATCAATGTGGCGACCAATGATGACGAGAGACGTGTCGACTTAGACTTGCTAGAAGAAAGGCGCGAACGCGCAGCTATACGGGAGGCAAAATCAAAGTCAAAGATGAAGGGATACTATGACGCTAGAGTGCGCAGTGTTTCATTCTGCACTGACTTCGCCATCAACGCCAATGATGCGAGCCACGGAGAAGATACAGGTAAGCTTGGACCAAAGTGGGAAGGACCCTATGAGGTTACTGAAGCACTAGGAACAGGCGCGTACAAGTTACGAAGCTTAGATGGTCGTGAACTACCACACACATGGAACATCTGCAACCTCAAGAGGTGCTACCTATAGGAATGGCTACGACCCAGCGCACAGACGCTCCTGCACTTCAGCAACAGTGCTCAATAAACATCTATGTATTTCCTTTTTTGTTCCCCTTATTATAATGTCTTATCTATTTAAACTTGCAAGTATCAATAAAACGTCTCGGTTTCTAGCTAACTCCGCGACACATTTTAATTTTTTATTTCCATATACTGTATGTCTTAACAATTTCTTATCTCTTGCCTACATGGCGTGCATGCACTATAATAAACCCACGATGGTAAAAGGATAAGTTAACCTACTAAACAACTTGTTGAGTAAGAGGGTTGCAAACCCATCAACACCGGATCACGTATCCTTGTTAAACACCTTGTTCTCGAGACGTTGGAACAAGTTTTGTGCGCATCCCACGACGGGTGCGCCACATCGCATATGGTGCACGTTTAACAACGTAGGAACCAAGACACTTGATTCCTTAATGTGATATTTACAGTACGCTGACTATCATAACATACACGACTATGATAAAGTACTTAGAAATTATTTCTCAAGTACACTATGATCTTCATACATGATTATGGATTTCCTATATTATTCGCACTGGCATACACATTTGTTTCTTCGGCAACGAATACGTCTTTTACGCAAAGACAAACAGATAAGTATGTACAGCACAAAGTTACAATAATACTCACATGCAATTAGCAAAAGGAGATTCTTATTAATAACTACGAGTTATTACAAAAGATGGTTACTTCACAAAGTACAACCTACCAACTATGACAACGCTCAGTAGATGAGCTACCCACGCGGTTTGCGGTATCTTTAGCCTCGCTAAGCCTCTTCAACAAGTCCGAGTCCCGACGAGACACAAGTAGCAACACTCACCGGCACCCCGTCAGACCTTGGGCGATGAGGCACCAACCCCACACAAAACCGTTTTACCTTTAATACCTTCCTTTTAGCAAGTGCGGCGCATGCGCTCCAACACTTCCTTCAAAGGTACTTCTTTCTCTAAAGCAAAGGGATTGAATATCCCCGGACGAGCGAAGATGGTACTTGAAGCTGAGATTCATGGGGTTTCAAAAGTAGTCCGGCGAGTGCTTCGCACCCTCGGCACGATGACGCGCTAATGTCAACCCCGCCATAATAACATTTATAGGATAATCCTGATCGCGGATTCAATGAATCATGGGAAGCTCGAGGTCCTTCATCCTCTTCATAGCCCGACTGGTGATCATAAGACTTAGCATCATAATTTGGTACCTTCTCAAAAGGCACCTTCAACAGTTGCGCCTCGTGAAGCTTTTCAACTGCCTCTGCCTTACCACGCTCCAGAGCGCACCGAACTATCTCCCCGAAGGCATTAACCACTTCCTGGCGACTCCAGGTACCGAGCGTAAGCAAGACGAAGACCATAGCCTATGAGCCATCTGGCTTTCGCCTATAGTAGACATGAGATGAGGATACAACTCCTCGTCATACTCAATGCTAAGCTTGCGCAGTTTTGCCTCTTGCACTTCCAATGCCCAACTCACAGTAGCGCCAAGATCTCCTAACTGTGTAGCAAATCTCCTACCTGTTCCAGATATTTAAGGGCCCAGTTACATGACAACTTGTACTTCCCCGCTTCAGCACGCTCCTGGCTTATTTGGAATAGTAATGACATTTTTTCTCCTGCAAGCCTCTCCGAATACGCATTGGCCACCCTTATTTCAGCCTTGGCACTGGCCAATTGCGCCTCCAAAGGACGCAATATGCTGATCCTTTTGATTGTCATGGCCACTTTCTCCAACAAACTTTGCCTTTAATCAGCGCAGCCAGAGAAACAAGATCCTTAACCAACGCTGACCCATTGGCACATCCCTGCCGCCACGGCCGACCGCTCTACGGATCTCTCGGTTCGAAGACTCGAAGGAACAGACTCTCTTTGGATGGCGACCCCGCACCTGTTCAAACCTCGCAAGCACAGACATAGAAGTGTCAATTTCTCATATGAACAAGTTGACAAAGCAAAAATAGAAGGAAAACAGTATTGTCGAGATTACTTCTGGGGCCGAGACATTCGCCGATGGGTGCGATGACGCAGCCTCACTTGTCTGAAGATTCCGATCGAAGACCACGAACGTTTCTTCCTCGACGAGCTCAGGCCATCCTCTCCCTCTCCCACGCGACCTTTTGCGCAATAGCCCAGACTCTTGCTCCTCCACCTCCTCGTCCATGGGCTCCGCCACTGCTACGGGTGGTGGCTGCGCTATGGGGGAGGGCACTCGAGGGCTTGGCACGCTTTGCAACGGCGTCGCCTCTACGGCAATGGAAGAACTAGTCCCTGTCTCCCCTAAATTCATCTCCATGGTACGCCACTGCGGTACCTTGTATAGGCTCCTCTCTTTCTTTCAACGGCCGTGTCCCTGTCTTCACCTCAACTGGCTTCGCTAGGTGCACAACGGTAAACAGATCCATCTCTGCACAATACAAGACAACAAATAACACAGGTTATATAATGCGCGGAAAACAGAAGAAAGTTCTTACATTAATTACAAAAGGGGGTGCGGAGGAACGAGTACCCACCCTGGCCATTGGCGCCTAAGAAGATTGTGATCTCATCTTCGGGACCAAAATAATTTCGGCTGATGCCCATATACACCAAAAATTCCTCAGGATAGGAACTAATGGGGATGCGATTAGCATTTATCAGTTTCGCATCCTCAGCGACATATGACCCAGGCAGGGGGCACTCATCCTTCTCCAACGAACCCCGGGTATGAAAATTATAAGGCCACGGAAACACAGTGTCGTCACCCGAAAAGGATTCCCTCAATTCCTAAGCGCGTCTAGTTTCTCTGATAACATTGAAGTCTACCAAAAGCAGCGCTTAGCAAAGGATACCCACCCATGTGACCATGTCGTGTGATAAAATGCGCGGAATAGGTTGATGGTTGGATTTACCACCAAAACACATTTCACCTCAAAATTAATAATTTTAGCTGCACCGATACAAGGTGCAAGCGGGATATGTGCGATTATAATAATCTAATATATCGCACGAAATTGGGACAGAGGCACCCGCTGATTCACGAATTCAAAAAATGTGTGTATACCCCACCCTTCCTTCGGGAAGTCGCATAGAAGCCCTCGCACCGAACAACCGGATGCACATCTAGAGGTATAAAGTAATCCGAGGTGAACTCTAGAAGATCACTCTCGGTGAGGTTGGAGGTGAAATCAGACAACTGTTTAACCATAGTTTGTTTTACAAAACGCACGCGCGGCTACCTCTACAATAAGTTGGTTTCTGGATTGCAACTGCCAATTTTCTTGAACAATGGCGGATTGAGTTTTCTTTTTACTGTGAGAAACACAGTGAAAACAAAGCGATATGTTATATATTTTTCCTCTTCCACGTGATGAGTGACACGTGGACCCCACTTGCACTAGTTGTGTGGCTGAGATAGCTTGATGGGACGCTCCTGCAGTTACTTTCCCCCGACTTACGAGGCGTCCATTTTTTTTTTAATCCAACGTCTAGATACAATGTACCGGTTGGCATTTTTTATGGCTTCTTGGGTACGCTACGCAGTTTTTTCAATGAATACGGTTATTAGTCTAGCATCCGCAGTTAGTCACTGCGCATACTAGACTGGGGGGACATGATGACGTATAGTCTATATTCGGGTCACGAACCCGACTAAAGTCCAAAACTAACTTAGCCCGGTACGAACTGGGCTACGCTGATTCAATGTTTGGGCTCACGAAGGCCCAAACCCAAAACTATTCATGGAATAGATATCCGATATCCTCTAAATAGGAAGATTATCATTCCCAACCGACTTAGGCGGATACTGGTTGGGAACACGGAACCAGCAAGGATTTCGTGTGTATATAAAGGGAATCCCATCCCTCGTTTAAGGTACGATCTACAAAACCCTAACTCTCCTTAAACCCTAAACCGATTACTTACTCTCACGCCGGAGGATAATCGTGGGAGACAATCCCACGGTAAGCCTAACGGTGTTTTCTGTCTCTTAGTGCGCAGGTCTCAAGCAACGATTCTCAATTGGTGCGAGAGCCGGAGCTCCAAACAAGGAACGTCCAACTTTTGTATCAACATCGGGGCTTGGGCTTTTAAAATAAGCTGGCTTATAAAATAAGTCTCGTTTGTCACACATGTTTATAGAGGCTTATGGCTTATAAAATAAGTAATAAGCCTCCATCAGCTCAAGCTCATAGAAAAGAGCTTATAAGGCTTATGGCTAGTTAAGTTACTTAAATACTTTTGAAAAATATAATGAATTATCACGTAAAAGTTGAAAATATATACGAATTTAATTTGATGTATTTTTATGCGGTTTTGCATTAATAAGTTTTAACTCCAACTAATTCGCCAAACAACTTTATAAAAATATAATATTCAGCTTTCGGCTTATAATATAGGCCCCATACCCGCTTCAGCATCAGCCCATTACACCAAACATACCATATGTTTGAAAATTCTCACTTTAATAAATTTAACAAGATAAATGCTCACTGAAATTTAACAAGATCAGTACTCACATATATTTAACAAGCTCGTTTTTAGCTTCGCTATTGTAGTTTCCAAAATACTTTTCTAAATTACCATGGTGGACTACTATCAAAATTCAAAATATGAAAAAAAATTTCTGTGACAAAAATCAAATCACGCAGCTACTTGGACTTAATTTTCATTTGTTGGGCCTAAGTTTTGAGCCGAAACCGGCTTTTGTACGTGGCCTAATAATATATACTTTAGCCACTTTGGGTTCTGATTTGCTTAAACTGATTAATCTTTTGAAGTTCATATTTTGTAAAATACCTGTCAAATCTAATAAAATAATTATTAATACTTTTAATTATTATTAAACAAAGGAGAGAAGCCCGTCGCAACCCGTCGCGTTGCGGCGAGGGTGTTTGCTGTCGTGTTGGATGTGTTATCCCAGTAGCTGCTAAAATCATGGCTACTTTTCATTACCAAAAAATGGCATGGTCAGTGCCTAGTGGCGTGAAGCATGCGAGTTTACAGCCTAACAGTTAAGCGTTAGATCACATTCTACATATACAGGTCCTATATTTTGTTTTACATATTACAGGTGTGTGCATTATACGTATTATACATATTACAGCTTATGGGTGTTGTTGCTAAGATTAATGACCCTCAGTATGAGGTGTTGCTCCTTCGTGCTTGTACCAGTATTTCCAAATTATGGTCTGTAGCTCCCAGAACAGGGTTAGATAATCAATGTCAGCAAAAACAAATAACAAATCAGCAGAAACAAATACCACTAGGTGGTTACCGGATATCACTTGGAATCGTGTAATCACTTTCCAAAGTAAACTATTCGACCCTAATGCCTGGGTTACACGAATATCTACTTGGGATAAGACCAAAATGTAGTTATAGAATTAGGCACAATTCAATAACCCTTTTGCTTATAAGTGTTTTTCGTTTTCTGTATATTCATCATGCATAATTAGATCTCCTATTTAAAGGAGGTTACTTTGAGCTAGTAAAAATGGAATTATGAGTATTAATCGGCCCATTAATAGCCTCATAATTATCCCCATTATAGCCGTTAGTGGTTACATGACCAATTAAACGTGGTCATTATGCAGTTGTAACTGCCACTTGAATAGGTCAAAGCTCATTACAAGCAGTACTTTCATCAGTACTTTCATAGCACCAGCAGTGGAAACACTGCTTATCAGTGGAAACCTGTTAGCCTTAATAGTTTTTATTAGAAGTGATGGTCATTCACATTTAGGAACTTTGTAACGTGTGTTAGATATCGTGATAGAATAGTCAACGGGATCGTGGAGTGGGCTAAGCTAATTGGTTAAATGTTAAGGTATGCTAAGCCGTGTATAAGCTTAAGCATCCCAAGCCCATGTCCAACCAACGAAAAGCCCAAGCAAAGCCTTTAGGGCATCAAGTCCCTTGGACTATAAATACCCCTCAAATGGTCATTTGAGGGGTGTGCTTGAAAGTGTGTGTGTGTGTGTTTTTCCTTTGAAGTAAACAACATATTGTTTCATCATTCTCTTCACATACATACGCATAACATATCATTCAAGTCACCAACATCTAATCTTTCTCATCTTATTTCTAAGCTTTGTTTGTGGTTGGGTTTCACGTTTTACACGCATAACTTAGGTTAACGTGTGTTGGGTTTGCTTGGTAAAGTGATAAGGTTGATATATATAAGGTCCTACAATTGGTATCAATCGCCTAACAATGGTTTAGGAGTGTTTTGGTTGAAGTTTTTTAGTAGTGATACGCGTAGCTTCGTTTTACATATTTGTCACGCTTAAAGGTTTTATTTTTGCACTTAAATCTTCAAGATTCTTATGGTCTAAGGTTTATATAGTGTTAAAGATTCTAGTTTTGGCAAAAAGTTCGAAGCTTTACGCGTTTTGGTTAAGTTTTAAGCTCGTATTTGGTTTTTGGTCATTTCTACTCGTAACTTTTCTAGGCACTTTGGGTGAAAAAGGTCAACATTTTTGGGTTATTCGAGTGTTTTTAAGGCTATCTGGGCACAAGAAATCATTTGAATCGTTGGAAATTTCTTACGAGTAGAAGTCAAAAGGTCAAAACCCTAGTTTTCTACTCATAACTTTTTGGTGAAGAATCTTCGTGCTATAACTGTTACTCAGTGCTTCCCTCACTTGGATAAGTGTGTGGAACACTTCGACTTGTGGATATCTCTTACGCTGTGACAGTGTAAAGGATTTTTGGTTCTTAACCATAGTTTACGCATAAGCTAAAAGCTTACGAGTAACTCTACGCATAACTTCAAAATTACGCGTAAGGTTTACGAGTAACTTTTTGTCTACGCATAAGCTTAAGGTTACGCGTAAGATACTTTCTACGCATAAGGTTTCTACGCATAAGGTTTCTACGCCTAAGGTTCCTACGCTTAAGGTTCCTACGCTTAAGGTTTCTACGCTTAAGGTTTCTACGCATAAGCTTCCTACGCATAAGATCCTACGCATAAGCACCAGATCCTACGCCTAAGCCTCGTCTACTCGTAACTTCGTGTTTCTACGCCTAAGCTCTTCATTTTTCAAAAAAAAAAAGTTTTTTGGCGGGAAAACTTGAGTAAAATTTAAATTTTTGAGGATACTAAACGTTCAATTTTTACGCGAGATTCAAATTTTGGTTTAACAGTGAAAATTTTGGTCAAAAATTCAAATTTTTGAGCCTAAATTCAAATTTTTCGGGTCAAATTTGGCGTCAAAATTGTCATAACTCAAATTTTTCATACGACCTTAGAATTGATTTTTATAGTGAATTTCAAATTTTGGGCGAACTATTTTAAGAACCGAGTTTACGAGTACGACTTTCAGAATCACCTCAACCGAGCTTAATCTTCATCAACCACAACTCCTTTATCGTTGAATCGATCCTACATCAACTTTATCAGATCATACCTTCATCAATGGCAACTCAACAAGACATTCATGCAGCCGGTGCCGAAAACCGACCTCCTATGTTGGCAAAAGGTGGTTATCTTCAATGGACAAGTCGAATGCTCCGTTACATAAAGACCAAACCTAATGGCAAACTCATGATTAAATCAATTCAGGATGGACCCTTCAAGCCTCGACAAGTTAATGAACCTGGAAATCCTGATGCAACACCTCCCACCACACCATCTTCTCGTCTTCAATACGAATCTGAATACACTGCAGAGGATCAGAAACAAGTCGAAGCAAATGACATGGCAATTCATATTATCCAACTGGGTTTACCAATAGACATCTTTGCTGCGGTAGACAGTTGTGAAACTGCTTTCGATATGTGGGAACGTGTTAGACGACTTTGTCATGGAACAGAAATTGGTCATCAAGACATGGAGAACAAGTTGCTAACTGAATGGGAAAAGTTCACATCTACTCCAGGAGAATCCATTGAATCCTACTATGGAAGGTTTTGCACTTTGATGAATGAGCTAATCAGAAACAAGCTGACACCCAGAACTATCGTTCAAAACATCAAGTTCCTGAATAATCTACCAGAAGAATGGGGACGATATGTCACTATTGTCAACCAAACAAAAGACCTTCATCAGGTGAACTTTGATCAACTGAATGATTTTCTGAAACAAAACCAAGCTGAAGCAAATGAAGTCAGGCAAGAAAAATTAGCAAAGAATCATGATCCATTGGCACTTATTGCAAAGACTCAACCTCCAGTGAATACACAACAACAAGCTTCATCATCTTCCAACAACAACAACTTGCAGCAATACATTCCACAACCACAACAACAATTCTATCCAGATCCACAACACCAGGAACAAGGAATCACTGATCTTGAATCTGATCAAGAAGACCCTATGTCCCAAATAATTTCTCTCTTGGGTCAAGTAATCAAAGGTCGCTATTCCACACCTACTAACAACAACCAAAGGATATCATCAAACACTCGCAACAGGCAAATTGCACAGCCGGGTGTGAATATGGGTAATCAAGGACAAATGGTTGGAGTTATTGGGAATCAGCAGGGATATGCTACTGGATTTCGTATGGGTAATCAGGCGGTTCCGTATCAGGGTAATCGGTTGGGTCAGATGTTGGAAATCGATTGGACGAATGTTGGGAATAGAGCAGGGGTAATCGAATGGGTATGTAGCAGCCCAGTCGTTGGGAATCATGGAAATGTGAATCGGGTAATCGATTAAGTGTTATAACTATCAAGGAGTGGGTCACATGGCAAGAAACTGTCCCACTAAGCCGCACAAGAAGACTGGTGATTTTCTTCGAAAAGCTGCTTTGTTAGCAGATAAGCTAGATGCGGGGTTACAGTTAAGTGCTGAGGAAAATGATTTTTTCGCTATTGTGGATGAATTGGAAGACCTCGAGGAACTCAATGCGAATTGCATCTTCATGGCAAATCTTCAGGAAGCTAAGTATGACACAGAGTCAGACTCACCTCCTGTCTATGACGCCAATGCCGTATCTGAGGTACCAATCATTGATCCATGTTATAACAATGTCATATTTGATGTGTTTACTCATGACGAACAGATTCGGTGGACGCCAGCACCTACTTATGATACATACCTGGACAATCCGAGTTGTAGCAATTCTAACTCTGAAACTCCAGATGTGGATCCTAGTGGAGGCTGTGTGGCACAAAATACTAAGACTGATGAGGAAACACGTGCTTATGTTGAATCATTAATCAATCAATGTGGCATTGAAGTTGAGAAAGTTAAAACGGTCAATCGCGAAGTTAAAGCCGCGAATGCTAAATTGACCGCTGAGCTTGAGAGTTACAAAGAGCACGCCAAAGCCTATGAATTTCATACAAACAAAATGTCAGAATTAGAAATTGGTTATCGAGATTCTGTTTTAGAGAAAAGATTTGCAACTCAAGTATGACACACTTGATGTGAATCTGAATTTGAAAATCAAATCTTTAAACAAGGAAATTTCGGAACTAAATGACCAACTTTCAAAACAAAAAGCAACATATTCTGATCTTGAAAAAGAGAAGAAGAAGTTGATAACTGATTTTGCAAAACGAGAAGATTCTCTTCTTGATGAGATTCTGGATAAAACTGAAACGATCAAAAAATTGGACAATTTACTTCTTACAACGGGTCATTCCGCTAAGACAATCAAGATGCTTACTAATCAAGTAAATCCGATTTTTCATACTTCGCAAAAAATGGCTCTTGGTAACTCACCTCCTTGTTTTCTCAAGAAAGCTCAGAAAGAACGGAATGTGTTGAACAATGGACAACCATTGCATGAACCTATAATTGTGCATGATTCTCTTGAAACGTTGGAACTATCTGAGGAGAGTAGATCAAAAATGAAACAAAAACATCCGGAAATCAAACCAATTGATTATAACACATGGAACAAAATTAATGGTATTTCGTTTGTTTCTCAATCAACGTTTTCCACCAAACCAAGTGTTTCAAACAAAGTGTCAACACCAGTTTCAAAATCAGTTTCAAAACCAGTTGTTGTCTCCAAATCTCTTTCGAACATTGAACAAATGTCTTCAAACAATCCTTTTAACACAAGTGATGCAAGAAGTATTTTGGAAAATGTGAAAACTAGAATTGCAGATCTTCAAGAGACCGTTAAAACTAAAACCAATATTACAACAAACATCTGGTTTAATAGTTTTGATAATGAACAGAAAAAGTTCTTTGAAACTCAAATTGCCCCTCAGCTGAATAACATCAACTCAAGGGTAATTCATTTTGAACAAGCGTTTTTGAAAGAAACAACTGACTTTGTCAAGGACCATAAATCCACAGTAAAGCAAGCTAATGAAAGTGTTGAACACATCAAAGTTTTGGCAAATCTAAATGATTCACTCTTCAAGATGTTCTCGACTATGATATTATGTCCATTATTTTGCAAACATATTCTGTTGAAGATCATGAAAGACTCCAGTATGAGACCTCCGAAATTGTTTCAAAATATGAAAAAGCTCTTGAAAAACTTGAAAAAGAAAATGTGTCATACTTTAAACAACTTGATCGAAAAACTGAGGAATGCAAATATGACAAATTGTCGTATGAGCGTGCCTACAATGACATGAAAGCAAAAAATGATCTTTTGAGGGCTCACCTGGAAAGTCAAAAAGGAAAGGCAGTGGATACTGTGATTAACAAACCATTGACTGCGGAGAAAGCAAATGTTCCCAAACCGTTTCAAACCAAAATGTCTGTTTCTATGCCTCCTCCAAAAGTCAATGAGAAAAATGTTTCATCAAAACCAGCCACTCCACCTGCCCTACCTAAACAATATGTTGATAAGGGAAAAGAGGTTATCGAGAAACCAAAAGTTTTAGCACCTGGCCTTTTTAAGATGAGTACCACTAATGCGTCTGCCTCCACATCTAAAGAGACTAGGATAGCTGAAACCACCTCCATTCATAAAAATGTGAATCCTAATGCGTGTGCCTCACCTTCTACAGGACTAGAAAGCACCTCTAGGAGCAGCAGACTAAAGCCTAAGAGCAATACAAGGAACAATAGAGTCTCGACTGCCTCTAGGAGTAGTAGCTTGAATAAAGAGAAGAAAGTAGAAGAACACCCTAGGAATTTACAGCTTTTGAATAAGAAAGACATTTCATCTGAATGTACTGAACCTATGAAACTTGCTAAGTCTAATGAATGTGTTGAATCTCTTTGTTTAACCTGCAAGAAATCTTTAAATGTTCAAGATGATTGTGTTTCTAAGAATGTGAATGATAAGCCTGTTAAGAAGAACGTCCCAAAAAGTAATTACGCTAAAAGAGTAGGAAGACTAGTTGCAAAACTTAGGCTTTACACTACTGACAGGAACCAACGTGTATACTTTAGGGATGATATTTGGAAACCCACGGGTAGAACTTTCACACTCCAGAATGGAACAATGAGTGATAAACCAGACTTCCCTGTAGAAAACCTCTCTGAGTGTGATCAGGATTTTACCTCTAACCCAAAGGAACCAAAATCAAAACGGTTTCCACAATATTCTTTTTTCTTGGCAGGTGTTATCGAAATTTGTCTTTGGATCGTCCGACTCGGGTTGCTCCAAGCACATGACCGGAATCGACGCCGCTGATCAATTTCGTCTGGAAATTCATGGGAACCGTGACGTTTGGAAATGATCATGTAGAAGCTATCATGGGTTATGGAGATCTACCTTTTGGAAATTATTTAATCACTTGGGTTTACTATGTCGAAGGGTTGGGACACAATTTGTTTTCGGTCGGGCAGTTCTGTGATGCAGATTTAGAGGTTGCTTTTAGGAAAAATGCTTGCTTCGTTAGAAACTTGGATGGCACTGATCTCTTAACCGGGAATCGTGATACAAACTTGTATGCTATCGACATCAATCAAATGGCCTCTTCATCACCAATATGTCTTATGACACGAGCATCTGGAACACAGTCCTAGTTGTGGCACAGACGGTTATCCCATCTCAATTTCGACACCATCAACAAAATTGCCAAAGACAACATCGTCAACGGACTTCCAAAGTTCAAATACACCAAGGATCACTTATGTCCATCATGCGAACAAGGAAAAAGCAAAAGAGCATCATATAAACCCAAAACCGTACCTAGTTCGGAAGCAAAGTTGCATATGTTGTACATGGACTTATGTGGCCCAATGAGAGTTGAAAGCATTAATGGGAAAAAGTATATTCTTGTCATCGTCGATGATTATTCAAGATATACATGGGTTAAGTTTCTGAGATCAAAAGACGAAGCACCAAGCATCATCATCACCTTTCTGAAACAAATTCAAGTACTTCTTCAAACTCCAGAAGGGTTGTAAGAACGGAGACAACGCACAGAATTCACTAATCAGGAGTTAAGAACTTTCTTTGAAGATGTTGGAATTACTCATCAAACATCAGTTGTTAGAACTCCACAGCAGAATGGGGTAGTTGAAAGAAGAAATAGAACTCTTGTGGAAGCTGCTCGCACAATGCTAATCTATTCTAGTGCACCGTTATTTCTATGGGCTGATGCTGTTGCCACTGCTTGTTTCACTCAGAACCGATCCCTTATCCATCCAAGATTCAATAAAACCCCATATGAGCTTGTGAACAACAGAAAACCGGATATCTCTTACTTTCACGTATTTGGCGCTTTGTGCTATCCTACGAATGACAGAGAAGATCTTGGAAAACTGAAAGCAAAAGGTGATATTGGAATCTTCATTGGATATTCAGATAACTCGAGGGCATTCAGGGGTGTATAACAGAAGAACTAGGAGGATCATGGAGACGATGAATGTGAAGTTTGACGAACTTTCACATATGGCTTCGGAGAGACTCGCTCTAGAACCCGCACTAAACCGACAGACTTCTGGACACATCAGTTCAGGACTCGTACCTCAAAGAGCTCAATCAACTTCGTTTGAAAATCCTAAAGAACAAGAATGGGAGAATTTCTTCGAGTTAATGTTCGATGAATACTATGGTGGAACTTCGACAAATGCATCAAACCATCATTCCGCTGCACCCGCTCAAAATCATCCTCCACCACCAACAGAAGATGCATCTACAACGGTCGAAACCAATGCACCAACTCCATCTACATCATCTACATCTACTACAGTTATTGCACCCGTTCTACCCACAGTTGATGAGCAAAACCAAAACCAAAACGATGCAACGTTAGATGACGACTTATTTGAAAACCCGTTTGCTACGGAATCAGCTGAATCATCTTCTAGCTTACGAGAACCATCTAATTCGCATACGTATAACCAACGGTATCCTTCTACTCTGAAGTGGACTAAAGACCACCCGATTGAACAAGTTATTGGTGAACCTTCAAGGCCAATTCAGACGAGACGTCAACTTGCCACCGATTGCGACTTGTGCATTTACCTTTGCTCAATTAGCAATATAGAGCCAAAGAACATTCGCGAAGCAATGGCAGAACCCGCATGGATAGAAGCGATGCAGGAGGAACTTCTCCAATACCGTCTACATGACTCTTGGGAAATGGTTCCAAGACCCATTGATGTTCGCGTCATTGATCTTAAATGGTTATGGAAAAACAAACGGGATGAAGAAATGACTGTCATTCGCAACAAAGCTCGTCTTGTGGCCAAAGGATACAGACAAGAGGAAGGGATAGACTTTGAAGAGTCATTTGCGCCGGTAGCTAGACTTGAGGCGTCGAGGATTTTCTTAGCCAACGCCGCTCACAAAAACATCACGGTTTATCAGATGGACATTAAGACCGCGTTCTTGAATGGAACTCGGAAAGAAGAAGTGTACGTGAGTCAGCCAGAAGGCTTCATAGACATGAATCATCCGGACTACGTCTACAAACTCAAAAAGGCAATCTATGGTTTAAAACAAGCTACGAGAGCGTGGTATGACGAACTGTCCTCTTTCCTTATCCTAAACAATTTCACCAAAGGAACAGTTGATCCTACCTTGTTTACACAAAAATGCAAAAACGACATTTTGATTGTTCAGATTTATGTGGACGACATCATCTTTGGGTCCACTAATCCGAATCTTTCATAACATTTTGAAAATCTCATGAAAAGCAAATTTGAAATGTCCATGATGGGGGAACTAAAATTCTTTCTTGGTTTACAAATACATCAGTCCCCTCGTGGAATTTTTATAAATCAAGCTAAATACACGACTGAGATTTTGAAAAATCATGGTATGGATAATTGTGACTCGGTCGGAACACCAATGGTAACTTCACCAAAAATTGGAGCCGATTTGTTTGGGAAACCTATCGATCCGAAGAAATATCGGAGCATGATTGGTTCTCTCATGTATCTTACTGCTAGTCGACCAGATATTCATTTTGCTGTTTGCTTATTAGCACGGTTTCGGCAAAGCCTACTGAATTTCACCTCAAAGAGGTTAAACGGATCTTTCGGTACCTGAAGACATCCATTCACATGGGACTTTGGTATCCGAAGGAATCGGAATTTGATCTAATAGCATTTTCAGATGCAGACCACGCAGGTGATCAAGTTACAGCAAAAAGTACATCCGGAGGAGCACAATTTTGGGTGAAAAGTTAGTAAGCTGGTCTTCAAAGAAACAAGATTGCACTGCACTATCAACCTGGCTGAGTATGTGTCTCTTTCTGCGTGTTGTGCTCAAGTTCTATGGATGAGAACGCAACTCACAGATTATGGCTTTACTTTCGATAAAATACCTATGTATTGTGACTCGAAAAGTGCCATAGCCATATCATGCAATCCTGTTCATCACTCAAAGACTAAGCATATCCGTGTCCGCTATCACTTCATCAAAGAGTACGTCGAAAATGGTACTGTTGAATTATTCTTCGTGAAGACAGATTACCAACTCGCCGATCTATTAACTAAAGCCCTTCCAAAAGAAAGGTTTGAGTATTTAGTTCGACGAATTGGAATGCGAAGCCTAACCCCTGAGGAGTTAGAACGTCTTCTCGAATCTTCTTGAAAATGATTTTTCCAACAAGCTTCGCTGTAAATATTTTTGAAAAACAAAATACAAAATTTGAAAAACCAACAAAAGCAAAATATAAAAATATAAAACTTTCAAAATATACAAAAACAATATAAAATCAAAAATTCAAAAATATTCTTCTCACGACATGTCTCTCGTATAATCGATATTCTGTACGTTTCTAGAAATGTCATTCAACAATGATACGGGTATGTACAGATGCTTGAGCGAGAGTTCTTTATTGTTTTCTAAAACATGTCGTTTCTCAAAATTTCTTCATAAAATGGCTTTCGTATACTTCAGTACGAAACCCGGACTAAAATGATGACTTTTGATTAATTTCAAATCAAAACTCGTGCTTTGATCGAAAAATGAGGTGTACGCTTCAGTGCACTACATTTAAAATGGTGAGAAATCATCATCATCTTGAGCACCTTTTCAAGATTGTTCAAAAGATTTTCAAAATCTTTCAAATAGTTTGTGCTTAAGATAACTCCCTCTAAAACCCTTTAATTGATTATGCTTTATTAAAGGGGGAGTATAAAACAAAAATGTTCCATATTCATGCTTAAATCAAATCCGTTTGTCTCCCCAAAAGATTCTAAAATGTTGTTTAATCCGTTGATATCAAAAATATCACGAATATGCTATTTTTGAGGGGGAGGAGACGTGATTAAAAGGTGATCAAAAATGTTTTATGATCGGTGTTTGAATCTCACAATGAGCTCGACTCAGACGGAACCAATGAATTGACGGGAATCAAAGTCAGTAAATGTACCATCTCGAGAAACTCGTGATAAACATGAACTTACATGGGTCTAACCTTCTTTTCAAGAAGTGTTTACATCTTCAAGTTAGTTATTAGAGCTAGTTGTCACCTAAAAACTGACAATGGAACTCTTTAACTAGGCAACGTAACCGTGTCTCGTGGGGAATTGTCTATCATGAGCCGATCAATTCAAAATGTGCGAACTCTACCCTCGATGTGCAGATTTTTGTTAAAACTCATAAGCACATGTGAAGGGGGAGTGTTTCTGAAAATATAAAACTCTCAGAGTGTTCCAAACATGTTTTCAATCATAAACACTCTGTGAGATTTTCAAGAAAAATGGTTTATGGCAACAATAGGACAGTCATGGAGTTATAAGGTGACTAAGGATAGGAAATTCGTCCTATGATCCGCCAGAGCCGGAGGGATCTACCCAAGGACATCACCAATAGTTTAGTATTAGAAGTCCTTAGGTATGATTGAAAAAAGGAGTAATGTGAGAAAGGAGAAAGAAGGGGTTGAAGAATTAAAAAGAAAAATTAAAAGAAAGGGTGAAAAGAAATAGCCCTCCATATTCAACCTTAGGGCAGAAACCGGGTTCAACTCATCTGCTACTAGTTGTCACTAGATGACACTGGTATTGAAGACAAAGACGTCATGGACCCAAAGGACGCCTGCACTAAACCTTCTTGCCACTCAATTCCTCTCAAAAGGATTTGTTTCATTCTCACAGGGAACCCTGCATAATCTATCGACTTTCTCTTAGAGATCGTTGATATTGAAGAAGGAGACCCTCTCCCTAGTCTCCGCTTAGGAAAACCAAAATGCACTAATTGAGTCTAGAGCCACGAGATTCATCAAAAGATCTCATAGGAACACATGACATGACATCGCTTGTTGTTCATCATTAAGGACACAAGTGATATATTATAGAGTCCTACGCAGATCTTAGCAATTTGCCAGAACATTTATGAGAAGCTTCACATCTGTGATCTTCAATGATTGAATGGAAACTCCTGCCAGGGTCAACATCAAGCAGCCCTGACAGGTCACTTCGGTAATTCTCCGTGGATTACGCTTAGTGCGTCTCAAACGGTCTACAGTCGTGAAGTGATGCTTCGGTGTACTTCAGCGACTCATCGAATGTAGATGTACTTCGGTACATCGCGTTATCTCACTTGTGGGACTACAGTTCAGGAACGGCCTTTGTGAGAATTAGAGATGTGTTTTCACACTATGCTGTTAACACCCTCGAAATTCAAACTTGTAAGTGCCGGAATCCGCTTATTAATAACTGTTTTTTATGTTTTCTTCTTATGGAAGCTCCGGAGCGGATGGATCGTGCAGACTCGCCACATGCTCATACCAACGACACATGAAAGTTCTCATCACAATCAAAGGCTACACAAAGTGTAAAGACTCGAGAACTACATCATTGGTAACCAAAAGACAAATAGAAGTGTGAGCATGGTGGAGAAAGACGTAGAGACACCTAACCAACGAAGTTGACAACGGCAGACAACCACATTATCTGATCACAAAGCATGAAGGAACAAAGAATCTAGACTATTCTATATCTACACACAAAGTTCGAGCTCAAGAAATGTAAAGACCTAATCAAGTGGAGCATCATTTGAATGACCACCCCTTAGGGGGAGATTGTTAGCCTTAATAGTTTTTATTAGAAGTGATGGTCATTCACATTTAGGAACTTTGTAACGTGTGTTAGATATCGTGATAGAATAGTCAACGGGATCGTGGAGTGGGCTAAGCTAATTGGTTAAATGTTAAGGTATGCTAAGCCGTGTATAAGCTTAAGCATCCCAAGCCCATGTCCAACCAACGAAAAGCCCAAGCAAAGCCTTTAGGGCATCAAGTCCCTTGGACTATAAATACCCCTCAAATGGTCATTTGAGGGGTGTGCTTGAAAGTGTGTGTGTGTGTGTTTTTCCTTATTGAATATACAACATCTTGTGTTTATCTTATACTCTCACATACACGGATTCTATATCTTCAAGTCACCATCTTTCCTTCTTATTTCTAAGCTTTACGTTTTGTGTTTGTGTTTCACATATTACGCGTAACTGTTGTTACGTGGGTGTTGGGTTTGCTTGGTAAAGTGATAAGGTTGATATAGATATAAGGTCCTACAAAACCACAAGCAGTACTTTCCACTAGCACTATCAATACAAACCACTATTAGAGTCATGGTGTTCATGGACCTTATGGGTGTACACTCCGTACCTCCTAACCCATTTCCAGGTATAAACTAATTGTTGAAACAAACAGACCTTGATAGATCTTGAGCTCGTGGATCGTTATATATGCCTATGTAATCACAAGCACAATAAAAGACAATCTCTACTACTTATATTTATCAGCGGAATATAAACACAAGTAACAAATAACTAAGAACTCTGTGATCCTCTATGGATCTTTTTATTAACTAAAAACTGAGTTTTTCAATCGGTACCTTACTCATACTATTGTGTTCCTTTTATAGATAAGGAACCCTAAACAAAATCGCTAAACCGTTTCCCAAGAAACGTATAAACATAAAACTAACTAAGATATACACAATCACTTCCTAATAAAGCTCATGTATATCCAAACTAAATATACTAAACACGAATAAACACTTCCGCAGAAACAGACTAATAACTATTACTCTTCAGTAGATTATGTCTTCAGCAGAATCCACTCTTCTTCAGCAGAAACACTTCGGCATTAATTTCAGCATAATCCATACTTCACATAATTCCCAACAATCCTCCCCTAAACTGGAATTTGACTTGGTTAAGTTCCGTTTCTTGATAGATCGATGAACAGATCCGAGGATTGTGCACGAACAACATCAGCAAAGAATCCAAATAAGAACATCTCTATGAGGACAAACATAAAACCACCAGACCTTTGCAGCAACAAATGACATAAAGTACATAAAAACATATTAGTTTCATGCTATTCTCATCACATCCAGGTGTGTTAACTCTTGTGAGAGGTGAATCATCGAAAATAATGGATTTGATGTCTCTTTACCAATAGCCATCACTACTGGAGTAGCCAAATGTTTAAGTTCGAAAACTATGGTACACTGATAACCATCTGATTTATTGGCAAACCAGCAACCATATAAACGGATTTGAAATGTCTTTACCTGTAGCCGTTTGCTCAGGACTAGTCAATTCTTAGGATTGGTGAATTGATTACCAAATATGGAATGCCTGATCCGCGCAAAACAGTCAAGCTAAATCACACAAGCCCGCCACTTGTGAATGGCGGACCGTAACCAGCTTAAAACTGCTTAAGCACGAATGCAATGAAGATCTGAGGAGTACAGTGTTTCCCCGGGTCGTTATGTCCCAGCGAGCTGTGCAATGGATCACCAAACGTATAGTGATCGAGAGATTTGAACGGAAAAGGAGATTGCGAATTATTATAACTAAGGAGAAGGACATAAACTACAAGGGCTTAAATGCAAAATAAAGGAAATTAAAAAGATAAAAAATATTAAATAAACGCTATCACTATATTTACAATGATGTTTTTGTTGATTTTATAAAACAAAATATCTTAAATAAACTATTTTAACTAAAACGTAAACTTAAAATATCTAAAAACGTGGCCTAAAATGAAAACGTACGCTATGTACGAAAATAACGCTGGAGCGCAAAATAAAACGTACAATTTGTGAAATAAAAGTCCTACGAATGTAAAAACAATTTTCTCACGTACTACATGACAAAAGAAAATTTTAGAAAAAAGATTTATATTTTTTTGACTTTTATATTTTTTATTACGAATTAAAAACTAATTTATACTAATTAAATTATTAAAAATACTAAACTAATTTATAAAAATCCGAAAATTTTATGAAAACTACTTTGCTAAATGCTAAACCTAAGAAAAATAATAAGTTCGAAAAATAAGCATTATATAAGTTGTTAAAAAGCTAAACTACTTAATAAGCTTAAAACTAAAAAAAAAGAAAAAAAAAAAGAAAAGAAAGAATAACGTATTTAAGGAATTTATTAGTGTGGAATATGACAAGGAAAATGGGTTGGAGCAGTTGGTTATGGTGTGGGGTTGTGAAGCGTGGCTGTTGTGCAGCAGGGAGACCAGGAGGTCGTGGGTTCAATTCCCACTTCCTCCCGTTTTTGGCAATTATTTTTTTTCTTTTTGCAAACTAATACTCGAACAAAGTAAGCAATTTTTAGCAACAACTAAACTTAGAAAAGCTTGAAAATAAGCTATTGAACAGCTTATTAGTGCAGCAAATCCCACTAAGGGGCTGTTTGGAACAAGGATAACTAAGGGGCTGTTTGGAACAAGGACAACTAAGGGGCTGTAAAAGGTCCGTTTGGGACAGCGAATAACTAATGGATAAGAGGCTAACAAAGAAACTTGTGCAAGCTAAATCCTATGAAACTTAATCTCCAACATACACTGAGCATTTAAGGGGATTTAATAAGCATCCATTAATCACTAAAAAAGCTAAAAAAAAATAAAATAAAAGAACCAGTTGCTAGGGGCTGCTGTAGCAGTTGCAAAACAGAAAAAATAAGCACTTTGAGGGTCCTAAATAAGCAGGGCAATAAGCTCTAAAGGGGAAATAAGCTAACTAAAATCAAATCCTTACATCTAACTACTAGTTGCCACTACTACTAATCCTAACTCTAACCTTAATACTACTTTGATCTAAGCTAAAAAAAAAGACTGCTGAAGGGAGTTGCAAAACAGAAAACTGGGGAAACGAGGATAAAATAAGCTACTAAGTGAGGACCTACAGGGGAGATAAAGAACACAGATCATCTATGCAACTAGCTCTACTAATATCAACAAGAATCAAGCAAATATAATAAAGAATAATGCAAACAATCTGATGAGAACATACCTACTTGAGTAAACAAAGGTGATAAACCTTAGTGGTAAGGGCAGAACAAATGGCTTTTAACACCAAAGATAAGTACTCTAAACTCCTTCAAATGCCAAATAAGATAAAAGAAATTATCCTTGGATATTAAGAGAACAAGAAAAATCAGTTTGAACTAATTTTGAAACTGTTTTTGACCTTAGAACCTGACTGAGAATAGGATTGTTTAGACAGAAAAATGATTCGGCAGTTACTAAATATAAAATTGAAAACTCAAAATTAAAACTTAGAAACTCAGAGCTGGGATTACTGCATTCCTTAACACTGTTATCCAATCTCATATACTCAATCCTAACTTGACTATAGGACCAAAACTTTTAGAAATAATCTCAAACCAAACTCTCCGTTAAAATTCCAAATGCAATTGTGACTTGACTTTGTAATGAAACTGAATTGAAATCATTAAACTCAACTATTTTAACAGATTTAAACCAGACTTTAAGCTCAAAACTCAATTGGCTTTAGATTTTGACTATATTTGACTTTGGTTGACTTTTTATAAAACTTTTTGAATTAAGACTGATAAAACAACAATAAGCTCAAAGAAACTTAGCAAAGCTTATGAGAGTTTATAACTACAACAACAAAGCGTATTAAACAGTAAGATCTGAATAACAAGGTAACGACAAGGAATTTAAGAGAAAAATCGTAAATTGCATTCACTAATAAAAATGATATTACAATGAAAACTGAAACAACTATAGATTAAATTAAAATGACAGGAATTAGAATGTTCAAAGCTTTTCTAAAAACATGAAAAAAAACTGGACCAGAACTAAAAGTCTAAAAAGAAAAACTAAAAACTAACTACTGCCATCCATAGCTTCTTTCTTCCTTTTTATAGCTCCAAGAGCTTTCTCTCACTTCCTTGATTGATTCCCACCACACTTTAGGACCCTTGGATGTCTTGGGAGATTTTTAGCCATAGATTGGTTTTTGGCGGGAAAATGGGTTTTAAGCAGGAGAGTGAGATTGAGTGTGTAGAGATGGATGCAATGAATGTTTCTTGTATTCTTATGTTTGGAGGGGGGACATGGTGAGTGGGATGAGCTGGAGGAGGGGGGTGGAGGCTTGAGTGTTGCAGTGATTTAGCAGAAAGCAGAGAAGAAAGAAGAAAAGTGTTTTGGCGCGTTGGGGTTTTGTTTGACCTGTGGGTTTGACCGGGGGATTAATAATATAAGGGGGGTCAAAACAGGGGGTCCAAATGGTTTGTTGGCTAGGGTCACAATGAATTGACAAGGCCAAAGGGTGTATAAGGCTTAATAAATGACAAGGACTAGAGTTGCCAATTTTTGAAAATTCAAGGACCATTCCTGCCAATTCTGTAAAGATGTTCCAAGGACTAAAAGTGACAAAGTTCAATAATGCAAGGATCAAACTTGACATTTTCCAATTTTTCAAGGACTAATTTTGCCAATTTTCAAACTTGGAGGACCAAACTTGTAATTTTCTCAAACTTTTATATTTTTCACCAAAGGACTAAATTTGACAACTTTTGATTTTAAAAGGACCTTTGGTGACTTTTCTTTTGAAATTTTTACTCAGGGACTATTTTTGACAATTTTAGAAACTTGGGGGACTGAAACTGCCAATTATGCAAACTTTGCTCATTTTTCATCTGTTTTTAAACATTTTGCATCTGAAACATATAAAATGTAATTTTGGAATATTTTCAGTATTTTGATGCATTTCTGAGCAATTTTAAACGTTTTGCAGTTCAGATTGACCCAAAAATGATGAGTATTTACATACTCATCAATCCCCCACACTAAACTATTGCTAGTCCCTAGCAATCTTTTGAGAAAACATAATGGATTTGAAACTCTTTACCAAAAGCCATTACTTCTAGAGTAGCCAAATGTTTCAGTTCAAGTAAGAACCTTGGTACACTGATAACCATGTGATTTTGAGCAAACCACCAGCTGTAAACGGATTTGATGTGTCTTTACCAGAAGCCGTACCCTTCTGGACTAGCCAACTCTTAGATAAATTATCAATATTATCTTTGGTGAGCTGATTACCAATTATGGTTTTTCCACTGCCTTTACCACAAGCCATAACCTTGCGGGCTAGCCAACTCTTCACTTTTTAGGATATGGTGAGCTGAATACCATACAATTTTGGGCAAATTGCAAGCCGTCAACGGATTTGAGATATCTTTACCAAGAGCCGTTTGCTCCTGGATTAGCCAATACTTTTGTCTTACAGACATGGCGGACTGATAACCAAATGAGAAAGTGTAAAACACTTACTCCAAAAAAAAAAATTTTGGCCAAAAACGGGGGAATTGGTATAATTATATGATAAAATTCGTGAGAATTCCCCCCCACACTTAGAAATGAATATTGCCCTCAATATTCAAAGTACCGGCTGTTATGCCGAAACAAAGAACGTAAAAGGGAAATACTACGGCCATTATTTGATTTTTTTTTTTTTTTGAAAACATGTGGGGCAACCCCCCCACACTTAGGGTGGTAGAAAATAGAAAGAAGTCAGAAATATGGGTGAAAACCCATATGGTGTGTGCTACTGTTTTTGGTTACCGAGTCGCTAGCTTGACTCGACCCCGAATTCATTGGTTCATGGGGAAGCAAAGTGGAAGAAACAATCTCCATCGGACTTTCGTTCAAGATGTTTGGATAAACATTGAAGCACGCGAAAGTTCCACACCGATGAGATATACATAGAAAGACCCGGCTCAAAAATGATAAATGAAAATGCCGGGGTCAAAGATAGTGTCCTCACTCCCGAAGGAATGAAGAAGAGAAGAAGTTACCGAGTAGGTGAAGAAAAGAAGGAAGATCATGATAACAATCATAACTAGATCCTCTTCCTCAGGATTAAGTGCAGTTGCACTTATTTGGATTTTATTGGTTGAGCTCTTTGGGTTGGAAGGCATCTCGGTTGGGAGGGTGGGAGGATTTGTCATAACTATGCAAATTGAGATTCTCTCCCCCCGATCATGATTTTTGCCATCCAAGCAATCATACTCCAGCGGAGATATGATATGAGTGAGTTCACCGGCGAACTCCTCATGAAGAGAATCATTCACATGATGCGAATTTGTGAACTCTTGTTCCATTGTGGACTCATCACTATCCTCAATCTGAGTATCAAAGAGTGGATTCTCAGAAATTAAAGTGAATTCAGAGTCGAATTCAAATAGAGGATTGGTGAAAGTAGCTTTGAATGTTTCAGGAACAAAGTGATCAACATTCTCTATTGGATTGTTGGGATAAGAAGTGAGTGAGCGATCATTGTCAGTGAGATTTTCAGTCTCTCCTAGATTGGCTTCGAAATCAAAGAGTGGATTGATGTGAGTGAGTTCACCGGAGAACTCCTCAAGAAGGGGATCAGCATCAGATTGTGGGAGTGATGCCTCGACATACTCAATGTCTCCATGGGAAGCACAATCATCGCTAAAATCGGAGAAAGTTTCCAAATGATCATTTGAACACTCAAGAGGGGAAGAAGAATCACACATATGATCAGAAATTCCCTGTGACTCTCTCGGGATTGGGACAAGGTTCTCAACACTAGACTTTATGAAGTCGTCCGATTCCTTTCAGAACAGTGTCAAGATTCTCGTCCCCCATGTTCAGAGAGTGAGTGGGAATATCAGGTGTGATAGCAGTTGTTTGAGATGCAATCTCAACTGCTGGGATATCAACTGACTGAGGAGGTTGAGAAATATTATTTCTAAAAGGATAAAAACCTTCCTCGTCATCATCATATAGAGCTGCCTTAAGAAATTGGGAACGCCTTAGAGCTGCATGCTCTAGGGCTAATAATTCTTCCCTTGATTGGCGGGCCTCTCGCTCTTCGGCTAGCAATTCTCCAATGGTTTTTTCACCACTCACTTGATTCTTAAAGTTAATCATCATATCCTCAAGTGTTTTCATTGCGGTTTCAAAATCTTGGGAGATTTCTTGAAACAACGGCTCAGGTGGAGTTTGAACCGTATGGTGCTGTGGAGGTTGGAAATTGTCAAAACGGAAGTATAGTAATTTTGATTCCACGGTTGACATTGAAGAGGACCTCCACAATTTGTGCAAGAACAATTCGGTACATTCTGAAACGATGTGTCATTAAAACTTTGATAGCACGGTTCTTGCTCAAATGAATACTGAGGAGGGTGGCTAAAATCGTTTTGAGGATAATTGGAAAAGTTCGGGTAAGTGCATGAGTTTTCAGCTTCCGAAGCACAAAACGAACAAAATCCATCCGTAAGATCATTTCCACACCTCTCGCAAGAACATCGTTGACATCGAAAATCAACTAACGGATCCCCACAACCATAGCAATACTGCAGATTGAACGAAAAATTTTGGGGTTGGGGTGGGTAGTCGGAGAAATTTTTCGGCTCATTGAAAAAATTTTGATCATAAGAACATGAATTCCTCGAACCGCAAAACAAACAACTTCCGTTATGAATGTCATTACCGCATCGTTCGCACGCACACCAACGACACGGTAAACCGAAAAGCGGTTCTCCACAACCGACACAAGGAATCGATGATTCCATCAGAATAGAAGAAGTTAGAATCAAATGGATAGAGGGTAAAGGGATAAAGAATCAAAAGGGTAAGAGGGTAAAGAGGAATATTTTTGGTATTTTTGAAAACATGATGTAAAACAAAAGAATGAAAATCATTTTGGGTTTTTGATTTTTAAAAGAAAATATAAACACATACAGATGGTATAAACAAAGAGTGAATATCCAAATCACTAATCTGCTAAACGTAAGATAATCAGCACAGCTCCCCGGCAGCGGCGCCAAAAAATTTGATCCGCGCAAAACAGTCAAGCTAAATCACACAAGCCCGCCACTTGTGAATGGCGGACCGTAACCAGCTTAAAACTGCTTAAGCACGAATGCAATGAAGATCTGAGGAGTACAGTGTTTCCCCGGGTCGTTATGTCCCAGCGAGCTGTGCAATGGATCACCAAACGTATAGTGATCGAGAGATTTGAACGGAAAAGGAGATTGCGAATTATTATAACTAAGGAGAAGGACATAAACTACAAGGGCTTAAATGCAAAATAAAGGAAATTAAAAAGATAAAAAAATATTAAATAAACGCTATCACTATATTTACAATGATGTTTTTGTTGATTTTATAAAACAAAATATCTTAAATAAACTATTTTAACTAAAACGTAAACTTAAAATATCTAAAAACGTGGCCTAAAATGAAAACGTACGCTATGTACGAAAATAACGCTGGAGCGCAAAATAAAACGTACAATTTGTGAAATAAAAGTCCTACGAATGTAAAAACAATTTTCTCACGTACTACATGACAAAAGAAAATTTTAGAAAAAAGATTTATATTTTTTTGACTTTTATATTTTTTATTACGAATTAAAAACTAATTTATACTAATTAAATTATTAAAAATACTAAACTAATTTATAAAAATCCGAAAATTTTATGAAAACTACTTTGCTAAATGCTAAACCTAAGAAAAATAATAAGTTCGAAAAATAAGCATTATATAAGTTGTTAAAAAGCTAAACTGCTTAATAAGCTTAAAACTAAAAAAAAAGAAAACAAAAAAAAAGAAAGAATAACGTATTTAAGGAATTTATTAGTGTGGAATATGACAAGGAAAATGGGTTGGAGCAGTTGGTTATGGTGTGGGGTTGTGAAGCGTGGCTGTTGTGCAGCAGGGAGACCAGGAGGTCGTGGGTTCAATTCCCACTTCCTCCCGTTTTTGGCAATTATTTTTTTCTTTTGCAAACTAATACTCGAACAAAGTAAGCAATTTTTAGCAACAACTAAACTTAGAAAAGCTTGAAAATAAGCTATTGAACAGCTTATTAGTGCAGCAAATCCCACTAAGGGGCTGTTTGGAACAAGGACAACTAAGGGGCTGTTTGGAACAAGGACAACTAAGGGGCTGTAAAAGGTCCGTTTGGGACAGCGAATAACTAATGGATAAGAGGCTAACAAAGAAACTTGTGCAAGCTAAATCCTATGAAACTTAATCTCCAACATACACTGAGCATTTAAGGGGATTTAATAAGCATCCATTAATCACTAAAAAAGCTAAAAAAAAATAAAATAAAAGAACCAGTTGCTAGGGGCTGCTGTAGCAGTTGCAAAACAGAAAAAATAAGCACTTTGAGGGTCCTAAATAAGCAGGGCAATAAGCTCTAAAGGGGAAATAAGCTAACTAAAATCAAATCCTTACATCTAACTACTAGTTGCCACTACTACTAATCCTAACTCTAACCTTAATACTACTTTGATCTAAGCTAAAAAAAAAGACTGCTGAAGGGAGTTGCAAAACAGAAAACTGGGGAAACGAGGATAAAATAAGCTACTAAGTGAGGACCTACAGGGGGCGATAAAGAACACAGATCATCTATGCAACTAGCTCTACTAATATCAACAAGAATCAAGCAAATATAATAAAGAATAATGCAAACAATCTGATGAGAACATACCTACTTGAGTAAACAAAGGTGATAAACCTTAGTGGTAAGGGCAGAACAAATGGCTTTTAACACCAAAGATAAGTACTCTAAACTCCTTCAAATGCCAAATAAGATAAAAGAAATTATCCTTGGATATTAAGAGAACAAGAAAAATCAGTTTGAACTAATTTTGAAACTGTTTTTGATATTAGAACCTGACTGAGAATAGGATTGTTTAGACAGAAAAAATGATTCGGGCAGTTACTAAATATAAAATTGAAAACTCAAAATTAAAACTTAGAAACTCAGAGTGGGATTCTGCATTCCTTAACACTGTTATCCAATCTCATATACTCAATCCTAACTTGACTATAGGACCAAAACTTTTAGAAATAATCTCAAACCAAACTCTCCGTTAAAATTCCAAATGCAATTGTGACTTGACTTTGTAATGAAACTGAATTGAAATCATTAAACTCAACTATTTTAAATGATTTAAACCAGACTTTAAGCTCAAAACTCAATTGGCTTTAGATTTTGACTATATTTGACTTTGGTTGACTTTTTATAAAACTTTTTGAATTAAGACTGATAAAACAACAATAAGCTCAAAGAAACTTAGCAAAGCTTATGAGAGTTTATAACTACAACAAAAAGCGTATTAAGAAGATCTGAATAACAAGGTAACGACAAGGAATTTAAGAGAAAAATCGTAAATTGCATTCACTAATAAAAATGATATTACAATGAAAACTGAAACAACTATAGATTAAATTAAAATGACAGGAATTAGAATGTTCAAAGCTTTTCTAAAAACATGAAAAAAAACTGGACCAGAACTAAAAGTCTAAAAAGAAAAACTAAAAACTAACTACTGCCATCCATAGCTTCTTTCTTCCTTTTTATAGCTCCAAGAGCTTTCTCTCACTTCCTTGATTGATTCCCACCACACTTTAGGACCCTTGGATGTCTTGGGAGATTTTTAGCCATAGATTGGTTTTTGGCGGGAAAATGGGTTTTAAGCAGGAGAGTGAGATTGAGTGTGTAGAGATGGATGCAATGAATGTTTCTTGTATTCTTATGTTTGGAGGGGGGACATGGTGAGTGGGATGAGCTGGAGGAGGGGGGTGGAGGCTTGAGTGTTGCAGTGATTTAGCGAAGCAGAGAAAAGAAAGAAGAAAAGTGTTTTGGCGCGTTGGGGTTTTGTTTGACCTGTGGGTTTGACCGGGGGATTAATAATATAAGGGGGGTCAAAACAGGGGGTCCAAATGGTTTGTTGGCTAGGGTCACAATGAATTGACAAGGCCAAAGGGTGTATAAGGCTTAATAAATGACAAGGACTAGAGTTGCCAATTTTTGAAAATTCAAGGACCATTCCTGCCAATTCTGTAAAGATGTTCCAAGGACTAAAAGTGACAAAGTTCAATAATGCAAGGATCAAACTTGACATTTTCCAATTTTTCAAGGACTAATTTTGCCAATTTTCAAACTTGGAGGACCAAACTTGTAATTTTCTCAAACTTTTTATATTTTTCACCAAAGGACTAAATTTGACAACTTTTGATTTTAAAAGGACCTTTGGTGACTTTTCTTTTGAAATTTTTACTCAGGGACTATTTTTGACAATTTTAGAAACTTGGGGGACTGAAACTGCCAATTATGCAAACTTTGCTCATTTTTCATCTGTTTTTAAACATTTTGCATCTGAAACATATAAAATGTAATTTTGGAATATTTTCAGTATTTTGATGCATTTCTGAGCAATTTTAAACGTTTTGCAGTTCAGATTGACCCAAAAATGATGAGTATTTACATACTCATCAATGCCACTGCCTTTACCACAAGCCATATACATGTGGGCTAGTCAATTCTTGGATTCCAAAAAGGAATAAGCCATGGTGAATTGAAAACCATACAACACTCAGCAATGAAGCATGGATGGTTGCATACCCTATGATTTTTAGCAAATCATTACAGCTATCAACAGATTTGATGTGTCTTTACCAAAGCTGTACCCTTTGGACTAGCTAACTCTTTGACATACACAAGGTATATCTGGTGAGTTAAGAACCATCAAAAGTATACAACAAACATGCAAAAAAAAATTAGAGAAACACAAAATAATTTTTTTTTTTTTTTTTTTTTTTTTTAACTAAGAAATAAAGAAAACAAAAAATTACAAAATAACAAAAATTATAGAAGAGTACAATCAAGATGAACCTTTATGTGACATAAGCTGATTCTTAATCAAGCCAACACATTGAGAAGCATGAAGCTCATCATTGCCAACTGGATTAGGAGGCACTTCCAACTTCTGTCTCAGCAACCGTTCCATAAAAGTAACCGATAAAGGATAGAGCTTATCCGATAGCATGCACAAAATCATACCACAGATGGTCTGAACCACATGAACACAAGGCAGAGGATAAAATCTCCAACTCTCAATCTCCCACATATGTGAATTTTTCCAGATAGAATACCCTTTACCTTTTGGAGATTGAGAATCAAACAAAACCTGAAGATCACCCAACAAATATAAACCAGAACCAGTTGGTGGATGAAAATTATAATACTGAATGACATGTGCATACAGCATTTTCAAATCATGTCTAGTCACCAAATGAAGAATGTCCTTCAAGAAGTTGAACTCAATGGCAGTATCATCCAGTCGATAAATAGTGTTAAGCTTCCCGACTTTCCAATTTACCAAAACCACATGAGTTCCTTCAGGAAAAACTTCAACAGATCCAACTTTAATAAAGGTAGATTCATCAGCCGTGAGATCTAAATAAGGAGTCTTTGAAGAATGTTTCCTCGCCAGTCTGACAGAACTCCTCAAGGAAGTAAGTTTCCTTTTAACCAAGCTTTTCTGCCTCTTACCAGCTATTGGATCTGTATCACGCCTTAAATCCTCTTCCTTACTCAATGGATCACTCAAAGCCACACAAGGCAATGCTTCAGAAGAAACCAAAGAAGATTCAGCAGAAACAACCTTATCAGAAGAAAGAGTAGCTTCAGAAAGTAGTTCAGAAGTAACAACTGGAGAGATCACAAAAGGCAAAACAGCATCAAAATTGTCCACTATCTCAACTGTTTTATGTCTCTTAGCTTTAGAAACATTAGACATTGAAGCACTTCTTTCCAATTTAGAAGAAGAAGTAGAACCAGAGGAGGAAAACTTCATAATCATATTATACTGTCTAATCAAAGCATCATCAGACAAAGCACTTATTTGCTTCATTGACATACCAGAATTATACATAGAAGAATTCTTCACAACTCGCCTCATATGATTCCTCTTCTGAGTAACAGTCATTGGCCTTTCTCTTTTGGCTTTATGTCTTTGAGCAAAAAGAGCTCTCCTCTTTGCAACTGCTTCTTGCTTCCTTTGATTACCCAGAGCCACCATTTGATCCACAAAATTTTCATTATCAAAAGATGCTCCTAATATAAGTTTTGCAAGATTTGGATCAGATGCACCTTGAGTAGTATAAGCATCCCATTGATCATCAGTGATCTTAGGAAATAATGCATCAAGCTCTAATTTTCTTTCAGAAGACAAATTAGAATCAGACTGATCTTGAAGAAATTTAGCAACAACACGACTCTTCTGCATATTCTTATAATCAGCAAACATCCGAGCCTGTGCTTGATTTTCTTCTTCAGTCACCAGACCTGAATCAATCATATCATCAATTACCGCTTCCTGTCCTTTATCAGAAGATGTCTCAGCAGAACCAATTTGAGCTTCAGAAGGAACAATCAACTCAACATCAGAAGAAACATGTTGAGTCAATTCCTCAACAGGTGTAGAGAAAGCTTCAGAAGAAGAATTCAACTTATATATTCTCTCAGCTATAAAAACTGCATTTTCATCTGCTGAAGGTGAAACATTTGGTTGTTCTTGTATAGATGAGGTTTGACCATGATCAGAAGCAACCTCCTCAACTAGAACATCAGCAGATGCATCAACAACATTTGGCTCCTTTGAAGTTTCAGCAGATACCTTATTCAAATATTGTCTTTGTCTTTTTCTAGCAAATATAATAGGCACCTTGCTCCTTGAAGATTCAGCAATAGGAGAAGAAACATCAGATGTAAGAGCTGCATCAGCCAAGATTCCAAGGGATGCATGAATATTCTCTTCATCCTCCTCTTCAGAAGAAACCAAACTTCTCTTTTTACCCCTCTGACTCAGTAATTCCTCCAAGTTCTCAACTTTAGTCTCCAATTCCACAATCTTATTACCAAGAATAGACTTTGTCTCTGCTAGCTCCTTCTTAAGATCAGCCACCTCACCTGCATACTTATTCATTAGAGCATATATTGAGGTAAGTGAAACAGGATCCTCATCAGCATCAGCTGATTGCTCAGTTGTAATTGGAACTTCATTTGACCGTTCAGGAGTAACATTAAACTGATCAACATTAGAACATCCTTCACCAAATGGATTCCTAATAGGACTCGGTGTAGGCAATCTATCAATATCAACCTGAACCTCATCAATGTTAACCTGAACCTCATCAATGTTAACCTGAACCTCATCAATAGAAACTTGAACCTCATCAATAGAAACTTGAGTAGGTGATTGACTAGGACATGGTCTAGGTGAAGGTATGGATGCCTCAGCAACACCAGAAGGACCCTCATCAACATCAACTGAAATATTACCATCAGTAGTATTGACAGAAGGTAAAATAACAACATTACCCTCATCATCAGTCTCATTCTCTTGAGGCAACATGGCAGCTAATAAAGGAAAATGTGTCCCCTCAAATTTAGTTCGCATCGAAGCAAATAACTTAGAAGTCAAAACTCCTATGGGATGAAAAGCTTGGGTTTGTGTAGAAACATTCAATATCATCTGTAAAAACCTAGGGTACATAAAAAACTTACCCTTTTTCCTAGTTATATTTTCAACCATATTATCAAAAATAAACTTAGAAAAATTATAAGTCAAACCCTTAGATAGACAAACAATACCACATCCCAATTGAGTTGAAAACTGATCCCATCCTCCAGACTTATTGCTTACACACTGAAGCAACGTATGAACCAAAAACCTCCACATCGGACACAGCTGATTTTTTAACCACATATCAGTCCTAGTTTCTTGATATCCAATCGCCCTAAGCCCTTCAAGTACCACCTCAGAATCAAAATGATAGACTCCAT